>CM060922.1:473994455-474699455 GCA_030737875.1 Allium sativum
TGGAAGCCTCACAATGCACCTGTCACGTTGGAATTTTAGATCACACCGAATGCTCAAATAAAGGTAGAGTTCGACCAAGAATGACATAGGATGTAATAAAAAATGACTTTTAGAAATTAGAATATATTTGAAAAGTTGGTGTCGAACAGAAACGTGCGCAAGTTAGCCATCCACGTACTAGAGCCATGAGCTTGGGTTAGTCTAGGAAGAGTATTATAAGTTTTAGATTATAGGACTAGTGAATAGGTGTATAAGTCGTAGTGTTGATCTTCGGTACTTGATACTACTAGTATCATTATTATTATCATCTTTATCATCTTGATTTTTTATTATTGTTACTGTTATTATTTGTTTAATTATTTTACTTTATTTTATTTTTATCTTTATTCATATTTTCACCTTTAAATCTCTTATTATTATTATTATTATTATTATTATTTTTAAATTGACTGTCATTTAATTTTTGATTTCATTTCTAGCCTATCCCCATTTGTTTGGAAATAGTAACTTGGTTGGTGTATTTAGTCCGTGTGGCAGGTGCGTGAAAAACAAATATTTAAATAGAAATATGTGGCTGATATTGGAGGCTACTAATAGTGTTAAATAAAGAATCCTAGCTCTACAATCACAAAGCTTTTATAAAAATATGTGTTAATGGAAAATTGATAAAATAATATTATCAACATCAACTGTTGAGTAGTAAATTTTTAATAATTTCATCAATAAATTAATAGTTTCCTTTCTCAGTCAATTTTTCAGCCCATTTCATGTGCACATAGATACACTTATGGTTTACAGCCCATTTTACAGTTATTTTGATTTACCACTTTTGTGAGATCCTTTCGCTTTGGTCAAGAATGTGCGTTGGTTGTGTAGATATTTGAAATTTAGAATTCAGTATTAGGCATTTCTTTCGACACAATTTTACTTCACACTGAACAATGTTCGATTGCAATCACCAAAGCTTGTAGTTTGTATCCTATGCCTAAGTTAGAGCATGGTTAGCAATTCCTTAGAAGTAGTCATACTACTTGGAAGTAAATTTATTAGAAGTGTCTGTGAACTTATTCTAAGTGGTATACACAAGTAGCTAATAAGTAGAAGGAAGGAGGGGAAAAAAAAAGGAAGCAATTATTTGTTGCTTCTGACTTATGAAGCATCTTGATCAAACATTTATATTAAGAAATTATATTACATTCAAATGTTTTTTTTGTATTCAAAGCTCTTTTTAAGAAAAACCGAAATAAGATGTTGACATATGTGCTCATGTTTCATTTTATTGACAATTACAGTGTAATAAGAATAAAATACACATCATATTTCTTACAAATATACAATTGTGCAAGTATTTCCAATCCTTCTTGTGGGAACTGAAAAGGAAAAACAAGGAAAAAGAATGGTATACATTGTATAACATAGTAAATCCCATATGTTGCATTATCTAGCTGACAGTAAGGATACCCTCTCTAATGACACTCAACAGTTCATTCCTACCCTTCACCACAACATCAAAAACTTCATCAACCACGGCATTGAACATCTGAATTCCTTCCCTAAGTTCATCAGAAGTCGTCCTTAATAGGTCAGTGTCTATGTCTTCCTTTGCATTTCTAATTCCCTTCAATCCTCCAACAACACTATCCACCTTCTCATGTTCGGCCACCATAAACTTGGACCCATTACACTTAAGATGAAACTGGGTTATCAAGCCTGTAAGTGTCTGCATAAAATCCTTCAACTGTGGATACTTGTGAACCACCTCATCTGTTTTCACATCTATTGAAACTGGACTAACCATAGCCGACACCAAAATGACGGAAATGACCATCATGGTGCACCTTGCTGCCACCATGACTGCATCTATGTTGGTTCCTTTTTTTGCATTGAATCCAGTCTTGAACTCAATGGTTTTGGACACAACTGTTACCTCCTTGTTGACATGATCGAGATCGATAAGATCGACCATGAGATCACCCCGAGTCAACCTGTGGACCGTGAGGTCGATCACCATGCGGTACCTGTTGATGCCGGAGATTGCGGATTTGAGGGAGTTGCAGAAATCCAGCAGTGCAGCTGTTTCATGCATATACTCGTCCAACCAATCGATGTCTCTGCTGCCATGGAATATGGAGGCAGTACTGGTATCTGAAAGCTTGCACCGTTTGAAAAGGGAGACGAGATGGATTTGCATTCGCTTCAGAAGGCTCATGGCCTCTGCGGACCAGCGCAGTGAGACCGAGGTGTCCCTTGCTAAGGACTGCTCTAGCTTTTTGAGGTCTTGAGATAGGAATGAGTGGAAGAAGGTACATGCATCTTTTGTTGAATTCAGTCTGCTTCTTCCTTTTGCAGGGAATATTGTAGAGAAGGGCCGTCGCAAGCCTACAACGATTTGGCTAACCATTTGGAAATCAGTAATGAATTTTGAATCAATGGTTGTAGTCTTTGAGTTATGATTTCTTTGGTTGTGTTGTAGGGGAAGAAGAGGAGGGTCAATTATATCATATTGGTGTGGGAACCAGTGTCGCCTGATGTGGAGTATTACAGTTCAAGTGAAAGTGATTGTGCTGTTGTAAATGGAGTTACGCAATGTGCAATAGATTTTTTTTTCTCTCTTTTTATCTGAAGTTCAATTTAGCACAAGGAAAATGAGACTAAATTTTGGTTAAAATGTTGGGTTAGGTTAAGTTGTGTGTTTTTAAACTATTGTTGAATAACTATGTTTAGGGTGCAAGTTCTCCGACCGATATTATTATACAATGGGCTTCCCTTCTCTTACAAAAATGAGTTTGGTGGTCCACAGACATGTCACCAGCAAGTTAGGTAAAAGTGAACTAAATATTTGGAGTACAGCAGTTTATTTAAAGGTGCATGTGCTAGGTTATTACACTATTGATGACAGACGCTAGACTACAACTTAAACCAGTGATTCCACGGTGTACGGAAGAAGAATGGCACACTTAAATTACCCTGGCCAATCGTCGAATTTTTGTATCTGAATGTAAAAATTGGAACAAACATTTAGTGTAATGATAAGGGCACCCCGTTTTCTGCTATGGGGTACCATTTCTACCGCCGAACAGTTTTTTTTTTTTTTTTTGGCCGCGTTCGGCGGTTCACCACCGCCGGAACCCATTCTGTTCGGCGGTTCGTGGTAGCCCCTGGGCACTTTTCGGGGTGCCCTTATCATTACACAACATTTAAACCTTTGGAATATGCTAGAAATTGCTTCGACTGCCTTCAAATTGATTGAATGTCATTTTCTTACCTTTGCTTTGATAAATATTGTGAATGTGGAAGTTAATGTTAAGCTGATGAGTCGGTATTTTTGCAGGTAATTCAAATGGTAAAGCATATAGCTTGTAAAACCCCTTATTGCATCTAATCCGGTCCGTGAATACCGCATACGCATCTAATTTTTGAAAAGTAAACAAACCTTGCCATTTTAGTTGATACACAACCTCATAAGAATACATTTGAACTGCATAAATTGCATTTCATTAATGTTGTTTTTTACCGAAGAAAAAAAAGATAAAATTAATATACAAATAATGAATGGCGATAAAAATAAAACCGACCGTTCGAATGTATAATTTCAACGAAATTTTTTGTTGTACTTTTTACTAATTTCTATTAACCTCATAGCGATAATATGTTGAATAAAAGATAACTTGTATTATTTAAAATATAAGTAATAGATAAAATTAAATAAAGAAGAATGAATGATGACAAGGTGATACTATGTCTCTATTCCGAAGTTGTATTTCAATGTTTGAAAACAGGATGAAGCGGTTGGGTACAATACCTGCCTTGAACAACTATTGCTTTTCAGCTGTTTAGGTATGTTGGAATCGTGTTGGCTAAAAATGATGAGGTAATAGAAGCAACTCTTGAGGGTTTCAATGCCACTGCTTAATTCTGAAGAGACAATCATTCCCAACCGTGGGGTTGGATGGAGTCAAAGTCAGTTCGGTTGAACTTCCACCCACTCTCAATGGAAGAAAACACAGCAACCACCACATTGGGTTGTTGTGTGTCCATAAAACCGGCTAAGTAAATGGTATGGTTTACAATCCACGGTCGTTGGATCGTAATTCATACTACGGTGTGGATTGTGATCCACACCATAAACACAGCCAACTTCATAAAATCTGGCTATCTTTGCCGTCTTAGGCCAGCTATGGCTCCTTCACTCCCCACAAACCCCCTTTTTTTTTTACTCCTTTCCTCCAATATCTGCAAACCAAAAAACAAACTTGGAGAGAAGTTTGCGATAGTGGAAGTCGCAGTGCGAGAAATACTGATACAAGAAGAAAACGTTTGATTGAAGAAAATGTCACTTCTCCCGCCAAAGGAGATGTAACTAGGCGACAGACGAGCTACATTGAAACAGAGTTGGATCTGAATATTGATTAGAATTTAGGACCCAATAACTACCGAGCAATTTTCGTGTACTTTCCAATGAAGAAGAGCATATAAGCACGCCCATTGAAGATTTTTTAGGTTTTCTACTTTTTTTATTTACTAATAATAGTTACTTCTTGTTTACTGCGTGTTTGTGTTGTGATTTTGTGCTTGTGCGTGCAAGTGTGTGTGTCTATATATATATATATATATATATATATATATATATATATATATATATATACATATACATATACATATACATATAGAGGCAGGTTCAAGGGCACCCGTAACAGTGCATCACCCCAAATGCCCCTCATTCTCCACCAAGCATTTCTCCTTCCACTAATTCTCTCACTTCTCACTCACTTTCTTTAATATAAATCGGTGGTGGATATCAGGGGGCATTTGGGGTACTCCATTTTTGGGGTGCTACCGATCCCTTGCCATATATATATATATATATATATATATATATATATATATATATATATATATATATATATATATATATATATATATGAGGTAGGTTCAATGGCACCCCAAATAGTGAGCACCCCTTTAGCCTCCCACTTTTCCACCACTCATTTCCCACTAACTCTCTTTCTCTCTCCTTCCACTAACTCTCTCACTTCCCACTCACTTTCTTTATTATAAACGAGAGGTGGAAAACATGGGTGCTATTGGGGTGCTCCATTTTTTGGGTTCTCTTGAACGCTTGCCTATATATATATATATATATATATATATATGTATATATATATATATATATATATATATATATAGTGTTTCGGGGTAACCCTGTTTGTAGCATCCCTTTAGCACCCATAACCGTTCGTGCGCTACAATAGTCCAAATTCAACAAGAATTTGTATATACTCAATCCACATGTATATTATCGTCTATCCAAAGTTTGAGCTCGTTCCAACATTCGTAACATTTTAAAAATCTTAGCTCAATTATTCACCGTTTATACATTTGAATCATTAAATTTAAACATCAAATATATTATTCTACGAATGTCGAAACAAGCTCAAATTTTAGATAGACGATAATATATATATGTGGATTGAACATCTACAAATTCTTATTGGATTTGGACTGGTGTAGCTCACAATAGGGTAGGGATGCTGCAAAACAGGGGTGCTCCAGGACGCTCCTGTCTTAGAGAATATGTAGATGTTCAATTCACATATATATTATTGTCTATCCAAATTTTGAGTGCGTTCCCGCATTCGTAGAATAATATATTTGATGTTTAGATTTAATGGTTCGAATAAATGTCTGAACGGTTAATAATTGAGCTAAGATTTTGAGGATACTACTTGGAACGAGCTCAAATTTTGGATAGACAATAATATACATGTGGATTGAACATCTATAAATTCTTGTTGGATCTGGATTGATGTAACTCAAGGTAGGATAGGGGTGCTGCAAAACCGAAGGTTTTTACTTATTTAATTTAATGGGTGGGCTGTTCTGAAATATTGGACCCGTGGAGTTTTGTATGTTTGTTTTGTTTTTATGTTATGTTTGTATATATTTTAATTTGAAAAGGAGGTAACTACTTGATGTTGTATTCTTTTTCCTTAATACTCTGGTAGGTTTTCTAAGGAGACGAATCAACCAGATGTTCTTTGACGTCATTAATAAAAAACCACGGGTGACTGATCTAATTTTTGAAAAATAAATAAACCTTGCCATTGTAGTTGATACACAACCTCATAAGAATACATTTGAACTGCATAAATTTCATTTCATTAATGTTGTTTTTACCGAAGAAAAAAAGATAAAATTAAGATAAATAATGAACGACGGTAAAAAACCGACTGTTCGAATGTGTAATCAACGAAAAAAATATTTGTTGTAGTTTTACTAATTTCTGTTAACCTCATAGCGATAATATGTTGAATAAAAAATAACTTGTATTATTTAAAATATAAGTAATAGATAAAATTAAATGAAGAAGAATGAATGATGACAAGGTGATACTGGCTCTATTTTAAAGTTGTATTTCAATGCTTGAAAATAGGTTGAAGCGGTTGGGTACAATACCTGGGCAACTTTTGAGCTACCTTGAACAACTATTGCTCTTCAGTTGTCTAGGTATGTTGGAATCATGTTGGCTAAAAACGATGAGGTAATAGAAGCAACTACTGAGGGTTTCAATGCTACTGCTTTTCTAATTCTGAAGAGACAATCATTCCCAACTGTGGGGTTGGATGGGGTCAAAGCCAGTCCGGTTGAACTTCCACCCATTCTCAATGGGAAACACAGCAACCACCACCTTGGGTTGTTGTGTGTCCATAAAAGCGGCTAAGTAAATGGTATGGTTTAAAATCCACGGTCGTTGGGTCGTAATCCATACCACGGTGTGGATTATGATCCACACCGTAAACATAGCCAGCTTTATAAAATTCCGGCTATGTTTTTCGTCTTTGGCCAGCTATGGCTCCTTCACTCCGCACAAACCATTTTTTCCTCCTTTCCTCCAATTTCTGCAAACAAAAAAAAACTTGGAGAGAAGTTCGCGGTAGTGGAAGTCGTAGTGCGGGAAATACTGATACAAGAAGAAAACGTCACTTCTTCCGCCAAACAAGATGTAACTAGACGACATACGAGCTACATGGAAATAAAGTTGGATTCGAATGTTGATTAGAATTTAGGACCCGATAAAGTAACGAGCGATTTTCGTGTACTTCCCAATGAAGAAGAGCATATAAGCATGCGCGTTGGAGATTTTGTAAGTTTTCTACTCTCTTTTTTTTCCTAATAATAGTTACTTCTTGTTTACTGTGTGTTTGTGTTGTGGTTTTGTGTGTGTGCGTGCATGTGTGTGTGTGTGTGTCTGTGTGTGTGTGTGTAAAAGGAGCGTTTTGGGGTACCCCTGTTTTGTAGCACTCCTTTATCATCCATATCCATTCGTGAGCTACGATAATCCAAATCCAGCAAAAATTTGTAGATGTTCAATTCACATTTATAATATCGTCTGTCCAAAATTTGAGCTCGTTCCGACATTCGTAGAATAATATATTTGATGTTTAAATTTAATGGTTCAAATAAATGTCTGAACGGTGAATAATTGAGCTAAGATTTTGAGAATGTTACGAATGTCGGAACGAACTCAAATTTTGGATAAACGATAATATACATGTGGACTGAACATCTACAAATTCTTGTTGAATTTGGATTGGTGTACCTCACGGTAGGATATGGGTGATGCAAAACAGAGACCAAAGGTTTTTACTTGTTTGATCTAATAGGCTAAGCTATTCTGAAATATTGGACCCATGGGGGTTTTTATGTTATGTTTGTATATATTGTAATTTGAAAAGGAGGTAACTAGTTTATGTCGTATTCTTTTTCCCTAGTACTCTGGTAGGTTTTTTTTAAGGAGACGAATCAACTAGATGTTCTTTAACGTCATTAATAAAAAAAACAATTTCCATATGTGTGTGTGTGTCTATATATATATATATATATATATATATGTGTGTGTGTGTGTGTGTGTGTGTGTGTGTGTGTGTGTGTGTGTGTGTGGGATAGGATCAAGGAGCCCCCCCTGAATTTCAGCCCCCCATTTGCACCTGAACCATAGCCATATATTTATGTTTAAATATGTTAGTGAAATGAGAGAGAATGAGTGGAAGGAGAGAAACTGCGAAATACTTGGTTGTTGTTGAGAGGCTTTTAGGGTGCTGCACTGTTTAGGGTGTTGTTGAACCTGCCCCTAAATATGTATGTGTGTGTGTGTGTGTGTATATTTGAAAATTGGTAACTTTATTTCTATTGAAAAAAAAAACATACAAGAAATAGGTTAGCATTCTAACCTTTACATAAGAAAAACATAAAAGAAAGAAAAGAAAAACTGAAAATACATGTAATTATATCCTAACTAGTAATAAACGACCCATGATAAAGCCTTCTACCCACTTCCGTGCACTTTCTGCACCTCTCACGACTCCTCCTGAGCCACATCACCCACAACCGTGCAACTCTGCACCTTACAAGCCAGAAGTTCCTCTTGCAAATGATCTTCTAAAAGAGAACCTCAAAATTTAAATCTGGTATAATCAGATGAATGGAATTGTATCTGCAAATCAAAATAAAACCTCTGTTCTTCCAAAACATCACCCCAAAATTGAAGACCAGCACCCTAATAATACCTTGAACCTGTAATCTATATTCAGCTCATAGGAACTCCCCAATTTAGATCAAATCTCACAGTAGTATTGAGATTCTAATAATCAGGGAATTGGGTACAATATACACCTTAGCCATTGAACTGGAATATCCTTCAACTCCATACTTATGAATCCCAAACGATATTCAAATCCAATCAACAGGTCTGGTTGATGACTCACAGACACCTATGAATCAATCCTATTGCCAGATTCAACGTTTCGGTATAAGTATTTCATAACAAATAATTGCTCCAGTCACAGTAAGACTAGGCTATGTACAATCAAATCCGGATGAGCACAACATAGTTCTCGGAAAGATTTTACAGGGTAATCATGCCAAACTGAGGATGAAATCATGAAGGAGACATTAGTTCAATAATAACCGATTTGCCAGATCTATAATGAAACTATAATTGAATCTCCAATAGAATCATATTGTAATCGAAAGGTAACTAATCAACTTTACTAAATCTGAGCGAAAGTCATAAACTCAAATCTATCAGATCTAAACAGAGAACCGCAAAAGAAGTTCCCAGTAGCCATTATCTCAAGAACAAAACCAGTTAACCTTACCCAATATTATCTGAATTCGAGCAAGCTCAATAAAATGGAAGATCGGTTGGAGAAAATGGAGCTGAAGCTATTTCAACTGCGCCGACAACGCCGAAACCCATGTTCACAATGGCTTGATAATCCATCATCGAACTAATCAGATCCAATAAATATGAGAAGATAGAAAGCATCAGCATGTAAATCTCGAAATAAACTGGCTCTCGCGGTTGAAATTATAGATCTGGGATCTATTTTTGTTTACTTATAAAAAACATATGAAAATCAAAAGACTTATCAACGAGAAATCCTCGTTGAAGGTTGAAGAAGTGAAGCGATTTAAATCAGATAAGATATTCGCGAAAACAGATCTGAACCAAAAGTGAGATTACATAAAGAAATCGAACGAAAAACAGATGGAAGACAAAAGTATTATCAACGAAATTAACGTTGAAGGTTGATGAAGTGAAGACGATAGTAAAAAATTAGATGAGGAAGGTAAAAGAATAAAAGCAATCCCGCATGATGAAAGCTGGAGAAATTCTCTCCAGTCGCCATTAACGAGGCTTACATGTGTGTTGTTATATATATATATATATATATATATATATATGTATGTATATATATATATATGTATGTATGTATGTATGTATGTATGTATGTATATATTATATATATGTATGTATGTATGTATGTATAAGATGGTGTATTAACGTTTGGGTATGACATAATGTTTATCGTTTTTGTTCACTTTTATTTAGTTAGTTGGGATTTTCTTCGACTCTAATAGTATAGTTTTTAATTCTTGAACTCACGAATTTGACTATTAATTTTCTACACGACCCGAAATCCGCATGGAAATTAGTAGGTTAACTTGACTCGTTTAGTTGGCGGGTCATTTTCGGGTCAACCTGAATTTGACCTGTTTATAAACGGGTGAGTTTAGGGTTGACCCGCTAACCGGATTTTGACCCCAAACCTGATTGTAATCAATATGCTCATATATTCTTGTGTAAACTGTTATATTTACTAATTTATTCTTGTATGATGTTAGTTATATTTTATTTATAACAACTATCTCTTCCTTATTGTTAGTATTTTATGTATGTAGTAGGCTCATAAATTCTTATGTATAGAGAACGACTTTTGGATATGGCAGTTTCATGCTTTATATATATATATATATATATATATATATATATATATATATATATATATATATAGCCAGTTGGTGATTTTGTAACTTGTCTGTTGGTGATTGAATAATAGTACTGGTTGTTGATGATTTGGTTCTTTTACTATTTATATTAGTGGACAATATTTGTCAATGGGTCAAACGGGTAAACCCGATATGACTCGTTTAGTTAAACGGATTACACGGGTTAGGTCGGGTCAATTCGTTCATAAATAGGTTGGGTTAGGGTTGAGAAAAAAATGTCTCGTTTAATAAATGGGTTGAGTTGACCCGTTTATAGATCAACCCAGACCGGACTTGACTCGACCCGAACCCGACCCAACAAGACCCATTGACAAGGACAACCCTACTCACGAACACTACTTTGTGCGGAGAAGAATTGTGTACTATTTCAGATATATTCATGTATTGAAACATGTCTGTGCCCTCCAAAGTAGTGTGTACAAGAGATTGCTCCTTCCATGCACATTAATCCGAGTTATCTGACGATAAACTCTCTTGGATATTTTGATTACTACAAATGGCTTTACATAAATGCTATTACAATTGATATAATCATATTACAAAATAATAATAAAAACATAAATTTACATTTCTTTTTACAAAGGAAAAAAAGCATAATAAACTAATATAGACATTATCTTTTGTTGGGGAATTCGCGGTTCGAGGCGACTAGCAGGAAGATATTGTGACGACCCGCGCTTCCACCTACTTCAAACTGACCAAACACTGAAACCCACAATGATTTAAGGTAAGAAAAAGTATGTTTTGTTAGGGTTTATCAGAGCAAACACAGCGGAATACAAAGCTCACAGCGGAACAAATAAAATATAATAAGAATATACTATTACAGCGGAAACATTTTTGAATACAAATCTGATTTTACATACCATTACTCCATAAAGACTTAACATAATATATCGATAGTAGAGAACGTTCGACCTTCATATGAAACTTCAACTCTCTCATGAACTCCAAGTCTTCAAGCTTGAACCCGATCTCGATAACTGAAAAACATACTAACAGACTGCCCGTGTGGAAATTGTGGGCACCCGCAGTTTGCAAGGGAGAAACAGACTACGAGTCAGTCATGGGGCTGGTGTGAGAAAACTTTTATTACTAATATTATACTTAGCCTTATTTTGAATAAGGTATCTCAGGACCACGCCGCATGTCGCGGAACGGGTTTCCTCCCAAGAATACGTGCACCACCAACTACCAAAAAGTAGACTTATGAAGCTAACAATGCAACCAACAATATGCAGTTCCTCAAACTACCCATTTAGGTTTAATCCCCAAATTTAGATTTTCCAAATCCCATTATCTTTAAAGAAATTATTCCTTTGGACTTTATACCCGAATTCTTATTTTCAAATCATTTGAAATACATATATAGCTTTCATACCAAATTAGCTTTCACTTCGGGATTTCAAACCAAAACATATTTGGAAACCTCAAATATATACTATACAAGCATATTAAAATATACGCCACCTGATCGAGAGGTCCTCCTGATGACCAGGCTCCAGGTACACCTTACCATCACGATAATAATCCACGTACGTCCTCTCTCCACCTGGAGTGCGAACCATACCATACATCCCCGACTTTTCATCACCAGCGTCGTTACCCGATCATTGGTAACACATAGAAATCATTTTTATATCACGAAGTGGGGATAATCATTTCGCAATAATAATCACAAGTACTTTCAAACTATAGTGCTTCACATCAGCAATTCATACATATGATCAGTAACAGTTAATCATATAAACTTTTGAGCTCGTACGTCTTAAAGAAAGGTGTTAAGCAAAAGAATAGATTCTCCACCACCAAGCAGATACATCATCAAGAGAAACTAATTGGTTATGTGATAAACTACAATGTCAAACACATAATATATTCATAAAGCATTTCGAAATCATCGGGTTTAGTCCTCGAAATCCTTTTTGCTTTATAAAACATTCCCTATCTAAAATCGTGAAAAACATTTCTTTTCACTTATGAAAATCCCATTTCAAAAACATTCATTAAATTGAAATAAACCCCAAAAGCATCGCTAAACACCTCATAGTCAAATCGTGAGGTGTTTTCACAAGGTGTTAACATATAAGTATTATCTACCCAACCCCATGCTAAATATAAAAGCAATTGTTTGCTCAAAAACTTGTCGAGCAAAATCAAACCAATCAATCAATCACAATAATGAACTTGTATTATCAACCCCATACAATCATATACGCTCACTAACAATTATCAATATTAAATTAGGTCGAATTTTTAGGGATTAACGCCCTTAACCATATTTCCAAAATTAAATCAAGGCATGTATATTTATGATATTCCGTAAAGGTGTAATTTTATGAATTAACATAAGGTGTTTCACTTCCAATTTCCATAAAGATGTCATTTTTACCTCATCAATCTATTTAAGAATCATTAGCAAACATATATCATCAATATAACCACATATAAACCATTAATTTCCTAAGAGACGTATCATCAAACACCTTATAGGCATCATATAAAACTAGCAAATAAACCCCTTTATAACTTGAAAATTATAACCCGAAATTAAAATCTGCTTACTCTAAGAAACATTTCAAAAAACATCTTACATGCATCATATAAAACTACAAAATAAACCCTTTAAAAGTTTAGTTTTTCTCACCCCGTGACGTCCTAGCTCTCATTATAAGGTCGGATGCTCCCAGATCCAACTTTTCTCCGATTTTTATGAAATCCGAAATCTTCCTGGCCAAATCTGAAATTTTCCGTGGCTTTCTAGCTACCAAATCCTTCTCTCTAAGTTGAAGTGTTCGTTCCCACGATTCCAACACCGCAAAGAACGCGCGATTTCGTTTCCGTATGGGAAAGTTATGGTTGTTTTACTGTCGGGGTTCGCAGATTTCAGCAGGAGGCAGAAATGGGTTGGATTAATGAACGAACGGGGTCCGAATCTCAAGTAGGACCCACGATTTTGTTGAAGGGAGGTCTGGCCGTGGCAGGTGGGGGTTGTTGGGTGAAGGTGGTGGCGGACTTAGGCCTTAGGGTTGTCGAGGAGGTGGTGAGAGAGTGGATTCCTTTTTCCCTTTTCTTCTTTTTCTTTTTTCCTTTATTTTCTTTTTATTTTTTTATATGATATTTTCGTCTATGGAAAGCCATGGATGGAGGAGCTTTAAGGTGGAAAAGAAGTGATGAAATGAAGAAAAGATAAGGATGGAGGCTTATTTAAAGAAAGGCAAATTTCATGGGTGCGTGACACATGTCCTTATAGATAAGGACGGAATAATCAAAGGCTAATATTCATGCTTATCCAAATGAATAGTAAAGTGTGTTTTCTCACACACTTTCCGACCTCTCGTCGGAGTATCAAACGATAACGGTTTTCAGTAATTCTTTCACCATATCGTCCGGTTTCTAACGTACTTCAATCCTATGTGTTCAAATCCAAAATCGGAGTTTGTTTGGATTTTCAAATAATTAATTTTAATTTTAATTTTGTTTTCTTAACAACTTTCTATATTTGATACGGGATTTTCCCAGACTTCATATATAGCTAATATTCTATGTTCTAAATTTTCTGGATAGGTTTCAGGTTCCAGTTTTGCCATTTGCACTATCGAATTCCAATTATCGTCAAAATTTAGTTCAAATTTTGGCCTTTTATTTTTTTCTTCTCCCCAAACGGATGCCATTTTACGCGAAACTTCCTTGATTACTAAAATGCACTATTCCGGATCCAACGGAGGTGGTCTCACAATTTAGCGATATTCCGTTCTCAAGATATCCTCAAAATCATCCATTTTTAGTTCAAATTTTGAATCTTTTGCGAATTTAACATATCTAACAGATGCTATTTTTGACGTAACTTGGTTGGTTGCATAATTTCATCTATTTGATTTAATGAACTGATTTAATCGAAAACCAAGTTCGTTAGCTACTACTTCCTTTGCAAACGTACTATTTTTAATCCAAAATTCATTCCTTTTGGACTAATCTAATTTTATTCCTGCCCAAATCCAAATTAATTCTGATCTTTATGAAATTTGGAAATTTTAAATTGGTTCAAATTTCCGGGTCGTTGCATTCTTCCCCACTTAAAATGATTTCGTCCTCGAAATCGATGTCGGAACTAATGGTCGTATACTTAACCAATACCTTGATTATTAACCCTAGAGCTTGTTGGTCAACTCCACTATTTAACTTTATCTGTTTATTCATTGGGCATAGGACTGCATAATATACCTCTTTATAACTACAAACACCCATAAATGTTTTCTTTATTCTTATCTTTTCTGAAGTAACTATGAATATACTTGCTTAGGTCCAACCTATTTCCTTCTTGTTTTTGACTCATCATCTTAGATTTAATTCCAGATAGACCACAGTTATCTATGCCTTACAACTTTTAATATTTTACTAAAAAGTTTTATAATATTTTTAGCAAATACCTCGACTGCCCAAAATCGTCAAGAATTCAATTTTCTTAATTAGTTATACTGATTATTATCTCCAGCAATCAATTAGTGGATTAAATTTTCCAAAACATAAATTTCATCAAAACATATATCCTTTTTTATGAAAATATATTTTTGGAAAAAATTATTTGATAAAAACTGGGTTAGACTGCTCTGTTTAAGTGTTTAGAAACACCTATCGATACAGCGAGCTATGACTGTACCGACCAATGTTCATAACCCACTCAACAAATTAATCCTACACAAAACCATTTGTATATCAAATTACAAAATACGTCTCTCTTATATATGTACTCACTAACAAATCATTCTAGGGTGTTACCAACCCTATCTCTAATGAGTTACTTGTCCAAGGATACTGCTGATCCTATCTCTGACAAGTCTGCATTCCACAGAGCCAAGGTTTATCTAACCAAAGCTCTGATACCAAGTGTAACGGTCTGGTCTTTTTCAACCATCTGACAGGGGCTAATACTCCGCTGTGGCATTACAATGGTACCCCAGCTCCTTGTTTTACAACCAGTCTCTCGACTATCTCGTCCTCCTGCCTAACCAACCCCTCTTGGGACGTGTAGAGGTAAGAGTCCCCAGCTCACCACCAAGCCAAGAGCAAGAACCCCCATTCACGTTGCCTCACCAACAAACAAGGACTGGCATGAGAAAACTTTTATTACTAATATTGTACTTAGCCTTATTTTTAATAAGGTATCTCAGGACCACGCCGCATGTCGCGGAACGAGTTACCTCCCAAGGATACGTGCACCACCAACTACCAAAAAGTAGTCTTATGAAGCTAACAATGCAACCAACAGTATGCAGTTCCTCAAACTACCCATTTAGGTTTAATCCCCCAATTTAGATTTTCCAAATCCCATTATCTTAAGAGAAATTATTCCTTTGGAATTTATACCTGAAATCTTATTTTCAAATCATTTGAAATACATATATAGCTTTCACTTCGGGATTTCAAACCAAAACATATTTGGAAACCTCAAATATCTACTATACAAGCATATTAAAATATATGCCACCTGATCGAGAGATCCTCCTGATGACCAGGCTCCAGGCACACCTTACCGTCACGATAATAATCCAGGTACGTCCTCTCTCCACCTCGAGAGCGAACCTGTAATGACCCGGATATTTGACGGTGTAATAATTAACTTATTTAATTATTTAAATAACGAATATATTATTTAATCGTCGACGTTAGAAGGTGGAATTATAATATAATTATAATTCGAGCTCGAAATGGCACTGCAGTTCGTAATTTGGCGATTCGAACTTCAACTGAAGGTACAAAGTTCGTTTTAAATCGGATTTCCGTGAAACAAGAAACGTGTGGAGCTGGTAGAGTATATCTTTCTAGCGGAAGAGAAAAATCAGGATTTCGTCGTGTAGATTTTGAGATATGTCCAAATCAAATTTTAGAATAGTCGCTATAGAATCGTTTATCGACCGTAACGGTTTATTCGATATAACTAGAGATCGGGTTTGAATTTAGACAAGGTTCTTTTGGGAAATAGTGATAATTTAATTTTTAGAATTTTATGGTAATTTTTAATTAATTAAATAAGCAACTTTTTATTCGGAGTATTTGGCACCCTGTATCGACATTTCGGGGTTTCACAATATGAGTTCATCTACCGGTATTATTACATTTTTTGGACCAGAGCACGTCACTCATTTCAATGGTATTTTTGTTTCTGTCCATAACAGTCTCTACGTGAACATAATATTTCATAGTACGGTACACTATGTTTTTAACTTAAAACAAACTAAACTGAATGGTTAACGGGTCAAACGAACTCGAAATTCAACGAAACAAGTTTCATACGAAACCGTAGGAAGAGGTCTAGTGAAACGTCAAGGCCTCATATTTTTAAGATTTTTTCTGTAATTTTAAGGAATTAATGCTCGGTGTTTTTCATCGATATTTTCTAAGGGATTTTCACAAACGGTGTCGGAATTCGACGAAACCTGTCCCATTGGATCTGGAATATTTTTCTATGCTAGAATTAGCTTAGTTTGTCAGAAATAAAGATCGTATGTGGCCATTTTTATACGAGAATCCATAGTTAAGTTTTTATATAATATAATATTATAATGGACGAAAATCTTCTATAAAAAGGGTGCTCTCGTAACCTAATTTCCTCAAACATGTTCCGCCGCCAGTCTTTCTTCCAGGAACATATTTCGATCATTCTTAAAATCCAACCAAAAAGGATAAACCTCTATAAATCAAAGTATACATAGTTATGAGTTCCTGGGAAGCACCTCTCCAAGCTAGAATAGGTTTTAAGCGGTTCGAATACCCTTTTGGTTCGCTGTGTTGTGTACGGGTGATCCTAGGGTTCGGATTTAATTGGGGTATGGTAATTCTTGGTCAAATTGGAGTTTATATGTGGCTTGTGGATGGAAAACCGCACTCATCAGTGGAGTTTGGAGGAGTTCCGTGCGGTTTTTAGTTCGGGTATTTTGCTGTAGTGTGCGACGAGTTGTCCATGGAGGTGGTAGCGGTGTCAGGCTCGGGAAGAGGGAGTGATCGGTGAAGAGGGATTTCATTTTTATAAAATGAAGAAGTTTGAATTGTTGTTGGGAGTGATCGTTTACTGGAAGGTTGCCAATGAAGGAGGATACGGGTTCGTGAGCAACAGTTTCGGGAAGAAGAGGTTTGAGGACGGTTTTTGTATTCAGGAAGGTGGGCTGACTAAAGAGGTTAAGGCCCATAAATTTATTAAATGAAGTTTAATTTAATTTCAATTGTAGTAGGAATTTGTATTTATCATAACTTGACCGTACGATATCAGAATTGGACAAAACTAGATCCGTTGGGATCGTATGGACGACGGCTACGCACTGGAACTGACCGAGAATGGAATGGAGCTCGTATGAATTTATGGCGAAATAAATTGTTTGATTCAAATCAAATAACAGTTTATCGTTCTTTAACGATGAACTGCAAATGTGAGTAAAACTCACCAACTCTAAACAGTTATATTTTCATAACGTATTTTTTTAGAACTGTTAATCATCTGTTGATTGTTGTGTGTTGGTTGATTGATTGAACTGCTAGTCAGTTAGTTGAAATTATATATATATATAAACCGTTAAATATATATATATATACATATATTGATTCTGTTTATCAGAATAATTTGTACTGAACTGTAACGGATGTTGATTATACTGTGTAACATCTGTGATGCAGGGAAACAGGTTGGAGGGACCCAACTGGGTTCCTCAATATTTATAATACTATTTTGATTTATATATTGTGTTATATGATGTGATATATAATCTGTTATCGATTATATGTGTTTGGACGATATTGGTCATCGTGATTTGATGTGTTGAATACCATAACATACCGGAATGTTGATAAGGGAATTTTCAAAGTGATAGTGAAAATAAAATATTTAAATGGAATATTTATAAATAAGAGATATTTATAAATTTGAATATTTATAAATAGGGAATATTTATAAATTGGAATATTCATAAATAGGAGATATTTAGAAAGGAAATAATTTCAAAACATTTTCTTTTTGAATGGAAAGGCCTGTGTGGCGGGTTTGGGGATTTTCCCGATGCTCCCGATACAAAGGAGGTTATGGCGAATTTTCCCGGGAATTTAAGGAGTTAGAATATTTTTAAGAATAAATTTGAAAAGGAAATATTTGCAAACCATTTGCAAATAGAATAAAATAGAAAAAAAGAAATATTTGCAAACCATTTACAAATAGAATTGAAAAGGGAATATTTAGAAATAAATAGAGTTAATAAAAAAAGGAAATTGGTTTATAACAGAATAAGAAGTTATAAAAAGGAAACCGTTATAAAAAAGGAAAACGTTATTAAAGGAACATTTATAAAGTGAAGAACCTTTACTAAAAAGTGAATCTTTATAAATAAATAAACGTTGTTAAAAAGGGGATCTTTTTTTAAATGGATAAACGTTATAAAAAGGAGAAATCGAATATGGTATTCAAAGTTAGTTAATCGAATATGGTATTCGAAGTAAGTTAATCGAATATGGTATTCAAAGTTAGTTAATCGAATATGGTATTCGAAGTAAGTTAATCGAATATGGTATTCGAAAGAAGTTAATCGAATATGGTATTCGAAGTAAGTTAATCGAATCTGGTATTCGAAAGAAGTTAATCGAATATGGTATTCGAAGTAAGTTAATCGAATATGGTATTCGAAGTTAGTTAATCGAATATGGTATTCGAAGTTAGTAAATCGAATATGGTATTCGAAAGGAGTTAATCGAATATGGTATTCGAAATTTGTTAATCAAATATGGTATTCGAAGTTAGTAAATCGAATATGGTATTCGAAAGGAGTTAATCGAATATGGTATTCGAAATTTGTTAATCGAATATGGTATTCGAAGTTAGTAAATCGAATATGTTATACGAAAGTTAGTTAATCGAATGTGGTATTCGAAAGGGGTTAGTCGAGTCGAGTTAGTTCAGTAGAGTTAACCAGTTAGAGTAAGCAGTTAGAGTTAACCAGTTCAGTAGAGTTAACCAGTTCAGTTAGAGTTAACCAGTTGAGTTAAGTAAGTCGAGTTAACCAGTTGGGTTAAGCAAGTCGAGTTAATCAAGTCGAGTTAATCGAGTTAAGTTAATCAGGTAGAGTTAACCAGTTAGAGTTAATCAGTTAGAGTTAATCGATTAGAGTTAAAACGAACGAGAGTTAATCAAATATAGTTATTTGAGACAGAGTTAGTCAAACATAGTATTCAGGGTTAGTTGCCATCTCGTACGACTGCTAGCGAAATTCGCAGGTCTGTAAATAGCCTAAGGCGGTCAGATGTTTCCTGAGGGAATCAGGCGTAACCATTGTGATCGCTGCGATCTAGAGTCAAGCGAATGGAGTTAAAATCGAATATAGTTATTCGAAGTAAAGTTAAAACAGATATTAGTTATTCGAATGGAGTTGAATAGAGTTAATCGAATATTATTTATTCGAATGGAGTTAAATAGAGTTAATCGAATATTAGTCATACGAATAGAGTTTAAGGAGTTAGTCGAATATAGTTTATTCGAATAAAGCTAAAGGAAAGGAATTATCGATTATAGTTTAATCGAAAGGAGTTATCGATTAGTTAATCGAAAGGAGATTTTCGAATATAGCATATTCGAAAGAAAGTGATCGAATATAGTTCATTCGAAAGAGAGAGATTTCGAATATACGTTATTCGAAGTGAGATAATCGAATATAGGATATTCGAAGAAGAGTTAATCAAATAATGATTTCTCGAAAGAAAATTATACGTCGAATTCAATTATATCGAATTCGGGAAAGTAATATTTACTTTCAGGTTTTTAAATCAAGAGTATACACTAATAAATTAGGGTTAGATTAATTATTCGAATTAAAGAATAAAGGTTATAATTGAAGTTAGATATTTCGGAAGTAGGGATTATAACGTTATCGTTATAATCAATGTGTTCAATAAAGAAGTGGATTCGTAAATTGAATCCGAGAGTTACGTAAAGAAGTTGTTAAAGGTTTAAAAGATAAACTGTTACTATTTCGAAGTTATAACATTGTTCAGTTAAGGTCTGAGAGGTAATTATACCCCAACTTGATTGACTTCCTTCTTAACTAAGAAATGGTAAGGTTTGATAGTGAATGATGGTTAAGTGAATTCAGTAAATGGTTTGAGTTGGCATAGCGATGTTTATTTAAACATCAGTTTAAATCCAATAAAGGAACCTTGGAAATGTTTTCCAAATAAGAAATCAGAAATGTTTTCTAATATAGGAAACAGGAAATGTTTTCCAATGTTAATGAAGTATATTTTCTAAAATTAGAAAATAAGAAATTTAGAATATAGGGAAACAGGAGATAAGTAAATTAATGAACTAAAGAGATGAATGTTAAATGATGATTGGTTGATATAATTTCCGTCTAGAAATAATATCGTTGTTTGCACACGAGTTTTTCTTTGATAGTTAAATCACAGACTATCAATGTTTTGACCATTTTAACGTTGTTAATATGGAGAGACCGGTTGGATTATTATCCAAAGAACCACTCTGTATTGGCATAAGCGTTGCGAATCATATATGCTGAATATATTGAAGACGGAGTAAAGTGCAAGGGCAATTGTATAAATCTTAGATAACAATGGACTAAGATGGATGTACTGAATAGTGCCTTCGGTTTCGTTCAGTCCCAGAACGAACGTAAATGGACGAATGTTTGACAAAATATTTCCAATGATCGAATGGGTTGGTCTGTATAAATATATATGGTTGCAACGGATTTATCCCTTTGCATAACATCCAGGATATTTGTATAAACCAACAAATGATTTACGGATCTGATAATGTGGCATTCAAAGTGATCGTGTTATAAATAAATGGAAAGTAAGCGTAGCTTCTAGCCTCACATCCGGTAAATGACAGAAATTGGGCAGACAGCATGGCTAAGTCGGTCGCACCGAAGTAGGGTGTATTATCACTTATCTAGAGAATATTCATTTGCTTCTTTTAATCTACCAATGCTATCCCATATATATACGGGAAACGGTTGCTGATCCCAACCGTTGGTGATGTACATTCGATACACTCAAGCGAAATGAGTGGTCGGTCATGTGTGGCTGAGTTGCAAGATGTTCTTGTTGAACTCCAGTGTATCGTTCCTAGAGTACACTGATCGGAAGGTGGTTCCATACCTTGTCATAGTTGGAAATCCATTACCCAATACGTGCTTGCGGTTTTGATTGTATACTATATTTGTAGAACGTGAGATGAAAGCGTTTCTGCTAGATTGTTATCTAATTGTATTTAGACATTATTATAATATCAGAATGATATTGTTTACAAAGTTGTTGGATTCTCATAAGGGAAAAAACCCGTTCCGTTATGCGGCGTGGTCTTATGAGATATCGTTTACTTGTTCAAACTGTTTTAAACTGTTTTACTCACACCAGTCCCATGACTGACCTGGAGTTTACTTTGTTGTTTTCCCTAAACTCTTGGGTGCCTAAATTTGTATGGGCAGTCAAGTAGTCGGGATTTTACAGATACACTTGGAGAGCTTGGAGCAGGAGGCTTCAGGATTCTATAACTATTATTATTTCCGCTGTTGTTGTAGGTGTTGTACTCTGATAAGTGCTATTGTATATATAAGTGTTTGTATTTCAAAAGTTATGTTATATTTTATTCGTTCCGCTGTGAGATTCGTGTTTACTCTGATGATGATGTTCTTCTTCTTCTATTCTAATAGTTCTACCTTATCTTTCCTCACCCTCTATCTTCTTTCTATTAGTTTTCTTGAATTTCCAGTGCAATTTGTGGTTGGACTTGTGTTATTTTATCAGCTCAAATTGGACCGGATTTTCGGGTCACTACAGTTGGTATCAGAGCATTGGTTTAGTTAATACCTTGGCTCTGTGGCGTGATTCAGTAGAGATGGGATTAGTAGTATCCTAGACTGAATTTGAGTGTATATATACGAGTGCGTATTTGTTAGTTAATATAAAGTGGTTTTATATTGTGGAGATTTATTGGTTGAGTGGCTTATGAATTCTGGTCGATCAGTTTGATCCACTGTATCGGTAGGAGTTCTATAAACACTTGAATACGATGAACCGACATAGTATGTTTTGATATAGTATATTGGTTGTGTTGGTTGTTATTATAATCGAGTAAGATTATAAAAGTGAAATAGTTATAAATAACTTATTAGAATTCATATAAGTAAAATATATGAAATAAGATGAAGTAAATCTGAATTCAAATCAGATTGGGATTAAAATAAGGAAATTTTAAGTTCCTGAGAGATTTTGAAAACGTTTTTCAAACAGAAGGTGATATAGTATTAAACTCACTTCGATAGCTGGAAAATAGATTCTGATGATGAATCGCGACATCATCAGTGTTCATTTCGAGTTTCTAAGTGACGGATTGCTACCAAAGATTTTGTTTTTGAATTGTTTGAAGGAACAAGTTGTTTAGAATTTCAAAGGTTTTGAATTGGCATTATGATTTCAAATTGATTTGAAATTTACCCAGGAATTTGAGTTCTGGTATTAAAATTTAACTAATGAAGTTAAATAAAATGAGATGGTAAAAATAAAATTGAAATTTAACTTGAACTAAGTTAAATAAAATTGAATTGGATTTGAGAAAATCTAGAATGGAACCAAATTGATAAGTCAATAATTTGGAATTTGATATTGGGGTTCGAATGAAATTCGATTTGGATTTGAGGATATGAACTAATTGGAATTTGATTGAGATAACACTGGTATATGCTGAGTTGATAGCATATGGAAGTGATAGAGTTGATATGCCCAACAAAAAGGTACCAGTTTATATTATATATGGATTTGAGATTTTGATGAGCCGGATTGGCAAGCCGCTTGGCTGTTTGATTTTCTTTTGGGTTGGAGAAGGCCTAGAGAGGCAAGTTGTGATTTGACGTATATGCCGGTACAAAGGAGGTGCCGGCGAAATTTTCCGAAAATTTAAAGTGTTGGAAAATTTTCAAAATTTTTGAAAATTTAGTAAGTCAGAATGAATTAATATTTTAATCGGGATTTAAGTGGTTCAGCTGAAATCAGAAGTAAGGGGTAAACCAATCTTAGGAATTCCAATAGATAGGGTCGTCCTCTAACGTAGCAATTTCGAGGACGAAATTATTTAAGTGGGGAAGAATGTAATGACCCGGATATTTGACGGTGTAATAATTAACTTATTTAATTATTTAAATAACGAATATATTATTTAATCGTCGACGTTAGAAGGTGGAATTATAATATAATTATAATTCGAGCTCGAAATGGCACTGCAGTTCGTAATTTGGCGATTCGAACTTCAACTGAAGGTACAGAGTTCGTTTTAAATCGGATTTCCATGAAACAAGAAACGTGTGGAGCTGGTAGAGTATATCTTTCTAGCGGAAGAGAAAAATCAGGATTTCGTCGTGTAGATTTTGAGATATGTCCAAATCAAATTTTAGAATAGTCGCTATAGAATCGTTTATCGACCGTAACGGTTTATTCGATATAACTAGAGATCGGGTTTGAATTTAGACAAGGTTCTTTTGGGAAATAGTGATAATTTAATTTTTAGAATTTTATGGTAATTTTTAATTAATTAAATAAGCAACTTTTTATTCGGAGTATTTGGCACCCTGTATCGACATTTCGGGGTTTCACAATATGAGTTCATCTACCGGTATTATTACATTTTTTGGACCAGAGCGCGTCACTCATTTCAATGGTATTTTTGTTTCTGTCCATAACAGTCTCTACGTGAACATAATATTTCATAGTACGGTACACTATGTTTTTAACTTAAAACAAACTAAACTGAATGGTTAACGGGTCAAACGAACTCGAAATTCAACGAAACAAGTTTCATACGAAACCGTAGGAAGAGGTCTAGTGAAACGTCAAGGCCTCATATTTTTAAGATTTTTTCTGTAATTTTAAGGAATTAATGCTCGGTGTTTTTCATCGATATTTTCTAAGGGATTTTCACAAACGGTGTCGGAATTCGACGAAACCTGTCCCATTGGATCTGGAATATTTTTCTATGCTAGAATTAGCTTAGTTTGTCAGAAACAAAGATCGTATGTGGCCATTTTTATACGAGAATCCATAGTTAAGTTTTTATATAATATAATATTATAATGGACGAAAATCTTTTTATAAAAAGGGTGCTCTCGTAACCTAATTTCCTCAAACATGTTCCGCCGCCAGTCTTTCTTCCAGGAACATATTTCGATCATTCTTAAAATCCAAACAAAAAGGATAAACCTCTATAAATCAAAGTATACATAGTTATGAGTTCCTGGGAAGCACCTCTCCAAGCTAGAATAGGTTTTAAGCGGTTCGAATACCTTTTTGGTTCGCTGTGTTGTGTACAGGTGATCCTAGGGTTCGGATTTAATTGGGGTATGGTAATTCTTGGTCGAATTGGAGTTTATATGTGGCTTGTGGATGGAAAACCGCACTCATCAGTGGAGTTTGGAGGAGTTCGGTGCGGTTTTTAGTTCGGGTATTTTGCTGTAGTGTGCGACGAGTTGTCCATGGAGGTGGTAGCGGTGCCAGGCTCGGGAAGAGGGAGTGATCGGTGAAGAGGGATTTCATTTTTATAAAATGAAGAAGTTTGAATTGTTGTTGGGAGTGATCGTTTACTGGAAGGTTGCCAATGAAGGAGGATACGGGTTCGTGAGCAACAGTTTCGGGAAGAAGAGGTTTGAGGCCGGTTTTTGTATTCAGGAAGGTGGGCTGACTAAAGAGGTTAAGGCCCATAAATTTATTAAATGAAGTTTAATTTAATTTCAATTGTAGTAGGAATTTGTATTTATCAT
Source organism: Allium sativum (assembly GCA_030737875.1). Lineage (NCBI taxonomy): Eukaryota > Viridiplantae > Streptophyta > Magnoliopsida > Asparagales > Amaryllidaceae > Allium > Allium sativum. Next base: position 474,019,610 of record CM060922.1, read on the forward strand.
AACTTGACCGTACGATATCAGAATTGGACAAAACTAGATCCGTTGGGATCGTATGGACGACGGCTACGCACTGGAACTGACCGGGAATGGAATGGAGCTCGTATGAATTTATGGCAAAATAAATTGTTTGATTCAAATCAAATAACAGTTTATCGTTCTTTAACGATGAACTGCAAATGTGAGTAAAACTCACCAACTCTAAACAGTTATATTTTTATAACGTATTTTTTTAGAATTGTTAATCATCTGTTGATTGTTGTGTGTTGGTTGATTGATTGAACTGCTAGTCAGTTAGTTGAAATTATATATATATAAACCGTTAAATATATATATATATACATATATTGATTCTGTTTATCAGAATAATTTGTACTGAACTGTAACGGATGTTGATTATACTGTGTAACATCTGTGATGCAGGGAAACAGGTTGGAGGGACCCAACTGGGTTCCTCAATATTTATAATACTATTTTGATTTATATATTGTGTTATATGATGTGATATATAATCTGTTATCGATTATATGTGTTTGGACGATATTGGTCATCGTGATTTGATGTGTTGAATACCATAACATACCGGAATGTTGATAAGGGAATTTTCAAAGTGATAGTGAAAATAAAATATTTAAATGGAATATTTATAAATAAGAGATATTTATAAATTTGAATATTTATAAATAGGGAATATTTATAAATTGGAATATTCATAAATAGGAGATATTTAGAAAGGAAATAATTTCAAAACATTTTCTTTTTGAATGGAAAGGCCTGTGTGGCGGGTTTGGGGATTTTCCCGATGCTCCCGATACAAAGGAGGTTATCGCGAATTTTCCCGGGAATTTAAGGAGTTAGAATATTTTTAAGAATAGATTTGAAAAGGAAATATTTGCAAACCATTTGCAAATAGAATAAAATAGAAAAAAAGAAATATTTGTAAACCATTTACAAATAGAATTGAAAAGGGAATATTTAGAAAATAAATAGAGTTAATAAAAAAAGGAAATTGGTTTATAACAGAATAAGAAGTTATAAAAAGGAAACCGTTATAAAAAAGGAAAACGTTATTAAAGGAACATTTACAAAGTGAAGAACCGTTACTAAAAAGTGAATCTTTATAAATAAATAAACGTTGTTAAAAAGGGGATCTTTTTTTAAATGGATAAACGTTATAAAAAGGAGAAATCGAATATGGTATTCAAAGTTAGTTAATCGAATATGGTATTCGAAGTAAGTTAATCGAATATGGTATTCAAAGTTAGTTAATCGAATATGGTATTCGAAGTAAGTTAATCGAATATGGTATTCGAAAGAAGTTAATCGAATATGGTATTCGAAGTAAGTTAATCGAATATGGTATTCGAAAGAAGTTAATCGAATATGGTATTCGAAGTAAGTTAATCGAATATGGTATTCGAAGTTAGTTAATCGAATATGGTATTCGAAGTTAGTAAATCGAATATGGTATTCGAAAGGAGTTAATCGAATATGGTATTCGAAATTTGTTAATCAAATATGGTATTCGAAGTTAGTAAATCGAATATGGTATTCGAAAGGAGTTAATCGAATATGGTATTCGAAATTTGTTAATCGAATATGGTATTCGAAGTTAGTAAATCGAATATGTTATACGAAAGTTAGTTAATCGAATGTGGTATTCGAAAGGGGTTAGTCGAGTCGAGTTAGTTCAGTAGAGTTAACCAGTTAGAGTAAGCAGTTAGAGTTAACCAGTTCAGTAGAGTTAACCAGTTCAGTTAGAGTTAACCAGTTGAGTTAAGTAAGTCGACTTAACCAGTTGGGTTAAGCAAGTCGAGTTAATCAAGTCGAGTTAATCGAGTTAAGTTAATCAGGTAGAGTTAACCAGTTAGAGTTAATCAGTTAGATTTAATCGATTAGAGTTAAAACGAACGAGAGTTAATCAAATATAGTTATTTGAGACAGAGTTAGTCAAACATAGTATTCAGGGTTAGTTGCCATCTCGTACGACTGCTAGCGAAATTCGCAGGTCTGTAAATAGCCTAAGGCGGTCAGATGTTTCCTGAGGGAATCAGGCGTAACCATTGTGATCGCTGCGATCTAGAGTCAAGCGAATGGAGTTAAAATCGAATATAGTTATTCGAAGTAAAGTTAAAACAGATATTAGTTATTCGAATGGAGTTGAATAGAGTTAATCGAATATTATTTATTCGAATGGAGTTAAATAGAGTTAATCGAATATTAGTCATACGAATAGAGTTTAAGGAGTTAGTCGAATATAGTTTATTCGAATAAAGCTAAAGGAAAGGAATTATCGATTATAGTTTAATCAAAAGGAGTTATCGATTAGTTAATCGAAAGGAGATTTTCGAATATAGCATATTCGAAAGAAAGTGATCGAATATAGTTCATTCGAAAGAGAGAGATTTCGAATATAAGTTATTCGAAGTGAGATAATCGAATATAGGATATTCGAAGAAGAGTTAATCAAATAATGATTTCTCGAAAGAGAATTATACGTCGAATTCAATTATATCGAATTCGGGAAAGTAATATTTACTTTCCGGTTTTTAAATCAAGAGTATACACTAATAAATTAGGGTTAGATTAATTATTCGAATTAAAGAATAAAGGTTATAATTGAAGTTAGATATTTCGGAAGTAGGGATTATAACGTTATCGTTATAATCAATGTGTTCAATAAAGAAGTGGATTCGTAAATTGAATCCGAGAGTTACGTAAAGAAGTTGTTAAAGGTTTAAAAGATAAACTGTTACTATTTCGAAGTTATAACATTGTTCAGTTAAGGTCTGAGAGGTAATTATACCCCAACTTGATTGACTTCCTTCTTAACTAAGAAATGGTAAGGTTTGATAGTGAATGATGGTTAAGTGAATTCAGTAAATGGTTTGAGTTGGCATAGCGATGTTTATTTAAACATCAGTTTAAATCCAATAAAGGAACCTTGGAAATGTTTTCCAAATAAGAAATCAGAAATGTTTTCTAATATAGGAAACAGGAAATGGAAATGTTTTCCAATGTTAATGAAGTATATTTTCTAAAATTAGAAAATAAGAAATTTAGAATATAGGGAAACAGGAGATAAGTAAATTAATGAACTAAAGAGATGAATGTTAAATGATGATTGGTTGATATAATTTCCGTCTAGAAATAATATCGTTGTTTGCACACGAGTTTTTCTTTGATAGTTAAATCACAGACTATCAATGTTTTGACCATTTTAACGTTGTTAATATGGAGAGACCGGTTGGATTATTATCCAAAGAACCACTCTGTATTGGCATAAGCGTTGCGAATCATATATGCTGAATATATTGAAGACGGAGTAAAGTGCAAGGGCAATTGTATAAATCTTAGATAACAATGGACTAAGATGGATGTACTGAATAGTGCCTTCGGTTTCGTTCAGTCCCAGAACGAACGTAAATGGACGAATGTTTGACAAAATATTTCCAATGATCGAATGGGTTGGTCTGTATAAATATATATGGTTGCAACGGATTTATCCCTTTGCATAACATCCAGGATATTTGTATAAACCAACAAATGATTTACGGATCTGATAATGTGGCATTCAAAGTGATCGTGTTATAAATAAATGGAAAGTAAGCGTAGCTTCTAGCCTCACATCCGGTAAATGACAGAAATCGGGCAGACAGCATGGCTAAGTCGGTCGCACCGAAGTAGGGTGTATTATCACTTATCTAGAGAATATTCATTTGCTTCTTTTAATCTACCAATGCTATCCCATATATATACGGGAAACGGTTGCTGATCCCAACCGTTGGTGATGTACATTCGATACACTCAAGCGAAATGAGTGGTCGGTCATGTGTGGCTGAGTTGCAAGATGTTCTTGTTGAACTCCAGTGTATCGTTCCTAGAGTACACTGATCGGAAGGTGGTTCCATACCTTGTCATAGTTGGAAATCCATTACCCAATACGTGCTTGCGGTTTTGATTGTATACTATATTTGTAGAACGTGAGATGAAAGCGTTTCTGCTAGATTGTTATCTAATTGTATTTAGACATTATTATAATATCAGAATGATATTGTTTACAAAGTTGTTGGATTCTCATAAGGGAAAAAACCCGTTCCGTTATGCGGCGTGGTCTTATGAGATATCGTTTACTTGTTCAAACTGTTTTAAACTGTTTTACTCACACCAGTCCCATGACTGACCTGGAGTTTACTTTGTTGTTTTCCCTAAACTCTTGGGTGCCTAAATTTGTACGGGCAGTCAAGTAGTCGGGATTTTACAGATACACTTGGAGAGCTTGGAGCAGGAGGCTTCAGGATTCTATAACTATTATTATTTCCGCTGTTGTTGTAGGTGTTGTACTCTGATAAGTGCTATTGTATATATAAGTGTTTGTATTTCAAAAGTTATGTTATATTTTATTCGTTCCGCTGTGAGATTCGTGTTTACTCTGATGATGATGTTCTTCTTCTTCTATTCTAATAGTTCTACCTTATCTTTCCTCACCCTCTATCTTCTTTCTATTAGTTTTCTTGAATTTCCAGTGCAATTTGTGGTTGGACTTGTGTTATTTTATCAGCTCAAATTGGACCGGATTTTCGGGTCACTACAGTTGGTATCAGAGCATTGGTTTAGTTAATACCTTGGCTCTGTGGCGTGATTCAGTAGAGATGGGATTAGTAGTATCCTAGACTGAATTTGAGTGTATATATACGAGTGCGTATTTGTTAGTTAATATAAAGTGGTTTTATATTGTGGAGATTTATTGGTTGAGTGGCTTATTAATTCTGGTCGATCAGTTTGATCCACTGTATCGGTAGGAGTTCTATAAACACTTGAATACGATGAACCGACATAGTATGTTTTGATATAGTATATTGGTTGTGTTGGTTGTTATTATAATCGAGTAAGATTATAAAAGTGAAATAGTTATAAATAACTTATTAGAATTCATATAAGTAAAGTATATGAAATAAGATGAAGTAAATCTGAATTCAAATCAGATTGGGATTAAAATAAGGAAATTTTAAGTTCCTGAGAGATTTTGAAAACGTTTTTCAAACAGAAGGTGATATAGTATTAAACTCACTTCGATAGCTGGAAAATAGATTCTGATGATGAATCGCGACATCATCAGTGTTCATTTCGAGTTTCTAAGTGACGGATTGCTACCAAAGATTTTGTTTTTGAATTGTTTGAAGGAACAAGTTGTTTAGAATTTCAAAGGTTTTGAATTGGCATTATGATTTCAAATTGATTTGAAATTTACCCAGGAATTTGAGTTCTGGAATTAAAATTTAACTAATGAAGTTAAATAAAATGAGATGGTAAAAATAAAATTGAAATTTAACTTGAACTAAGTTAAATAAAATTGAATTGGATTTGAGAAAATCTAGAATGGAACCAAATTGATAAGTCAATAATTTGGAATTTGATATTGGGGTTCGAATGAAATTCGATTTGGATTTGAGGATATGAACTAATTGGAATTTGATTGAGATAACACTGGTATATGCTGAGTTGATAGCATATGGAAGTGATAGAGTTGATATGCCCAACAAAAAGGTACCAGTTTATATTATATATGGATTTGAGATTTTGATGAGCCGGATTGGCAAGCCGCTTGGCTGTTTGATTTTCTTTTGGGTTGGAGAAGGCCTAGAGAGGCAAGTTGTGATTTGACGTATATGCCGGTACAAAGGAGGTGCCGGCGAAATTTTCCGAAAATTTAAAGTGTTGGAAAATTTTCAAAATTTTTGAAAATTTAGTAAGTCAGAATGAATTAATATTTTAATCGGGATTTAAGTGGTTCAGCTGAAATCAGAAGTAAGGGGTAAACCAATCTTAGGAATTCCAATAGATAGGGTCGTCCTCTAACGTAGCAATTTCGAGGACGAAATTATTTAAGTGGGGAAGAATGTAATGACCCGGATATTTGACGGTGTAATAATTAACTTATTTAATTATTTAAATAACGAATATATTATTTAATCGTCGACGTTAGAAGGTGGAATTATAATATAATTATAATTCGAGCTCGAAATGGCACTGCAGTTCGTAATTTGGCGATTCGAACTTCAACTGAAGGTACAGAGTTCGTTTTAAATCGGATTTCCGTGAAACAAGAAACGTGTGGAGCTGGTAGAGTATATCTTTCTAGCGGAAGAGAAAAATCAGGATTTCGTCGTGTAGATTTTGAGATATGTCCAAATCAAATTTTAGAATAGTCGCTATAGAATCGTTTATCGACCGTAACGGTTTATTCGATATAACTAGAGATCGGGTTTGAATTTAGACAAGGTTCTTTTGGGAAATAGCGATAATTTAATTTTTAGAATTTTATGGTAATTTTTAATTAATTAAATAAGCAACTTTTTATTCGGAGTATTTGGCACCCTGTATCGACATTTCGGGGTTTCACAATATGAGTTCATCTACCGGTATTATTACATTTTTGGGACCAGAGCACGTCACTCATTTCAATGGTATTTTTGTTTCTGTCCATAACAGTCTCTACGTGAACATAATATTTCATAGTACGGTACACTATGTTTTTAACTTAAAACAAACTAAACTGAATGGTTAACGGGTCAAACGAACTCGAAATTCAACGAAACAAGTTTCATACGAAACCGTAGGAAGAGGTCTAGTGAAACGTCAAGGCCTCATATTTTTAAGATTTTTTCTGTAATTTTAAGGAATTAATGCTCGGTGTTTTTCATCGATATTTTCTAAGGGATTTTCACAAACGGTGTCGGAATTCGACGAAACCTGTCCCATTGGATCTGGAATATTTTTCTATGCTAGAATTAGCTTAGTTTGTCAGAAACAAAGATCGTATGTGGCCATTTTTATACGAGAATCCATAGTTAAGTTTTTATATAATATAATATTATAATGGACGAAAATCTTTTTATAAAAAGGGTGCTCTCGTAACCTAATTTCCTCAAACATGTTCCGCCGCCAGTCTTTCTTCCAGGAACATATTTCGATCATTCTTAAAATCCAAACAAAAAGGATAAACCTCTATAAATCAAAGTATACATAGTTATGAGTTCCTGGGAAGCACCTCTCCAAGCTAGAATAGGTTTTAAGCGGTTCGAATACCCTTTTGGTTCGTTGTGTTGTGTACAGGTGATCCTAGGGTTCGGATTTAATTGGGGTATGGTAATTCTTGGTCGAATTGGAGTTTATATGTGGCTTGTGGATGGAAAACCGCACTCATCAGTGGAGTTTGGAGGAGTTCGGTGCGGTTTTTAGTTCGGGTATTTTGCTGTAGTGTGCGACGAGTTGTCCATGGAGGTGGTAGCGGTGCCAGGCTCGGGAAGAGGGAGTGATCGGTGAAGAGGGATTTCATTTTTATAAAATGAAGAAGTTTGAATTGTTGTTGGGAGTGATCGTTTACTGGAAGGTTGCCAATGAAGGAGGATACGGGTTCGTGAGCAACAGTTTCGGGAAGAAGAGGTTTGAGGCCGGTTTTTGTATTCAGGAAGGTGGGCTGACTAAAGAGGTTAAGGCCCATAAATTTATTAAATGAAGTTTAATTTAATTTCAATTGTAGTAGGAATTTGTATTTATCATAACTTGACCGTACGATATCAGAATTGGACAAAACTAGATCCGTTGGGATCGTATGGACGACGGCTACGCACTGGAACTGACCGGGAATGGAATGGAGCTCGTATGAATTTATGGCAAAATAAATTGTTTGATTCAAATCAAATAACAGTTTATCGTTCTTTAACGATGAACTGCAAATGTGAGTAAAACTCACCAACTCTAAACAGTTATATTTTTATAACGTATTTTTTTAGAATTGTTAATCATCTGTTGATTGTTGTGTGTTGGTTGATTGATTGAACTGCTAGTCAGTTAGTTGAAATTATATATATATAAACCGTTAAATATATATATATATATATACATATATTGATTCTGTTTATCAGAATAATTTGTACTGAACTGTAACGGATGTTGATTATACTGTGTAACATCTGTGATGCAGGGAAACAGGTTGGAGGGACCCAACTGGGTTCCTCAATATTTATAATACTATTTTGATTTATATATTGTGTTATATGATGTGATATATAATCTGTTATCGATTATATGTGTTTGGACGATATTGGTCATCGTGATTTGATCTGTTGAATACCATAACATACCGGAATGTTGATAAGGGAATTTTCAAAGTGATAGTGAAAATAAAATATTTAAATGGAATATTTATAAATAAGAGATATTTATAAATTTGAATATTTATAAATAGGGAATATTTATAAATTGGAATATTCATAAATAGGAGATATTTAGAAAGGAAATAATTTCAAAACATTTTCTTTTTGAATGGAAAGGCCTGTGTGGCGGGTTTGGGGATTTTCCCGATGCTCCCGATACAAAGGAGGTTATGGCGAATTTTCCCGGGAATTTAAGGAGTTAGAATATTTTTAAGAATAGATTTGAAAAGGAAATATTTGCAAACCATTTGCAAATAGAATAAAATAGAAAAAAAGAAATATTTGTAAACCATTTACAAATAGAATTGAAAAGGGAATATTTAGAAAATAAATAGAGTTAATAAAAAAAGGAAATTGGTTTATAACAGAATAAGAAGTTATAAAAAGGAAACCGTTATAAAAAAGGAAAACGTTATTAAAGGAACATTTATAAAGTGAAGAACCGTTACTAAAAAGTGAATCTTTATAAATAAATAAACGTTGTTAAAAAGGGGATCTTTTTTTAAATGGATAAACGTTATAAAAAGGAGAAATCGAATATGGTATTCAAAGTTAGTTAATCGAATATGGTATTCGAAGTAAGTTAATCGAATATGGTATTCAAAGTTAGTTAATCGAATATGGTATTCGAAGTAAGTTAATCGAATATGGTATTCGAAAGAAGTTAATCGAATATGGTATTCGAAGTAAGTTAATCGAATATGGTATTCGAAAGAAGTTAATCGAATATGGTATTCGAAGTAAGTTAATCGAATATGGTATTCGAAGTTAGTTAATCGAATATGGTATTCGAAGTTAGTAAATCGAATATGGTATTCGAAAGGAGTTAATCGAATATGGTATTCGAAATTTGTTAATCAAATATGGTATTCGAAGTTAGTAAATCGAATATGGTATTCGAAAGGAGTTAATCGAATATGGTATTCGAAATTTGTTAATCGAATATGGTATTCGAAGTTAGTAAATCGAATATGTTATACGAAAGTTAGTTAATCGAATGTGGTATTCGAAAGGGGTTAGTCGAGTCGAGTTAGTTCAGTAGAGTTAACCAGTTAGAGTAAGCAGTTAGAGTTAACCAGTTCAGTAGAGTTAACCAGTTCAGTTAGAGTTAACCAGTTGAGTTAAGTAAGTCGACTTAACCAGTTGGGTTAAGCAAGTCGAGTTAATCAAGTCGAGTTAATCGAGTTAAGTTAATTAGGTAGAGTTAACCAGTTAGAGTTAATCAGTTAGAGTTAATCGATTAGAGTTAAAACGAACGAGAGTTAATCAAATATAGTTATTTGAGACAGAGTTAGTCAAACATATTATTCAGGGTTAGTTGCCATCTCGTACGACTGCTAGCGAAATTCGCAGGTCTGTAAATAGCCTAAGGCGGTCAGATGTTTCCTGAGGGAATCAGGCGTAACCATTGTGATCGCTGCGATCTAGAGTCAAGCGAATGGAGTTAAAATCGAATATAGTTATTCGAAGTAAAGTTAAAACAGATATTAGTTATTCGAATGGAGTTGAATAGAGTTAATCGAATATTATTTATTCGAATGGAGTTAAATAGAGTTAATCGAATATTAGTCATACGAATAGAGTTTAAGGAGTTAGTCGAATATAGTTTATTCGAATAAAGCTAAAGGAAAGGAATTATCGATTATAGTTTAATCGAAAGGAGTTATCGATTAGTTAATCGAAAGGAGATTTTCGAATATAGCATATTCGAAAGAAAGTGATCGAATATAGTTCATTCGAAAGAGAGAGATTTCGAATATAAGTTATTCGAAGTGAGATAATCGAATATAGGATATTCGAAGAAGAGTTAATCAAATAATGATTTCTCGAAAGAGAATTATACGTCGAATTCAATTATATCGAATTCGGGAAAGTAATATTTACTTTCCGGTTTTTAAATCAAGAGTATACACTAATAAATTAGGGTTAGATTAATTATTCGAATTAAAGAATAAAGGTTATAATTGAAGTTAGATATTTCGGAAGTAGGGATTATAACGTTATCGTTATAATCAATGTGTTCAATAAAGAAGTGGATTCGTAAATTGAATCCGAGAGTTACGTAAAGAAGTTGTTAAAGGTTTAAAAGATAAACTGTTACTATTTCGAAGTTATAACGTTGTTCAGTTAAGGTCTGAGAGGTAATTATACCCCAACTTGATTGACTTCCTTCTTAACTAAGAAATGGTAAGGTTTGATAGTGAATGATGGTTAAGTGAATTCAGTAAATGGTTTGAGTTGGCATAGCGATGTTTATTTAAACATCAGTTTAAATCCAATAAAGGAACCTTGGAAATGTTTTCCAAATAAGAAATCAGAAATGTTTTCTAATATAGGAAACAGGAAATGGAAATGTTTTTCATTGTTAATGAAGTATATTTTCTAAAATTAGAAAATAAGAAATTTAGAATATAGGGAAACAGGAGATAAGTAAATTAATGAACTAAAGAGATGAATGTTAAATGATGATTGGTTGATATAATTTCCGTCTAGAAATAATATTGTTGTTTGCACACGAGTTTTTATTTGATAGTCAAATCACAGACTATCAATGTTTTGACCATTTTAACGTTGTTAATATGGAGAGACCGGTTGGATTATTATCCAAAGAACCACTCTGTATTGGCATAAGCGTTGCGAATCATATATGCTGAATATATTGAAGACGGAGTAAAGTGCAAGGGCAATTGTATAAATCTTAGATAACAATGGACTAAGATGGATGTACTGAATAGTGCCTTCGGTTTCGTTCAGTCCCAGAACGAACGTAAATGGACGAATGTCTGACAAAGTATTTCCAATGATCGAATGGGTTGGTCTGTATAAATATATATGGTTGCAACGGATTTATCCCTTTGCATAACATCCAGGATATTTGTATAAACCAACAAATGATTTACGGATCTGATAATGTGGCATTCAAAGTGATCGTGTTATAAATAAATGGAAAGTAAGCGTAGCTTCTAGCCTCACATCCGGTAAATGACAGAAATCGGGCAGGCAGCATGGCTAAGTCGGTCGCACCGAAGTAGGGTGTATTATCACTTATCTAGAGAATATTCATTTGCTTCTTTTAATCTACCAATGTTGTCCCATATATATACGGGAAACGGTTGCTGATCCCAACCGTTGGTGATGTACATTCGATACACTCAAGCGAAATGAGTGGTCGGTCATGTGTGGCTGAGTTGCAAGATGTTCTTGTTGAACTCCAGTGTATCGTTCCTAGAGTACACTGATCGGAAGGTGGTTCCATACCTTGTCATAGTTGGAAATCCATTACCCAATACGTGCTTGCGGTTTTGATTGTATACTATATTTGTAGAACGTGAGATGAAAGCGTTTCTGCTAGATTGTTATCTAATTGTATTTAGACATTATTATAATATCAGAATGATATTGTTTACAAAGTTGTTGGATTCTCATAAGGGAAAAAACCCGTTCCGTTATGCGGCGTGGTCTTATGAGATATCGTTTACTTGTTCAAACTGTTTTAAACTGTTTTACTCACACCAGTCCCATGACTGACCCGGAGTTTACTTTGTTGTTTTCCCTAAACTCTTGGGTGCCTAAATTTGTACGGGCAGTCAAGTAGTCGGGATTTTACAGATACACTTGGAGAGCTTGGAGCAGGAGGCTTCAGGATTCCATAACTATTATTATTTCCGCTGTTGTTGTAAGTGTTGTACTCTGATAAGTGCTATTGTATATATAACTGTTTGTATTTCAAAAGTTATGTTATATTTTATTCGTTCCGCTGTGAGATTCGTGTTTACTCTGATGATGATGTTCTTCTTCTTCTATTCTAATAGTTCTACCTTATCTTTCATCACCCTCTATCTTCTTTCTATTAGTTTTCTTGAATTTCCAGTGCAATTTGTGGTTGGACTTGTGTTATTTAGTCAGCTCAAATTGGACCGGATTTTCGGGTCACTACAGAACCATACCATACATCCCTGACTTTTCATCACCAACGTCGTTACCCGATCATTAGTAACACATAGAAATCATTTTTATATCCCGAAGTGGGGAAAATTATTTCGCAATAATAATCACAAGTACTTTCAAACTATAGTGCTTCACATCAGCAATTCACACATATGATCAGTCACTATTAATCATATAAACCTTTGAGCTCGTACGTCTCAAAGAAGGGTGTTAAGCAAAAGAATAAATTCTCCACCACCAAATAGATACATCATCAAGAGCAACTAAACGGTTATGTGATGAACTACAATGTCAAACACATAATATATTCATAAAGCATTTCGAAATCATCGGGTTTAGTCCTCGAAATCCTTTCTGTTTTATATAACATTCCCTGTCCAAAATTGGGAAAAACATTTCTTTTCACTTATGAAAATCCCATTTCAAAAACATTCATTAAATTGAAATGAACCCCAAAAGCATCGCTAAACACCTCATAGTCAAATCGTGAAGTAATTTTACAAGGTGTAAGCATACAAGTATTATCTACCTAACCCCATGCTAAATATAAAAGCAATTGTCTGCTCATAAATTTGTCGAGCACAATCCAATCAATCAATCAATCACAATAATGAACTTGTATTATCAACCACATATAAGCTCACTAACAATTATCGATATTAAACTAGGTCAAATTTTTTAGGGATTAACGCCCTTAACCATATTTCCAAAATTAAATCAAGGAATGTATATTTATGGTATTCCACAAAGGTGTAATTTTTTGAATTAACATAAGGTGTTTCACTTCCAATTTCCATAAAGACGTCATTTTTACTCCATGAATCTATTTAAGAATCATTAGCAAACATATATCATCAATATAACCACATATAAACCATTAATTTCCTAAGAGACATATCATCAAACACCTTATAGGCATCATATAAAACTAGCAAATAAACCCCTTTATAACTTGAAAATTATAACCCGAAATTAAAATCTGCTTACTCTAAGAAACATTTCAAAAAACACCTGACAGGCATCATATAAAACTAGCAAATAAACCCTTTAAAAGTTTAGTTTTTCTCACCTTGTGACGTCCTAGCTCTCGTTACAAGGTCGGATGCTCCTAGATCCAACTTTTCTTCGATTTTTATGAAATCCGAAATCTTCTTGGCCAAATCTGAAATTTTCTGTAATGACCACAAGATTTTCGATCCCGAAAATCGACATAAAACACAATGTCGGCTAATCAGACATCGCAAACACCGGATCATTAATCGAAAGAAGTTAGAAGGTAAGTAATAGAAAGAAAGAAAATTAGAATAGAAGAAGAAGATGATCACAATAGAATAGAATCAGAGTAAGCATGAATCTCACAGCAGAACGAATAAACTATAATATATAACATAACTTTAAAATACAAACTGTATTTATACTTACATATATCATCATAGTACATCACATGTATATCACAGCGGAAATAAACTCTATATATAACTAGTGTTAAAGCCTCCTGCTCCAAGCTCCTCCAAGCATCTGTAAAATCCTAACTACTTGACTGCCCGTACAAATTTGGGCACCCAAGAGTTTAGGGAAAACAAAACAATATAAACTCTAGGTCGGTCATGGGACTGGTGTGCGTAAACTCCGATCATTCGGTTTAACTTTTCAAAATCCTTTACAAAAGGAAAGGTAATCGTAAGACCGATCCACACAAAACACGGGTGGTTTTTGCCTTACGATAACCCAAAACGTTTTTGAAATCAATAATATTCTGATATTATAATAGTGTCTAAATACAAGTAAATAACAATCTAGTAGAACGCTTACATCTCACGCTCCACATATATAGTATACAATCAAAACCGCGGGCGTTTATTGGAGATTCGGTTCTGACTATGACAAGGTATGGAACCACCTGCCGATAGTGTATCTCTAGAGAAGAATACACTGGGTTCAACAAGAACGTCTTGCAACCAGGCCACACATGACCGACCACTCATTTCTCTTGAGTGTATCGAATATATTGCCACCTACGGTTGCTAGCAACATAACCGTTCCCGGGAGAAAAGAAGTAACAAATATGAATATTCTCTAGATGGTGACAATACACCTTAATGGGGGCGACCCACATAGCCATGCTGCCCGCCCGATTTTTGTCATTTCCCAGTTGTGAGGCTTGAGGTTATAACGTATCTCTTGACAGATCACACCTTCATTTACTTTGAATGCCACATCGTCATACCCGCCAAATCACAAATTGATTTCCCCGAAAATACCATGGGTATAAAGCTAAGAGAAACGAATTCCTCCGCCACCAAACGTAAGTACGTTTGAAGAGATCAAACTTACGCAATCTATTAGATATATTTTATCAGACATTCATCCATACAAGTTGTCCTGGGACTGGACAAACCGAAGGCACTATTCTATAAACAGAACATCCCTTGCATAAACTCCGTCTTCAACTGTCTTCAGCGTATTTGAATCGCAACGCTCATGCCCATACGGAGTGGTTTTCAGATAATAAATCTGATTCTGGTCTCTCCGTATTGACAATGAAAAAATGGTCAAAATCTATGATAGGCGGTGATTTACATATCAAAGGAAAACATCCATACACACAACAAAATTTTATCAATCAACACTGAGCCCCTTTAAATTAATTTATCAATAATCATTTCATTTCCCAATCCCCCTTCAATACCTTTACCAATATATTTCTCTAACTCGTTTAGCTTCTCACGACCCTTGGAAAACATTCCCATTTATCTTAACTATATCTCAGTAAATAATTCTTATTAACATCGAGAATTAATTCCATATATTCACAACTCTTATTTTCTATATTTAGAAATACACATTATTAACACTAGGAAAGCATTTCAATTATAATTTCTTAACTTCTCCTTATCCCAAATCATTTCAATTTTTATACTTAGAAAACATCTCCGATTTAACCAATCTCCCCACCGAACCTTAACCATTCCTCAGTTAATCACGAAGTCAATCAAGTTGGGGTATAATTACCTCTCAGACCTTGACTGAACATCACTTTCAACTTCGAAGCAGTCAAGTTCACCATTTCAAAACTTTGACAGTCATTGCTCACCCAACTCTCGGATTCAATTTAAGAGCCCACTTTCTTTACGGAAAAACATTGATTATAATGATATCATTATAATTCTTGTTTCCAAAATGTTTAATTTCAAAATATAACTTAGATTAATTACTTTAAATAAATAATTAATTGATTAAATAAATAATAAACAGATCTTGATAAAATTGGAAAGTAAATAGTACTTTCCTTAATTCGATATAATCGAATTTCTACTTATTACTCTCTTTCGAATAATCTATATTCGATTAACATTCCAAACTTCGGAATAGACTTACCATTTCAGGTTAACACATTTCTTTTGAATTTATCACTCCCAACATTTATCATTTGCCTTTTGACACAATTCTAATTTTCAAAGCGTTTGCTTTTAAAATCGTTATTCACTTTATAAAGTGAATATTGTTCTTTTATAGAAAACTAGACCGTTACATCAATCAAATCTTGAATTTTATTTATAAATACCCTTACATGTTCAAATCCTATTTATCGAGTTATTTTAAAAATTCATATTTATATCTCACTTTATAAATTCCGTTTATAAATCAGTTTCTTGTTAATTATATATCAATTTTAAATTTCATCTTGCTTACATATTCTATTGTAAATTATTGGTTTTTTTAAACCAATATTAATTATCTTGTACATATCCACTTATATAATATATATTTTCTAAATTATCTTAATAACATTCGACATTTGTCGAATTATAGTTACAAACCTTTATAGTTTTATTTAACCCATATTCACATTTTAAACCTTGAAATAAATTCAACAATTTCCCTTTCCCAATTTAAGAAATTCATTTCTTGAATTTATCATTTCAAACTATTTAATAATAGTCATTTCACTTAATTTATAAATACCATTTATAAATCAATTTACTTGTCTTTATATAATTAAAACAAGTCGTTACATTCTAGCTAATCGAAATTCAATTTCTATTTATAAAATAGAAACCCCCTTTTTGAAACCCTAATTTCTCTCCAATATATTTGAATATATTGTACGGTATTTTAAATACCAATTATTTCAGGTCGATGTTTTTCAAACAACCCAAACATATAATAATCAACCATAGATCATATAATGCAATATATGAAAACAATTGTATAATTTGTTGAGGAATCCACTTGGATCCCTCCAACCTATTTCCCTGCATCCATAGATGTTAATCAGCATAATAACACTGATTTCGTATCAATATGAAATATAATAAATGGGATCAATATTTAACTAACAGTTTATGTATAAATATAACTGTGTCTAAAATTTTAACCAATCAATAAGCAACTCATCCAAACAACGATCACACACAACATTCAATCATTTTTATCAATATTAAATAACATTATAAAATTTTAGAACTGTACAGAGTTAGTGAGTTTACTCACCTTGGTTGTTAATCGTTAAATAATGATTTACAGTCGGTTGATTAAATCAGGCGCTTAAATCTGTCATAATTTGTAACGATCTCCAAAGATTTCCGAGCCAGTTTCATAACATTGTCTGCTTTCGTACGGTTCCGACGAATCAGACCTTTTGAAAATCTGATATCGTACGCAAGATATAACATTAACAAGACAGTACGCTAATTAAATTAAATTTTAAACTAAAGTTTTGGGCCTCACCGTTAACCTTACTCAGTCAGCCCAACTTCTCAAAGACCGATCCACGCTGTACAAATCCTTTCCCAAACATAAAAATCAAGTCGCTCCTCCGGTTATCTCTATTTCCCCCAAATTTGTTTGCTTCCATTCGTCTCCACCATTACCGCTCCCTTCTTCCCTTTGCTCCATTATTTTCGAAAATAAGTAGACTACTCTCTCTCTTTACTTCAATTGATCTCCTCCATCACAACATCCGAACCAACCTTGTTTGTCGCAACCTAAGGCTCTTCCACATCGGAAACTGGTTCGACCTTTTTAGTTCTAGAACTACACCAAAGATTTACCAAAGATGCTAAATTCCATTTTGAGTACAAATTCATCCTCGAAAGATGGAATCCATGCATCAATTACTCAGAAAATTTAAAGCCTAGCTCACGCCGGTATATTTCCAGCGACGAGGGTAGCCGTCGATCCCTTCCTTATACATCCAGAAATGAAGAGAATGTTTTGAAGATTTCAGATAAGCTAGTTTTACTTTTTATTCGTGGAAGATTCATCTGTTTTATTCTTGCTTGAAACCTTATCACGCACTAGTTTGGTTTGAAATTATTTTAACAGCCATTAACTCATGGTTTTTATTTCTGCGAATTTACGTCTTCGTGTGTATTTATTGCATTGATTCCTTGATGGGCAAGGAGACGCAGTACTGCTTCGACATGAAGCATTAGGGGAAGGTAGGTCTGCCTTGGAACTTCATTTCGTAGACTAGCTGTTTGATTTTTTTCCTTATCATATGGGTGAGGTTAATGTGAAAAGAATTCTAGGGTAGCAGCTTTGATTCAGGACATGTGAAGATGTTTGACACCACACGCAGTGTAGGCATGTGGGAAGACAACTTTCTCAGGTTTAGGCCGCTACTCTAAAGAAACTGGTTATACATGTGTGCCATTAAATACTAAACAGTGTAGGAAACAGTGTTTGATTTGCCTTGTCACATAGCTTAGCGTATAGTGTAGGCATGTGGGAACGTGTATATGTTCACGCAATGTGCATTTATAGTAGGAATATGACAGTAGAGTCCTTATTGTGAAACTTAGAAGCATTCATGTTCACTTGATTTCTTTTTGTTTACTACTTTGAACTTATAAAGCTTTCATTTTTATTTTTAAATTGTTTTTAGTAGTTACGGTGAATGTTTTTAAGCATAGAAGAAGACAAATTAATGTTAGAAGAGAGGATGGAGAGAGGATAACATGCGTGGTCGTGGGGAAGAAAGGTAGAGCAAGCCTTGGCATGAAAGTAAACTTCTGCACACATTGTCAAATTATATACCAAGTTATAATTACTGAACTACGTATTTTAGGTAAGAAATGCAGGTCCATACTCAGCTCCGATTTTGTCCCTATCAAATGCCACTAGTCATTGAAAATTTTATAATGAGGTTATCTTCATGTGCTTCTTGGTAAATGGCGAGCTGCAGCAGATGTGATGCTTGAAATCTGGGAGAAAATCTGTTGAACATGCTAACCTGGTTGTAGATACTTAGCTAGGCTTCATTGTGTTTTCCCATCACTACTAGTCTACGCCTAATTTTGGTCTCTGTGTGAATATTTCCGGTAGCCTGTACTACGCTTTTACTTTGACAAATAAATTTTGGAGCACATACTGTTTGTTTATGGTATGGTTTTATATCCATTTATTAGTCAGTTAATAACATTATGTTATAGTTCATTTGGTAGATTTCTCAGTAGTCGAAACTTTTCTTGAATCCATGTGTATCAATACTTATCTTTGATGAAACTAGCTATATTTTCATGAGCATGCACAAGTGATAAAAATCTGGAAGTAATTTGATGTATATACTTTATCAATATATCAAACGTTATGATTTTTATGTAAATTGCATAAGTATGTCTTGGTTAAGATGTTTAGTTATAATTGCATAAGTATGCACATTAGGTAGCTCATTTCATGTTTCATATATCATGTTTCCTTGGCAAGACAAAAGAATTTTATATGTATTCATTTTGTTCTTTTTTTCTTCGGTATCAGTGGATCCAAATAATTTTTATTCTACGTTTTATAGACTGTTATAGACAAAAATAATAGTACCGTTGTAATGAGCAATGTGTCATGATCCCGAAATTATAATAATATAGACTGATTTTGTGAGACCCCAAAATGCTGATATAGGGTGTAAAGTACTTCAAATAAAAAGTTGCTTATTACAGTAAAATTCTAAAAATTAAATTATCGAACTACTATATTAAAATAATTAAAATAATTAATTATTATATCGCTGAAATTCCGGGACGTTGCATTCCTTTCCCCTTAAAAGAATTTCGTCCCCGAAATTACTAAGGTAGGAGAAATGTTACGACTCTATTATAACCAAATTAAAAATCCTTTGTTTTACCTCTTAATTTCAGTTTAAACTGAACCAATTAAAATATTAACTCCTTATTATCGAATATTTTCAAAATTTCCGAAAATTTTCTAATACTATAAATTTCCAGAAAATTTTGCCAATATCTCCTTTTCATGGCTCAGTCGGTACAACTACAACACGCCTCTCTGGGCCATCTTCAATTCAAAAGAAAATTAAATAGCAAAGTGGCTTGCCAAACAGGCTCATAAAAATCTCATACCTAATATAAATATAAACTCATACCTTTTTGTCGGCATTCCAAATCCACCTCTTCCATTTGCTATCACTTTAGCATATACAAATCCATTTCCAATTGATCTCAAGTCAATAAAATTTCAAATCCAGTCTTCGCTTATACCAAACCAAATTCGATTCCAAACTCCAATTCCAATCTCAATTCCAATTTTTAACTCATCAATCCAACTTCATTCCAGACTACCTCTAATTCAACCCAAAATTGATTTAAGTTAAATTCTATTTCATTTATTCACTTTTATCATTTCAATCTCCTTAACTTCACAAGTTAAATGTAAAATTCATATTCCTGGGTTTTATCTCAAATCAATTTGAAATCACATATATTTACATATAATAATAGTAATTCAAAACGTTTGAATCTGACAACTAGTTTTATCAAAAACAATTCAAAACAAAATATTTGGTAATAATCCGTCACTTAAAACTCGAAAATAAACACTGATGATGTTGCAGTCATCACTAGAATTATTTTCCAGTTATCAAAGTGAGTTCAATACTACATTACTTCGAAACTCATTTTAAAAACACGTCCTTTTGAAATTACTTCAAAAATATCTTTTCACCATTTGGAAAATATTTCAATTTTTTTTTCTTTTTTTTCTCAGGATCTTAAAATTCCCGTATATTTAATCCAAATTTCACTTTCAAATCCTTTTTCCCAAATTTTCAGAGTTTTTAAATTCTAAATCTGTCTTAACTTCAAATTTATTCCATCTGATTTAATATACAATATTTATATGAATTCTGATTGGTCAATTTTAACCATCTCTATTATGATCTTATTCGATCATAATAACAACCAACACATCCAATATATATAATAATTCCAATATATATACTGCCTTTATATCAAAATATAATTTGGGTAAAATTATGTCATTTACCCTCTTTTCAAAACATACTGTGTCAGTTTATCGTATTCGAGCATTTAGAAACCCCTATCGATATTGTGGTGACCCACTATTGACCAGAATTCATAAGCCACTCAACCAATAAATCTCCACAATATAAAACTTTTTTATATAAATTTACAAATACGCTCTCCCATATATATACACTCAACTCAATCTAGAGTATTACTAACCCCATCTCTATTGAGTCACGCCACAGAGCCAAGGTAATCACTTAACCTTCAGCTCTGATACCACTGTAACGACCACAAGATTTTCAATCCCGAAAATCGACATAAAATACAATGTCGGCTAATCAGACATCGAAAACACCGGATCATTAATAGAAAGAAGTTAGAAGGTGAGAAATAGAAAGAAAGAAAATTAGAATAGAAGAAGAAGAAGATCACAATAGAACAGAATCAGAGTAAGCATGAATCTCACAGCAGAACAGATAAAATATAATATATAACATAACTTTAAAATACAAACTGTATTTATAATTACGTATATCATCAGAGTACATCACATGTATATCACAGTGGAAATAAACTCTATATATAACTAGTGTTGCAACCTCCTGCTCCAAGCTCCTCCAAGTATATGTAAAATCCTAACTACTTGACTACCCGTACAAATTTGGGAACCCAAGAGTTTAGGGGAAACAAAACAATATAAACTCTAGGTCAGTCATGGGACTGGTGTGAGTAAACTCCAATCATTCGGTTTAACTTTTCAAAATCCTTTTCAAAAGAAAAGATAATCGTAAGACCGATCCACACAAAACACGGGTGGTTTTTGCCTTACGATAACCCAAAACGTTTTTGAAATCAATAATATTCTGATATTATAATATTGTCTAAATACAAGTAAATAACAATCTAGTAGAACGCTTACATCTCACGCTCCACATATATAGTATACAATCAAAACCGCGGGCGCTTATTGGAGATTCGGTTCTGACTATGACAAGGTATGGAACCACCTGCCGATAGTGTATCTCTAGAGAAGAAAACACTGGGTTCAACAAGAACGTCTTGCAACCCGGCCACACATGACCAACCACTCATTTCTCTTGAGTGTATCGAATATATTGTCACCTACGGTTGCTAGCAACATAACCGTTCCTGGGAGAAAATAAGTAACAAATATGAATATTCTCTAGATGGTGACAATACACCCTAATGGGGGCGACCCACATAGCCATGCTGCCTGCCCGATTTTTGTCATTTCCCGGTTGTGAGGCTTGAGGTTATAACGTATCTCTTGACAGATCACACATTCATTTACTTTGAATGCCACATCGTCATACTCGCCAAATCACAAATTGATTTCCCCGAAAATACCACGGGTATAAAGCTAAGAGAAACGAATTCCTCGGCCACCAAACGTAAGTACGTTTGAAGATATCAACTTACGCGATCTATTAGATATATTCTGTAAGACATTCATCCATACAAGTTGTCCTGGGATTGGACAAACCGAATGCACTATTCTATAAATAGAACAACCCTTGTTTAAACTTCGTCTTCAACTGTCTTCAGCGTATTTGATTCACAACGCTCATGCCCATACGGAGTGGTTTTTAGATAATAAATCTGATTCTGGTCTCTCTGTATTGACAACGGAAAAATGGTCAAAATCTTTGATAGGCGGTGATTTAACTATCAAAGGAAAACATCCATACACACAACAAAATTTTTATCAATCAACACTGAGCCCCTTTAAATTAATTTATCAATAATCATTTCATTTCCCAATCCCCCTTCAATACCTTTACCCAAATATTTCTCTAACTCGTTTAGCTTCTCACGACCCTTGGAAAAGATTCCCATTTATTTTAACTATATCTCAGTAAATAATTCTTATTAACATCGAGAATTAATTCCATATATTCACAACTCTTATTTTCTATATTTAGAAATATACATTATTCACACTGGGAAAGCATTTCAACTATCATTTCTTAACTTCTCCTTATCCCAAATCATTTCATTTTTTATACTTAGAAAACATCTCTGATTTAACCAATCTCGCCACCGAACCTTAACCATTCCTCAGTTAATCATGAAGTCAACCAAGTTGGGGTATAATTACCTCTCAGACCTTGACTGAACATCACTTTCAACTTCGAAGCAGTCAAGTTCACCATTTCAAAACTTTAACAGTCATTGCTCACCCAACTCTCGGATTCAATTTAAGATCCCACTTTCTTTACGAAAAAACATTGATTATAATGATATCATTATAATTCTTGTTTCCAAAATGCTTAATTTCAAAATATAACTTAGATTAAGTACTTTAAATAAATAATTAATTGATTAAATAAATAATAAACAGATCTTGATAAAAGTGGAAAGTAAATAGTACTTTCCTTAATTCGATATAATCAAATTTCTACTTATAACTCTCTTTCGAATAATCTATATTCGATTAACATTCCAAACTTCGAAATAGACTTACCTTTTCAGGTTAACACATTTCTTTTAAATTTATCACTCCCAACTGTAACGACCCGCAAATCCGTGCTATCTGAGTTGACTAAAAACACCACACGTCCAACCCAAATTGCACAGAAATACGAATCATTTTTAGAAAGAAGTTAGAGGATGAGAAATAGAAAGAAAGAAATATTAGAATAGAAGAAAAACGAAGATCACAAACTCACAGCGGAACAAATAAAATATATTATATAACATAACTTTTGAAATACAAATCAGTAACTTTATATGCATACCATCATCAGAGCACAACAGTCATTTCTGGAACAGTTATAGACACCTGTTTCTAGATACAACATAGTACACAGCGGAAATACGATAATCTACAGCTAACTGGTGAAGCCTCCTGCTTCCAGCTCCTCCAATTGAATCTGTGAAATCCCGACTACTTGACTGCCCGTACAAATTTGGGCACCCAAGAGTTTAGGGAAAACAAAACAAAATAAACTCTGGGTCAGTCATGGGACTGGTGTGAGTAAACTCAATTCATTGGTTTAACCTTTAAAATCCTTTCAAAAGAAAAGATAATAGTAAGACCAGCCCACACATAAACATGGACGGTTTTTACCTTACTATAACCCAAAACACTTTGATACGAAAATCCAGTGATATTATAATAATGTTTACAACAAGTAAATAACCAAATAGCAGAACGCTTGCATCTCACGCTCCACATATATAGTATAAAATCAAAAACCACACGGCGCTTATTGGAGATTGGATTTCCAACATGACAAGGTATGGAACCACCTTCCGCTAGTGTATCTCTAGAGAGGAATACACTGGGTTCAACCAGAACATCTTGTAACCCGGCCCACACATGACCGACCACTCATTTCGCTTGAGTGTATCGAATGTATATCACCAACGGTTGGGATCAGCAACCGCCTCCCGACTGGGTCAGCATCGAATAGAATAAGAAATTAAATGAACCTCTAGATAGGTGATTATACATCCTAATGGGTGCGACCCACATAGCCATGTTGCCTGCCCGATTTTTGTCCTTTCCCGGTTGTTGAGGCCTGAGGCTACGAATACTTACCATTCATTGATAGCACAATCACTTTGAATGCCACATTGTCAGATCCGTTAATCACTAGTTGAGTTTGCACAAATATTCTGGATGTTATGCTAAGGGAATAAATCCGTTGCAACCATATATATTTATACAGACCAACCCATTTGATCATTGGAAATACTCTGTCAGACATTCGTCCATTTACGTTCGTTCTGGGATTGAACGAAACCGGAGGCACTATTTCTATTTAATAGAAAGAGTCCTTGCACTTTACTCCGTCTTCAATATATTCAGCATACTTGGTTCGCAACGCTTATGCCGATACAGAGTGGTTCTTCAGATAATAATCCAACCGGTCTCTCCATATTGACAACGATGGTCAAAAACTTCGATAGTCTGTGATTTAACTATCGAATAAAAACAAGTGTTCATCCAAACATATCAAACAAATCACTGGGCTCTTTAATTAATATTTCATTAATTAAATCTCTTCTCCATTTCCTTATCAATATTTGTTAACCAAATATTTACAAGTATCGCCTCCTTTTATTTTCTATAGTTAGAAAATATTTTCGATTTTAATTGGAAAACATTCCAATCACTTATCTCTTCCACGAACTCATTTAGTTCTATACTTAGAAAACATTTGTTATTTTATTTCCAAGTTTACATTTATTTGGGTTAAAACGGATGTTGTGTAAAACATCGTTACGACAACCCAAATATATACATTCAACTAAATCTCTTTAAACGTTGATCTTCGAGACTGAGTTTTGCTATTTATCGGTTGTTAATGAAACCAATCAAGTTGGGGTATAATTACCTCTCAGACCTTGACTGAATAACATTCATAACGTCAAAACAGACAAGACTACTTACTCGAATAATCAATACTATACAAACCAATTATCTATTTTTAAAACACGTATACATTTCCCTTGTTATTTTTAACAAATCTAAGTTACAGTTTTCCTTCTTGTTTCAAATATCCTATTTAAATTTGTTTCATTATCCAATTCTCTATATATATCGATATATGGATTTCTAGTTATCAAATTTTCTTAAAAATATTCAAACTCCTTAAATTTTCGGAAAAATTCGCCATAACCTCCCCTGTGTCGGGAGCATCGGGAAATTTCAAATAGCTTCCCGGTAACTTCTCATCTCAAAAAGAAAAAGCCAAGCGGCTTGCCGATACGGCGCATAGAATCTCATATATGTATTAAACATGTACCTTATTGTCGAGCACACTAATTATATACCTTCATCACTTTATCCCATAACTGTCTCCGGTATATCTATACCTGTACAATTCATTTCAACTTCATACACTCGTTTTGACTCAATTCGTTAAAGTAACTCTTTAACTAACTCTTTGCCCATTTCGCTTGTATATATGAATATAACACGTTTCAAATATATTTCAACTTACTTATCAACTAATTGAATTCAAATTTTAATTTAAGTTCTATATTTGATTTCAAATATATGTTTACAATTCAAAAATTCAATTTTCAAAGTTCGACTTCAATTCACCACTCGATTAACTAATTCTTCTTTGACTTAGTTAATTCTATTCAATAATCAAAAATATGATTATTGTTTCAAAAATCACTTTTCTTACTTCACTTGAGTTCATCTTTATGTTCTAACTCAAGATCAGGTTTTTAAATGGAAATTCGGATTTTTATTTGCTTAAAAATCCCTATATTTATTATATAAAATCCATTATGGTTTTAATGGTTTCTGGCGCTGCACTTTTAAAAATTTGATTTTTACATAACTCAAAATCTATTCGACGAAATCCAGATTTTTCTCTTCCATTAGAAAACTATTATTCAACCGGTCCTGACGATTCTTGTTTCAGAGAATTCCGACTTCAATTGAGTCCTGTATACTCAATTGAAGTTCGAGTCACCAATTTACGAACTACAGCGCTGCGGCGAGTTCGTTTTAATTATATTTATATATATAAAAACTTTTAAACTTCGTTAAAATGAATCCAACTCCATTTTAACTCTATTTGAATTTCTTGATTCAAATTCCAATCTCGCTTTTATTTGAATTCTATATTCAAATTCCAATTCCTTTTCTATTTGAATTCTATGTTCAAATTCTATTTCCTTTTCTATTTGAATTCTACGTTCAAATTCTATTTCCTTTTCTATTTCTCAAATTCTATATTTAAATTTCCTTTATTCAACTCCCATTTAAATTCCTATATTCAAATTCTATAGTTGAGTTTCCTTTTCTATTTTATATTCAAATTCAATACTTGAATTTCTATTTCAATTCCATATTCAAATTCAATACTTGAATTTCAATTTCAATTTCATATTCAAATTCAATACTTGAATTTCTATTTCTATTTCATATTCAAATTCAATACTTGAATTTCTATTTCAATTTGATATTCAAATTCAATACTTGAAATTCCATTTGAATTCTATTATTCAATTTCTATTTCAATTCTTCTTTGAAATTCTATATTTCAAATTCAATTCAATTCTTCTTTGAAATTCAATATTTCAAATTCAATTCAATTCTATTTGAATCTTCTATATTCAAATTTCAAAATTCAATTCTATTTTAGAAAAATAGAATTTCCTTTCTAATTCTCAAATATCCTTTTTCATGATATTTTTAAATATCATTACTTAAGCCCAGTGATATTTAAACACACAAAGCAACCAATTATTTATTTTTCTAACACATCATATGTAACAATATATATGCAAACAAATAAACAAACAGATAATATATTTTTGAGGAATCCAGTTGGATTCCTCCAACCTGTTTTCCTGCATCCACAGAAGTTAGCACATAAATAATACCCATTCTGCTTCGTGGCAGAATATCGTGGTATAGAAGGTCATCCACTAATCATAGCGTGGGGCATATAGGGTAATCATCCGCTATGAAACTGCGGGCATCCGCTAATGAGACTACGGGAATCCAACCAATCAATCAACCCAATATATATATAATAGCCTAAATAACTAATATATATAAAACAAGCAGAAAAATACAAACAAGCAACAACAATTATTTTTACGAAGTAAAAATAATTATAAATAAAAGGTGAGTGAGATTTACTCACCAGGGATTTTATTTTCGATCCGTTCTGATTTCAATTCTTAAATGCTGAATTGTGTATTTTGGAGCTACGCATTTCTCGATTGATTCCACTCGAAAATATCATGTATAAATTAAATAAGGCATTTAATTTAAACTATCGAACAAATTTAAATGTAATCAAAAATTTAATTAAAAAAAAAGAATTACCTTAAGCCATTTTAAATCCTGCTTCCCTACTGTAATATATTCGAACCCTTTACTACTGAAATAAGTTCGAACTCCTCCATTTTGAATAGCTTCATGAGGAACTTCACAACATCGTCTGCCATACTCCAAGCTACAGGTTATGGTCCTCGTCCATAAACTTCCTCATACCAGCTACGGTCCTCCTCCAACCAAACAACATCACCATCGAATTCAGATCCGAGCTCCTTATCCCCCAACTCATCGCACCAGTTTCAACTGCGAAGTCCCAAATTCCACTGCAACAACTCCACATTCGTACCCAGTACTACCGCCCAAAACACCCACCACATCCTTCGACGTCATCCACCGCATCACCTTTGAATCAAGTACCAATCCCAGGCCTCGCGACTTTCACCTGATGTCTAACCCTAACCAGCATCGCATAACTCCATTGCGAACAATAGTCCTTATCTCGAGATGACCTAACTTGCTGCCAAAATCCCCCACGAACCCCCCAGAGAGAGTCGCGACTTCCTCCAGTTCGCGAGACGCACCACTCCTCGAGCTCGCAATACATCGATGTAAGTTTAGGGTAGTTCGCGATTTTAGATCTCGCTTCCAGATTCCAATTTGGTCTCCTCTTCCTTTACTGAAGTTTTCGGTTTCGATGCGTTCTAAATTTCTGAAGGTGGAGAGTGGGTTTGATTTGGATTATGGAGTGCGGCCTATTTAATTTGATTTCAAAGTTTTGATCGAACTGGAAGAACTAGCTGGGATTTTAGAAAAAGAAGGTGCGGCCATTTTGATTTTGGTTGTTGAAGCTCCGATTTTTTTCTAAAGAAATAGCAGAGAATGTCGCGATTTTTATAACGAAGAATACTTGGATGTCAAGGAGTTTACAGTGCGCAAAGTACACTGTATTAAATGTGATTAGAGGTAAAGAGATTTTGTTTTCTTTTTAAATAGATACTGATTTGATTTCGAGTCTATCCACAATTTAATTATCAAAAATATTTCGGGGTTACGAACGCCTATTTGAGCGCACCACCGGCGTTCCTAGCGTTATAACACTATTCTGAACATACTGGAACAGTTAAATCGTAGGAGGAGATATTAATTTAAACTGATAAAATTTTAATTTTAAAACAATTCATTCCTCGATAATAAATTATTATTATTGCTTTTATATTCAAACAGAACTAACACTGATCATTTGAACAGTTTTTATTTGGTTTTTAACTACGATTTCAATTATATTTCGTATTACGATAATCAAATTTATTCGATATTAAATCGAAATCAATTTTTAAATCGATAACTTAATATAAAAATTCATTTATATTATCAACACCAATATTTAAATCCATATTAAATATTTAAATAAACTGACCAGAAAAATCTGGGTCGTTACACCAACATTTATCATTTCCCTTTTAACACTATTCTAATTTTCAAAGCGTTTGCTTTTAAAATCGTTATTCACTTTATAAAGTGAATATTGTTCTTTTATAGAAAACTAGACCGTTACATCAATCAAATCTTGAATTTTATTTATAAATACCCTTACATGTTCAAGTCCTATTTATCGAGTTATGTTACAAATTCATATTTATATCTCACTTCATAAATTCCGTTTATAAATCAGTTTCTTGTTAATTATATATAAGGTTTATGTTTCATCTTGCTTACATATTCTATTGTAAATTATTGGTTTTTTTTAAACCAATATTAATTATCTTGTATATCTCCACTTTATATAATATATATTTTCTGAATTATCTTAATAACATTCGACATTTGTCGAATTATAGTTACAAACGTTTATAGTTTTATTTAACCCATATTCACATTTTAAACCTTGAAATAAATTCAACAATTTCCCTTTCCCTATTTAAGAAATTCATTTCTTGAATTTATCATTTCAAACTATTTAGTAATAGTCATTTCGCTTAATTTATAAATACCATTTATAAATCAATTTACTTGTCTTTATATAATTAAAACAAGTCGTTACATTCTAGCTAATCGAAATTCAATTTCTATTTATAAAATAGAAACCCCCTTTTTAAAACCCCAATTTCTCTCCAATATATTTGAATATATTGTACGGTATTTTAAATACCAATTATTTCAGGTTGATGTTTTTCAAACAACCCAAACTTATAATAATAAACCATAGATCATATAATGCAATATATGAAAACAATTGTATAGTTTTTTTGAGGAATCCAGTTGGATCCCTCCAACCTGTTTCCCTGCATCCACAGATGTTAATCAGCATAATAACATGGATTTCATATCAATATGAAATAAAAATAAATGGGATCAATATTTAACTAACGGTTTATGTATAAATATAACTGTTTCTAAAATTTTAACCAAACAATAAGCAACTCATCCAAACAACCATCACACATAACATTCAATCATTTTTATCAATATTAAATAACATTATAAAATTTTAGAACTGGACAGAGTTAGTGACTTTACTTACCTTGGTCGTTAATTGTTAAATAACGATTTACAGTCCGTTGATTAAATCAGGCGCTTAAATCTATCATAATTTGTAACGATCTCCAAATTGTTCCATGCCAGTTTCATAACATCGTCTGCCTTCATACGGTTCCGACGAATCAGACCATTTGAAAATCCGATATCGTACGTAAGATATAACATTAACAAGACAGTACACTAATTAAATTAAATTTTAAACTAAAGTTTTGGGCCTCACTGTTAACCTTACTCAGTCAGCCCAACTTCTCAAAGACCAATCCACGCTGTACAAATCCTTTCCCAAACATAAAAATCAAGCCGCTCCTCCTGTTATCTCTATTTCCCCCAAATTTGTTTGCTTCCATTCGTCTCCACCATTACCGCACCCATCTTCCCGTTGCTCCATTATTTTCAAAAATAAGTAGACCACTCTCTCTCTACTTCAATTGATCTCCTCCATCACAACATCCGAACCAACCTTGTTCGTCGCAACCCAAGGCTCTTCCACATCGGAAACAGGTTCGACCTTTTTAGTTCTAGAACTACACCAAAGATTTACCAAAGATTCTAAATTCCATTTTGAGGACAAATTCATCCTCGCAAGACGGAATCCATGCATCAATTACTCGGAAAATTTAAAGCCTAGCTCACGCTGGTATATTTCTAGCAACGAGGGTAGCCGTCGAGCCCTTCCTTATACATCTAGAAATGAAGAGAATGTTTTGAAGATTTCAGATATGCTAGTTTTACTTTTTATTCGTGGTTCATTCATCTGTTTTATTCTTGCTTGAAACCTTATCACACACGAGTTTGTTTTGAAATTATTTTAACAGCCATTAACTCATGGTTTTTATTTTTACGAATTTAGGTCTTCATGTGTATTTATAGCATTGATTCCTTGATGGGCAAGGAGACGCAGTACTGCTTCGACATGAAGCATTAGGGGAAGGTAGGTCTGCCTTGGAACTTCATTTCATAGACTAACTGTTTGATTTTTTCCTTACCATGCGGGTGAGGTTAATGCGAAAAGAATTCTAGGGTAGCAGCTTTGATTCAGGACATGTGAAGATGTTTGACACCACACGCAGTGTAGGCATGTGGGAAGACAACTTTCTCAGGCGTAGACCGCTACTCTGAAGAAACTGGTTATACATGTGTGCCCTTAAATACTAAACAGTGTAGGAAACAGTGTTTGATTTGCCTTGTCACATAGCTTAGCGTATAGTGTAGGCATGTGGGAACGTGTATATGTTCACGCAATGTGCATTTATAGTAGGAATATGACAGTAGAGTCCTCATTGTGAAACTTAGAAGCGTTCATGTTCACTTGATTTCTTTTTGTTTACTACTTTAAACTTATAAAGCTTTCATTTTTATTTTTAAATTGTTTTTAGTAGTTACGGTGAATGTTTTTAAGCACAGAAGAAGACAAATTAATATTAGAAGAGAGGATAGAGAGAGGATAGCATGCGTAGTCGTGGGGAAGAAAGGTAGAGCAAGCCTTGGCATGAAAGTAAACTTCTGCACACATTGTCAAATTATATACCAAGTTATAATTACTGAACTACATATTTTGGGTAAGAAATGCAGGTTCATACTCAGCTCTGATTTTGTCCCTATCAAATGCCACTAGTCATTGAAAATTTTAGAATGAGGTTATCTTCATGTGCTTCTTGGTAAATGGCGAGCTGCAGCAGATGTGATGCTTGAAATCTAGGAGAAAATCTGTTGAACATGCTAACCTAGTTGTAGATACTTAGCTAGGCTTCATTGTGTTTTCCCATCACTACTAGTCTACGCCTAATTTTGGTCTCTGTGTGAATATTTCTAATAGCCTGTACTACGCTTTTACTTTAACAAATAAATTTTGGTGTACATACTGTTTGTTTAGGTATGGTTTTATATCCATTTATTAGTTAGTTAATAACATTATGTTATAGTTCATTTGGTAGATTTCTCAGTAGTCGAAACTTTTCTTGAATCCATGTGTATCAATACTTATCTTTGATGAAACTAGCTATATTTTCATGAGAATGCACAAGTGATAAAAATCTGGAAGTAATTTGATGTATATACTTTATCAATATATCAAACGTTATGATTTTTATGTAAATTGCATAAGTATGTCTTGGTTAAGATGTTTAGTTTTAATTGCATAAGTATGTACTTTAGGTAGCTCATTTCATGTTTCATATATCATGTTTCCTTGGCAAGACAAAAGAATTTTATATGTATTTATTTTGTTCTTTTTTTTTGGGTATCAGTGGATCCAAATAATTTTTATTCTACTTTTTATAGACTGTTATAGACAAAAATAAAAGTACCGTTGTAATGAGCAATGTGTCATAATCCCAAAATTATAATAATATAGACTGATTTTGTGAGACCCCAAAATGCTGATATAGGGTGTAAAATACTTCAAATAAAAAGTTGCTTATTACAGTAAAATTCTAAAAATTAAATTATCGAACTACTATATTAAAATAATTAAATAAATTAATTATTATATCGCTGAAATTCCAGGACGTTTCATTTTCCATGGCTTTCTAGCTACCAAATCCTTCTTTAAGTTGAAGTGCTCGTTCCCACGATTCCAACGCTGCAAAGAACGCGCGATTTCGTTTCCGTATGAGAAAGTTATGGTTGTTTTACTGTCAGCATTCGCAGATTTCAGCCGGAGGCAGAAATGGGTTGGATTAACGGACGAATGGGGTCCAGATCTCAAGTAGGACCCACATTTTTGCTGAAGGAGGTCTGTCCATGCAGGTGGGGGTTGTTGGGTGAAGGTGGTGGCGGATTTAGGCCTTAGGGTTGTCGAGGAGATGGTGAGAGTGTGGATTCCTTTCCCTTTTCTTCTTTTTCTTCTTTCCTTTATTTTCTTTTTATTTTTATTTTATATGATACTTTCGGCCATGGAAAGCCATGGATGGAGGAGCTTTAAGATGGAAAAGAAGTGATGAAATGAATAAAAGATAAGGATGGAGGCTTATTTAAAGAAAGGCTAATTTCATGGATGCTTGACACATGTCCTTATGGATAAGGATGGAATAATCAAAGGCTAATATTCATGCTTATCCAAATGAATAGTAAAATTTGTTTTGTCACACACTTTCCGACCTCTTGTCGGAGTATCAAACGATAACGGTTTTCAGTAATTCTTTTACTATATCGTCCGGTTTCTAACACACTTCAACCCTATGTGTTCAAATCCACTTGTTTGGATTTTCAAATAATAAATTTTAATTTTGTTTTCTTAACAACTTTCTATATTTGATACGGGATTTTCCCAAACTTCATACATAGCTAATATTTTATGTTCTAAATTTTCTGGATAGGTTTCAGGTTCCAGTTTTTCCATTAGCACTATCAAATTCCAATTACCGTCAAAATTTAGCTCAAGTTTTGGCCTTTTATTTTTTCCTTCTCCCCAAACGGATGCCGTTTTATGCGAAACTTCCCTGAGTACTAAAATGCACTATTCCGGATCCAACGGAGGTGGTCTCACGATTTAACGATATTTCATTCTCAAGATATCCTCAAAATCGTCCGCTTTTAGTTCAAATTTTGAATCTTTTGTGAATTTAACATATCTAACGGATGTTATTTTTGACGTAACTTGGTTGGTTACCTAATTTCATCATTCCGGATTTAATGAAACTGATTTAATCGAAAACCAAGTTCATTAGCTACTACTTCCTTTGAAACGTACTATTTTTAATCCAAAATTTATTCCTTTTGGACTAATCTAATTTTATTCCTGCTTAAATCCAGATTAATTCTGATCTTTATGAAATTTGAAAATTTTAAATTGGTTCAAATTTCCATGTCGTTACAGATATTTTCGTACTTCAAACTTTTAGGATTTATGGAATAAGTTCTTTTAGATAATAGTTGAACCCACCAGGTTCAAACGGGTTGTTGAACTATCAACTTTCAGGATTCAATAAGGCCTTGGAACAGCGTAATCGAATTCAAAGTTTGTACAGTTTCAATTCGATCAAGAACACTCTAGTACTTGATTTTTGATGATGCAAGTAGAACACATAATGAAGAGGAAGAAGAAATAGTATTCTATAAAGGTGTATAAGCATTGCAAAATGGAGAATTTCGCAACACTCTCTAGTATTGGTAATGGAGGCATTGCAGAACTGTAAGGAATAAGAAGAATGAAGATCAGACTTATTTGGAACAATTTGTGGGTGTAGCTATTTATAAGGGTGAAAGGAGGTGTACATTCATTTAAACATTACAACCATTGGGAACGATTCGCAGCTGTTACAAACTGGTGCGTCCTTCCATTTTAAATTCCAATGACCTAAAAGCGTTGCAAAACTTCCCGTCTATATTTGAATTTAATTTTTCGGTCTGGGTTCTTAATGGGCTGTAATCTGGCCCATTACAATTTAATTCGATACAAAATATTTAATGGATCCAAAACCCATTCCCGTATCTGGTCTGGTTCGATTCGGTCGGACGGACGGCGGCGACACACGCGTGGATGGTGCATGACTTTACTTCTCACAATAAAACACATATTTGGGATCTCAAGTCCCCAACCTCCTCATGAGGAAGCTATTCATATATTGGAATTCTTCCTCTTACTCCCATGATGTGGGACAATTATTTTTTCTCCTCCTTCCTTTATTTCTTCCCTCCTCAAAAACAAACCCAAAAACCCCAAACTAATTTTGAAAAATTTTCAACAATCTCCTCCCATTTTCGAAATAAGAAAAATTAAATAAGGTGGATGGCTGAATCACTTAAAGTGGCTTCTTACATGCCCAAGTGGGATCAATCCAATATAGTTCTAAAATCAAGTTTTACATCGTCGTGGAAATAACACATAAATAAAAGGTATCTTTTGGGTTTGAACATTTTCTTAGCGCAAACTATTCAAAGCCTTATCGAGATTCTATGGTGAATGAATCTTGAACCAAGTATCCCTTGTCGTAAAACTAGAATAATCATGTTGTTGATTTCCTTAGGTAAAGTAATCTGTATTGCTCAACACGTTAATGACCATGTGCTTTTAATTAGGGGTGGGCATAAATCACACTGCAATACAGAAAACGCCCAGATTGAGCCATAAAAAACGATGTGAAAAATCGAACTGGATCCTCTCTCTAAAGTAGATATCCCAAACCGAACCGACCCGTAATGATACAGTTCGGTTGCAGTTAGAACTGTTGACCCAACCGAATTAAACCGAACAGAATATCTACACTAATAATTTTATGATAATAATTCAACTAATTCCTATTTACCTTTTTATTTTAACGGTGTATATTCTACTTTCAGCGTATGTTGTTGTTATATTAATAATAATCATAATCACAAAGGTAAATTTTATAGTTTCAATATAATAATTTCCATATCAATTTTTTTTGGATAATGGTAGTTATAATCTTATTTGAGTTATCTTACTTAATGTTTACGCACTAAGTAATGTTAATACTTGGTTAATGTAATAAATAATTCTACTTTTCACTAAACGCAAAATTGAAGTAGTCATACTGTTAGAAACTAATATTTCAATTTAGGATTGCACTGTGTGTTTTAACCTTTAATTGACAACGTCACACAATTGTAAATTGATTGTTGATGGAAGTAATTCTCTTATTTCATATTAATACGGGTTCAAACCGGACCGTATTACAATAAAACCGAATCGAAACCAAACCGTTTGATCGGTTAGTATAATGGTTTGTATTTTTGATCAATCGTTGATGTTGTTTGGAAGCGATTTTAATTCCAAACTACACCAGGCCGAACCGCGCCTACCCCTACTTTTAATCTTGGTTCATGAGTCTACTTTAGAAAGTGGTCTTACTTTCCTAGGAAACGACATGATTTCCATACTCATATAGGTATGCCTCTTATGGTCTTTCTGCGATACATCTTTTAAAGTTCTAGACTTATTAAAGACATTTATCCAACCTTTATTCTTGCAGAATCCAACACTAAATATTATGGGACTATTGATTAGTGTTCCATAACCGTTCTCCTAACTTGTTGGTACCCATTGAATTTTATCTACACTTTTCAAGACATAAGTCGGGTTTTTGTTAAGGATGATCAAATCTTCATTCACAGACCTTAGTGTTGACACACTTTTTGGTAAAAGCTGTCACACTGAATATCTGGATAGCATCGCGCTCGGATATGGAGAACAACATCAGAAGATAGGCAGCGATTTAGTCAAAGTTGCATCATGAACAAAGAAAGGCCCGAAACTCCTATCAGACGTCCTTTTTTGGGCCCGAAAACAACAATTACGGAGCTGAGCTTTGTAACTCTTGTAGATCTCTGAATTAGCTTTAGTTCGAGCTTTGGTTTGGCTCAATCGGACTTACGGTTTGAAAGTTACGCCCGTTTCTGTGAATGGGTGTAATCTGGCAATTTCCTGGATAAAGCGACGAAGCGTCACACGATCGGAGTACGGCTCGTGCATCCTCTCTGGCTCATGGTGCACCCTCGGTTCGCCCTTCATCAGATCGCCCCCCTTGGATCGTGGCGCACCCTCAGACCACGACCCGTTCGTGGTATACCTCCTGATCACGACCCGCTCATGACACACCAGCTTCACCATACAGCTCACAATCAGACCTCGGTTCGTGAAGCCCATATCATGATCCGATCCCATGACCACGAACCGACCCCTGCACCTGCTGATACACGCACTGTTTTGACCTGTTCTCATGCCACATCTTGCTCCTACTTTTCCGGATTGGGTGCCACATACCCCATCACGAACCGGTCTTCCCAGAAGCTCTCCTACAGCTATAAATACACTTCTACATGGAATTTTAAAGGGACTCTCTCTGACTTTTTGGCTGAGACTTTCTCCTACATCTAGACAGCCTCTGCCATTACCGATTGCAAGGATTTTGCACCTTTCTACACAAAAATTCTCCTCTTGTAATCTCAATTAACACACGGATTGTGTGTCTTCATATGACTGATTCTTGTAATCTGTCAGTATAACAATAAGATTATAAAGTGGACGTAGGATACATCTACAGCCGAACCACTATAAAAACTTCGTGTGTCTCCTCTTATTTATCATTTTCTGCATTCTGTGATCTGCATTTGGGTGTTAGGCCCAGATTTTGGTCTAACACTTAGTCTCATTTTTGTTGGCTTCATAGAAACTGTTGCCTTCGGAAGACCTTTTGTGAGTGAGTCATCCATTGTTTCTATGTAGTTAACAATTATTACTCCACTTTAAAGTAATTGTTTACCTTTGATGTCTTAGACTCACGTGTCTAGACTTTGCATTATATGTCTTATTGGAGACATTATATATTGTCGCTTGATTCTCACAGTTAATCTAGACTATTGGAGATGGCTTCTTCCATAGTGAGATTTCCATTAACAAATTCTTAATCCATTATGCTTCCTTACATGCATCTGCTAATGCAATCAATTCTGACAACATTGTTGAGTAGGATATACAGGTTTTCTTCTTGGAAGCCCAAGACATAACAACGCCTCCTAATGTGGATATCCAGCCGGTCGTAGGCTTGGATTTGGATTCAACATTGTTCCAGGTTGCATCACTATATCCTTCTATTACAACATGATATCCTTTATAAGATTAAACCATATATAATGGTTCCTTTCAAATAAGCTAAACTTTGGAAATAACTTTCTAATGTTTGAAACATGGATTACTTGTGAATTGACACGACATGCTTATAGCATGTGCGATGTCTAGTCTAGTGCAATGCATAGCATACATAAGATTCCCAATAACATGGTAATACTCTAGTTGAGAAATGGTATGTCAAGTGTTCTTTTATAATTCAATACTAGGATCTAAAGGGGTTGGTGCCGGTTTGTCATATTAATGACCATTATTCTGTAGGAACTTCTCAATGTAATGAGATTGAGTTAGTAATAACTCCCCTCTTTCCAAATGATTTTAATTCCCATAATTACATCAACCTCTCGTAGATCTTTCATATCAAATTTAGAAGATAGAAACTTCTTAGTTTCATTCACACAAGATATATTAGAACTAAATATTGGCATGTCATCAACGTATAAACATATTATAACATAATTGTTGTTATCCGATTTGCTATAAATACATTTTACCAGCATTATTAATGATGAATCCAAATGACAATGCAACTTTATCTAATTTCTCATGCCATTGCATGGGATCTTGCTTCATGCCATAGAGAGATTATATTAATTTGCAAACTTTCTTCTCCTGGCCTGGGGTTTTGAAACCTTCAGGTTGTTTTATATATATCTCTTCTTCTAAATCTCCATTTAGAAAAGTTGCCTTTACATCCATTTGATGTATGACTAAATTATGAATTGTTGCAAGTGCTATTAAACAGTGTATAGAAGATATGCGAGCAACTGGAGGATATGTACCAAAATAATCTATTCCTTGTCTTTGCTTATAACCCTTAACATCTAATCTGGCCTTAAACTTATCAATGAATCCATTTTTATTCAACTTTTTCTTGAATATCCATTTACATCCTATAGGTTTATTACTAGGAGGTAAATCGGTTAAATCCCAAG
The DNA here is from genome assembly GCA_030737875.1 of Allium sativum. Lineage (NCBI taxonomy): Eukaryota > Viridiplantae > Streptophyta > Magnoliopsida > Asparagales > Amaryllidaceae > Allium > Allium sativum. The sequence continues at coordinate 474,057,877 of CM060922.1, forward strand.
TTTGGTACAACACTATGGAATTCATTTCATCATTGATAGCTTCTTTCCATAAATTAGAATTTCTAGAACTCGTAGCCTTAGAATAAATTTTGGGATCGTCATCGACGTTCATTACATATTTCGTTACATTAAGGACTTTGTCCTTACTACCTTCTACAAGATATGGTATGAAGTCAGGACAATGGTCCTTCTATATTCTCGCGTTTTTACTTCTTTGTTCAATACTATTATCGAGTACTGATACTTTCTTGCTATGTTGAGTATATGAGCGTACTCATCGTCATTGATATCATTTTTTATATTAGGTTCTGGACTAGATGATCTCAATGGAATCTACACAATTTGATTTTCGAAGAATTCTACATCTACAGATTGCATAAGTAAGGTATCAAGAATAAGGAACCTATAAGTTATACTACTAAGTGAATATCCTATGAAAACTCATTCAAATGCCAAATTTCCTAACTTTGATCGTTTAGGGTCTGGTTTTCTAACATATCCTAAGCAATCTCAAACTTTAAGTCTAATAAGGTTAGGTTTTCTATTAAACCATAATTCGTAAGGGGAAATATTATTCTTTTTAAGTGGTGCTCTATTTAAAATGTAACATGCAGATAGCATAGCATCACTCTAAAGGTTATAAGGTAATTTTGAACTTATGAGCATGACATTTACCATTTCTACTAAAATTCTATTTTTCCTCTCAGTATCTCCATTTTGGTGTGGTGTATATGAGGCGGTACACTGGTGAACTATACCATATTTTTTTTACAAAACAAAGTCAATTCATTTGAAAAATATTCACCACTACTATCTGAATGTAACACATTAATTTTAACTCCTAGTTGTGTTTCTACCTCTATTTTGTAAATTTTTAATTTATCAAAAGCCTTAATTTTAGTTTTCATTATATATGCATATGCATATCTGGTATAATTATCAGTATATGTTATGTATGTTGAATTTTGCTATTTAGCGTTTTGACAATGACAACTATACATAAGCATATATACTATGTCGGCTAACTCGGGTTTTTAGGAAGAAATTCGACAAGAAGATTCAAGAACATGAAATGAAGATTATATATGTTGTAAGAGTCTGTTAGTCTTAGATTTATATGTTAAAATCTTCCTTGATGATTACACACGCATTTTTTATATATAAATGTTTTCAAATGAAATAGGTAAGGAATAAGTATGTCCCAGAAAATAGACGTCTGAAATGTTTCAGACAGACGTCTGTTTGCTAAAACAAATTATTTCCATATAATATTCATACGTCTATTCTGAAATTTTCAGACGTCTGAATCTGCTATGAAATACACTATTTCCTTATTGTTCCATTCTCCAAATCAAAACAGACATCTGAAATTTATATTCAGACATTTGATTATGAAGAGTTGCGATCTATTATGAAGAGTCACAACTTTCTAACTCATATCTCTTGATCAAATCTCTTCGTGATTAGATATAACTCTTTACATATTATAAATAGAGGCTTGATTAAGTGATCAAATCACCGAATTTTATTCTAACTCTTTCTATATCACTCAAAGCACTCTAATACCTAAAAGCAATCTATTTTCAATTACTTGAGATTTTTATCTTCCATAATTTTTCACGAACTTCACGTTTATCATCAAGGAAAGACTATAGGAAGGGTGTACTTCATATAGACATATTTGTATTATCAAGAATACATATAGTCATCAACTATTCTGTATTGAGAAAGTCCTCTTCAACAGTTGAGGCAAGAAATCCCGTTCGACTGTTCAGGTAATTATGAACCTGTTCCTCTGGGTAAAGTGAGGGTGTTTGAGTTAGTGAAATACCAGAAAGGATTCCGGGACTGGACGTAGGATATTAGTCCGAACCAGTATAAATCGATTATATGAATTTACTTACAGCTACTACTTTGCTATATACATCTTTATTATATTCATACTTCACTCCATATGCTATTCTACCGCTGCTTAGTAACTTTTATTTGGTATCAGAACAAGGCCAACCTATAACCGTAACACTGTTATTTGATACTATGATATTATGGAGAATAACCTGAGTATTACCTCAACTACATTTGCCAAAGGTTAGTCTACTCAAAGACCACCATTGTTCAATGGACTACATTATAATTATTGGGCAACAAGGATGAGAATATACATTCAGGCAAGTGGTTTTGGTGCATGGAATGCTACTCAAAAAGAATTTACTGCACCTACGACTGAATACTCTGCATGGACAACAATTCAGAAAGATGATGCAAATGCAAATGCGAAAGCAATTAATATGCTATATTGTGCTTTGGATAGGAATGAATTCAATTGTGTTAGCATATGTACCTCAGCATATCAAATATGGGAAACACTTAATGCCATCCATGAAGGCACAAGCAAAGTCAAGCAAACAAAGATTTCAATGCTGAAAAATCAGTTCCAAAACTTTAAGATGAGGAAAAAATGAAATAATCAATGAAATGTATTCAAGGTTCCAAGATATTCTACATGCATTAATAGGACTGGGAGAAAAATATATTGATTTTGATATTATATCAAAAGTGCCAAATTCTCTAACTGATGATTAGGAGAGAAAAGTATTAGCCATTGAGGAAGCTAATAATTTATCAACTATGAAACAAGAAGAACTCATAGGCAACCCTATGTCTTATGAAGTAAATCTTAAAGCAAAAAGAGAATTAGAACAAGAGAAAAAGAAAATAGCTTTTCATGCCGATAAAGAAGAATCAGAATCAAAAGATGAAGATTTGGCATTTATTGCTAAAAATTTTAAGAAGTTTTTAAAATATAAAAAAGGAAATTTCAAGTAAAATAACTCAAGTAAACCTTCATCCTCAAATTTATAATGCTTTAATTGTCACAAGAAAGGCACATGGTTAAAGACTATCCAGAGCTAAAAGAAAATCAGAAGAGCTTCAACAACAATAACAAGAAAGAAAAATTCGAAATGAAGGCCTTTTCTATCATATAGGACGAGTCAGATTTAGATTCATCAGACAGTGATAATGATAGCGAAAATGAACAAGCTAATGTATGCTTCATGGCTCAAGAATCTGAAGTAAGTGATCTACCATATGATGAGTTAATAGAAGTTAATACTAAATTCTTAAACACTACAAAAACTCTTAAGAAAAAACTTAAAGAAGATTATGAAAAATCAGAATAAGGCTGAATTTGAAAGAGACATGCTTAAAGATGAAAAAATAATCATAGAAGAAGGACTTGAAAAGGTTCAAGAAACTCTTTCAAATTCAGACAGTCAACTTTCACTTTCGATTCAAGAAATTGAAACTCAAATGACAAAGAATAACGGAATTAGTTCTAAAAATCACATTTTAAAAACCAAAATAAAAGAATTAGAATTAGAAAATAAAAGTATTCAAATCAAGTTAGATAGTATTTCTAAGAATGTATCTAACTTTGATAAAGGAAGAGAAAACTTATCAAGGATCATAGAAAATTCTCAATCATCTGCTAACAAAAATGATTTAGGATTGAAGAAAAAATAAAAAATTCCACCAAAGAAAAATGCAAAACTAAAGAGAAAAGTTGACTCAAAAATGAAAGATAAATCAAAATAGACAAAAAAAAAGATTAATAAAATTGAGATATGGGCTCCAAAAACTAACAATAGTTTGATTAGAAACAAACATATCAAGTCATTTATGAAATCTGTTCATAATAATAAAAATTATTTGTATAAAAGGGATACTAAACCCACTTGGGTTTGGCTTCCTAAGATCTAACTCTTAACACCCTATCAAAAAGTGGGTACCAATGTGCTTATTACTATTTTTTGCAGGTCCCACTCAAAAAGAGAAAATGGATCTTAGACAGTGGTTGCTCAAAACATATTATCAGAGACAAAGATATGCTTACAAATATTTCATGCTTTGATAGTGGCTCTGTTACCTTCGGAGATAACTCAAAAGGATTTATCATTGGCAAAAGAGATGTGTGCAACTATAAGCGAAGTAAGGCGTATCTTATTCTCAATAAACGTACAAGAGAAGAAGAATCAAATCCTCCTTCTGACGAATTGATTCAAAAATGGCTATGGGATGATGCCGCCAAATCAAGGTACAAGGCAATGAAAGATTCAAAATTCTTTGAAGGTGCTTTTGCTAAATTTGATTCTCTCTCTCCAATTATTGAGTTCTACAATATGCTCGACATTATCACTTTGAATCTCTAGTCGATTTTAACACAAATAATGTCAAAATTTATCCTTTGCTAGTCAAGTTATTTTTAGAAAACTTGAACCTTGATCATACAAGACCTCAAAACAAAAAGGATTGTGTTTGGTCTTGGGTATGTGGAAAACATATTCTTCTCCCAATTCAATGATTAGGCCAAATTTTGCAATGTGCTTGGCAAGGGCACGGTATCGACAAAATAGAAGTTGATATGACTACAAGGGATGAGATATCACATAAGTTCCTTTATGATAATCTCATTAATATGCATGAACTTACCTCCACTCATCTATGACCACAAGATCAATTGTTAAACCGAATACTGGTCCGAACAATCCAACCCCGCAAAGGAAGTTATGAAAAAAATCTATAAACATGATTTCCAAGCCTTATATGTCCTATACTCCAATAAACTAATCAATTGGGAAAAATCATTCTTGATGAACAAATATTACTTACAAGCGTAAATACAAGCGTAAATACACGATGCACATTACCTGAATTCTTACCGCTTGTGAGATAACCATACCCGATACTCCATCTCTAAGAATTAAAGATATTGGTTCAAAAACCTTAAAGCTCATGGATATTGATCCTAATCTGGCAACTTTGGAGTATATGTCTTTAGAGACTTGGATCCAACACGTTGCATCTCAACCAGAATCTCTTATAGCCGAGCCATCTCCTTGTCGTCAACTTAGGGAAGAAGAAGAAGAAGAAGGAATTGAAGTCATTTCTCCCGACACTTCCTCCAAGCAAGCCTTAGTTACGCTTTCACGTAATCAATCTAAAATTCATAAAGATTTTAAGCATTTTGAAAAACAAACAAACAAGAAATTTGATTCTATCAAAGGTTTTTTGAACAAAATTTGGGAAGCAATTTCTTGCACTAGGACTTTTTCTAGCCAAGCTCATGCTCTGGCTCCATTTCAATGGTCATCTAGCTTGGCCGAAGAAGTTCCCGACTCTAAACTATTATGGCATCTATTTCCAAGGATTGGTAAGTATGGTTAATAATATGGTGGTCTACGTATTTTGACTAGAAACTTTTTAATTTAACTAAGTGGTATGTAATTTTTTTTGGTACTCTACTTCAGTGCAAAACTCTACAACGTGCTATGTTATGTATAACCAGTTGTGCTTGTTTATTATATGTCTGTATTTATGATGTGATTGTGTGACGAGCATACATATTTCATAAGTATCCCTTTTTGTCGATGACAAAGGGGGTGAAACAAGTAATGATATATGCAATTGACAGGGGGAGCTTATATAGTTGTCATTAGTCAAAAAGGGGGAGAATGTTGAATCCCGCTATTTAGCCTTTTGACTATGACAACTATACATAATCATATATACTATATCGACTAACTCGGTTTTGTAGGAAGAAATTCGAAAAGCAGATTCAAGAACACGAAATGAAGATTATATATGTTGTAAGAATCTGTTAGTCTTAGGTTTATATGTTAAAGTCTTCCTTGATGATTACACACACACACACATTTTTCATATATAAATGTTTTCAAATGAAATAGGCAAGGAATAAGTTTGTCCTAGAAAATAGACGTCTGAAATGTTTCAGACAGACGTCTGTTTGCTGAAACGAATTTTATTTCCATACAATATTCAGATTGAAATTTCCAGACGTCTGAATCTGCTACGAAATACACTATTTCCTTGTTGTTCCATTCTCCAAATCAAAAAAGGCATCTGAAATTTATATTCAGACATCTGATTATGAAGAGTTGCAACCTATTATGAAGAGTCACAACTTTCTAACTCATTTCTCTTGATCAAATCTCTTTGTGATTAGATATAACTCTTTACATATTATAAATAAAGGCTTGATTAAGTGATTAAAGCACTGAATTTTATTCTAGCTCTTTCTATATCACTCAAAGCACTACAATCTCTAAAAGCACTCTATTTTCAATTACTTGAGAATTTAATCTTCCATAATCTTTCATAAACTTCATATTTATCATCAAGGAAAGATTATAGAAAGAATGTACTTGATATTGACATATTCGTGTTATCAAGAACACATATAGTCATCAACTATTCTGTATTGAGAAAGTCCTCTTTAGTAGTTAAGGCAAGAAATCCCGTTCGGCTGTTCGGGTAATTGTGAACTTGTTCCTCCGGGTAAAGTGAGGGTATTTGAGTTAGTGATATACCAGAAGGAAGTCTGGGACTGGACGTAGGACAGTGGTCCGAACCAGTATAAATAGACTGTGTGAACTTACTTGCGGCTACTACTTTGCTATATACATCTTTATTATATTCATACTCCACTCCATACGATCCTACCGCTGCTTAGTAACTTTCAATATAGTATTGGTTACCACCACAGGTGATATGACTTTTTAAGTCACCTACATCACTATATACCAAATCAAGCAAATCAGTTTCCTTTATACAGACTTAAAACATTTCCAAAGTATTTTTGTTTGAATACATATTTCACATTTAGAGATAGTATCGAAATCTCAAGTAGAAATTAATCCTAATTTATGCATATTTTTCAGAAATTTATTATTAACATGTTCTAATCTACCATGTCATAGACTAACAGAATCAACAATGTTACAACCCGGATTTTTAGTGGTTGAATAATTAGTTTATTTAATTATTTAAAGTTGATTTGGAAATTTAAAAGACTTAAATTCAACAATCTTGATATTCAATTAATATAAATAGTGAAATAATAAATTTAATTTCAAAATAAATCGAAAATAAGTTGAATTTGTAATATTGCGTGAGTTGGATAATTTAAGAGGTTTAGATTCAACTTATAATAATGAATTTATTTAAAATGAATTTGAATGTATTAATATAATATAATTAAAAATGAGCTCGCAGCGGCGCGGTAGTTCGTGGTTTTACAATTTGAACTTTAATTGAGCGTACAGGTTCAATATAAGTCGGAATTTGTTGAAACAAGAAACATTCAGATCTATTGGGCTATAGTTTTCTAATGAATGCAAAAATTTGAGATTTCATCTTATAGATTGTAAGTTATGTCCAAATCAAATTTTCGGAAGGTCGCTATGGAATCGTTTATAAACCATAACGATTTATTAATAAAATAAAAGGGTTTTTAATAAATTGAATATCATTTAAACTTTGAATTTAAAATGTCAAGTTAAAAATTATAATTTAAAGCTATGTAAATTATGTTTGAATGTGTATGATAATAATAATTTATTATCAATAAATTTGTTTATTTTGGAATCAATTTATATTATATCGATGTAATATGGAGTTTAAGAATAACCAATTTTCAAACAATGTCGTATTTCAATGAAATTAATTTTACTAAATCCATGGTGATTAATTATTGTAAGAATTTCAGTTTCGTATCAAATGGATTTATTTTGTTACCGTACGCAATTTAAACGTGTATGGATTCATGTTGTGAAAATAAAAAAAAGATGTTTTACAAATGATCTCGGAATTTGACTTAACCAGCTCCATTGTGTTTGTAATATTAAGTTATTATAAAATTACAAGTTTCACTGCGATTGGAGCTCATATGTGGTCATTTAAGGGTGTTACTTTGTGTGCAAGTTTTATGGGTATATTATATGTATATAAATCATATCGAAATCAAATCGATATCTTTTTAATTTAAAACAAAAATCTATGTGAAATCAAATCGTATGAATGGAAAGTCAAATCACATTTTTTTAAAATCAAAATCTTTATAAAATCCTTTTTAAAATTATTTCCTTGTACTTACCCTACATCCTTTAATTGCTTGTGTACCTTTGGTCTCCCCTTTTTCCTTCTATACAAATGAACGAAGGCAACTTCATTCTTTGGCCTCAAGAAATTCAAAGTCGAAGGTTTCCAATGGCTTTCAAGATTTTAAATCTAAACCAATATTCCACGAAAAAAATCTTAAACAAGTTTATTTGAATCTAAATTCAGATGCTCATTGATTTGGTATGAGTTTCATTGGGTACGAGCAAAATTATGTTCATTGTTTTTTTATGTCGTGAGTTAGGGTTAAAAAGTTTTGGAGATTGAAGTGGTTGATTCATATTTTAACTATTGTTTTTGGATTCATAAGATGAAATAGAGTTTGTACGCAAGTTTTTTGGGGTATTCATCATGGAAAAGTGTCGTGGGTTTTCTTGTAGGCATGGTGTGAGGCAGCGAGTTGCGATCGGGAAGAAGGAATCGAGTGGTACATTGTGGTGATGGCAAGGTGGAGGTCAGGAAGGAGAGTCTGATGGTGGTTTTAGTTTTTGGTTTCATGAATTATGGAGGGAGAAAGGGGAGCTCGAGGTTTGGCAATGGCTTGTTTTCACGGTTCTAATGTTGCTGTAGGGAAGATGGCACTGTAGAATCCGAGTGCGGATATGAGCCAGCTTGGAGTAAGGGTGGGGCCCATAATAAATAAATTTAAGTTTTATTTAATTAATCAATGTATGCAAACTTGTTAATGAGATATATCATCCGTACTTGGTCAGATATATGAACCTTCTGTTATGTTGGAATCGTATGAATGTAGGTTACACAGTGAAACTGGTTCTGAATGATTTGGAGCTCATGAGAATTTTTGGCATGGTGAAATGCCTGATATAAATTATCGACGATTAATCGTTATTCAACGACTAAAGAACAAAGTGGGTAAACACACTAACTCTGTCTAGTTTATAAAATTTATAAGTATTTTAGAGTTGATAAATCATGATTGAATGATGTGTGATGATTGTTTAGTTGAATTGATATATTATTACCAATTGTTACTATATAATATGTACACATATTAGTTATATTTAAGGTTGGTAGTTGGATATTCCCGCACTTTTAGACGAGACCCTATCCTCCCCGCATAATAGCAGATGACCTTCTATACCACGATATCCCGCCTTAAAGTGGGATTGGTATTATTTATGTTGTTTAACATCCGCCGATGCAGGAAAAACAGGTTAGATGGATACAACTGGATTCCTCAATTTATTATTGTTTGTTTACATATTTATATATATGTGACGTGTTGAATAAATTGGATAGATTGTTGTGTGTTTTAGATGCTTGAATAACAGTGGCCCTAAATATTGATATTTAAATACTATAAAATATATTCAAATAAAAGGAAAAGAATTTGGGTTTTAGAAGGAAAACTTATTTTCCAAAATAGAAATTGAATTTCGAGTGGGATAGAAAACAATAACTTGTTTTTAAAAATAAAAACAAGTAGTTTAATTTATAAACGATATTTATAAATGAAGTGAAATAATTATCATTGGATAATTTAGGAATGTAAACTCAAGAGTGAATTTAAAGGGGAAATTGGAAATCGTTTCAAAAGAAAATGATGAAATTTATTCTGATGTTTTTTTTAACAAAAAAAGAATAATATAACAAAAAGGAGAATCTAGCCACTAATCTCCAATGGCTCACAAAAACAGTTTCTGTAGCATGTACAGAAACTGTGATCACTCACAAACAGATGAAAGATACAACACCACACATAGCTCAAGTACAAGATGCGATACACACAACAAAAAAGGACATAAGCAGGTCAAACAAGTCCTTTGGAGGTAGATGATGAAAAAAAGTTGATGCCTAGAAAACCATTGCTCCACTAATGATCGTGGAACAATACCAAATGACAGACAAATGCCTGAAGGTAAGAGACACTAAAGGAATGCTCCTAAAGCTCCAGCTCAACTATCTCCACCAATATAGCTAAAAAAAGCACTGACAGCACAACCAGTTCCAAGATAGATGGACACCATATACCTAAAATCCAGGCCCTGCACAACTAGAAAACAACATAAAAAACCATTGGGGGTAGCGTATAGCAAGTGTAAAAAGAAGGGATAAGAACAAAAACTAGGTAATTAACCAATTCCCACCCTGGGGGTAGATGGTACCGAGGTAACACCAAAGGTACTAGCCAACCTCATAGACCGGGAATTGCTCCTTTAAATGGCCTACCTCGAAATGCAAGGAATACATCATTCGTTACCTTCCTGATAAAGGTAGGAAGACCCATCGGCACTTTGTCGAATATTTTCTTATTCTGCAAGCACCAGATATGTCAGCAGATAAGGCAAAGAATCAGACGAAAGAAAATCGACCAAATAGATTTACCTGAGATGGTAGACCACCAGAATCTCAGTAAATCTACAAGAGAAGTGGCATTACCTCGGCAATTCATCAGATTCCCGAAATAATTCCAAACATCCCTGGCATAAGATCCAAAGAAAAACACATGAACTATAGATTTCGAGCTGTCAACACTGCAACATTGCACCGAAAACCATTGGGATGCCGATCCTCTAGAGGTTCTCATCTATTGGTAACCCTTTATGTAGGGTTTTCCGCATAAATAAAGAAACCTTCGGGGGAATTCGAACATCCCAGATGAAAGAAAAGAAAAGGAGTTGTGGAGCTGGTGTCCTGACAGAGTTCCACGCCGCCTTGATCGAGAAGGGACTTCCTTCCCACCCGGATCCACCACCATTTGAATCCGATAATGCCTTAAAAGATTGCATCCATTTCCACATCTCACTAGCATTGGACGAGACTCTGGTGTAATTCGTGCCTGAAAGCCTATGGTACTTTGCTTGGAGGAACATCTCCCAAAGGGAGTCCTTCGCTCCAAACCTCGCCTACGACTTGCAAGCAAAACATCACATATGTCCTTAAGGTTACGGTGGCCCAGGCCTCCCTCATTTTTGGGACGACAAACAGTGTTCAACGAGATCCAATGCTATCGGGAAGCATTGTCCTTGGAACCCTGAAAAAAAGAGGATGCCAAGGAGCGGTAAGAATGAAAGAAGGAAGAAGTAGGAGTCATAACAACAAAGACATGAGATCCTACCGAGTCAAGAATAGACTTAATGAGCACAAGTCTGCCTGCTTGGGAAAGGAGGGTCGCATTCCAACAATTGATCTTAACCCTGACTTTGTCAGTTAGGGGATCAAAGATCGCGTTGAGCTTCTTACCTCGATATAATGCAATACTAAGGTAAGGAAGAGGAAGTGCAACGTCCTGTATTTTTGTAGTCAGATATTTAATTTATTTTATTGTTTTAAAGTTAACTTGGAAATATAATAACGAATTCATTAATTAAAACGGCGTTTGAACATATAGTTTATATGTAATTATAAACAAACTCGTAACGGCGCGGTAGTTCGTAATATTGACTTTTGAACTTCAATTAAATATATAGAATCCATTTTAAGTCGGAATTCTTTGAAACAAGAATCGTCCGAATCTTTTTTACTATCATATTCTAATGAAAGAGAAAATCGAGATTTTATCTTATGGATTGTAAGTTATGTCTAAATCAAATTTTCAAATAGTCGCTATGGAATCTTTATAAACAATAACGTTTATTTAATAAATTTAAAGAGGGATTTAAATATAGGATATCGTTTAACTAGTAAATGTTAATAATGAGTTCTAGTTCTATATTGGTTGAATTTGAATTGATATATAATTTTATTTCGATATATTCGATGATAATAATTTGTTATTATTAAATCGAATTGTTTGGAAATGAATTTATATTATATCGATGTTTTATAAGTCGTAGAAATAGCTATTTTCCAAACAAGCTTCGTTTTCGATGAAACTAATTTTATTGGAATACGTATATATGTGTACAGGCAGACCTATATATCTACGTACAAAACAATAGGAAAACCTACTATACTCTGTACAATCTGAGGTATGTATTTTCTTTTCCAAAACCAAATCAACTTAGTCACAGCATAACCTATTCCTTCAGCTGCCTACACATAGGCGCACATACCCCAGAAGGACGTTGTTCCTATCCTTTTTCATTCTCCCCTATAAATATAGCGTGCCATCACCATTTCTTAGTTTCAGCAAAAGAAACCCGATCTCTCTATTATCAAATAAATTCAAGTACCCTCAACCTTGAGCAATAGCCAAAGCAACTAGCTTAGAAGCAGCAAGCAGAGTAGGCAGGTGGTGTTCAGACCAAAGTAAAAGTGGTGATGAACTGGAACAGAGAGGTGCAGTTCGTGTCAAAGTGGGAGCTGTGATAGTTCTGTTAGTGGCATGAGGCGGAGTTTATGGCCATGGTGGCGTAGGTGGTGCTATGCAGATGATCAACAGTTGGGTAGTGTGGTTGAAATCTCGACCGAAGTCGTTGGCAGTTTAGAGTATTTTTAGGGTGAACGGTAGCACCTGAAGGGTCGTCGTTTGGATCGTCGGTAGAGGAGTTTGACGTGGGCAACTAGTGTTGTCGGATGATCATCAGGCAAATGGAGGGAGGTGCATGGACCTGATGATAGCATTGGGTTGAATGGGTTCAAAGATATACATGCCTGGACCGGGAACAATATGAAGGAAACCAAGGGGAACGAAGTAGCAAGCAATACTGAAACAAAGAGAAATTATGTGAAGATAGTATCATGGTGCATGCTGTGTGTTGAGGCGCGGTTTGAGCATGGTAAACGGGTTGAAGGACGTGTGTACATGGGTTATAAGCAAGATGGAAGCAGCCTGGTCCATGCATGTTGAACGGTCTATGTGATGTTGAGATCTCTGGCCAATAGGTAGCGAATGGTGATGGGTTATAGTGAAAAAATAATATGCGGTGGTGAAAACGATAAAGACAATATCTTGGTTATTGTTTCGAAACACAGTAATATGGGATCGAACATATGGGCTGAATCACGATGGAAGTTTTAAAGAAGTGGGGCCGATTCGAGGAGTAGCCGGAGAGGCGGAGTGTGTGGAGGCTGGTGGAGTTCCCTGACGTCGGATGGAATAGGCATTGGCAGGGGGAAATTGGAGGTTGCATAGCTGTCGCATTGTACAGGGATGAAGCAGAAATATGGTGAAAAAGTAAAGGTGTTGGACAACGGTTAGGTTGTGCGGAAGTTTTGCGGCAGGTACTGTGCATCTGATGGGAACAAAGTATCGTGGCCTTATTTGAAAAAAAAGAAAAGAAAAAGAAATAAAAGGGCGATGTGGGCATTTTGAAGTTATGGGGTACATGTTTGTCGAATGAAGACCAAAGGGGAACAAAAAAAAAATATTAGAAAGGTCGGCCTGTTTTTGGCTGAAGTGGCCCAAAAATTGGTATAAGCAGCAGTCAGGTAACTATGCGAGCCTAATATAATTGTTATGCATTTTTATTATGTTAAACTAAATAATAATTAAGGGTATAAATTGTTAGATAAAACTCTATATGAATAATGTGTGTGTGTATCATTCGTGTGTGCAGAATCGGACCAAACCAGAAGAGTCGGAACTCTATTGAAGAGCACTACATTCGGGTGTTGGAACAAATGAAGATGGAAGCTGCTGTAATTTTTAATTAGATTAAACGTCTGTTTAATATAATTAAAAAAGTGTTTTATTTGACGAATTAAACCAAGGTGAGTATAACTCACTCAGTTCTTCCACTTATAATTATTATAAGTCGGGTTTAATGTTTGTATGCTATGTTTGCTAATTGTTGGTTGATTTGATGATTGTTTGGATGTTTGTTAAATATTTTTATATTTATTATTTAAATTAAATGTTTGTTTAATTCAAATGAAATGAAATTGTTATTTTTAACAATTATTTCCAATGGAGGTAACTTACCTTGTTGGTTATGTTTATAATAATATAAACGTATTAAATAAATTGGATGCTTGAATTGTTGTTATTAGTTTACCCTTGTCAGTTGAATTAGTCATTCATGTTTATTATAGCATATATTATATTATTGTATTGAATTTTTTAACCTATTTGGATGCAGGAAAAAACAAGTAGGAGGGATCCAACCGGATTCCTCAAATATATTTTTTATTTTAATATTATATTATATGAACTGATTAAATCAATCTGATTGGATAATTGTTTGATTATCGATGGTTGAATCCAAATTCAATGCCTGTTTGTTATTAACCAATGAGTGATATTGGTTGGGCAATTGACAGTAGATGGCCTAAGAATAATTGTTTTATAAATCTCGATTTACCGTCAGGTAAATCAATAGAAATGAAATTATAAAATTTATTTTATTACTGAAGATAGATCTTTGAAATTTATTTTTTATAAATTAATTAAACGAAAAATTACTAAAAGAAAATCATTAATTATTATGATTATTAATTAATTAAGAAATGATTTTATAAAGCTAATTCTTATATCAAAATGATTGATAAGCAAGTGAGCAAGAATTAACGGAACGATGTACAACCGAGATTAATTGTCTTTAAGAAACAATAAAAATGGCATTTTTGGAATAATTACTAGGACAAGTTTTTATCGATAAACATCTATCTATCCTGAAGATAAGAATGTTGTTGACCCATGGTCTGAGAGGTAAATAAAATTCCCCAACCTGAACGAATTCATGATTATCCAAGGATGATATTAGTTGAGAAACGAAAGTGGCTGAGAGAGGTAAAATTAGTATTTACATGAATGATATTGTAAACTATAATTCGAAAGTTTTATAAGTTGAATAAAAGGGTTTGAGCATGATCTTATATTTGAAATAAGAAAAAAAGCTATGTTTCAAATATTGGAAGTTTTAAAGGGTTTTGGTTAACAATGGAAAATTAAAAAGGCCAATTGACGTTGTGTACTAAACTAATGGATCCATTTTATTTCCATGAATGTATGGATGTTTTTTTGATAGTTAAATAACCGACTATTAAAATTTGACCCAATCGCTGTTGGTATGGAAAGACGGGAATCAAATTTATATTTGAAAACCATTCTGAACCAACAAATACGTAAATGAAGAAGATACTTGATGTTGTTCGAGATGGAGCAATTAAAGACCGTGATCTTCATGAGTGAAAGAACTACTTGTTAAATTCCTCTAGCTGATCCCTAGAGATATTTTGACAGTGATTTTGTCTTGATTGAAATCTACATATTGGCAAGGATTACTCGCTACTGATCCTTTGGATGCAGTAGGAGGGTGCCTTCGGTTCATCATGTTCCTGGATTACTTGTATGGACGAATGTCTGATAGAGTATACCTAATAGATTACGGGTTGATTACCTCAAACGTATTTACGTTAGGTGGCGGAGAAATTCGTTTCTCTTAGCTTTATACCCATATTATATTTTAGGGAAATCAATTTATGATTTGGCGAGTTTGACGATGTGACATTCAAAGTGAATGATGGACAGATGTTCTAAAAAGATAATCGTAACCTCAAGCCTCACAACCTAGGAAATGACAAAAATAGGGCAAGTAGCATGGGTAGTTGGGTCGCACCCAAGCAGGGTGTATTATCACAATCTAGAGAAATTTTTTATTTGTTCTTCTTTTGTTTCTGTATCTTCATGGAAGGACGGTGGGCCCTTAAAACCGTCAGGTGATAATACATTCGATCCACTCAAGCTGAATGATTGACAGATCATGCGTGGGTCGGGCTGCAAGATGTTCTTGTTGAACCCCAGTGTATCCTGTCTAGAGTACAGTGATCGAAAGATGGTCCCATACCTTGTCATAGTTGGAATCCATTCTCCAATAAGAGCCCCGCGGTTTTTTAGTTTTATACTATGTGTGTAGAGCATGAGATGCAACCATTCCGCTATTTGGTTATTTATTTGATAGACACTATTATAATATCACCGGATTTTCATATCAAAAATGTTTTGGGTTATAGTAAGATAAAAACCGTTTGTGTTTATATGTGGCTGGTCTTACTATTATCCTCTTCTTTCAAAGGGATTTTCTAAAGTTAAGTAATTTGGATGTTACCTATAAACTCAGTGAGTTTTTCTCACGCTGGTTCACCAGACTGGTCTGTGGCGTTTGCAATGCTCGGGTCAGACCGAGTTTTTCATATTCAGGCTATTGGTTGTTGTGAAGTCCAGAGACAAGCTGAAGGAGTTCAGACATATGATATTAATTAGTACATTTTCACTGTGTGTTGTATATGAGGACAGGTTGTTATAACTGTCCAGATGTGTTGTTGTACTCTGATGATTGTAAGTATTATTTCAAGCACTCAATAAAGACTTATTTCTATATTATATTTTATTCCACTACGATGTGAGACTCTGTGTTGTGTTGGTTCTTCTTATTCTTCTTCTTCTTTTCTAATCTTTATTTCTTTCTTTTTCTCACCCTCTAACTTCTTTCTACTAACCATCTACTTTTTCATGCTGTTTGGGTTAGATGTGAGTTGTAATTGTCAACTCAAAGGGCATGAAAAGTCAGTAAATTACAGGATGCAAGGAAACCTTGAAACCAGTGAAGGTTTCAATCTAGGAAGATCTAAGAGGAGGCAGATCTTTCGCAGACACTAAATGGCGTTTATCAGAGTTTACGAGTTCCCCCGAGCATCTCTCATATTGCTGAATAAGACAAAGAAGGCGACGGATGGACCGACGACTACCATTGGTAAAAAATGATGACGTCGTCAGCAAATGACAAGGAAGAAATAAGCAGGAAGCCCCTAGGGATGCCAAACCTATGAATCTGCCCAGCTATCGTTAGGGAGTGCAAGCCACAAATGAAGGCTTCGAGAAGCCAGCAACTGGAGACAAGCCTCCAAATGATATCGATACGGGTTTATGGAAAGCTGAAAATCCTTAGGACCTTGATGACGAAACCATGACATGCGGTCATAAGCCTTAGCCATATCCAGCTTGATGACCACATTAGATTCTCGGACCTTCCTATCGATCTGAGAAACCAACTCCTGAGCTAAAAGGACGTTATTAGTGATCAGACGTCCTTTTACAAACATAGCTTGAGGCGAAGAAATAAGACGTTCCAGAAACGGCTGATATGAAAATCAACACAAGAACGCAGATGTTCACATTTTGTGATGAGGACCAAGTTGGTGGAGGTATAACCTATAGGAAGCTCTCCACCATAGAAGAACTGAATGGCAAGACAAAAGTCTGCCTGGATAACTAGACAAACACTCCGGTAAAAGACCCCATTGATACCATCAGGCCCACATGCACTGTCGTTACTTAGAGCAAATACATAAGCACGTATTTCCTCCATGGAAGGAGTAGCAGCAAGATCAGAGCTTCTGGAAGGAAGGACCAATCTTGGAATGAAAGCAAGGAAGGTCGGGTCAGAGACCAAAACAGTGGGAGAGGCTAGGAATGATTGGAAATGGGATACGACTGTTTCTTTGACTTCGCTAGGGATGGAAGCCAAAGTGAGATCCGGACGAAGAATTTGATGAATCGCAAGAAGCCTATTCTTCTTATGAATAGAAGAGTGAAAAAAACTTGGGGTTCGAATCTCCTTCAATAATCCACTTGATCCTCGCCTTCTGGCAGAGATTGTCTTGTTCAATACAAAGCTCCGATGAGAAGGCCAATTAGGCAATCGCCCAAGCCTCCTTGTTAGCAGAAGAGGTGTTCTCATCGAAGGACGATTCTGCTAAAACAAGAGATTATTCGGCTTCCTTAACGCGATCATAGATACTCTTGAAAACAATAATGTTCCACGTCTTAAGGCAGGCCTTAAGACGCTTCATCTTACGTGAAAACACAAAACATGGAGAACCAAGAACATAGGAGTTCCAGGAGTCCTCCACCACATCGTGGAATGTGTGGTGTGATCTCCACATACTCTGAAACCGAAAAGAGGAAGGATCAAAGAGGAAAAAGGGAGAACAACGAAGAATCATAGGAGCATGATCCGTGAAAGTACGATGCAGATGGGAGACAGAGAATGTGAAAGGAAGGTTAAACCAACCTTCCGATGCAAAAATTCTATCAAGCCTAGACAGAATTCAGTTTGGCCCATCTTGATTGTTACACCAAGTAAAAGCCAAACAAATAAAAGAAACTTCATAAAGACCTAAGTTGATGATGAAGGCATTGAAATCCGCAACTGCCAAATGATTAACAACATTCCCTCCACGTTTCTCAGTTTGGTAGGCGACAAAATTGAAGTCGCCTCCTAGAACCGAAACAGAGAACCACAGATCTAAGATAGAGAATGTCGGACTAAAGTCCCATCCTCTCTATCCTATCACACATAGCGTAGACCGCCGAAAACAAAAAGGATGAGGAGAAAGAGGGAAACGAAAAAGCCACCGAGAGCAGCTGGCCGGAATCGAGGATACGGTGGACGACAACGCCTTTAGACCAAAGGATCCAAATCTTGTCGGATACATTGGCTAAGGTTCCTACCGAAGCCAAGAGAAAGAACCGTCTTGATGACTGCCTCCGACCCCACTAACGGTTCCAAAAAGCCACCAAGAAGATAGACAATACGCTTGCGTCTAGCTACTGACGCATCATTACCTATGCCACGAACGTTCCAAAAAAGGAAATTCTCCATCAAGGACAACAGATAGCACAAAGAATACAGGGGCAACACACAACAGTAAGGACAGAAGAAAAACCATGTCGCTCCATTCAGATAAGGTATAGAGTGTGTCGAGTAGATAGATGTCGCTATACAACGTGTGTGAATGGTGCGAGGAGTGCATTGAACCACTCGCAGACTACAATGCGAGGTGCGAGTAGGCAACCTAGCAGGTGACTCACAGGAACCAAAAACTCCAAAGAACCTCCAGAATCTCGGTCTGATGAGGAAGTGATCAAAACAACAGACCTAACATGATAAGAATTCTTAGTAAGTCAAGATAGGCGATCATTAATGATCGCTATCTCTTCCTTACTAAGAAAGGGTGACAAGCCAGAAACAGAAACCCCAGACACGGGACCAGAAGAATAAGAAAAAACAGGGACACTGCGGGATGGCAAACGCAAAAAGGAAAAAGAAACAGAAGAAGCAGCAGAAGAAAATGATGTGGAGTTACTGGAATGAGACAATACCAGTCGCTGTGAGAACTGTACTGATGTCGATCTATCATGGGATTAACTGAACCACATAAAAGGTAGAGCTCTTAGACCATCCAACCAAAAGCCAACAAGGAGATGATCCGAGCTAAAGCTAACACAAGAAAGACTCACAAACATCGCTGGCAGTTGACTAGGTTACATGTAGTTCCTATATAGCTAGCAAGATCTGTGCTAACAATATGGTGACTACACATGCTGATCCTAATTCGACGCCTAAGGAGTAACCAAACCCACCTGGCTGTAACGTCTGGGATTTTCGACCCAGAAAATCAACATAAATACACTGTCAATTTTTCGAGCATCGAAAATACCACGACATTAATAGAAGAATTTAGAGGGTGAGAAAGAAAAGATAGAACTAATAGAATAGAAGAAGAAGAACTCACTGAACAGAATCAGAGTAAAACACGAAACTCACAGCGGAATAACAATCTTTTATTATATAATAAGTTTGAAATACAAATCAGAGTTTGTATATATATACATACCATTCAGAGTATAATACATGGTATACATCACAGCGGAAATAATCTCTAATTACTAACGGTGGATCCTTCTGCTTCGAGCTCCTCCAAGTGAAATCTGCAAAGCCTGAAACACTTGACTGCCCGTACAAATTTGGGCACCCAAGAGTTTAGGGAAAACACAAACAAATAAACTCTGGGTCAGTCATGGGACTGGTGTGAGTAAATTCCAACTATACTATTTAACTTTGAAAAAACCTTACTATAAAATATCTTTGATATCAAATCCAGTGATATTATGATAATGTCTAAACAAATAATTATACAAGTAGCAGAACGCTTGCATCTCACGTTCCACATATATAGTATAAAATCATAAACCGCAGGGCGCTTATTAGAGATTGGATTCCAACAGACAAGGTATGGGAGCACCTTTTGATTAGTGTACTCCAGAGGGATACACTCAGGGTTCAACAAGAACGTCTTGCAACCCGGCCACACATGACCGCTCACTCATTTAGCTTGAGTGTCGCGAATATATTATCACCACGGTTGTAGGCCATCCAACCGTCATCCGAAGATACAGAATCGAAAAGAAGTATAAATACGAATTTTCTCTAGATCGGTGACAATACACCCTGCTTGGGGATGACCCAACTAGCCATGCTGCCCAACCCAACTTTTGTCATTTCTGGTTGCGAGGCTAGAGGCTACGTCTATTTTCAGAACATCTGATCACCGTTCACTTTGAATGCCACATCGTCAAACCCGTCAATTCACTAATCGATTCCCAAACATATCACGGGTATAAAAGCTAAGAGGAACGAATTCCTCCGCCACCAGACGTAATACCTTTTTAGAGATCAATCGTACGTGATTTGCTAGGTATACTCTGTCAGTCACTCGTCCATACAAGTTGTCCTGGGACTGGACAAACAGAATTCTCTATTCTGGGACTGGACGACCCTTGCGTTTAACTCCGTCTTCAATTATCTTCAGCATATCTAATTCGCAGCACTTATGCCTATACGGAGTGGTTTCCGGATAATATATCCAACCGGTCTCTCCATATCGACAACGATGGTCAAAACACTTCGATAGTCGGTGATTTAACTATTGAAGTAAGAACAACATTCATTCTAATGTATAACTAACATCACACAACCACGGGTATTTTTAATTTTAACATTCGACTTTATTATTCGAATTCCCATATCTTACCAGATATTTCTCAAATCCCGTTTTAGCCTTTTTACACTTCTTGGAAAACATTTCCAGATATTATAAACTCTTATTCTTTCATGTTCCAGAAACATACGTTATTAACGTTTGAACTATTTCCATTAATTTCACTTTCTTTATTTCTATACTTGGATAATCTGCCCTATTTATATTGGAAAATATTTCCAATTTCGTTTTAACCTTTAATCTGCCAGGCGTTCACTTTAAAACACCATTCACTTTAAAATGTGAATATCATACTATTATAGAAATCTGAACACCTTTATCAATTAACTCTTTATTTAGATAATCAATATCATTAGCTCGTTTACCGAAATCTCTTTCATACTTTATATTCCCAATCCACCTTATAAACTCTGTTCTCTAAGTTAATTTCTTATCAAGTCAATATCAAGTTTAAATACTGATTCATGTCCTATTAACATTTATTTGTTTAAAACTAAATGTTAATCATTCTATCAGATTATAATTCCTAAAAATAATTTACTTTTAATACATTTGACATCGTCGAATTCTAGTACCGAATCCTATTGGTTTAATTCTAATTACATTTCGAACATCGAAATGCTGCAATCATTTTCTAACACGATTCCCTAATTCCCTTCAAACCAACGTCGTTATTTATTACTTTAGACAAAGTGGATTCCAAACCAAACTGGTTTCATATCCTAGGAACTGCTGCTATATAAAAGTCACGCTTAAGTTTGGTCAACAGCGCTAATTTATCGCTATAGTAAAAACCTGTCATACGCTGTAATGTTCTCTTTATACTAATCTCATCATCACAGTCACAGTTACCTTATCCACAGGGTTAATTTTATCGCTATAGTTCTAAGACTTGCATACGCTGCCATATTCCTTTTGTACTAATCTTGACCTAACAGTCGCGCTTTAGCCTAGGTAGCAGCGTTTATTTTATCGCTATAGTTTTAAGACTTGAAATCCGCTGTTATATTAATCTTGACATCTTTTTCCGTTACAAAAATCTTGACATCTCTTTCTGTTACAAAAATCTTGACATCTCCTTCCGTTACAAAAATCTTGACATATCTTTTCGTTACAAACTGATGTCGTTCCTTGATAATAGCAAAGCCGTTCAAGTTGGGGTATTCTATTTACCTCTCAGACCTTGCCCGACAACGTTCTTACCTTAGAACAGATATAAGTCTGTATCCTAATCCCTTATTACTTATAATATTCTTCAAATCGTATTTCCTTGTTTTATCTTGGAATATGGTTCCATAACACCATATTCATAC
Source organism: Allium sativum (assembly GCA_030737875.1). NCBI lineage: Eukaryota > Viridiplantae > Streptophyta > Magnoliopsida > Asparagales > Amaryllidaceae > Allium > Allium sativum. The sequence continues at coordinate 474,079,854 of CM060922.1, forward strand.
TTTGAAATCTTCGTTGTTTAAAATTATTTATTTTAAACATTAACTCTTTGCTTTAACTTCAATCCACAGTTTTATTTATAATTTCTTTACAACGACCCATTTTATCTAATAATCATTTTCAGTTAAACAGTTGATTTAAATCAACTTCATTCCATCAGTAAACTCGTTAACTGATTTTAATTTCTTTTTAACATTAGATTAATATAATTAATCTAATAATATTTCTTAACTTTTTGCTTTAAACTAATTATCCAAGTTATCCACTTGCAGGATAATTATATCTTAATAACTTATTTAAATGTCAAACAATCGTCTGTATTTACTTTATAACACGAACTCTAAAATACTGATTTATAATAGAACTTCTATTATAAATTTAAATCTTCTTTTTAATTATAAAAATATAATTTTTATAATTAACTCCGTTCATTTACCTAACAGTAAATCAACTCCTTAATAAAACGAGGGTTTTACAGTCGACTGTTATCACTTTCTAAATTGATATCGTTTATTGATTTATCGAAACAGATGTTGAATTTCCGTTCAACATCAATAATTCACACGGGGTTTTTAAATGTAAATTCGGGTTCAAACAGTGCATACAAAACAAAAAGTACATATAAATATCGAGGAATCCGGTCGGATTCCTCCAACCGGTTTCCGTATCCACAAATGTCAGTCAACACAATTTACACTAACTCTAGACTAGGGAATATTCTAATCGATGGAATCAGTGTCCAACCGATGATGTGTGCATATGTAACGGTATATAATATTCAACCAAATTAATTGTAATCTACCTAATCGACCATCACACAGCATTCAAATAACATTAAAATATAATTAAAATATTTTAAAATAGATCAGAGTTAGTGATTTTACTCACCTTCGCGCGTTAACCGTTAAATAACGATTTGCGTTAGTTCGGATCCGCGCCCATTAGAAGTCCCTCCTCTGACACCAAGAAGAACAGCCCGTCCACATACCATTCCACTATTTTGCAGATTATACCTTTTTCTTTTCTTTTTAGTTTATTTTAACAGGGCCTTGCGCTTTCGGCCCATCGCCAAGATCCATCCTCGTCATGTACATGTCCCATAACAACGTCGGTGACCGTGCATACCCTAGATCAAATGCAAACGGGTGAATGTGCCTCACTTTCCTTTCTTTACACTGTTTCAAATGTTGAACCCCATCTCGTCAGTTCCTTCTTTCCTAGTAAAACCGCCGCAGCCTTCTCGAACAAAACAGAACTTCATATTCACCAAAAATCTCATCAGCTCCTAGTATACACTTCGAACAGCCCTCTCTCTCTTGATACCATCTGATGGATTATATTATCCAACCACTAAATCACCGGCCTTACAGCAGTCACCGGACCCATATGCATACTCCTCTTTGGCCAAATAATGCTCCCACAACCGGAATTCAGCAACTTACTCCGCTGTCTCTATTCCAGGCAGTAGGTGATGACGTCGAAACCATGCTATAGTCCACTACAGGAACTCGCGATGGCTACCACTCCTAAGTTAACCCTTTTAGCTGCTGGGCCGAGACCCATTCATGAACTAAAGCCCCCTTTTATGTGTTCCAGTTTCACCACTAAACTCACGTTATTCCCTTAGCCTCTTCACGACAGAATTTCCTCCTCCCTTCCGCGTGACTACTGCACTTCAGTGAATAAATTTTAAAACAATGTTACCATGCAGTTGCGTGCAAACCACAGTCCTTCTCTTAAGGTTTTTCAACTCCAAGTCCGCATGGATATAGCTCCAGTATGCCATTTTCGAAATCACTCCAACACGCTCTGCACTTAACTCTTATTTCCTTCCCAAAACTGACGCACGTCCAACATGTATTTCTTCTCAACTCTCATCTCCTGCACAAAATATACTCCATGTTATATACTAAACTCCTACCTCACTGCCCTCTTTCCTTCTTCTCAGTAGTTTGGAAAAATGCATGTACAGGCGGCGTTCATACTCATGCGGTCTTCCATGCTCTCTCTTCTTTCATGCATTCAACCAGCATGCGTTTGTCATGTTCCCTTTTTTTCTCCCATCAGTTTCTCCTGAACCCGTGGAAACATAGCAGACAACTCTCCCTTTATTTTCATACACACGTTAGTCCATGTCCCTTCATATGCTATTTGCCAACTTCATGCATGCCTCCACATCAACTTTCCCTCATGCACTCACGTCCTACTCCCCCATTTGTTCACACCCGTACACCCTTTTGTCCTTACAACCCATGCATATTCTTCCTCCCAATGGATCCGCAACCACCCCAAGTCCTCCCACGTACACCCAGTAAAACTGGGGACATTATGTTGCAAGAGAACCCACCAATACATGCTGCGCCATCCACATAAAAACTATAGCTCGACTTCATCACAATGCTACCATTTCATGAGCGTTCCCGACACCGTCAGCTCATCACACAACACTCGCCTCGGCCAGAACTTCATAAAAGCGTTGAGTAACCGAAACTCTAAGCTTGCTTATTATTATTATTATTATTATTATTTTAGCTGAGGATGTGATTAAAAAGAAGAAGAGAAAGAAGAGATAAGATGGAGCTTTGCAATCTTTCTGCAGAAGAAGAACGATGGGAGCAGTGTATTTATAAGGTGGGGAAGTCTTAATGGTTAAGGAATAGAGGTGATAGGGGTAGGCACTAGAGACATGGGTCTGGTTTGCTTAAATATAAAGCAATAGGGTAGGTGCAGCATGTGCTAATTCCTTAGGAATGAAAGAAGCCACGTATGTAGGTCCTTTTTAGATAGCCACATGGGTTTGTTTTGATGTCTACAGGGATGGTTTGTAAACTTAGGCATGTAAAATCATGTAGGGTTATGGTTTAGGACTTATGTATAATATAGAGTAGGTTCTGTAGTTGTTTGTTTAATTAACTAGTCATGTTAGGCCTACGTTTTCTAGCCTTATGGTATAGGATGGTAGGAGTTTAAGGTCATGGCTTTGTTTTATAATGTTTAAACAATGTCGGTACTATGTTACCCAAAACTCCGTTCATATATAGATTGCTACGGACAGAAATAAAACTACCGTTGTGTTCAGCGAGGTGTCAGGGTCCCAAAAATATAATAATACTGGTAGATTGACTCATATTTTGAAACCCCGAAATACTGATATAGGGTACACAATACTCCAAATAAAAAGTTGCAAATTTAATTAATTAAAAATTACAGTAAAATTCTAAAAATTAAATTATCGCTGCGCCTCAAAAGAACCCTGTCCCGATTTGCACCCGATATCAAGTTATATTCAAATAACTGTTACGGTCGATATACGATTTTACAGCGACTTTTTTGAATATTTGATTTGGACATATCTTGCAATCAACACAACGAAATCTTGGTTTTTCACTTCTGTTAGGAAGATACAGTTCAACAGATTCTAATGTTTCTCGTTTTCAAAGAAATCCGATTTAAAACGAGTCCGGTACACTCAGTTGAAGTTCAGAACGTTAAATTACGAACTGCAGGGTCGTTCTGAGCTCGATTTTAATATATATTTATATATGTTCAACTTCGTTATAATTAATATATAAATCCATTTATATTTGGAATTCAATATTTAAACTGATTTAAATATCCAAAAACAAGCCGACAAAATGCGGGACGTTACAGTCCTTTCCCCTAAAAATAATTTCGTCCTCGAAATTGCTAAGATAGGGAAAATGCTACAATCTCTGTTATAAACAGGTTAAAAATCTTTTTGGTTTACTTCATAATTTCAGTTGTCAACTGAACTGATTAATTCCAAATAAAATATTTATTTCTTCTTATTTCGAATATTTTCAAAAATTCTGAAAATTTTCTAACAGCTTAAATTTTCAGAGAATCTCGCCAGCATCTCCTCTGCATGGCTCACTCGGTACTACAACCACTTGCCACTCTGGGCCTTCTTCAATCCAAAAGAAAATCAATAACTAAGCATCTTGCCAAACGGGATGATAAATCTCATATTCCATTAAAATATAAACGTGTACCTTTTTGGTCGGGCACTCAACTCTATCGTTCCCATATGTAAATCCATTCAGCATACGTAAGCGAATTTCCAACTGATCTCCAGTCAGTTTATCCTCAACCAATAATTCTCCTACATCCCAACCCGAATTCCTTTTTCACTCTCCAACTTCAACCTCAAATTCCAAAATTCTTACTTGGTAATCCAATTCCATAACCAAGTCTGGCTCAAATTCAAAATCTTATTTCACCAATTCAATTACTTTTCCAAGTCAAATCTTTATTCCAATACAATTTTCACTTACTTGGCTTCAATTCAAATCCAATTTTATTTGACTTAGTTAAATTCTTTATTTATTTACTTCATAAGTAAATTTTAAATTTCCGAATTCAAATTCCTGGGGTTTTTATTTCAAATCAGTTTGAAATCATATATATAATAGCAATCCAAAAACATTTGAATTTTTGAATAACTTGTTTCCTCACACTAATTCAAAACAAAATCTTTGGTAGTAATCCGTCACTTAGCAACTCGAAAATGAATACCGATAATGGTCGACTTCATCATCGGAATTTATTTCCCAGCGATCAGAGTGAGTTCAATACTATATTACTTTTCAAAACTTATTTTCAAACATTTTCATTTTGAAATTACTACAAAATATACTTCACAACGTTTAGAAAACATTTCTAAATTCACCCAGGATCTTAAAATTTCCATATATTTAATCCAGAACTCATTTACAACATCTTCTCAAACTCCTAGAGTTTTATTTCAATTTTTGTTTTAACTCAGGTTTTATTCATCTGGTTTTTCATATTATACTAATATAATATTTCGATTGGTTATTTATATAACCAACTCAATTATAGATCTTATTTGGTCATAATCATGGTCACACATTCAATATATATAATAATCTCAATATATATACTCTTTTTATATCAAAATATATTTTGGGTAAAATATTTCATTTACCCTCTTTTAAAACATACTGTGTCGAATTACTCTGTTCAAGAGTTTAGAAACACCTATCGACGCAGTTTGCATTACTGTTTCGACCAGAATTTATAAACCATTCGACTGACTAGTCAACACAATATAAATCAGTTTTTATATTAATTTACAAATACGCGCTCATATATATACACACTCAACTCAATCTAGAGTATTACTAACTCCATCTTTATTGAGTTACGCCACAAAGCCAAGGTAATCACTTAACCTTATGCTCTGATACCAACTGTAACGTCTGGGATTTTCGACCCAGAAAATCAACATAAATACACTGTCAATTTTTCGAGCATCGAAAATACCACGACATTAATAGAAGAATTTAGAGGGTGAGAAAGAAAAGATAGAACTAATAGAATAGAAGAAGAAGAACTCACTGAACAGAATCAGAGTAAAACACGAAACTCACAGCGGAATAACAATCTTTTATTATATAATAAGTTTGAAATACAAATCAGAGTTTGTATATATATACATACCATTCAGAGTATAATACATGGTATACATCACAGCGGAAATAATCTCTAATTACTAACGGTGGATCCTTCTGCTTCGAGCTCCTCCAAGTGAAATCTGCAAAGCCTGAAACACTTGACTGCCCGTACGAATTTGGGCACCCAAGAGTTTAGGGAAAACACAAACAAATAAACTCTGGGTCAGTCATGGGACTGGTGTGAGTAAATTCCAACTATACTATTTAACTTTGAAAAAACCTTACTATAAAATATCTTTGATATCAAATCCAGTGATATTATGATAATGTCTAAACAAATAATTATACAAGTAGCAGAACGCTTGCATCTCACGTTCCACATATATAGTATAAAATCATAAACCGCAGGGCGCTTATTAGAGATTGGATTCCAACAGACAAGGTATGGGAGCACCTTTTGATTAGTGTACTCCAGAGGGGATACACTCAGGGTTCAACAAGAACGTCTTGCAACCCGGCCACACATGACCGCTCACTCATTTAGCTTGAGTGTCGCGAATATATTATCACCACGGTTGTAGGCCATCCAACCGTCATCCGAAGATACAGAATCGAAAAGAAGTATAAATATGAATTTTCTCTAGATCGGTGACAATACACCCTGCTTGGGGATGACCCAACTAGCCATGCTGCCCAGCCCAACTTTTGTCATTTCTGGTTGCGAGGCAAGAGGCTACGTCTATTTTCAGAACATCTGATCACCGTTCACTTTGAATGCCACATCGTCAAACCCGTCAATTCGCTAATCGATTCCCAAACATATCACGGGTATAAAAGCTAAGAGGAACGAATTCCTCCGCCACCAGACGTAATACCTTTTTAGAGATCAATCGTACGTGATTTGCTAGGTATACTCTGTCAGACACTCGTCCATACAAGTTGTCCTGGGACAGGACAAACAGAATTCTCTATTCTGGGACTGGACGACCCTTGCGTTTAACTCCGTCTTCAATTATCTTCAGCATATCTAATTCGCAGCACTTATGCCTATACGGAGTGGTTTCCGGATAATATATCCAACCGGTCTCTCCATATCGACAACGATGGTCAAAACACTTCGATAGTCGGTGATTTAACTATCGAAGTAAGAACAACATTCATTCTAATGTATAACTAACATCACACAACCACGGGTATTTTTAATTTTAACATTCGACTTTATTATTCGAATTCCCATATCTTACCAGATATTTCTCAAATCCCGTTTTAGCCTTTTTACACTTCTTGGAAAACATTTCCAGATATTATAAACTCTTATTCTTTCATGTTCCAGAAACATACGTTATTAACGTTCGAACTATTTCCATTAATTTCACTTTCTTTATTTCTATACTTGGATAATCTGCCCTATTTATATTGGAAAATATTTCCAATTTCGTTTTAACCTTTAATCTGCCAGGCGTTCACTTTAAAACATCATTCACTTTAAAATGTGAATATCATACTATTATAGAAATCTGAACACCTTTATCAATTAACTCTTTATTTAGATAATCAATATCATTAGCTCGTTTACCGAAATCTCTTTCATACTTTATATTCCCAATCCACCTTATAAACTCTGTTCTCTAAGTTAATTTCTTATCAAGTCAATATCAAGTTTAAATACTGATTCATGTCCTATTAACATTTATTTGTTTAAAACTAAATGTTAATCATTCTATCAGATTATAATTCCTAAAAATAATTTACTTTTAATACATTCGACATCGTCGAATTCTAGTACCGAATCCTATTGGTTTAATTCTAATTACATTTTGAACATCGAAATGCTGCAATCATTTTCTAACACGATTCCCTAATTCCCTTCAAACCAACGTCGTTATTTATTACTTTAGACTAAGTGGATTCCAAACCAAACTGGTTTCATATCCTAGGAACTGCTGCTATATAAAAGTCACGCTTAAGTTTGGTCAACAGCGCTAATTTATCGCTATAGTAAAAACCTGTCATACGCTGTAATGTTCTCTTTATACTAATCTCATCATCACAGTCACACTTACCTTATCCACAGGGTTAATTTTATCGCTATAGTTCTAAGACTTGCATACGCTGCCATATTCCTTTTGTACTAATCTTGACCTAACAGTCGCGCTTTAGCCTAGGTAGTAGCGTTTATTTTATCGCTATAGTTTTAAGACTTGAAATCCGCTGTTATATTAATCTTGACATCTTTTTCCGTTACAAAAATCTTGACATCTCTTTCTGTTACAAAAATCTTGACATCTCCTTCCGTTACAAAAATCTTGACATATCTTTTCGTTACAAACTGATGTCGTTCCTTGATAATAGCAAAGCCGTTCAAGTTGGGGTATTCTATTTACCTCTCAGACCTTGCCCGACAACGTTCTTACCTTAGAACAGATATAAGTCTGTATCCTAATCCCTTATTACTTATAATATTCTTCAAATCGTATTTCCTTGTTTTATCTTGGAATATGGTTCCATAACACCATATTCATACTTTGAAATCTTCGTTGTTTAAAATTATTTATTTTAAACATTAACTCTTTGCTTTAACTTCAATCCATAGTTTTATTTATAATTTCTTTACAACGACCCATTTTATCTAATAATCATTTTTCAATTAAACAGTTGATTTAAATCAACTTCATTCCATCAGTAAACTCGTTAACTGATTTTAATTTATTTTTAACATTAGATTAATATAATTAATCTAATAATATTTCTTAACTTTTTTCTTTAAACTAATTATCCAAGTTATCCACTTGCAGGATAATTATATCTTAATAACTTATTTAAATGTCAAACAATCGTCTGTATTTACTTTATAACACGAACTCTAAAATACTGATTTATAATAGAACTTCTATTATAAATTTAAATCTTCTTTTTAATTATAAAAATATAATTTTTATAATTAACTCCGATCATTTACCTAACAGTAAATCAACTCCTTAATAAAACGAGGGTTTTACAGTCGACTGTTATCACTTTCTAAATTGATATCGTTTATTGATTTATCGAAACAGATGTTGAATTTCCGTTCAACATCAATAATTCACACGGGGTTTTTAAATGTAAATTCGGGTTCAAACAGTGCATACAAAACAAAAAGTACATATAAATATCGAGGAATCCGGTCGGATTCCTCCAACCGGTTTCCGTATCCACAAATGTCAGTCAACACAATTTACACTAACTCTAGACTAGGGAATATTCTAATCGATGGAATCAGTGTCCAACCGATGATGTGTGCATATGTAACGGTATATAATATTCAACCAAATTAATTGTAATCTACCTAATCGACCATCACACAGCATTCAAATAACATTAAAATATAATTAAAATATTTTAAAATAGATCAGAGTTAGTGATTTTACTCACCTTCGCGCGTTAACCGTTAAATAACGATTTGCGTTAGTTCGGATCCGCGCCCATTAGAAGTCCCTCCTCTGACACGAAGAAGAACAGCCCGTCCACATACCATTCCACTATTTTGCAGATTATACCTTTTTCTTTTCTTTTTAGTTTATTTTAACAGGGCCTTGCGCTTTCGGCCCATCGCCAAGATCCATCCTCGTCATGTACATGTCCCATAACAACGTCGGTGACCGTGCATACCCTAGATCACATGCAAACGGGTGAATGTGCCTCACTTTCCTTTCTTTACACTGTTTCAAACGTTGAACCCCATCTCGTCAGTTCCTTCTTTCCTAGTAAAACCGCCGCAACCTTCTCGAACAAAACCGAACTTCATATTCACCAAAAATCTCATTAGCTCCTAGTATACACTTCGAACAGCCCTCTCTCTCTTGATACCATCTGATGGATTATATTTGAAACGACCCGCAAATCCGTGCTATCTGAGTTGACTAAAAACACCACATGTCCAACTCAAATAACACAGAAATACGACTCATTATTAGAAAGAAGTTAGAGGATGAGAAATAGAAAGAAAGAAATATTAGAATAGAAGAAAACGAAGATCACAAACTCACAGCGGAACGAATAAAATATATTATATAACATAAGCTTCGAAATACAAATCTGTTTTGTACATATATACATACCATCATCAGAGTACACATGACATTTGATTCGGCGGAAGTAACTCTAAATAACTAACGTTGAAGCCTCCTGCTTCAAGCTCCTCCAAATGTATCTGTAAACACCTGAAACACTTGACTGCGCGTACAAATTTAGGCACCCAAGAGTTTAGGGAAAACAAAACAAAATAAACTCTGGGTCAGTCATGGGACTGGTGTGAGTAAACTCCAACCACTTGTTTAACTTTAAAAATCCTTTCAAAAGAAAAGATAATAGTAAGACCAGCCCACACATATACATGGACGGTTTTTACCTTACTATAACCCAAAACACTTTGATATCAAATCCAGTGATATTATCATAATGTCTACATCAAGTAATTAACCAAATAGCAGAACGCTTGCATCTCACGCTCCACATAAATAGTATAAAATCACAAACCGCATGGCGCTTATTGGAGATTGGATTTCCAACATGACAAGGTATGGGACCACCTTCCGATGATGTATCTCTAGAGGCGAATACACCTGGGTTCAACAAGAACATCTTGCAACCCGGCCCACACATGACCGACCACTCATTTCGCTTGAGTGTATCGAATGTATATCACCAACGGTTGGACTCAAACCACCGTTTCCCGAATGGGCAGAATCGATAGATTTAGAAACAAAAGGAATTTCTCTAGATAGGTGATTATACACCCTAATGGGTGCGACCCACATAGCCATGCTGCCTGCCCGATTTTTGTCCTTTCCCGGTTGTTGAGGCCTGAGGCTACGCATACTTACCATTCATTGATAACACAATCACTTTGAATGCCACATCGTCAGATCCGTTAATCACTAGTTGAGTTTGCACAAATATTATGGATATTATGCTAAGGGATAAATCCGTTGCAACCATATATATTCATACAGACCAACCCATTTGATCATTGGAAATACTCTGTCAGACATTCGTCCATTTACGTTCGTTCTGGGATTGAACGAAACCGAAGGCACTATTTCTATTAATAGAAAAGCCCTTGCACTTTACTCCGTCTTCAATATATTCAGCATACTTGGTTCGCAACGCTTATGCCGATACGGAGTGGTTCTTCGGATAATAATCCAACCGGTCTCTCCATATTGACAACGATGGTCAAAACTTCGATAGTCTGTGATTTAACTATCGAATAAAAACAAGTGTTCATCCAACATATCAAACAAACCACTGGGCTCTTTAATTAATATTCATTAATTAAACCACTTCTCTATTTTCTCAATCAATATTTGTTAGCCAAATATTTTCAATAATCATTCTTGGCTCTTATGCCATTTGGAAAACGTTTCCAAATATTAACTTCTTTTATTTCTATATATTAGAAAATATCTCTATTTGCAATTGAAACAATTTCAATCACTTATCTCTATCCCTTTTTGTTTGCAATATTTGATTTTTATATGCACTTTACTATCGAATTCAATACGTCGATATAATGATCTCTAATTATCAAAATATCTTAAAAATATTCTAACTCCTTAAATTTCCGGAAAATTTCGCCATAACCTCCCCTGTATCGGGAGCATCGGGAAATTTCAAATAGCTTCCCGGTATCTTCTCCAATCGAAAAGAAAAAGAAAAAGCCAAGCGGCTTGCCGATACGGCGCATAAAATCTCATATATGAATTAAAACGTACCTTTTTGTCGAGCACATAAATTTAAATCTTCATATACTTCATATCAAACCTGCTTACACATGTTCACCCGTTTTCAATTCAATTCAACTCAATCCATTCGTTTGAATTCAAATTTGAATCGTTTGAATTCGGTTTCGCTTAATTATTCTTTAATTAGCCCTTTTGCCTATTTTACTTCTTTGTTTGAACATAACACGTCCAAATAAAATGTTTAACTCGTTCATAACCAAATTGAATTTCAATTTCAATTCTAGTTCTCTTTTCTATTTCGAATATAAATTCTCAAATCGAATTCACTTATTTAAAGCTCAATATTCATTCGAAATCTCATTAACTAATTTCTATTCGAATTAGTTAACTCTATTCAATAAATCAAAAATCTGATTTCTATTTCAGAAATCAACTCATTACTCCACTGGAGTTCACGTATATTTTATAACTCAAGTCTGGATTTTTCTAAATAGAAATTTCGATTTTTATTTGCTTAAAATCCTTTTATAATATTAAATAAACCATTATGGTTATAAAACGATTCTGGCGCTGCTTTTCTGAAAATTTGATTTTGACATATCTCAAAATCTATACGACGAAATTCAGATTTTTCTCTTTCATTAGAAAACTATTATCAAATTGGTCCTGACGTTTCTTGTTTCAAAGAATTTCGACTTCAATCGAGTCCTGTATACTCAATTGAAGTTCGAATCGCTAATTTACGAACTGCAGCGCTGCGGCGAGTTCGTTTTAATTATATATATATATAAACTTTTAAACTTCTTTAAAATGAATTCAACTTCATTTAACTCTGCTTGATTCAAATTCAAATCTCACTTTTATTTGAATTCTAAATTCAAATTCCAATTCCTTTTCTAATTGATATTCAAATTCAATATTTGAATTTCTATTTGAATTCCCTTATTCAAATTCTATATTTAAATTCCATTTGAACTTTCTATATTCCAATTTCTATATTTGAATTCTATTGAAATTCAATATTCAAACTCCTTTTTAAATTCTATATTCAAAATTCCATAGTTTAAAACCCATTTGAATTTCATATTCAAATCCCATAGATTAAATCTTATTTGAATTCAATTTGAATCTCTTATATTCAAATTTCATTTTTCATTTCTGACCCCATTTGAATTTCTAATATTCAAATTCATTTTCAATACCATTTGAATTTCTAATATTCAAATTCATTTTCAACACCATTTGAATTTCTAATATTCAAATTCATTTCAACACCATTTGAATTTCTAATATTCAAATTTATTGGAATTCCCTTGAATTCAAATTCCATTTCAAAACTATTTGGATTTCCTATTTTGAAATCCTATTTCAATCCTCCTTTGAAATCCTACTTTCAAAGTTTATTTCAAATTCTATTTTGAAATCTCATATGCAAATTTCTACTTGAATTCCTATATTCAATCCCATGTTCAAATTCAATACTCGAATTTCTATTTCAAATCTCAATTCAAATTTCATATTTAAATTCCATTCAAATTTCACATTTGAATTCTTCTTTGAAATACTATATTTCAAATTCTATTTTGAAACTCTACATTCAAATCTCTATTTGAATTTCTTTATTCGAATTCCTTTGAATTCAAATTTTATTTACTTTCTTGAATTCAAATTCTATTTTTTTCCTTCCAATTTCGTCTATTCAAATTCTATTTGAACTTCTATTTGGATTTCTAATATTCAATCTCTTCTTAAAATTCAAATATTCAAACTCCTTTTAAAATTCAAATGTTATACTCAAATTTTATTTACATAATTAAAATCCCATTTCAAACCTTATTTAAATTTTCTTCTGAATTTCAAATGTTCCAACTCCTTTCAAATATTTAAACTCTATTTAAATTTTCACTTAAAAATTCTATTTTCAAGTTCTATTTTGAAATTTCATTTCAAAATTCTACTTTGAAATTTTTATTTCAATATTCCATTTGAAATTCTATATTTTCAAATTCTACTTGAATTTCAAATTCTATTTGGAAAAAATAGAATTTTCCTTTAAACCTCAAATATCTTTCTCATGATATTTTAATAAATTAACACTTGGCCCAGTGATATTTAAAGCAATCAAATCACTCCATTTTTTCAATCATTTGATTTTTAACACGTCATATATTAATATATGAAATCAAGCAAACAACAAACAACACAACAGATAATATATTTTTGAGGAATCCAGTCGGATTCCTCCAACCTGTTTTTCCTGCATCCACAGATGTTAGCACATAAATAATACCCATTCTGCTTCATGGCAGAATATCGCAGTATAGAAGGTCATCCACTAATCATAGCGTGGGGCGTATAGGGTAATCATCCGCTATGAAACTGCGGGCATCCGCTAATGAGACTGCGGGAATCCAACCAATCAATCAACCCAATATATATATAATAGCCTAAATAACTAATATATATAAAACAAGCAGAAAACATTCACACAAGCAACAAACGATTATTTTTAACGAAATAAAAAAATAATTCTAAAGGTGAGTGAGATTTACTCACCGGGATTTATTTTTGACGAATATCCAATTAAATGTTGTATCTTCGCGGCTGCAAATCGTCTTGGATAATTATTTTCGTACCTATGATTCATTTATTTTAATTTAGAAATCAAACTATTATTCATTTAATTTAGCTACTGCAATGATCAAATAAATTATTTTAAATTTCGAAAACTTATACCTTACTGTCTTTGTAAACTGCTTGACCAATTCCCGAAACAAGTCCTCGGCCAGCTCCAAAACTAAAATCAGCCTCAAAACTGCTATAGGTCATTGCGACGTTTCCCCGAACACCTTACATGCAATACTCCATTGCCGAAGTTCACAGTCTAACTCCGCTTCATTCCCCAAACCCATATTTTATCCCTCTTTTTCAAAGTACAGATCGCTTTTCCAAAATGCTTACTGTAAAGTTGAACATCACCAGACTTCTTCCCGAGATGTCCAAACACCCCCCCACTAATTCAACCACATCCATCCATCGCAACCCCCAATCACCATCTCGTGCCCTATTTCTCTCCGCATCGAGGTCGAGCCTCTCAAGAACTCGCGACAACCCTCCCTTCGAACCCATCACTTCCTTGCTGGCCTCGCGATGACCACACCGACGTCAAAAACCCAACCGAGATTTGCAGAACAGGGATCAAAACTACAGAATCGCACCTGAGTTTAAGGGCATAAGGTCGAAGAGCAACATCGGGCGAGTTCAAAGGAATAAGCTTCGGGATTTTGTGAATTCAAATCGAATTGATTTCGATTTTTAAAGATAAGGATTCATGGTATAATCTAGAGCAGGCGGATTTTTCCCCTTTGAAGCTTCGGTCGAATGAGAGGAAAAATTGGAGTTACGGTTTGATTTGTTCCGAAATGAGAAGGGAGAATCGCGATGATTATATACAAGGAAACGGGGAACAATCTGTACGAGCCATTAACTTCTTTGTTCCTCTGATTTCGAAGGTAGGGGACAGTTTTTGTTGGCTCGAGGGAAGCTAATATGCGTACATAAATAAAGAGGTCGACAGTTTAGGGTGGTTGAAGTGATAGTATTCATTTTTTTTATTTTAATTGAAAACTAACATATCTCTCGCAGTTTCTTAATTAAAAATTTGGACTGTTATTTTCACGCAGTAACTGATGTTACAACATCACAACGTTATTTTGAACTCAACGGAACCAGTTCTGAAATTAGATTCGACAATATAAAAGTGATAACAATTTTAAATTATCGATCTAGTTTAAATTTGATTTAAAATATAAATCAATTTCCAACTATTAAATTCATCGATAATAAATTAATATTATCGTACATGTTCAGACAGAACTGACACTGATCATTTGAATTGTTTTGATTCTGCTCCTAACTTTGATTTCAATTATATTTTGTTCTCGTAATTCGATTATTCGATCGATAATTCACTATAAAAATTCTTTTATATTGTTAATTCAATATTTAAACGATACTAAATATTTAAGATAAACTGTTCAAAAATCTGGGTCGTTACAATATTATCCAACCACTAAATCACCGGCCTTACAGCAGTCACCGGACCCATATGCATACTCCTCTTTGGCCAAATAATGCTCCCACAACCGGAATTCAGCAACTTACTCCGCTGTCTCTATTCCAGGCAGTAGGTGATGATGTCGAAACCATGCTATAGTCCACTACAGGAACTCGCGATGGCTACCACTCCTAAGTTAACCCTTTTAGCTGCTGGGCCGAGACCCATTCATGAACTAAAGCCCCCTTTTATGTATTCCAGTTTCACCACTAAACTCACGTTATTCCCTTAGCCTCTTCACGACAGAATTTCCTCCTCCCTTCCGCGTGACTACTGCACTTCAGTGAATAAATTTTAAAACAATGTTACCATGCAGTTGCGTGCAAACCACAGTCCTTCTCTTAAGGTTTTTCAACTCCAAGTCCGCATGGATATAGCTCCAGTATGCCATTTTCGAAATCACTCCAACACGCTCTGCACCAAACTCTTATTTCCTTCCCAAAACTGACGCACGTCCAATATGTATTTCTTCTCAACTCTCATCTCCTGCACAAAATATACTCCATGTTATATACTAAACTCCTACCTCACTGCCCTCTTTCCTTCTTCTCAGTAGTTTGGAAAAATGCATGTACAGGCGGCGTTCATACTCATGCGGTCTTCCATGCTCTCTCTTCTTTCATGCATTCAACCAGCATGCGTTTGTCATGTTCCCTTTTTTTCTCCCATCAGTTTCTCCTGAACCCATGGAAACATAGCAGACAACTCTCCCTCTATTTTCATACACACGTCAGTCCATGTCCCTTCATATGCTATTTGCCAACTTCATGCATGCCTCCACATCAACTTTCCCTCACGTCCTACTCCCCCATTTGTTCACACCCGTACACCCTTTTGTCCTTACAACCCATGCATATTCTTCCTCCCAATGGATCCACAACCACCCCAAGTCCTCCCACGTACACCCAGTAAAACTGGGGACATTATGTTGCAAGAGAACCCACCAATACATGCTGCGCCATCCACATAAAAACTATAGCTCGACTTCATCACAATGCTACCATTTCATGAGCGTTCCCGACACCGTCAGCTCATCACACAACACTCGCCTCGGCCAGAACTTCATAAAAGCGTTGAGTAACCGAAACTCTAAGCTTGCTTATTATTATTATTATTATTTTAGCTGAGGATGTGATTAAAAAGAAGAAGAGAAAGAAGAGATAAGATGGAGCTTTGCAATCTTTCTGCAGAAGAAGAACGATGGGAGCAGTGTATTTATAAGGTGGGGAAGTCTTAATGGTTAAGGAATAGAGGTGATAGGGGTAGGCACTAGAGACATGGGTCTGGTTTGCTTAAATATAAAGCAATAGGGTAGGTGCAGCATGTGCTAATTCCTTAGGAATGAAAGAAGCCACGTATGTAGGTCCTTTTTAGATAGCCACATGGGTTTGTTTTGGTGTCTACAGGGATGGTTTGTAAACTTAGGCATGTAAAATCATGTAGGGTTATGGTTTAGGACTTATGTATAATATAGAGTAGGTTCTATAGTTGTTTGTTTAATTAACTAGTCATGTTAGGCCTACGTTTTCTAGCCTTATGGTATAGGATGGTAGGAGTTTAGGGTCATGGATTTGTTTTATAATGTTTAAACAATGTCGGTACTATGTTACCCAAAACTCCGTTCATATATAGATTGCTACGGACAGAAATAAAACTACCGTTGTGTTCAGCGAGGTGTCAGGGTCCCAAAAATATAATAATACCGGTAGATTGACTCATATTTTGAAACCCCGAAATACTGATATAGGGTACACAATACTCCAAATAAAAAGTTGCAAATTTAATTAATTAAAAATTACAGTAAAATTCTAAAAATTAAATTATCGCTGCGCCTCAAAAGAACCCTGTCCCGATTTGCACCCGATATCAAGTTATATTCAAATAACTGTTACGGTCGATATACGATTTTACAGCGACTTTTTTGAATATTTGATTTGGACATATCTTGCAATCAACACAACGAAATCTTGGTTTTTCACTTCTGTTAGGAAGATACAGTTCAACAGATTCTAATGTTTCTCGTTTTCAAAGAAATCCGATTTAAAACGAGTCCGGTACACTCAATTGAAGTTCAGAACGTTAAATTACGAACTGCAGGGTCGTTCTAAGCTCGATTTTAATATATATTTATATATGTTCAACTTCGTTATAATTAATATATAAATCCATTTATATTCGGAATTCAATATTTAAACTGATTTAAATATCCAAAAACAAGCCGACAAAATGCGGGATGTTACACTGGCCACGGATAAAATACCATAAGATCAGAATCAAACACGCACAAGCTAACATCAAGTTAGTTGTGTTTCTGAACCAACCGACGATCCATAGAGAAAGCTAACATCGAGAATATCACAACCAACCGCCAAATCATCCTTAGGCAAGCCAGCATGGCCAACGACCAACTAGCATAAAAGCTAACATCCACCCAAATACCAAACTGATGCACCGAAAAGAGCCGAACGAACAAATCAAAAAAGGCATCAAAAATAGGTCTGCCTTCTCAAGGAAGGAGGATAAGGCAAACAACACAAAAACCGTCAACATAGAACATTGAAACACACCAAAAAGGCGGTTGCAGTGAAGAAACACCACCAACACACATGTGACTCGCTACCATCACAACCAAAGTTGGGACTTTAGTGACAAGGAGCTTACGCAAAGTCGCAACATGGCTCAAAAAAACATCATCAAGAGCAAAAACCAGGATAAATGTAAAACAAGCTTCTCGAACGTACAAACCAAAAATAGCAGCATCATAGAAATCCGCATGAAACATAAGGCCAGTGGAACAAAACCAATATGAAGACTGTGTAGAACTTACACCCAAAAAGGCAAAAAAGATTTAAAAAAAGCCTAATATGCCTGGGAACATGCACATCCAGAAAGATGTTTCTGTTTCATACCATTTCAAAGTCGCGACCAAAGATCAACTTAGATGCTGACCGATCTCCTACATCGATGCCACAAAGATGGATGTTAGTCCGCTTTACTTTCTTCGTTGCCATGCCTAAAGGATTAATCTATGGCTGCATACAAAGAATGTCGACCGTGGATTTACGCCATAACCTATACTCTGAACCTCGCAACCAACTCAACTGATCAGTAAGGACGAGAACTGCATTGGAAAGCATCCGAACAGCCCGCACCTGGGAACTACGAGCGACAAAACTGTCAACAACACCCAAATATCCTTCACTCAAGCACTGGAAAGCTTTATAAGTTACTACTGACAAAGTTTGGGTTGCATAAGCAAAAAATGAGGATTCTTGTAAAGAAGAATCAACATCCGCCACTTCATTCGAACGTCTACGACATTTAGCACACCTCGATTTGTGCCTGCCAGAGCCGTCCGGGAACTTCGAAGGGGCACAAATCACTAATGAATGCAAAATAGGCGCTTCCATAGAACCATAACGCGCGAGATAGTAAACAGCAACAGAATGGTCCACAATGTGTGGATGGTTAAATCTCCATCTCCATTGAGTACCGCTGGCATGACCTCACAGCGATTGTTGCCAAACAAACCGCCATAAAAGATGGATCCAACCTCAAAAACTGGCCCACGCATACCTATGAAGCGTAAATGGGGTGAGAACGAGGTGGTGAACATCTGGTCCTCCCTATTTATTTCAAAGGCAACGCGAGAGCCCAAAACCACAGAGGAAATAGCAGCTCACAAGTTACCATATAGGGCAAAAATAGAAGCAAAATCATTTGTGTAATAAGGTGAAAGCTCCAAGAAATAATCTAGCATGTACACGAACCAATAACGAACAAGAACCCAAAAATATTCCGGAGAGAACAGCCTTACAACCAAGGACGAAACACCAGATATTTCGATGCTTATCAGATTTGAAATAATGTCCACTATCGAACCAATGATTGCTTCGATAGATTGACAAGGTTTTAGAAATGAACCGATAACCATAAGAACACCGTAATTCGGTGTGAGCTTCATAACCCTAGAAATATAGCAAAAACCATAAGAGAGTGTAAAAGGGAGGAGCAGAGAATCGCAAGAAGCCAACTAGTAGAGCAAAGAAAATAGAGCAGAAACAGAAAGAGCATAGAAAATTGTGTTGAGGAAGATCGCAAGAGCTCAGAGAAGTTCTGCCATTATTAGAGCTGATGTTCGGAATATGAATGGAATTGAAATAAATATATAAGGATTTATAATTGGAATTCAACTATGTCAAATTTTATAAAAATAATTTATTTTCAGAAATTACATGTTATATAATTCGGAACTTGTCAAGATAATTAATATTTGGTTCGAAATTGATATTTTATAATCAAATGTAAAGTCAATATAAGATTATAAACTTGTTAGATAAATGACAAGAGGTTTTTATGTGTAAACAGAGTTTATGAATGAAGTGGAATATGATGAGGATTTATAAAGCAACTCGATAAACTGGATTGAACCTGCAATAGTATTACAAATAAAATCAAGATTTGATTTAATAAAACGAGTCCATATTTCTATAAAAGAATAATATTCATGAAACACCCCACCTCCGTTAAGGTCACTCACAAAGGGAATGCCTTAACTTCGGTGGAGCGTTATAGGTAAAAGATACAGACAATTTACAAGACAAACATATAAACAGCGGAAAAACAAAATTTATTTCATAAGTACGTGGTTCAGATAAAACATTACAACAACTATTTCAAACCAAATTCCAAATTATTACAACAAAATCTCTGTCTTGAATTAAAACATAAAGAAGCATTAAAACAACAGTAAGGCAACATAAATCCCCAATAAGAGAGTATCCAAAGCCATAGCCCAAGGAAAAGGATTCCAAGCAATACATCTACTTTCTTCAAGCTGGAAATGATCCGATCTAAGCTGAAGTATTCCCTCCCTGTGGACCTGGGGGGGGGGGGAACGGATGAAAAGAAGACGAAAGAAAATGGGTCATACATGAGTCTGGTAAGTCCAGTGACTATTCAGCATGTAAACAAGAAAAGGGTTATGACATGAATAAACTGAATCTCGGACAACACCCTAGAAATAAGATAATAAGGCTGAATATGCCATCGCACCCATTTTACTTCTCTGCACCCCCTTACAAGTGTTTCAACTAGCATCATGTGTTCAAGATAAATGATCCCCTTTTTTATCGATCGGCTCCTACTCGTATACATTAATCACTTGTATCATTCGGCCCCGCATGATTGTAGATACCTGTGATGGTCCCACCATGGGGTGTATCAAATCCTATGGTGGCAACCCGACACAATTCAAGATGCACAGAGTATAACTACTGATGCCCAATGCCTGCTTTTTCCACTTCGGAGTACGTGCACGACCGCACTCCGTCGGAACCTACACTGACGCACCACCCGCCGTTGTTTTGACCTCTTATAATCAGCCCAGTAATCGTGCCCCACCCTGCCTAGTTCAGGGTACCATGATACATCTATGTGGGTTACTAATGAAATGGGTCCCCGTTACTAGGGTTTCCTAATCAACATGTTAAAATGGTTAAGTGTTTAAATTAACCTAACCCCACCCATCAGTTTAGTTAACATGTTGAATTGGTTAAGTGTTGCCTTAATTAACTTAACCCTGCCATTCTTGTCTTAGCTTTAATTCATTCATTAAAGCACCAACCACTCACATTAGATATGTACTGTTGTGGTTGCTAGATGTGCGGTCGGTTCCGGGCAGTCTTACATCGCAACTCAATCTAACCTCGGGTTCTTTTTGGGCTTGATGCACTAACCTCTCACATTAGATATATATTGTTACGGTTGCTGGATGTGCCGGGTGGTTCCGGACAGTCTTACATCGTAACTCAATCTAACCTCGGGTTAGGCATATTCGTCTTTTTCTTAATTTACATATTTATCTTTCAAATTTATATGTAAATTATCCACAATTATTGCCATTCAATTAATGCCCAATTTTTTCCTCTAAATCATATTCATAATTTAAGGTATATAAATTATACCATTTTTATGCCACTAATCATTCATATATTTATGGACCAAATTAAGCCAATAATAATAATTTTAAAGTTTTCCCAACGTTACCCCCGTCATACGTTCACAAAATTCACATAGAATGTTAGGCTCGTAACTTAGCCTAACTTATATAAAAAAAAGGGAAAGAAGGGAGCATGTACCATTCACACAACATAAAATAATAAGGAACTAACTAAACATGCGTCATGTAAACGTGGCATAATATAGTGAACTTGCATTTTTGGATCCAACTAACATGAGTCTTTAAGCATATGAAATTACCCAAATCCAGTTAGGCATATAAATGTAAACTTTTATTTTGGGTCAAATGAATATAAACCTTAAGCATTTAGAATTACACAAGTTCAACTAGACATGTGAATGTGAACTTTTAATTTGGATCCAATAATCATGAATCTTAAACATATGGAATTACACAGGTTTAATAAGGCATAAATATGAACTTTTATTTTTTGAATCCAACAAACATGAATCTTAAGCATATGGTTTTACACAAGTTTAACAAGGCATGTAAATATGAACTTTAATCATGGATCCAATTTTCATAGATCTAAATGTAAATCTAAACATAATACATGTCTTGACCTAATAATTTGCATATAACATAACATCACCAATTTTTCATGATTGGTTTAAATCAACATAATAACCACATAGCCTAACAACTTGCATGTAATATAACATGAATGAATCACCAATTTTACATGATTGGTTTACATCAACATAATAACCACATAGCCTAACAACTTGCATGTAACATAACATGGATAAATCACCAAACTTTACATAATACATGATTGGTTTAACATAATAACCACAATAATCTCATAAGCATATACAATAGAATCGTTACAAGAATAGGCTTGAATCTGCATCATCATTATCTTACAACTAGGAATAATGCTAGTTTTTATTTTATTACAAATCATAACTTTTAATCGTTCACATCTAAATAATAACAGGACTTACAAAGAAAAGAAAGTCTTGTTTTTCTGGGATTTGTTTTCTGAATTTGAAAAGCAATCCCTTGAAGAAGACTATCAATTCTCTAAGTTAGTTTTTGATTCGAAGCTTTTGACTCGCTTTCTAATTAAAGAAGAGATGGTGGCTAGGCTAGAACAGTCATGGACAGCATGGTGGCTCCTTGGAATGAATTTGTGTGATTTAGGGTTTGAGGATTAGGGTTGCTTTTATAGAAGTTAAATCTTATGTGAGCCATTAGATCGTTTTAGGAGCAATCACAACCGTCCAGACTAGATAGAGTTATCCAGAATTGCCACCTAAGCCCTAGTGACTCAACAACAGGTCAGAAAGGACTCAGCAATGAGTCAGAATCGTCTCAGATTTGGATCTGGGCGAGGGGGTAGGTCGACCCCCTGGTCGACCTATGTACCCAGGTCGACCCCCAGGTCGACCTGGTCCCTAGGCGGGAAATTTCCCGCCCAGCCTGCTTCGGGGTTTTTGAATTTTGAAACTTAAATTTGAATTTCGGGCTGGTTTTATTATTTAAATCCTTGAATCTTCTGAAGGTTATAACTCCTTCATACGGAGTCCGATATATGCAAACTCGGACTCTATCTCAAGCAGAATTCCGAGACGAACACAATGGCGTAACCCGTTTCCCTTAATTCTTCTTCTAAAAATTAAGTATTCTTTTATTCGTTCTTCTAATAGACACAGAAAATTCAGGGTGTTACAATTCACATTTTAAAGTGGATAATGAAAGCAAACATTTTGATGTTTAAAATGGATATAAAGAAAATTGGTAAGGATTTAGGAGTGATAAAATTTAAAAGTGAATTTAGAATGGAAGTGGAAATTGAGTTGGCCTGAAATGGTAAATTTATTCCGAAGTTCGGAATATTAATCAAATAGGGATAATTCGAAAAGAGATTTTGAATTGGAACTCGACTAGTTGAATTTAGGAAAGTGATATTTACTTTCCATTTTAATCAAGATTTAATTAATTATTTATTAATCTATTTATCCAAAGGAATGAATAAAAGTTATATTCTAAAGTTTTATATCTTGGAGCATGGATTATAACGCTACTGCTATAATGAAATGATCTGCATAAAAGAAATGGATTTCTAAACTGAATCCAAGAGTTATGTGAGTAGTATTTTGTTGTTATCGGAAGTTGATCTTTATCCATTTCGAAGTTGAGAATGTTATTCAGTTAAGGTCTGAGAGGTAATTATACCCTAACATGATTGACTTCCTTATTGACTAAGGAATGGTTAAGGTTCGATAGCGTGGATTGGTTAGAGATACGAGCAATTGATGAGTGATTAATGTTTTTAGTTGTCTAATATTATTTATATGACATTTGTTTAAATACAAGTAAATGAGCTTTGGAAACAATTTACCAAATATAATTAGAGATATTTTCTAAATATAGAAAATAAGATATGTGAATATATGGAAATGTTTTCCAATGTTAATAACATATATTTCCTAAATATAGAAGATAAGAAATGTGAATACATGGAAATGTTTTCCGATGTTAATAACATATATTTTCTAAATATAGAAAATAAGAATTTGGGAATATGTGGAAATGTTTTCCAATTGTCATAAGTGATATTTTATGGAATATAGAAAATAAAGAGTTTATGTCATTTGGAAGTGTTTTTCCAAGAAGAGTGAGAGGAAAACAAGTTTTGAGAATTGGGAAAAGATATGGAAAATGGAAAAACAAGAAATTGGAAAATAATATATTAATTAGAAATTAATTAAAGGGCTCGGTTTTTCTTGATGCTTGATCAGTAGAATTTCCATTTGGAAATGGTATCATTGGTTGTACGGATGTTTTCTATGATAGTTAAATTACTAGCTATCAAAGTTGTGACCCATTTTATATTTTCGTTGTCAATATGGAGTGACCGGGATCAGAGTATTATCTGAAAATCACTCCATATGGGAATAAGCATTGCGAATCAAATTATGCTGAAGATAATTGAAGATAGAGTAAAGTGCAAGGGTTGTTACGTTAATCCTAGGTAGAAATTGTCCAAGATAGATTGATGAGATGGTGCCTTCGGTTTGTCTAGTCCTAGGACAGCTTATATGGACGGATGCCTGACGGAGTATTTTTAGATGGCCACGTATATTGATTTCTTCATTACGTTCCATAGTTGGTGGCGGAGAAGGAAACTTCTCTTAGCTTACACCAAGTGTATTTTTGAGGACTTCAATTAGTGATTTGATGGACTTGATGATGTGTCATTCAAAGTGATTGATGACGTGGTGTTATAAAGGTAAGACGTAGCCTCAAGCCTCATCAGCCGAGAAATGACAAAAATCGGTTGGCAGCATAGATATGTGGGTCGCACCCATTATGGTGTATTATCACCTGATCTAGAGAAAATTCATTTATTTCTTATTTTATCATTGTTGTATGCTTTCGAAAGCGGTTGTTGATCAAAATCGCTGGTGACCCTGAAAATCCTCACCCTTTGAACCGACTATAAACTGCACAAGTCCAGTCCAAAAAGTAAGCATCCTCGAAATGTCCTGCGATAAACCGAATTTCAGATCTTTGATAATCGATATTTAACACATCCTCGGTGTTCATATACCACAAAACCAAATATTTCAAAATCAATCCATCGTGGTTTGTTAAAGCAAACACAATAAAACAGAACAAGTGACAAGAACGAAATCTTACAACGGAATAGAACAAAATATAATATTTAAATGTAACATTTCAACGGAAACTTTACAATGGAAAACGTTTAAATATTCAAAGTAAACATACCATGGATAGTTATAAACTCTATCCTCACATAATACAACCATGACATCCATAGTAGAATACTTCATACTTTTTGACGAAGATCACCAACTCCTGTAGAATCGTCTGTGAACTCCTCGAATCACGTCTAAACTTGAAATATACTTGGATCTGGCCCGAATGCCAAAACACTCAAGTCAGGCTTGGATTAACCAGCTTGAGAACTTGATAATAAAACATACATATATCAAACAATCATAAAAAAGGTTTCAAAACTTCGTGCGTGCTTTTTGGAAAATGAAGCTGCTATAAGGCCTACATCCCATCACACAATGAAAGCGCACACCATTAGGAGCAAATTTTACCTAATGATAACCAAATATGCTTGGTACACGAAAATCATTGGATATTATCATTAATGTCTAATGTAGTAGTCACTTTCAAAAGTTAATGTATAAATCTTAACAGACGTAGGTACTTATATATTACTCTACATACATAGATTACAACTAAAACTGTAAAGCTTCGTATTGGAGGTTGGATTCCAACAATGACCAAGGCAAAGGATCTTCCTTAACCGATTCGGGTTCACCTCTAGTAGGATGTCCAGGAACCAAGATGATCCCTTTCTCTATAGCAGTAGAGTCGACCCACCCAGGTGTAGTTCGGGTTTCTCCTGAACATAACGTCTTCCGGTCGTAACCGACCATTATCCGAGGCCCTCGATGCATCTCCACATAAGTGGGATCCATACCATAGAATTACTTTCTCAACTAGAAGGAAACATTTGTCCTTAACTCTATTGTACTTCATCATGTTTCAGCTCATTTCCGGGTTGTGAGTCCCTGAAGTCACGTTCCACAAAGCTCTGCTTTTGAACAAAAGCTTTGACCTATCTGTCAGCAACACTTAGCATGTCACACTGTCAGTTTACAACATATAATCAGTATCTATTTATATATAACCCTCTGAGTACATATGTCCCATAGGAGGGTGTTAAGCTAAGAGGATAGATCCTCCTCCACCAGCAGATATATCATAAGTAGAAACCAATTTATTATGTCGTAAAGTACAATGTCAGTTATACATCCATAAAAGTTCATTCTGAGTCTGGACGAAACCGAAGGCACCTTATTCCTCATCCAATAAAGGAGAGAGGCCCTTGAAATCCGGAAATCTCTAATTACATTCGGACTACTGTCACATTATAACCTAATAATAGGTGGTCTCCTAGTTGAGACATCAACAAACCGTCCTATAATGTGAAGATTTCGGGTCTTCAACCACCGTCTTCAGGATCTTCATTGCTCGTTGTATAGTTATTCAGAATGGATTACACCTGGTCTTTCTGGCATAATTAGCGCATCTTTAGAACTAATATAGATACACAAGGATATA
The DNA here is from genome assembly GCA_030737875.1 of Allium sativum. Lineage (NCBI taxonomy): Eukaryota > Viridiplantae > Streptophyta > Magnoliopsida > Asparagales > Amaryllidaceae > Allium > Allium sativum. Next base: position 474,106,264 of record CM060922.1, read on the forward strand.
ACGAGTCTCGTTTTGCTTTGGATTATTCTTTTATTGATCAAATCAATTCCCATTCTATTCATCCTATGGATCAAAATTGGCAATACTCCATATCTAATTTCCCTTATATTTTGGTAAGTTCAATTACCTTTATTAATCTCATTCTTTCATTCCAAATTTAATTAAAGATTTCATTTATCTTTACAGAAAATATATTTAACCAAACCCAACCCAATCATTGATCATTGATTTGGGTAAATTACTTTATCTTTCCTTGATCATATCTTTAACCCAAAAGTGTACTTACGATTTCTTACTCTTATCATTAGGGAAAACCCTTCATTAACCAGAATTAGTTCTCGATTACGCAATGTCAAGAGAATAATCTATCAAGTGTATGACCCCGAAGGCCTAACCAACATCAGATCAAACACCCAGAAGATCACCCAAGTCAACGATAAAACAATCAAGTTCCAAATTCTTTCTTTTATCCAAAAATCTTATTTAAGATTCAGTCTTATGTTTACGCGAAAAACACGCTTATCTTCTTTTAAGAGATCCTTAAACTTTGTTCCCATTATCGTTTTATAGGGGAAACTCTTTTATTAAATCTTCAATAGTCAAATTAAATAAAGATTTCACTTCGACTTAACTTGGGAAATCATATTCTCCTTTAAAGGAGTTAAAGAGCAAACGTTATTTAAGACATCGTTAACGATAAACCAAAAATCATACTTTCATTCTAAATGAAATGTTCACGAAAATCATATCAGATTATAATCGATATGAATTCCCGTATCTGACTAATACTATAAGCAGAATAACGTCAAATCCCTTTAAATTCCTTAAATGGTAAAGATCTTCATCCATAGAGTGTAACAACCCAAATTTTTCGGCTATTTGAATTCGAATATTTAAATTGGTTGTAAATATTATATTTGGAAATATTAATGGATTTAATATCGAACTCGTTTATAAAACGACGATCGAACGTTTAATTTATATTTAATATAAAACGAGCCCGTAACGATGCAGTAGTTAGTAATATTGAGGTTTGAACTTCAACTGAATATATACAGAATCAGTTATAAATCGAAATTCTGTGAAATAAGAAAGATTAGAATCAGATTAATTATAATTTTCTAACGAAAAAGAAAAATCAAGATTTTATCTTGTATATTGCATGTTATTTCCAAATCAAATTTTAAAATAGTCGTTATGGATTCATTAGTAAATTTTAGCATATATTTAATAATTTTAAAAAGGGAATTTCTATGTATTTCGAATATCGATGATCTTGAAATTATTAATATCGGGTTATAGGTCCATACTGGTTTATATGTGTTGTTTTATTTGGATATGTGTGGTAATAAAATGTGACGGCCTTGAATTTCGCTCGATCTGAATCAGTCGTTAAACCGATCTAGACCGTTCGAAACCCCTGAACGTTGAGAACATGACAAATCAGAACACAAACAGAAGAACATTTCATTGTATATTACAACAATGCATCAGATTACAAGAATATACAGAGTATAAATGAATAAATATTACACAGAAATATCAGAGATTTAAATTACATAGCAGCGGAAAATAATACAAAGCACAACTGAAGGTGATATACGGATACAGAGCTTTCCGGATATCATTCCAGCTGTAAACCAGGATCCTGTGAATATGAATCTGCAAAACCAAAACTACTAGCTGCCCGTGCGGAAAATAGGGGCACCCAGAGTTTAGGTTAAAACAATAAACTCCAGGTCAGTCATGTGACTGGTGTGAGAACTTAAACAGTTATTTAAAACTTTACTTTAAAAGAAAGTAATTCAAGGGACCACGCCGTATAACGCGGAACGGGTTTCCTCCCAAGAATACCAGTGCATAAAATAAACAACGCAATGCTTTTTCGAAAAATGAAGCTATTATAAGACCCAGGTCCCATCACACAATGCAACGCAAGCCGGAGGATAGGGTTTTCCCTTATAATAGCCAAACATGCTTGGTACGTTTAAAACAAATCATTTGATACTATAATAAGTGTATAGTGTCAAAACAATTTCAATCATAAATATAAATCATAGACGGCATGGGTACCATATATCATGTCGCCATACTAGTTCTACAATTAAAACCGAATTACACGTAATGGAAATTGGATTTCCGTCATGAGTCGAGGCAAGGGGCAAGCTCCTCTCCGCGTTCGAGACACTCTAGCAAATGCCTCAGGGCTACGCAAGCTGGGCAACCCCTGGATGCGGCTGGGCCGGTCCTCACTTACGTTAGAGGATTATTTATTCCTGAACACACGTTTCCCGGTCCTTACAGACCTATAATCGAGGCGCCTCATTCCAACAACCACAAAGGTGAAAAGTATATAAATGTCAGGGCTGGTAAGTCACTGACACCACCAAAGCTAGAAAGAAACGTCGTGCTCTCCCAGCGGTCCGTATCCCGTTTTTGACTCATACCGAGGTGTGAGGCTCGCGAATACACGTTATACACAAAGCTGCCACGTAGGCGTGCTTTGATCATCCACCACAAGACTTTGCTTTTCAACAGAAGCCTTGATCATTGCATCTTAGTATGCCACACAGGCAATTCATGCCATGCGACTGATGTCCATCGATATACAACCTCTGAGCTCGTACGTCTCAGAGAAGGGCGTTAAGCAAAAGAATAAATTCTCCGCCGCCAAACAGATGTATATTTAATAGAAATCAATCAACACAGAATAAAATCCAGTGTCAGACACACAATCCATTTACAAGTCCGTTCTGGGTCTGAACGAAACCGGAGGCACTTTCCTCGCATATCCATCCATCTCCAAGTACGTCTGGACGACCACCAACTATTTCCATCCTCTTGGGTGTACAGCCCAATCAGGATCGTCAGTAATTATCCAAACGATGTGAAGACTTCTGGTCTTCGACCACCGTCTTCATCTTTGACATATCGTCGAATCGGTTATTCAGAATGGGTATAAACCCGGACTTTCCGAACAACCCGCGTATATTAAAAACCAATGTTACACAAACACAACATACGCCTCATTCCAATTCATTAGTCACTAACTGCAAATTAGCAAGAGAACAATTTCCCAGACATTAACCCCGAAGGCCGAAACCAACATCAGATCAATACCTAGGAAACCATTCTTCTTAGCCAACCTACAGCTAGTTTCCAAATTCCACATTCTTAGGGAAAAGTTCCCATTAATTTTATCCAAGATAAATTCTTTAAAATTTATCCTGTAATCTTCCTTTGGATGTCATTTAAAACCAAATTATGGTTTTTCCAACTAGTCGAGATTAGCGAACCGTAACGAAGTAATTATTTATTTTATTTCCCAATCCCAACCTATTCATCCCATGAAGCAAAACTGGTAATACTCCATATCTAATACCATGGTGTTATCGGTAAAATTAATTACCATTTCACGTTCAAATCTAATTAAAGATTTAACTATCGCTTTGGAGCAAAACTGGTAATACTCCATTCTCGCTCATTTTCTAAATTTGATAGTTTAGATTATCCATTCGCATTTCAATCTAATTGCAGATTCATTAAAACTCCTTTTACTGGGTTAAAGAACTAGGTGTTATTTAAAACACAGTTCACGACAAACCCAAATCACATTCTATTTATTATCGGGTTAAAGAACTAGTGTTATTTAAAACACAGTTCACGATAAACCCATTTCAAATCCAACCAAATATATTAGAAATCCCGATTATTTAAAACCCCTTTTAAATCTAATTTATTTATTTAAAAATAATTAGGTTTTAAATTTAGTTCAAAACTAGTTCATTTCGATAAAAATCTATTTTTATCATTTCAAATATGGAGTTTTTCATCCCAATTCTTCCCAAATCATTTCTTATGATTTTACATAAATTATTACTATTTTTAATAATTTTATCAAGGCCCGTACAGTCGATTTCCAACAATGGCCATCGAACTGCACTTATAGCGACCTTTTTCGAATTTGATTTGGACGTATCTCCAAATCCAACCGCTAGATTTCAAATTTCTAATATTCGTTAGAAAGCTCATTTCGATACGAACCCAACGGTTCCGGTTTTAGGAGAATCCGACGGTCGGATCTCCCGTAATGTCCGTTTGAAATAAATGGTCGAAATTCACGAACTGCCGCGGCGCGGCGCGTTCTATTCAGGCCATTATATTATATATATAATATATATTTTGTTGATTACTATTTAAAACTAATTATATAAATAGTTTTAAATTAGTTTCAAAAGCAAATTCAACTTCCATTTCAATTCGAATCAAAATTGAATTCTTCTTTATAAATTCGTTTTAAAATTCATTTCTATTCAATTCAAATTTCAATTCAATTTGAATTCATTTCAATTCGCTTTCGATTCAATTTGAATTCGTTTTCAATTCAATTCAATTCAAATTGGTTTTCTATTCGATTCAAACTCATTTTCTATTCAAATCAAATTCTTTTCGTTTTCTATTTGAATCAAGTTCAATATATATTCAATTTGAAATCAAATTGGTTTTCTATTCCATTCAATTCGAAATCGTTTTATATTCAATTCAAATCGAAATCGTTATATATTCAATTCATTTCGAAATCGTTATATATTCAATTCATTTCGAAATCGTTATACATTCAATTCATTTCGAAATCGTTATATATTCAATTCATTTCGAAATCGTTATATATTCAATTTATTTCGAAATCGTTATATATTCAATTCATTTCGAAATCGTTATATATTCAATTCATTTCGAAATCGTTATATATTCAATTCATTTCGAAATCGTTATATATTCAATTCATTTCGAAATCGTTATATATTCAATTCATTTCGAAATCGTTATATATTCAATTCATTTCGAAATCGTTATATATTCAATTCATTTCGAAATCGTTAAAATCGATATAAATATCGTTCACGTCAAAATGGCGTCAATCTAATCAACACGGCTTTATATATTCTATTTCAAATATTTCTTTTTGTCAGCACACGACTAATCTCAACGAATGAGTACCGTCCGTGTGTGACTATTTTTGTTAAAATATTTCGTTCAACACATGACTAATCTCAACGAATGAGTACAGTCAACACATGAACCTTTATTTTATATTGATAAAGATGTAAATTTTATTATAAAAATAATTCGTTCAACACATGACTAATCTCAACGGATGAGTACTGTCAACCCATGAACCTTTATTTTATATTGATAAAGATGTAAATTTTATTATAAAAATAATTCGTTCAACACATGGCTATTCTCAACGGATGAGTATAGTCAACACATGAACCTTTATTTTATATTGATAAAGATGTAAATTTTATTATAAAAATAATTCGTTCAACACATGACTAATCTCAACGGATGAGTACAGTCAACACATGAACCTTTATTTTATAATATTCTTAATCTTCTAAATTGGAATAAGGCCCAATCAATCACCATATAATGTTAATTATATGGATTTTCATACATCACATGTATATAATAGCATTGAAAAATAATCAACCATCAACCAAAGTGCACTACACTGTATAAGCATCAAATACAGATATCTAACGCTTATAACAGCCTGTCAATCAATCGATCGACATATTTAATCAGTCAGGATGAGTGAACTTCAAATTTCATCCCAACACCCGTGTAGGGTTTCAAACAATCAAACACAGATTTATTCGTGCAGTTGGGCGATGTGTGAAATTTATCGTCCCAATCAATGTCAGTCAAATCAGTGTACATAAACAAACCGTCCGGTTTGTAAATGAATATTTTATTTTATTCACTTCACGTTAAAAATTATATTTTTAACGATAAAACATTTTATTCAACCTATGAATTTCTATTCAGTTCATTTATTCAATAAAATGATACTTTTTATTTTTCTAACATATTTTAGAAAATTTCGGCGGCATAACGGCACTATACTAGAAACGGGACGAGGCCTAGCCTTATCCCCGGTCTAGTGAAGGCCCACGCCATTCACACATCAATCAAATCACTTTCGTTATGCAAACCACAAAATTTGGAGTAAGAGTCTAACCTAGCCCTACTCCTTCGCCTTATAACGGCGCACGTCTAATCCTAACCAATTTATCGATTCGATTATTCACACCACAAACCACATTCAAACCAATATCGCAATCAATCACCAAACAGCCAAACAAACAAGTCCATGGTCTGTGGACGATTGTGTCGGGTGCTACTAAACACCGTCTGCATCCTAGTATATATATAACTAGAAATTAAATTGAAGAGTGAGAAGTTCTCACATATAGCTATCCTAGCTCCACGACACTTCTTCTGCAGGAAATCTTCATCGCTATCGCATCTTCGTCATCTTTATTGCCCGTAGCCACTACATATATAAAAATCACACATTTTTATATTTTGTTGTCTTTGAAATAAAAATCCCATTTTTATTTATTCACTTTCAATTTTAAAAAGTCATATTTTTACAATCACTTCAAATATTCAAAAATCGAATTTTCATTCAATTATTCAATATATAAAAATCGACTTTTTATCACTATGTCAAATAGATAAAAATTATATTTTTATCACGCTATTTTCCATATAAAGATTTCGCCTTTTCTAAAATAAAGATTTAGCCTTTATAAAAATAAAGTTTTCGCCTTTATAAAAATAAAGTTTTCGCCTTTATAAAAATAAAGTTTTCGCCTTTATAAAAATAAAGATTTCGCCTTTATAAAAATAAAGATTTCGCCTTTATAAAAATAAAGATTTCGCCTTTATAAAAATAAAGATTTCATCATTATAAAAATCATCACTTTACTTCAACGTATATAAAATAAAAATCAGATTTTTATTTCGCTACATATACAAAGATGATATTTTTATATTCTCTATCCTATAAAGATTATATTTTTAATACTTTAAAAATATAAAAATCATATTTTTAATATTTCTATATAGTAAAGATTATATTTTTAATTCTCTACATCATATAAAAATTATATTTTTATTTATTTAACATCTATTCTTTTTATAAATAAAAATCCTATCTTTACAAATTAAAAATCATATCTTTATATTATTAAAAATCCGATCTTTGTGTCAATAAAAATCTAAACTTTTTCACGTATAAAAATCTAATCTTTCATAAATTAAAAAATCCTATTTCTACATTGCTAAAGACCCTCTTTTTATCAAGATATAATTCAGATTTTATAAAGTTAAAAATTGCCAAAGAGGAAACTCACGGGTTTCGACGGAGGGTACCTTCTTACGCTGTCTGGAGGAGGGTGGGGGTTCTGAGGTGCGACGGGTGGTGTGGTCAGGGAGGTTGTGGGTTTCCGTGCTTATCTAGGTCCAAGGGGAGAAGGAAGAAGGGGGCGGAGGCTACTGGTCTGCGGGCAGTCGGAGGAGGGTCGGGGAGGTACTGGTGGGCCGCTGCAGGGGTAGGTGGCGACTGCGGTGGCCGATCGAGGTGTGGAGGATGGGGGTTTAGGGTTCTGGGGTTTAACGAGGTCAAGATGGAGGGCTGATGGCGAGAGAGGGAGGGTGCTGGCGGAGGGTCGAGAGGAAACGGCGGCGGTGGCGGCGCCAGCCTCTGGCGGCGGTCGAGGGGGGGGGGGGCGATCGCGATTCTCTTCTTTTATTTTTTTTATTTTTTTGCTTTCTGATTTTAATTCGGGGGGGGGGGGTTATTATAAAGAAGAATATATATTAATTTATATTTTTAATTTAATTTTATCTTCAAAAAAGTTACTTTAGAAATTCGAACTCCTTTTTGAGCCCACCGACTGTCGTCCCCATTCCGAACACAATGGGATATATATCGCAAGCTGATTTGATCGTTACAATCAGTTTCCGTTGAATTTACCTTTAAATCACTATATTGAATTTTAAACGCACATTTCCTATTACCGGGGTCACATACTAACTCTATAAATTGCAGAAATATATTTTTTAGCTTCTTATTAACGATACGGTCCTAACAAAACTAGTTTCGTCGAATTCTGAGACCGTTGGAAAAATGGCCATTTTCCAGTCGATTAAAATCAACTGAAACTGGTCAAACGCGTTTTCCTTTGCCACGCTCACATATTGATTCGAAAAATTATGAAATTTGAAACCTAGCAATAATTCGACATCACGGACCCAACAAAAGTGGTTTCGTCGAAATCCGAGGTCGTTTGCAAAATGTCCATTTTTAAGGGCCTGAATTCCATAGCGACTATTCAGAATTTTCAACTGGACATATCTTTTGATTCCCACTATGAAATGTGGATTTGTCGGATTCGTTGGGAAGATATTATCAATTAGATCCTATTATTTTTGGTTTCACTAAAATCCGGATTGTTTTGCACCCGGTACATTCAATTGAAGTTTGAAATCGAATTATCGAACTACCGCGCCATTTTCAATTCTATTTATAATTATATATAAATATTTATATTCTAACGACGACGCGTATAATATATACATTCTAATTATATTCAAAATAAATTCTCGTCGATATTATTTAAAATAATCTATTTTAAATATTCAAACTTCACTAAAATTGCCAAAATAAAAATTTTAAACTGGTTCAGAATTTCCGGGTTATTACATAATAATTTATTCGTTTTGTAATTTATTTATATTTTAACGATGTTATATAAGCCATATAGGTAGTTATTTTTCAAAACGACTTTCGTTTTAGATAAAATGAATTTTATTGGAATACATATAATTAATTATTGCTAGATTTTCAGTTTGAAGCCAAACGGAGTTGTTTTGTTAGTAGAAGAAATTTAATGGTGAACCTTTGGATAAATTGTGATCTAGATAGCGCCATTCTTGCAAACGGAGTTTGTTTTCAATGAAACTGGTTTCATTAGGACCATAAAATCGAATTATATCACGACGTTCAATTTCGTAATTTTTGGGAGTTCGTGTGCCACAGTGCGATTTTAACGGTTCGCGTTAAATAGCGGTATCCTATAAAATTTAACCTACTTTAAAATAAATAAGCCAACCCAAAAACACGATAAATTAAAATATAACATCAAATTTAAACATATATATATATATATATGTATGTATGCCGACCTGCTCACATGCTATCTGAAATATTTTGTTTAATTGAATTAACCTTCCCACGCTTGCTTTCATTTTAATTGCGCCTCAATATTTGCTTTAATTGTGCTCCATATTACTCCATTTTCATGCACACCAATCCATCCCAGTGCCTTGATGCCTGAGTTTTTGAAAACCACACCCACGCAACAGCTAGTTGTACATTATTGCAAACCTATCTAAACACCTTGATGCCCACGACTTCTTCTATTATAAATATTGCTTCTCTATCATTTTTGTTCCTTGCTTTAGTAATGGTGAACGAACTCATACTCCTCGGTACTAAATAAAAACTTAAGCCACTTATTTTCCCAACACTGATTATAACTGAACCCTCTCCAACGATTTAAATCAAACTCCTACCCAAGTTAATACTAAAAGCCTATCTCGCCATAGATAATATACTGGAAGGGTCTTGGGGTCATTGGTGAAATGAGATGGCGGGGTTTTTTTTTTTGGATCTGGAAGTTTGCAGTGTGTCGTTGGGTGGTAGAACGTAGAGCTGAGCATATACTGAAACATTGGAGCTCGATTTAAGCAGTAGAGTAGTAGATGCGGGTTAGAGTGACGCAGGCCAGTAAAAAGTAGTACGCTGAAGAACGGTAGCAGTTACCGGTACGGGCTGGCATAGATAGCTGATACTATTCGAGTGTAAGAAGAGAAAAGTATGCGAACGAAAGAAGCACGGGTGGTTTCATGGGAATGTAGTTTGAATGAATGAGCAGAGAATTGTGTGCATGAACAGTAGAGTTAGGGAGGAAATAGAAGAAGAATGGGAGGGACGAAAGAAATAACAGACGATGTATGTTTTGAAACAAGAGGAATAATGGCCTGGTAAGACTATAATGAAGTAAACCTTGCCTAAACTAATTTTTTTTAACGTTAATTAAAAAGTTTTAAAATATTGGTAAGTTATTAAGAGTATGTATATTTTTGTAGATAGTATAAGGTACACTTAACATGTGCCTAACCGAATTTGAGCGTGCCCCTGATCTACATGAGGCGGTTTAGTTAAATTTTTTCCTAATGAAGTTTGATTAAATAAATAATGATTACCTAGGTTAATAATATATATATATATATATTAAGTGTTAAACAGTGCAGAACGTGACTGGTTAGTAAATGGTAACGTGGAAATTGCCTAACCCTTTCATAACTAAACCTTGAATTTTTAATGACTAATTATAATAGTTAGCTTAACCGTATAGGTGTATAACGGGGGTAAGATAATGTACCATGACTAATGAAGTAATAGGAGATGATTTACCTGCCTGATCACATGTAACGTGCCCAGTATGCCCAAATGTCAAATTGTGCCTCGTTATTTTTATTTAAACATGACTACTCACTATTTTATCGTGCCTAAACCATATTGAAGTGGCCGATTAATAAACATGTGATTAGTATTATTAGTTAAGGTTTTAAATACGGATCGGGTCATATACAAAACTAAATGCAACCAATGATTAAATTAATAATTTCTTTTAAGGTATTAATTTATTTAATTAAACCGTGTGCGTACAATAAGTATGATATTCTCACGCGTGCATAGAGTCGGATCAAACATGGAGCATTGGAACCATATTGACGAACGTGACCTTACGAGGTTGGACTGGACGGAGTTGGAAGCAACTGAAATGAACTGTTTTAACATCGAATGGAAAACCCAAGGTGAGTTAAACTCACTCAGTTCTCCCACTTATAATTTTTATAAGTTGAGTTTATTATTTGTATGCTATGTTTGCTATGTGTTGGCTGCTTGTTTGGATGTTGTTAAATATCTTATATCAATTATTTTAAATTAAACATGGTTTAATTTAAAAGAAATTACATTGTTATATTTAATGATTATTTCCAAACGAGGTAACTTACCTTGTTGGTTACATTTATAATATTATAAGCGTATTTAAATTAAATTAGGTGCTTGAATTATTATTATTAGTTGACCGCTATCAATTTTGAATTGATTATTTATTTGCATACCTTCTTTACATTGGATTATTGATTTGGTTACTGATTGTTGAATCCAAATTCAATGTTATTTGGTATTAACCAATGTGTGATATTGGTTGAGAAATTTATAGCAGATGGTCCAAAAATACACCATTTTGTAAAGATTGATTTACCGTCGGTGAATCGATGGAAATGAAGTTATGAAAATTATTTTATAACTGAATATAGATTTTTTTTAAATATATTATTTTAAAGGAAGTTTATAAAAAAATGGGAAATAAACCAACCACGTATATATATTGTTTGTTTTAACACCAATCACCATTTTTGTACCATAAGAATATGTCATGTGCAAAGCACGTGCCGCATCTTGATTATGAAACGATTTATAAAGCTAATTCTTGTATTACTAAGATAGATAAGCAAGGATTAATGTAACGATTAATAACCGAGATTAATTATTTTTAAGAAACAATTAAAATGGGATTATATTGAATCGATTATTATTTATTTAATAATAATCAAAGTAAATGAGATTATTTAAATTAATTTTATTATTAAGTAATTTAAATGAAGACACGAATTAAAGTTGATAAAGAGTTAATTATGTCAACTGTTCTAACAGAAATTGATTATAAAAATGAAAATTAGTTTGTGTCGATTAATCTAATGGAGTAACTTAACTAATAGTTTGTAACAACCCGAAAATCCTGAACCAATTTAAAATTTTTATTTTAGCAATTTCAATACATTTTGAATATTTAAAATTATTTATTTTAAATAATAACGATGAAAAAAATTATTTTAATCGAAGTTAGAACGAATAAATTTATTTTAAGGAAATTTTGGCATCAGAATTTAAAATTTTCATTATTAAATTAAATTATTGAATATATAAAGGTTTTTAAATAAAATCATGATGTTATTTATGAATGATTTCAAATTTATTTCTAATAAACAATTATTTGTAATTAGATAAATAGTGATTTATAACAATTGAAATTAGTATCAAATTGTATGTATATTTGTAATAATTAACTTCAAACAATTGATAACAAAAGAAAATATTAGGGGAATTATTGTTTTGTTAAAAACTTTAACATAGGAGTTTTATGATAATTAATAATAAATCAACACATAATTTCTTTGCTTATTCACATTTCATGCAAGTTTATTTAGCTTTCCTTTCTTTGTCTAACTTCATCAAATTCACTACCTCTTTTCTCACCACTCTCCATTAATTATGCATTCATTTCTTTACTTTATCTATTAATTTATTACTCTTCATTCTATTAACTTATTTCTCTTCATTCTATTTTCACACATGTATTCTTATTTCTTAAATTTACATCCCCTTATTTCTTTTTTTTCTTTTCCTTTTATTATTTCTCTCCAAAAACAAATCAACTCCATGTACATATATTTCTCTTTATTTGTTCTTGCATGACCATTGAATAGATTCCTTTAATTCTGAAATGTTAATATTATATGTTTTGAAAATTGAAAAGTTATTAACTTAATAACAATTGGCATTAAACAATAAATCATGCATTAATTACATTCCCGTTTTCTCGTTCCCTATGTTTTTCTTTTGAATTTTTGAATAAGAGATAAACGTTGATTAGATTAACACCTGCCTAGTCAGCTAATTTTATTCCTTTGTAACCTACTATATGTGAAAAGACACATTAGGGTAATGAAATAAATGTTTGCTCGTTAAAAATAATAAAAATAAAAAATTTAATATATATAGAATGGATAAAATTTACATGCTACGGAGTAGTTATTGGTTAGTTAAAAATATAATTTTTAACTAATGTAAGTGATGAAAATAAGAAATGAGAAATAAATACGCCACCTCAGCCAATTTATTTCCCTTGTAACATAAAACATATGTAGGGACACAAGTAAGGAATAAAGTAAAATATATAACCAAATAAAGAAAGTAAAAAAAATTAAAAAAATAATAAAAGAAATGTCGCCTCCTTCATAAAATAAATAAATAAAATTTGAAATTATATTCAATGGAAATTAGAGGCATGTCATTCATTGCAAAAAAATAAATAAGGAAAAAAGAATAATGATAATGATAATAATAATGGCCGCATGTATTTCATTCATATCCTTTATTTCTTTTATGTTCTCTCTCTTCCTCTCATATGCATATATGCCATATTTTATCCCTTTTATAAATACAAGGAAAAAAAGATAAGATAGATAATTATTATATCAAATATTATTTAATATATATATATACCCTAGTATATACGGTCAAAACCTAACCCTAATTCTCTTCATTACGTTTCCGCTGCTTTGAACTAAATCAATGGCAACCGTGCTCCGAAATTCCTCTCCCCTTTTCTTTGAATCCAACCAGTAAATTCAAGATCTTCCAAAGAGAAAAACGAAGAACTCCTCACGATCTTTCTAATCAACGGTGAAGATTGGTTGCGCGATGTCCAGGCTACATAGGAAGAAGAAAACAACGGCCTTATGAATGTAATTAAGTAAATAATGAAGTGAATTATATTAAAATTAATTTGATTGTGTAATTAAAATTTAGAAGCTTATATCTTCTTCTTACGCAATCAGAATCCAGCGATTTTCGAAGTGTTGGAATCGTATTCAAGAGAGCTACGCAATGGCACTGACCGGAACAAATTCAGAAGCAGACAGGAATTTTGATTGAATTAAACGCAAAGTTTAATTCAGCTAAAAATAATCGTTAATTACCGATTTCGAAACAATCAAGGTGAGAACTTTCTCACTAAATTCTTTTGTATAATTATTTATTTTAATTACTGAATTTGTGTTGATTGTCTGTTAGCTCACCTCCCTCGTCCACAGACCATGGACGATCTAAATTGATTGTTTTAAGTTGTGATTACGATATAAAAAAAACATATGAGAATTCTAATTTTTTTCTTTCTTAAATAATTACAATTAATTATGATTGTGTTATCACCAATCCGCTATTGAATTCTATTTGTTATGATACGTGATTTGATATGTGATTTAGGGTTGTTAACGGTTATCCGAAAAATCCAATATCCGTCTGCATCCGTATCCGAAAATACGAAATATATTCGTTATCCGAGATGCAGATACGGATATCGGAAAATCATTCCGGATACGGATATGGTTATAGGGGTATCCGTATCCGAAAAATATCCATCCGATTTTCTGATACGTGTATGTATGTATATATATTATATAATTTTTAATTTATATTTAAGATTAAATTAATATATAAATTTCCTTAAAATAGCTGTAACGTCCCCTATTTTTATAGTCAAATATTTTATTTTAAATAGTATATTTGGAATATTAAAGGATTTTAATATTTAATTCGTTACTGAAACGAAGTTTGAACGTTATATATTTATAATATAAATCGAGCTCGTAATAGGCGTTGCAGTTCGAAATTTTCGATTTGAACTTGAATTGGATATACAGGATCCAATATAAGTCGGATTTTGGTGAAACGAGAAACGTTGGAACCGTATGGATGATAATTTTCATATGAAAGAGAAAAATCCAGATTTCGTTTTATAATTTGTTATTTATGGCCAAATCAAATTTTGAAATAATCGCTGTGAAAATCGTTATTTAAATATCGCCCTTTAAAATGGCCATTTTGCAAATGGACTCAGATTTCGACGAAACTATTTTCAGTGGGACCGTATCGTTAAATTATTGTACGGTGTTGAATGGCGTGGAAAACCGATGTCATATGTGACCACGGCAGCCAAAAACGCCCGTTCAATTTCTATAGCGCATAATTAATATAATAAAGAGATATTTGAGTGTAACTTGAACAGACGATCAAATTAAGCCACGAAACCAGTTCCGTTGAGTTCGTATCCTCGATTAGGGCCAGGATAGGTATATAGTTTATTATTTTTGAAGACCGGGAAATTTGGTGTTCAAAAGGGCATTGTGGTGAGCGTAAAAATAGCCTACCAGGGAAACAGTCTTAGAATGCGACGAAACTGATGTCATTGGGTTCGTATCAACAAATTATTGTAAGATTTCAAAGTTTCGAGTTGGTTTGATTTATCTGGTGATCGGAGAAAAATTAAACGCGTGTTCATTTCTGGTTTTATAAAGGAAATTTTTTCATACGATGTCGGAATTCGACGAAACTTGTCCCATTGGATCCGGAATATCTTTTTACACCAAGATTAGCCTTTTTATCAGATGACAGAAGTCGATTGTGGTTAGTTTCACGTGATACTTCACCGATAAGTTTCATGAAAAATAAAATAATATTAAATTTAATACAATTTCTTTATACACGTTCAGTTCATTTCACAAAATTGTACAGACCATCACTATCTCCAATGAACGAAGAAGATACAAGCAAATCTAATTTAATATATGAGACCTCACATGCTTCATACGTACCCTACACTGTGCCTAGCTACCATCTACCTTCTACAACAAAATAACTTAGTTACTGCCCTATTTCTTCCTATAATTTCAACTCACCATCGCCGATGATAGGAAAACTCACTGAAATCTTTCAGCTCCTACGCTGTACAGCTACGAGATTGCAATCCCTGAATCATCTTTTCGTCCAGCTATGAAAGAAGAGACAACACAAAGCTATCCTACTTCTTCAGCCAGCTACAATGCCATGAAAATCAAGTTTAAAACCGTGATGACCAAACCATTTATGCCGTGCTGACCAAGGCATTTTAAGGTATAAATACGGGTAAAGCTAATCCCTTCGGAGAACAGAAAACCACAATAAAAGAAAATGAAAAAAAAGGAAGTCTCCTCGAATCTTTTTCCTCAGATCCGACTACCCTCTTCATCACTTTCACTCCAACACAGACTATCTCGGAGGAGGAGTTTCGTACGACAGGAAGTGGGAAGCTTGATGAAGACGATGGACTGCATGGTACATATAGTCTCGTTGGAGAAGCTTGGGGGCTAGTGTGCGTCCCTTGGCCGAAGGTGGCGACGGCCTTGGACAGCTGCAGTGAGGGACTACCGCTTGGGGAAGACATACATATAAGAAGTGAAGTGAGGGGGACTTGCGAGTGTAAAGAGAGGTGGGGGCAAAGCTGGACGTTCATGCAGGCGTGTACATTTTGGGACCGGGATGACTGTTCAAACTGCAGTGGCCTCCGGTAGGTCAAGGCGGTAGCAGAGAGGGGATCCGACCGTTTTAAGTAGTGGTGGAGGTTGATTAAGGGAAGAGCAGCAGAATTGGACCAAACAAGATGCGCTGGAACTGACCGGGACAGTATTTGAAACAACTGGGGACTGTAGTTAAATTTAAACGTTTGTTTAATTTAACTAGGAACTGAACCGCTTCAATGACAAGGGAAATCAGGTGAGTTAAACTCACTCAGTTTTTCCCATTTATATTTTATATAAATTGGGTTTTTATTTTATGTGTGCTGCTTGCCATTGGTTGACTGTTTGCTAGTTATATAATTATTGTTGATTTAACTGATGAAATTAAACCATCGTTTAATTTCAGTAAAATACCAAATCGTTATTTTAACGATTGGTTCCAATAAAGGTAACCTACCTTGTTGGTCACGTTTATAAAATAAACGTGTTAAATTGTTTGAATTGGTTAAACTATTTGTTTATTGATGGATGTTAAATGGTTGTTATTTATTATCATCATATATGAACTGATCCGATGAGGTGATTGATTTTAGTATTTGTTGTTGACTGAAATTTCAACATCTGTGTAGTTTAAACCAATGGGCGGTATTGGTAGAGTATCTAGCAACATATGGCCTATAAAATCAATCGTTTTATTGATGTTGATTTACCGTCAGGCAAATCGACAGGGATGAGGTCATAAAATTCATTTTATAATGGATAATGGATTTTGAAACATATGTTTTAAAATAAAAGTTTATAAAAAGGGAAAATAAATAAATGTTTTATTTAAGCTTTGATTTATTATTAATAAATTTTATAAAGTCAACTTTGATGAGAATCAGGTTTATAAGTACGAGGATGAGAAATAAATCGAATGGTATTGTTTAATTTTAATAAGATTTTAAAAAGGGAAATTTAATATTTCTTTTAGTGAATAAAGGAATTAACTATGAAAGTAGTTAACGACCAAAGTAAGTTATTATTTTAATAAGTTAGAGAAATACTTTTTAATTGAGATTCATTTCGAAAGTACCCGAATTTGAAGTAGAATCCAATTGAATGGTGGAAGGGAATTATGAACGGGTTTTATATTAAAACCCGAATTGGTATAACAAGTGATGAGAGGGAAATTAAGCGAAGAAAAGGGACAGAGTTTAAAGATGATGATGTTACTTAATTAGTTAATTAAGATGTTATGGTATAGTAGCAAAAGAGATTTTCAAAAGGAAAGAAGGTTTATGAAACCATACTTTTGAATAAAATAGTTGAATGGAATTTGCATTGAGATTAGATGACATATTTGTTTTATATTACAACTCGTATTTATCCTTAGATATGAACGTTGTTGATCAAGGTCTGAGAGGTAATTAAAATACCCCAACTTGAACGACATCAGGACTATCTAAGGATGATATTAGTTGCAAATGGAAAAAGGGATTAGTGATAATTTATTTAGTGAAATAATAATGTAAGGCTGGTTTTTATCCAATAGGAATAAGAACTGGGTTCTATCGGGTAATAAATAAAGAATACTTCATAATATTGTTTAATTAAATGGCCAAGCGATGCTGAATACTGAACCAGTGAACTCAGTGGGTTGTCATGATTGAAACACTGTTTATTTTGATAGTTAAAACACCGACTATCAAACTTGTCCAATACGATTGTTGGTACGGAAAGACCGGGATCAAATTTATATTCGAAAACCATTCTGACCAGCAAATACGTGAAGATATTAGAAGATGATCAAGATGGAGCATTGAAGACCGTGGATCTTCGTAAGCAGAAGAACTGCTAATAATTTCTGGCCTGCAGCCAGAGATGTACTGTGGTTCTGTCGTGGTCGGAATCTATGGATTGCAAGGACTTCTCGCTACTGATCCATGGGGTGATTCCTATATGAGATGCAGTAGGAGAGTACCTTCGGTTCATCCTGTTCCTGGATGATTTGTATGGACGAATGTATGACAGAGTATTTCCTGAAACCATGTACGTTGATTTTTACAAATATACCGAGTGGTGGCAAAGAGGGGCACTTCTTTAAAACCCAGATTATGTTGTGGACGTCACTTGGTGACTTGACGATGTGGCATTCAAAGTTAATGGTGGCCAGGTGTTGTAAAGGAAATTCAAACCTAAAGCCTCATCAACCGGGAAATGACAGAAATCGGGCAGGCAGCATGGCTATGTGGGTCGCTCCCATTAGGGTGTATAATCACCTATCTAGAGAAATTCCTTTTGTTTCTAAATCTATCGATTCTGCCCATTCGGGAATGGTGGTTTGAGTCCAACCGTTGGTGATATACATTCGATACACTCAAGCGAAATGAGTGGTCGGTCATGTGAGGGCCGGTTTGCAAGACGTTCTTGTTGAACCCAGTGTATTCGCCTCTAGAGATACACGAGCGGCAGGTAGTCCCATACCTTGTCAGAGTTGGAATCCAATCTCCAATAAGCGCCCGCGGTTTTTGTTTGTATATATATACGTGAAGCGTGAGATGCAAGCGTTCCACTAGATTGATATTTACTTGTATATAGACACTATGATAATATCAGAAAAGATATTGATTTCAAAACTGTTTTGGGTTATCGTAAGGTAAAAACCGTCCGTGTTTATGTGTGGATCGGTCTTACGATTATCCTTTTCTTTCGAAAGGATTTAACTTAAAAATCAAGTTGTGTGATACCTTAATGCTGTGCGAGTTTTTCTCTCACTCTGGTCCACCAGACTGACCCGATGTTTTGTAAATGCTCGGGTTAGACCGAGGTGTACAGGTTCAGGTTATCAGGTACTGAGAAGTCCAGAGACGAGCTGAAGATGTTCAGATGAATGATATTCCACTGTGTGATTATATATATGAGGACAGATTATCAAAACTGTCCAGATATGTGTTGTACTCTGATATTGTAAGTATTTTCAAAGGCTCTCAATAAAGTTTTATTTCTGTATTATATTTTGTTCCGCTGCGATGTGAGACTCTGTGTTAATTCTTCTTCTTCTATTCTTATACTTCTCTCTTTCTTATCTCACCCTCTAATTTCTTTCTAAACGTCCCAGTGTTTTTCGGTGCTTGGAGGATCGGCCAGAGTACGGTAAAGGGTATTTTTGTCGATTTTCGAGGCCGAAATTTGCTGGGTCGTTACAGTGGTATCAGAGCTATTGGTTTAGTAATAACCTTGGCTCTGTGGTGTAACTCGATAGAGATGGGGTTACCAATACCCTAGATCGAGATTGAGTGTATATATATGAGAGCGTATTTGTAAATTTTATATATAAATGTTTTGTATTGTGTTGGTTGATCGGTTCAAGTGTTGAGAAGTGTTGAACTGACAATCGATACAATATTGTTTGAAAAGAGGGTAAATGAAATTATTTTACCCAAAATATATTTTTGTATAGGAAAGAAACAATTTAATTATATTATTGAAATATTGGGATGGTTGATTGATTTGGAAAATATTCAAATTTGGATTAAGAATTTGAATTAAATTTAGCTTGGTTAAGTGAAATTAAATTGAGAAATAATGTTGAAATCAAACAAATTTAATTTGGATTTGAAATTTTGATGAATTGTTATTGAAATATGTTAAGGCAAAGTAAATATAAATATTGAATACAAATTCAATTGATTGAATGGTGCATTGGTTGTTGATTGATTACCGATTGTTTGATTCGTCGAATTCATCGATGGTTTATATAAGAACTGAATGAATTAAAATAAATTTCCAATAATATAAATTGGGATGAAATCATAAATGAATTGGAATTAATGATTTAAACCTATATTTACAAACGAGTTGATGCCCATGTCTGATTTTGGGAATTTGTGAGGTTATACATGTTGGTTAATGAGTTATCATATAAATATATCATGAATTGTTACTCATATGACAAATGAGTTAAGTACAGGTGCCAGATGGCTTTGAGGATTAAATTTTGATCGAGTAGATAGAGCAAGTAAGCCCAGTAGCGCTCGTAAAAGGTACGCTTACGCGAAAATATAAATTTTGGTTTTTTGTTTTGTTTTCCGTCCATATGGGTCGATGAATATATATATTATTTGTTCATGCGATATCGCAGATGTCAATCCGTGCAGGGGAGACTCTGCCGAATTTTTCCGGGAATTTAATGTGTTAGAAAACTTTCGATATTTTTGAAAATATTTATTTATGATATTGAATTAGTTTTTGATTTAAAATAAATTTGGATTTGGAAATTAACGGGTTTGTAACATTCTTTCTTACCTTAGCAATTTCGAGGACGAAATTATTTTAAGGGGGGAAGAATGTAACGTCCCGTATTTTTATAGTCAAATATTTTATTTTAAATAGTATATTTGGAATATTAAAGGATTTTAATATTTAATTCATTATTGAAACGAAGTTTGAACGTTATATATTTATAATATAAATCGAGCTCGTAATAGGCGTTGTAGTTCGAAATTTTCGATTTGAACTTGAATTGGATATACAGGATCCAATATAAGTCGGATTTCGGTGAAACGAGAAACGTTGGAACCGTATGGATGATAATTTTCATATGAAAGAGAAAAATCCAGATTTCGTTTTATAATTTTTTATTTATGGCCAAATCAAATTTTGAAATAATCGCTGTGAAAATCGTTATTTAAATATCGGCCTTTAAAATGGCCATTTTGCAAACGGACTCAGATTTCAACGAAACTAGTTTCATTGGGACCGTATCGTTAAATTATTGTACGGTGTTGAATGGCCTGGAAAACCGATGTCATATGTGACCACGACAGCCAAAAATGCCCGTTCAATTTCTATAGCGCATAATTAATATAATAAAGAGATATTTGAGTGTAACTTGAACAGACGATCAAATTAAGCCACGAAACCAGTTCCGTTGAGTTCGTATCCTCGATTAGCGCCAGGATAGGTATATAGTTTGTTATTTTTGAAGACCGGGAAATTTGGTGTTCAAAAGGGCATTATGGTGAGCGTAAAAATAGCCTACCAGGGAAACAGTCTTAGAATGCGACGAAACTGATGTCGTTGGGTTCGTATCAATAAATTATTGTAAGATTTCAAAGTTTCGATTTGGTTTGATTTATCTGGTGATCGGAGAAAAATTAAACGCGCGTTCATTTCTGATTTTATAAAGGAAATTTTTTCATACGATGTCGGAATTCGACGAAACTTGTCCCATTGGATCCGGAATATCTTTTTACACCAAGATTAGCCTTTTTATCAGATAACAGAAGTCGATTGTGGTTAGTTTCACGTGATACTTCACCGATAAGTTTCGTGAAAAATAAAATAATATTAAATTTAATACAATTTCTTTATACACGTTCAGTTCATTTCACAAAATTGTACAGACCATCACTATCTCCAATGAACGAAGAAGATACAAGCAAATCTAATTTAATATATGAGACCTCACATGCTTCATACGTACCCTACACTGTGCCTAGCTACCATCTACCTTCTATAACAAAATAACTTAGCTACTGCCCTATTTCTTCCTATAATTTCAACTCACCATCGCCGATGATAGGAAAACTCACTGAAATCTTTCAGCTCTTACGCTGTACAGCTACGAGATTGCAATCCCTGAATCATCTTTTCGTCCAGCTATGAAAGAAGAGACAACACAAAGCTATCCTACTTCTTCAGCCAGCTACAATGCCGTGAAAATCAAGTTTAAAACCGTGATGACCAAACCATTTATGCCATGCTGACCAAGGCATTTTAAGGTATAAATATGGGTAAAGCTAATCCCTTTGGAGAACAGAAAACCATAATAAAAGAAAATGAAAAAAAGGAAGTCTCCGCGAATCTTTTTCCTCAGATCCGACTACCCTCTTCGTCACTTTCACTCCAACACAGACTATCTCGGAGGAGGAGTTTCGTACGACAGGAAGTGGGAAGCTTGATGAAGACGATGGACTGCATGGTACATATAGTCCCGTTGGAGAAGCTTGGGGGCTAGTGTGCGTCCCTTGGCCGAAGGTGGCGACGGCCTTGGACAGCTGCAGTGAGGGACTACCACTTGGGGAAGACATACATAGAAGAAGTGAAGTGAGGGGGACTTGCGAGTGTAAAGAGAGGTGGGGGCAAAGCTGGACGTTCATGCAGGCGTGTACATTTTGGGACCGGGATGACTGTTCAAACTGCAGTGGCCTCCGGTAGGTCAAGGCGGTAGCAGAGAGGGGATCCGACCGTTTTAAGTAGTGGCGGAGGTTGATTAAGGGAAGAGCAGCAGAATTGGACCAAACAAGATGCGCTGGAACTGACCGGGACAGTATTTGAAACTACTGGGGACTGTAGTTAAATTTAAACGTTTGTTTAATTTAACTAGGAACTGAACCGCTTCAATGACAACGGAAATCAGCTGAGTTAAACTCACTCAGTTTTTCCCATTTATATTTTATATAAATTGGGTTTTTATTTTATGTGTGTTGCTTGCCATTGGTTGACTGTTTGCTAGTTATATAATTATTGTTGATTTAACTGATGAAATTAAACCATCGTTTAATTTCAGTAAAATACCAAATCGTTATTTTAACGATTGGTTCCAATAAAGGTAACCTACCTTGTTGGTCACGTTTATAAAATAAACGTGTTAAATTGTTTGAATTGGTTAAACTATTTGTTTATTGATGGATGTTAAATGGTCGTTATTTATTATCATCATATATGAACTGATCCGATGAGGTGATTGATTTTAGTATTTGTTGTTGACTGAAATTTCAACATCTGTGTAGTTTAAACCAATGGGTGGTATTGGTAGAGTATCTAGCAACATATGGCCTATAAAATCAATCGTTTTATTGATGTTGATTTACCGTCAGGCAAATCGACAGGGATGAGGTCATAAAATTCATTTTATAACGGATAATGGATTTTGAAACATATGTTTTAAAATAAAAGTTTATAAAAAGGGAAAATAAATAAATGTTTTATTTAAGCTTTGATTTATTATTAATAAATTTTATAAAGTCAACTTTGATGAGAATAAGGTTTATAAGTACGAGGATGAGAAATAAATCGAATGGTATTGTTTAATTTTAATAAGATTTTAAAAAGGGAAATTTAATATTTCTTTTAGTGAATAAAGGAATTAACTATGAAAGTAGTTAACGACCAAAGTAAGTTATTATTTTAATAAGTTAGAGAAATACTTTTTAATTGAGATTCATTTAGAAAGTACCCGAATTTGAAGTAGAATCCAATTGAATGGTGAAAGGGAATTATGAACGGGTTTTATATTAAAACCCGAATTGGTATAACAAGTGATGAGAGGGAAATTAAGCGAAGAAAAGGGGCAGAGTTTAAAGATGATGATGTTACTTAATTAGTGAATTAAGAAGTTATGGTATAGTAGCAAAAGAGATTTTCAAATGGAAAGAAGGTTTATGAAACCATACTTTTGAATAAAATAGTTAAATGGAATTTGCATTGAGATTAGACGAGATATTGGTTTTATATTACAACTCGTATTTATCCTTAGATATGAACGTTGTTGATCAAGGTCTGAGAGGTAATTAAAATACCCCAACTTGAACGACATCAGGACTATCTAAGGATGATATTAGTTGCAAATGGAAAAAGGGATTAGTGATAATTTATTTAGTGAAATAATAATGTAAGGCTGGTTTTTATCCAACAGGAATAAGCACTGGGTTCTATCGGGTAATAAATAAAGAATACTTCATAATATTGTTTAATTAAATGGCCAAGCGATGCTGAATACTGAACCAGTGAACTCAGTGGGTTGTCATGATTGAAACACTGTTTATTTTGATAGTTAAAACACCGACTATCAAACTTGTCCAATACGATTGTTGGTACGGAAAGACCGGGATCGAATTTATATTCGAAAACCATTCTGACCAGCAAATACGTGAAGATATTAGAAGATGATCGAGATGGAGCATTGAAGACCGTGGATCTTCGTAAGCGGAAGAACTGCTAATAATTTCTGGTCTGCAGCCAGAGATGTACTGTGGTTCTGTCGTGGTCGGAATCTATGGATTGCAAGGACTTCTCGCTATTGATCCATGGGGTGATTCCTATATGAGATGCAGTAGGAGAGTACCTTCGGTTCATCCTGTTCCCGGATGACTTGTATGGACGAATGTCTGACAGAGTATTTCCTGAAACCATGTACGTTGATTTTTACAAATATACCGAGTGGTGGCAAAGAGGGGCACTTCTTTAAAACCCAGAGTATGTTGTGGACGTCAATTGGTGACTTGACGGATCTGACGATGTGGCATTCAAAGTGAATGGTGGCCAGGTGTTGTGAAGGAAATTCAAACCTCAAGCCTCATCAACCGGGAAATGACAGAAATCGGGCTGGCAGCATGGCTATGTGGGTCGCTCCCATTAGGGTGTATAATCACCTATCTAGAGAAATTCCTTTTGTTTCTAAATCTATCGATTCTGCCCATTCGGGAACGGTGGTTTGAGTCCAACCGTTGGTGATATACATTCGATACACTCAAGCGAAATGAGTGGTCGGTCATGTGAGGGCCGGTTTGCAAGACGTTCTTGTTGAACCCAGTGTATTCGCCTCTAGAGATACACGAGCGGCAGGTGGTCCCATACCTTGTCAGAGTTGGAATCCAATCTCCAATAAGCGCCCGCGGTTTTTGTTTGTATATATATACGTGAAGCGTGAGATGCAAGCGTTCCACTAGATTGATATTTACTTGTATATAGACACTATGATAATATCAGAAAAGATATTGATTTCAAAACTGTTTTGGGTTATCGTAAGGTAAAAACCGTCCGGGTTTATGTGTGGATCGGTCTTACGATTATCCTTTTCTTTCGAAAGGATTTAACTTAAAAATCAAGTTGTGTGATACCTTAATGCTGTGCGAGTTTTTCTCTCACTCTGGTCCACCAGACTGACCCGGTGTTTTGTAAATGCTCGGGTTAGACCGAGGTGTATAGGTTCAGGTTATCAGGTACTGAGAAGTCCAGAGACGAGATGAAGATGTTCAGACGAATGATATTCCGCTGTGTGATTATATATATGAGGACAAATTATCAAAACTATCCAGATATGTGTTGTACTCTGATATTGTAAGTATTTTCAAAGGCTCTCAATAAAGTTTTATTTCTATATTATATTTTGTTCCGCTGCGATGTGAGACTCTGTGTTAATTCTTCTTCTTCTATTCTTATACTTCTTTCTTTCTTATCTCACCCTCTAATTTCTTTCTAAACGTCCCAGTGTTTTTCGGTGCTTGGAGGATCGGCAAGAGTACGGTAAAGGGTATTTATGTCGATTTTCGAGGCCGAAATTTGCTGGGTCGTTACAATAGCTAACCTAAACTCAACTATTTAATTATAAAGGAATGTTGTATTTTGTATTATGCAACATTTTAAATCATGTACTCATCTTATTTTGTGGTATGGTTATAATTAAAACATAATTGTGTATGTGCTTCTATGATTTATGTTTTGTTTTAGTTTAGTCTTAGGGTTGTGTATTTCATATTTTGAACACTTTATCTCTTAAAATATTTGTTGTAAGAAATTTATTTGATTCATGTCCTGCTTGTAATTTTTAATTAGATGTATTCACATTTTCAAAAATATATATATTTTATAAGTCAATTTTGTATGCGAGTGATATACTTGTAAACTTTTATTGTTTTATTTTCGGATATTTTTTTGGATTTTTTCGGATATTTTTCGGATATTTTCGGATAACCACATCAAATGTACAGTTTTAAGTTTCGGATACGGATATTTCGGATATTTTCGGATATCCGTATTCGCTAAGGCGGATACAGATATTTTCGAATATCCGAAAATATCCGCGGATACGGATACAAATATTTTTAACTGGTATCCGCGGATATCAGATACGAATTCGGATACAAATTTTCTTTTTCGGATACGGATTCGGATACGGCACTATCTGTATCCGACTGCATCCGTTTACAGCCCTACTGTGATTGATGTGTTATGTAGATCTGTTGACTTGATCATTTTTGTCAAAATAGAATATCTGAAATAAAATTGACATTTTTGTCAAAATAGCATAGTGGAATCAAAAAATTACATTTTTGTTAATTAGAATTGAGTTAAACAAAAATTTACATTTTTGTTAATTAGAACTGAGTTAAACAAAAATTACATTTTTGTTAATTAAAATTGAGTTAAACAAAAAAATTACATTTTTGTTAATTAGAATTGAGTTAAACAAAAATTACATTTTTGTTAATTAGAATTGAATTAAACAAAAATTACATTTTTGTTAATTAGAATTGAGTTAAACATTTTTTGTTAATTAGAATTGAGTTAAAAAAAATTACATTTTTGTTAATTAGAATTGAGTTAAACAAAAAATTACATTTTTGTTAATTAGAATTGAGTTAAACAAAAATTGCATTTTTGTTAATTAGAACCGAGTTAAAAAAAATTGCATTTTTGTTAATTAGAATTGAGTTAAACAAAAATTGCATTTTTGTTAATTAGAATTGAGTTAAACAAAAAATTACATTTTTGTTAATTAGAATTGAGCTAAACAAAAATTATATTTTTGTTAATTAGAATTGAGTTAAACAAAAAAAATTACATTTTTGTTAATTAAAATTAAATTATACAAAAATTACATTTTTGTTAATTAGAATTGAGTTAAACAAAAAATTACATTTTTTTAATTAGAATTGAGTTAAACAAAAAATTACATTTTTGTTAATTAGAATTGAGTTAAACAAAAATTACATTTTTGTTAATTAGAATTGAGTTAAACAAAAGTTACATTTTTGTTAATTAGAATTGAGTTAAACAAAAATTACATTTTTGTTAATTAGAATTGTGTAAAATAAAAATTACATTTTTGTTAATTAGGATTGAGTTAAACAAAAATTATCATTTTTGTCAAATTTGAATGGTTGAAAGAAAAATTATCGTTTTTGTCAAATTTGAATGGTAGAATCAAAATTATCATTTTTGTCAAATTAGAATGGTTGAATAAAAATTATCATTTTTTCAAATTAGAATGGTTGGATCAAAATTATCATTTTTGTCAAATTAGAATAGTTGGATCGAAATTGATATTTTTGTTAAATTAGAATAGTTGAATCAAAATTATCATTTTTGTCAAATTAGAATGGTTGAATCCAAATCATCATTTTTGTCAAATTAGAATAGTTGGATTAAAATTGTCATTTTTATCAAAATGTAATAGTTGAAACAAAATTGTCATTTTTATCAAAATGTAATAGTTGAAACAAAATTGTCATTTTTATCAAAATGTAATAGTTGAAACAAAAATTACATTTTGTTAAATATAATGGTTGAAACAAAAATTACATTTTGTTAAATATAATGGTTGTATGGAAAAATTACATTTTGTTAAATATAATGGTTGAAAACAAAAATTACATTTTTGTTAAATAGATTTGATTTAAAACAAAAATAGCATTTTTGTTAAGTAGATTTGTGTCAAAACACAAATAGTATTTTTGTTAAGTAGATTTGTGTCAAAACAAAAATAGCATTTTTGTTAAGTAGAATTGTGTCAAAACATAAGTAACATTTTTGTTAAATAGATTTGTGTCAAAACACAAATAACACTTTGTTAATTAGATTTTTGTTACAACAAAAATATCTCCATTTTGTTAAAATTAGAATTGTTAACAATATTGAAATATTACTTTTATTCATTTTGTTGAAATAGAGTTGTCAACAAAAATGAATGAATCATTTTTAATCGTTTTGTTGAAATAGAATTGTCAACAAAAATGAATGAATCATTTTTAATCGTTTTGTCGAAATAGAATTGTCAACAAAAATGAATGAATCATTTTTAATCGTTTTGTTAAAATAGAATTGTCAACAAAAATGAATGAATCATTTTTAATCATTTTGTTGAAACAGAATTGTCAACAAAATGAGATAATCATGTTTATCATTTTGGTTGAAATAGGACGGTCGACAAATAAAAATATCAATTATTGTTAAACTTAGATTTGTGTACAAATTAAAGTGACATTTTTATTGTCAAATTATACAATAGAATTTGTATGCAAATCAAAGCGACATTTTTATTGTTAAATTTTACATTAGAATTTGTGTACAAATTAAAGAGATATTTTTATTGTCAAATTATACAACAGAATTTGTATGCAAATCAAAGTGACATTTTTATTGTCAAATTATACATTAGAATTTGTGTACAAAGTAAAGAGACATTTTTATATGTTATGTTATACATTAGAATTTGTATGCAAATTAAAATGAACATTTTTACGTGTCATGTTATACATTGAAACTATATACAAATAAAATATATTTTTTATTTGTTAAAGTTAAAAATAGAAATTGTATACAAATAATGAAAATAAAAATTATTTTTTTATTTGTCATTAGCAAAGATGTCATGTGAATAAAATACATACTTAATTGTCATTAGAAACATGTAGAAATGAATGCAAATAGTGGAATCGTCGAATGATTTATATTTATATATAATTAGATATATATATATATAAATTAAAATTAAACGAATCGTGCGCGGTAGTTCGTGTTTCGGAATCGTAACTTTAAATGATTATACCGAAAGATCCGACCGTCGGATTTTCCCAAAACTGGAATCATTAGGTCCGCTTTGGGAAGATTTTTCCAACGATATAATTTTTTTTAAAATCCAACGGATAGATTTCGAGAAACGTGTAAATCAAATTTGGGTAAAAACAGCGCTAGAGCCGCCTATTGACCCGAAGCGTCGTTAAATTAAATTGGGCTAGTTTTATATAAATAAAAATAGCAATAAATCATTATAAAATAATATTAACGATATGAAATGAATTAAATTATATATATGCGAGAATTATTTAAAAAGACTGAGTTCAATCTCATTTCAAATAATTATACAACGATTTAAATCGAAGATATGGAAGATGGCAATTGAAGACCGGCGATCTAAACATCGAATGGACGACTACTGATGCCCGACATTGGGTAGCTCCCAGTAAAGGGTTAAAGCCATGGTTGTCTGGACGTACTCGTACGATCACCTCTCTTCCGTATTGGACATACAGGACGAGGAATAAGGTGTCTCCGGTTTCGTTCAAACCCAGAATAGACTTGTAAATGGATTTGTGTCTGACATTGGACATGAAAATTGATTTCTATTTAATATATATCTATTTGGTAGCGGAGAATTTATTCTCTTGCTTAACACCCTTCTCTGAGACGTACGAGCTCAGAGGTTATATATTGATAGTTATTGATCGCATGGCGTGAATTATCAATGTGGCATGCCAAGGTGTAAATGATCGAGGCTTTTTTTGAAAAGAAGAGCCTTATGGTTGATGATCAAAGCATGATCTGTTTAGGCATAGCTTTGTGTATAGTGTTACTTCGCGGGCCTCCCACCCCGGTGAGAGTCAGAAATGGGACAAGGGAACGCAGGGAGTGCACACGTTTATTTCTAGCTAGAAGTGGTGTCATGGTATGGAGTTCATAAATTTTTACTTATGTGGATGATGGATTACGAGGCCTCCGTTATATTGGTCGATAATGACCAATTTATAGGTTCAATAGGACCGGGAAGCGTATGTTCAGGAATTGCCAATCCACTAAAGTATTTGTGGACCGGCCCTGCAGGATCTAATGGTTCATCAGTGTCCGAATCCTAAGACATTTGCTAGAGTGTCTCGAATCGGTAAGGAGATCGTCCCTAGCGTCCCTAGCCTTGACTCATGATGGAAACCCAATTTCCGGTACGACATTACGGTTTTGATTGTAAACCTACATATGGCGACATAGTAGGATGGGGTACTATGCCGTCTAGGATTGATACATTTACTTTGAAAGTATTTTAAAACTGATTAGATACTAATAATAATACTAAATATTATTTTCCACGTATCAAGCATGTTTTATCATTATAAGGTAAAACTCTATCCTCCGGTTTGCGTTGCATTGTGTGATGGGACTTGAGTTTAATAATGATTTCATTTTTCTAAAAAGCATTGAGTTGTTTTTGAATAAAAATTTATTCAATTTATGCACTGGCAATCAAATGGAGTAAACCCGTTTCGCGTTAGCGGCGTGGTCCTATGATTAGCCATATTGTTAGATATGTTAGGAAAGATTTCTCATACCAGTCCCATGACTGACTCGTAGTTTGTTTCACTTGCAAATTCGGGTGCCCTTATTTTCCGCATGGGCAGTCGAGTGGCTTGTTTCGCAGATATTTATTTATTGAGCAGGATTCTGGATTGAAGCTTAAAGCGGTGACCAGAGCATTTATAGTCTTCCATTGTGTTAGTTTATTTGTTTACGCTGCGTTGTATTAAAATTATTGTATCTTCCGGTGTATTTTTATTTATCGATGTACTCTGATATTTTGTACTATTATGTAACATTATTATGATGTTTATAAAAATCTTCAGTTATTTGTTTTGATGTGCTGTATGCCCAAAGTTAGCGTATGCGGGATTCGTACGGTCTTGGTGGGTTTAGCGATCGATTAGGTCCGGGCGAAATCCGTGTCGTTACATAGTTGTTAACTTAATAATAATTAAAAGGGAAAATTGATATTAATTCCAGTTAATAATAAAGAATAATGATTTAAAGGGATTATTTCTTAAATGAAGTTCATTTAAGTAAGTAATTGAATTTAGTAATGAAATATAATTGAATTTCAAAGTGAGCTTACGAACAGGTTTATATTTAAACCAATTTTGGTAGATGAAGTTATAAATTGATATTAAGAAAATACGATAAGTTTAAAATAAATGTTACTTAATATTTAAATTAAGTGAGGGAAATTGAGATGGAAAAGGGTTTTATAATAAACCAAAGTTGTATAAACGAGTTTATAAAAAGAAATGGGAAGTTAAAGCGTTAATTTTAAATTAACGTTACTTAATAATGGATTAAGTGAAATAGATGAGATTTGAAATGAGATTTCCCAAAATGAATGAATGAAAGGTTAGAAAAAAAAAGATTCTCATAATTGAATTTGGTAAAAGATCGAGTAATGGGATTTGGAATAAAAATCCTGATAATAAAGCAAATACTTTAAAGAGGTTAAGATTTAAAAGTTGATGTTTATTTAATCATTTACTAGTAAATGAATTTAGTAGTAATAGAATATTTAAAAAGGGGATTTCAAAAGTAAGAAGGTGTTATAGAACCGTATTTTAAATAAAATAGTGAAGTGGTGTTTGTTGGTATTAAAATGAATACGGGTTTCTGAATTACAATTCATAAGATAAGAATGTTGTCGATCAAGGTCTGAGAGGTAATTAAATACCCCAACTTGAACGACTTCAGGATTATCGAAGGATGATATTTGTTGTAATGTTAAAGAAGTTAGAAGAGATTTATTTTGGAAAATAGTAATGTAACGTTATTTGAAAATGATGGAAATATATTTAATGGAATCCCCAAATTTGAAGGGAATTAAAAAGGGGCTTGATAACATGATTATATTTTTATAATCAAATAAATAAAAGGAGATGTACAAAAATATGACGATATTTCCAAAATAGGGAGAGGAGATACAGAATGAGTTATCCTAAAAGGTAAGTGGCAATTTTGGTCTTCAAATAACAAAACAAAGTAGATTTTTGGAATGATGTTTTAAGATGTTAAGTGAATCGACTTTCAAATTATAGATGATAAACAATGTTGTAACAAATGTGTTGAATGATAGTTAATGGGGAAACAGATATGATTGTTTAGGTATTTATTTTAAGTAAATGAGTAAAGTGATTTGAGAATATTAATATATTAAAACTAATATATTATTTTGGTATTATAACCAATATATTATTTTTAAAGACCAAGTGATGTTGTGTTCTGAACCAATGGATCTATTTTATTTTATGGTTGTTTATTTTGATAGTTAAATAACTGACTATCAAAATTATGCCCAATGTGCTGTTGGTACGGAAAGACTAGGATCGAATTTATATTCAAAAACCATTCCGAACAAGCAAATTCGTGAAAGATGTTGATTAAATATGGAGCAATTGAAGACCGTAAATCTTCATGAGTGGAAGAACTATTGTTAAATACCTCTGGCTGATCCCTAGAGTTAACAATGATTCTGTCATGATTGAAATCTATGGATTGCAAGGACTTCTCGCTACTGATCTATAGGGTGATTCCTAGGATGCAGTAGGAGGGTGCCTTCGGTTCATCCTGTTCCTGGATGACTTGTATGGACGAATGTTTGACAGAGTATTTCCAACGGGGTCACGAACGTTGATTTCTTCAAACTATCATAGTTGGGTAGCTCCCAACTAGGGTATTCTTGTGGACGTCAATTAGTGATATCTGGAGGATCTGACGATGTGGCATTTAAAGTAAATGGTAGCCAAATGTTCTAAAGATAAATTCTAACCTGAAGCCTCATCAACCGGGAAATGACAGAAACTGGGCTGGCAGCATGGCTATGTGGGTCACTCCCATTAGGGTGTATAATCATCTATTTGGAGAAATTCCTTTTACTTCTTTAATCTATTTCGATGTTGTTCCTTTTCAGGAAACGGTGGGTAGCTCCCAACCGTTAGTGATATACACTCGATAACTGAAGCAAAATGAGTGGTCGGTCATGTGTGGGCCGGGTTGCAAGATGTTCTTGTGAACCCAGTGTTTTCCCCTCTAGAGATACACTATCGGTAGGTGGTTCCATACCTTGTCATAGTCGGAATCCAATCTCCAATAAGCTCCCGTGGTTTTGTTTGTATACTATATATGTGGAGCGTGAGATGCAAGCGTTCCACTAGATTGTTATTTATTTGTATTTAGACATTATTATGATATCAGAAAAGTATTGGTTTTCAAAACTGTTTTGGGTTATCGTAAGGTAAAAACCGTCCGTATTTATGTGTGGATTTGGTCTTACGGTTATCCTTTTCTTTCAAAAAGATTTTGAACTTTAAAATCAAGTTGGATGATTCCCCTTAAAACTTTGCGAGTTTTTCTCACTCTGGTTCACCAGACTAACTCGGTGTTTGTAATACTCGGGTTAGACCGGGTTGTACAGGTTCAGGTTATCGGATGTTGTGAAGTCCAAAGACGAGCTGAAGGAGTTCAGATGTATGATGTTATACAATTATTATTCCGCTATGTGTTATATATATATGAGGACACGCTATTATAACTGTCCCGATGTATTGATGTACTCTGATGTTGTAGGTATTATTTCAAGCTCTCAATAAAAGTTATTTCTATATTATATTTTGTTCCGCTGCGATGTGAGACTCTGATTCTGTGATGGTTCTTATTCTTATTCTTCTATTCTAATATTTCTTCCTTTCTTATCTCACCCCCTGACTTCTTTCTATTGGCATCTGAGTATCCAATGTATTTTGGGTTGATCACGTGTTGTGTAGTCCGCTCAAAAGGTACGGGAAATTTGGGTCATTACACTTGGTATCAGAGCAATGGTTTAGGAATAACCTTGGCTCTATGGTGTAACTCGATAGAGATGGGGTTAGTAATATCCAATATTGAGTTGAGTGTATATATACGAGAGAGCGTATTTGTAGATTTTATATATACAAATGTTTTGTATTGTGTTATTTGATTGGTTCAGGTTGAACTGACAAATTGATACAATATTATTTTGTAAAGAGGGTAAATAAAATAATTTGCCCAAATATATTTTTGTATAGAAATGAAATAATTTTATCAAATTGTTAAGATACTGGTGTGTTTGATAGATTTGAATGAATTCAAATTGGATTATAAATTTGAATGATTTATTAGAACTAGGAGGGGATCTAAATTATGGAATTTATGGTTAAAATATTAATATATGAATTAAAATGAATTAGAAGATGACTTAAAAATAAGTTAATATGGATGATTGTGTTATATTGATTGTGATTAATTGTTTGTTGGATAATAAATTGATTGAATATAAGAATTCATCAACTGTTGCTTATACTAAAAAATAGAAAATAAATTTTAGTATAATTAATTTGAATTAAATCAGCCTTAAAATGAAACTAAAATGGTTTGACCTTATATCTATTATTGGCATTATATATTGAGTTAGTGTAGGTTGGAAAAGAAAGAGCAGTTGGTGATTTGCTTGGTGATAAGAGTTTGGTTACCCGACAAATAGGTAAACCTTAATATATTGATTTGGTGATTGATTTTATATCCCTGAGTTGGGTAGCCGCTTGGCTTTGTTTTCTTTTGAACGAAGAGAGGCCGGGATGGTGAATTGTAGTTCTTTGGATCAAACAGTACAAAGGAGATCCTGGCGAATTTTTCGAAAAATTTGAAACTTAGAAATATTTTAAATTAATTATTTCGGAAATAATTGACTTTGGATCATTCTCCATACTTAGCAATTTCGAGGATGAAATTCTTTTAATGGGGAAAGAATATAACGATCCATATTTTTCGGCTATTTGAATTCGAATTTTAAATTGGTTGTAAATATTATATTTGGAAATATTAATGGATTTAATATCGAACTCGTTTATAAAACGAGGATTGAACGTTTAATTTATATTTAATATAAAACGAGCCCGTAACGATGTGGTAGTTCGTAATATTGAGGTTTGAAATTCAATTGAATATACAGAATCCGTTATAAATCGGAATTCTATGAAACAAGAAACATTAGAATCAGATTGATTATAATTTTCTAACCAAAAAGAAAAATCAAGATTTTATCTCGTATATTGCAAGTTATGTCCAAATCAAATTTTAAAATAGTCGCTATGGATTCATTAGTAAATTTTAGCATATATTTAATAATTTTAAAAAGGGAATTTCTATGTATTTCAAATATCGTTGATCTTGAAATTATTAATATTGAGTTATAGGTCCGTACTGGTTTATATGTGTTGTTTTATTTGGATATGTGTGGTAATAATAGTTTATTCATTTTGTAATTTATTTATATTTTTACGGTGTTATATAAGCCATATAGGTAGTTATTTTTTAAAACAACCTCCGTTTTAGATAAAATGAATTTTATTGGAATACGTATAATTAATTATTGCTAGATTTCAAGTTTGAAGCCAAACGGAGTTGTTTTGTCGGTAGACTAAATTTAAGGGTGAACATTTGGATAAATTGTGATCTAGATAGCGCCATTCTTGTAAATGGAGTGTGACGGCCGGGAATTTCGCTCGATCTGAATCAGTCGTTAAACCGATCTAGACCGTTCGAAACCCCTGATCGTTTGAGAACAGGGCAAATCAGAATGCAGACGGAAGAACATTTCATTGTTATTACAACAATTCCATTAGATACAAGAATATACAGAGTATAAATGAATATTATACATTCGACAAATATCAAAGATTACAATAAATTACATAGCTGCGGAAAATAATACAAAGCACAACTGAAGGTGATATACGGATACAGAGCTTTCCGGATATCATTCCAGCTGTAAACCAGGATCCTGTGAATATAAATCTGCAAAACCAAAACTACTAGCTGCCCGTGTCGAAAATAGGGGCACCCAGAGTTTAGGTTAAAACAATAAACTCCAGGTCAGTCATGTGACTGGTGTGAGAACTAAAACAGTTATTTAAAATTTTACCTTAAAAGAGAGTAATTCAAGGGACCACGCCGTATAACACGGAACGGGTTTCCTCCCAAGAATACTAGTGCATAGAATAAACAACGCAATGCTTTTTCGAAAAATGAAGCTATTATAAGACCCAGGTCCCATCACACAATGCAACGCAAGCCGGAGGATAGGGTTTTCCCTTATAATAGCCAAACATGCTTGGTACGTTTAAAACAAATCATTTGATACTATAATAAGTGTATAGTGTCAAAACAATTTCAATCATAAATATAAATCATAGACGGCATGAGTGCCCTATCCCACTATGTCGCCATACTAGGCTCTACAAATAAAACCGAAATACACGTATTGGAAATTGGATTTCCGTCATGAGTCGAGGCAAGGGGCAAGCTCCTGTAATAACCCGGAAAATCTGGGCCAGTTTAAAATTTTTATTTTAGCAATTTTAGCGAATTTTGAATATTTAAAATAGATATTTTAAATAAATATCGACGTGAAATTTATTTTGAATATAATTCGAACGTATATATTATATACGTCGTCGTTAGAATATAAATATTTATATATAATTATAAATAGAATTGAAAGTGGCGCGGTAGTTCGATAATTCGATTTCAAACTTCAATTGAATGTACCGGGTGCAAAACAATCCGGATTTTAGTGAAACCAAAAACATTAGGATCTAATTGAGGATATCTTTCCAACGAATCCGAGAAATCAAGATTTCATAGCGGAAATCAAAAGATATGTCCAGTTGAAAATTCTGGATAGTCGCTATGGAATTCAGGCCCTTAAAAATGGGAATTTTGCAAGCGACCTCGGATTTCGACGAAACCACTTTTGTTGGATCCGCAGTGTCAAGTTATTGCTAGATTCCAAATTTCATAATTTTTCGAATTAATATGTGAGCGTGGTAAAGGAAAACGCGTTTGACCAGTTTCAGTTGATTTTAATCAACTGGGAATTGGCCATTTTTCTAACGGTCTCGGAATTCGACGAAACTAGTTTTGTTAGGACCGTATCGTCAATATGAAGCTAGAAAATATTTTTCGAGAATTTTTAGAGTTAGTATGTGACCCCGGTAATTTGAAATGTGCGTTAAATCGAATATATACAGATTTATATTCCAATTTAAGCAGAAACCTATCGAAACGGCCGAATTGGCTTGCGTGGCATATCCCATTGTATCCGGAATGGGGGTATTACGCTAGGGACGACAGTCGTTGGGTCCAATTCAAAGCCCGAACGAAAAAGCAACTTTATGGAGAATTAATTGAATAAATAATTAAATATATTTTCTTTTATAACCCCCCCCCCCGGTTACTTTCTTATTTCAGAAATCACCCCCCACCCCCCCTCTCTTCGAAAATCCCGACCCCCCCAAATCGAAGGCGACTTCGCCGTCGCCCTGCCCTCCGCCACCCACCGCCACGCTACCCCAGGCCCACCGCATGAGCCACCCTGCCGTGTCCTCCCCCTCTTCCCGATCTCCCTCCGTCGCGACCTCCCCACCTGCAGCCCCATCGACGAAGACCTAAAACCGCTGCCTCCTCCTGAAACCCTAACCCGAGACCGCGTCGCCCTCCGCTCTACAGCCCCGCCACCTCTGAAGCCCCCACTTCCTCCTGCGCCTCTGCGCCGACGCCCCCCTGCCTGCCAAAACCGCCGAGCTCCCCTACGTCGGAGACCGCCTGAAACCCTACGGCTCCGGCAAGTGCAGCACCCCGAGCCCCCCCCCCCCCCCCCGCCTCTATCGAAAGCAGTAAGCTTCTCTCTCTCTATTTACTGTTTTTCCATTTTTGTTTTCCTTCTTATTTATTTACATTTAAAGCAATTCGAAGATTATAAAAATGAAATTTTTATATTTTGAATGTATGAATAAAATTTTGATTTTTAAATGGAGAAAGGCGTGGTTTTTACATATGTAGAGAATTAAAAATATGATTTTTATATTTTTAAAGTATTAAAAATATAATCTTTACTATATAGAAGTGGTAGAAATATGATTTTTGTTTATGTAGAGAAGTAAAAAATATAATTTTTACATGTTAGGAAAAATAGAAAATATCATCTTTATATGTGTAGCAGCATAAAAATGTGATTTTTATAATGCTATTTTTATAAAGGTGAAAACTTTATTCTTATAAAGGCAAAAACTTCATATTTAAAAGGGCGAGGTCTATGAATTTGAAAAGAAGAAATCTTCATATTTGAAAAGGCGAAATCTTTATATGGAAAATAGCGTGATAAAAATATAATTTTTATCTATATAGCATACCAAAGTAAAAATTCGATTTTTATATATTGAATAGAAAAGTAAAAATTCGATTTTTATATATTGAATAGAAAAGTGAAAATTCGATTTTTATATATTGAATAGAAAAGTAAAAATTCGATTTTTATATATTGAATAGAAAAGTGAAAAATTCGATTTTTATATATTGAATAGAAAAAAAATTCGATTTTTATATATGGAATAGAGAAATAAAAATGTGATTTTTATATATATAGTGTCTACGGGCAACGAAGATGACGATGAAGATTTCTATGAAAGAAGAGTCAAGATGATTGAATAGCTATTTGTGAGAATTTCTCACCTTTCAATTTCTTTTTCTAGTTATATATATACTAGGATGCAGACGGTGCTTAGTAGCACCCGACACAATCGTCCACAGACCATGGACTTGTTTGTTTGATTGCAAAGATTAGTTAGATCATTTGATTGAAATTGAACTGTGTGGTGAAATGAAATTGTTTTGATTGATGTGTGAATGGCGTGGGTCTTCACTAGTCCGGGGAAAAGGCTAGGCCTCGTCCCGTTTCTAGTATCGTGCCGTTATGCCGCCGAAATTTCCTAAAATATGTTAGAAAAATAAAAATATCATTTTTATTGTGTAAATGAACTGAATAGAAATTCATATGTTGAAATAAAATGTTTTATCGTTAAAAAGTATAATTTTTAACGTGAATATGAATATAGTGAATAAAATAAAATATTCATTTACAAACCGGACGGTTTGTTGATGTACACCTATTTGAAGGACATTGATTGGGTCGATAAATTTTACACATCGCCCAACTGCACAAATAAAATCTGTGTTTGATTGTTTGAAACCCCACACGGGTGTTGGGATGAAATTTGAAGTTCACTCATCCTGATTGATTAAATATGTCGATCGATTGATTGACAGGCTGTTATAAGCGTTAGATATCTATATTTGATGCTTATACAGTGTAGTGCACTTTGGATGATGGTTGATTATTTATCGTTGCTATTATATACATGTGTTGTATGGAATCCATATAATTAACTTTATATGGTAATTGATTGGGCCTCATTCCAATTTAGAAGATAAAGAATAATATAATATAAATGTTCATGTGTTGACTGTACTCATTCGTTGAGATTAGTCATGTGTTGAACGAAATATTTTTATAATAAAAATTATATCTTTATCACTATAAAATAAAGGTTCATGTGTTGACTGTACTCATTCGTTGAGATTAGTCATGTGTTGAACGAAATATTTTTATAATAAAAATTACATCTTTATCAATATAATATAAAGGTTCATGTGTTGACTGTACTCATCCGTTGAGATTAGTCATGTGTGGAACGAAGTATTTTAACAATAAAATTTATATCTTTATCACTATAAAGTAAAGGTTCATGTGTTGACTGTACTCATCCGTTGAGATTAGTCATGTGTTGAACGGAATATTTTAACGATAAAATCTACATCTTTATCATATATAGAATTAGAAATCAATTGGAAAATAGATGAGATGAGTGGTCTCCTGGATATTAGTCTGATGTTGGTTTCGGCCTTCGGGGTTAATATTCAGGAAATCGTTCTCTCACTAAATTACGGTTGGAGTCTGATTCAATATCAAACGATAGATACCTTAATTTTTATAAAATATATTAAATAACAAAATAGTCACACGTGGATGGTACTCATTCGTTGAGATTAGTCGTGTGTTGACAAAGAGATAGAGTCATGTATTGAAATAGAAATATTTGAGATAGAAATATTTGAAATAGAATATTTAAAAATAGAAATATATGAAGCCGTGTTGATTAGATTGACGCCATTTTGACGTGAACGATATTTATATCGATTTTATTCATTTAAAAATGAATATTGAAAAGTGATTTCGAAATCGAATATTTTGAAATGAAATTTGAATCAAATTGAATAGGAAAACGAATTCGAATTGAATATATGAGGAATTGAATTCGAATTGAATTGAAAACGATTTCGAAATGAATTGAATATATAACGATTTCGAAATGAATTGAATATATAACGATTTCGAAATGAATTGAATATATAACGATTTCGAAATGAATTGAATATATAATGAATTCGAATTGAATGGAAAACGAATTTGATTTCAATTGAATAGCAAACGAATTCGAATTGAATTGAATAGATAACGAACATGAATTGAATTGAATATAAAACGAATTCGAATTGAATTGAAAACGAATTCGAATTGAATTTAAAACGAATTGAAATGAATTCAAATTGAATTGAAATTTGAATTGAATAGAAATGAATTTTGAAACGAATTTAAAACTATTTATATAATTCGTTTTAAATAGAAATCGACGAAATATATATTATATATATTATATATATAATATAATGGCCTGAATAGAACGCGCCGCGCCGCGGCAGTTCGTGAATTTCGACCATTTATTTCAAACGGACATTGCGGGAGATCCGACCGTCAGATTCTCCTAAAACCAGAACCGTTGGGTTCATATCGAAAAGAGCTTTCTAACGAATATTAGAAATTTAAAATCTAACGGTTGGATTTGGAGATACGTCCAAATCAAATTTGAAAAAGGTCATTGTAAGTGCAGTTCGATGGTCGTTGTTGGAAATCGACTGTACGGGCCTTGATAAAATTATTAAAAATATCAATAATTTGTGTAAAATCATAAGAAATGAGTTGAGAAAATATGGGATGAAAAACTCCATATTTGAAAAGGTAAAAATAGATTTTTATCGAAATGAACTAGTTTGAACTCAATTTAAAACCCGATTTTTTTGTTTTTAAATAAATAAATTAGATTTAAAAAGGGGTTTTAAATAATCATAATTCCTAATATATTTGATTTGAGTTGAACTAGAATTGATTTGTGGGTTTATCGTGAACAGTGTTTTAAATAACACTAGTTCTTTAACCCGATAACAAATAGAATGTGATTTGGGTTTGTCGTGAACTGTGTTTTAAATAACACCTAGTTCTTTAACCCAGCAAAAGGAGTTCTAACGAATCTGCAATTAGATTGAAATGTGAATCTATAATCTAAATTATCAAATTTAGAAATGAGCGGGAATGGAGTATTACCAGTTTTGCTCCAAAGCGATAGTTAAATCTTTAATTAGATTTGAATGTGAAATGGTAATTAATTTTACCGATAACACCACGGTGTTAGATATGGAGTATTACCAGTTTTGCTTCATGGGATGAATAGGTTGGGATTGGGAAATAAAATAAATAATTACTTCGTTACGGTTCGCTAATCTCGACTAGTTGGAAAAAAACCATAATTTGGTTTTAAATGACATCCAAAGGAAGATTACAGGATAAATTTTAAAGAATTTATCTTGGATAAAATTAATGGGAACCTTTCCCTAAGAATGTGGAATTTAGAAACTAGCTGTAGGTTGGCTAAGAAGAATGGTCTCCTGGGTATTGATCTGATGTTGGTTTCGGCCTTCGGGGTTAATATTTGGGAAATTGTTCTCTTGCTAATTTGTGGTTAGTGACTGCTGAATTGGAATGAGGCGTATGTTGTGCTTGTTTAACATTTGTTTTAATATACGCGGGTTGTTCGGAAAGTCCGGGTCTATACCCATTCTGAATAACCGATTCGACGATATGTCGAAGATAAAGACGGTGGTTGAAGACCGGAAGTCTTCACATCGTTTGGGTAATTACTGACGATCCTGATTGGGCTGTACACCCAAGAGGATGGAAATAGTTGGTGGTCGTCCAGACGTACTTGGAGGTGGATGGATATGCGAGGAAAGTGCCTCCAGTTTCGTTCAGACCCAGAACGGACTTGTAAATGGATTGTGTGTCTGACATTG
Source organism: Allium sativum (assembly GCA_030737875.1). Lineage (NCBI taxonomy): Eukaryota > Viridiplantae > Streptophyta > Magnoliopsida > Asparagales > Amaryllidaceae > Allium > Allium sativum. The sequence continues at coordinate 474,148,045 of CM060922.1, forward strand.
GATTTTATTCTGTGAGTTAAATATATATTTGTTTGGCGGCGGAGAATTTATTCTCTTGCTTAACGCCCTTCTCTGAGACGTACGTGGTTAGAGGTTATATATCGATAGATATCAATCGCATGGCATGAATTGCCTGTGTGGCATACTGAGTTGCATGGATCAAGGCTTCTGTTGAAAAGCAAAGTCTTGTGGTTGATGATCAGAGCACGACCTTTGTGGCGTAGCTTTGTGTATAGCGTGGATTCGCGAACCTCACACCTCGGTATGAGTTAAAAACGGGATACGGACCGCTGGGAGAGCACGACGTTTCTTTCTAGCTATGGTGGTGTCAGTGACTTACCAGCCCTGACATTTATATACTTTTCACCTTTGTGGTTGTTGGAATGAGGCGCCTCGATTATAGGTCTGTAAGGACCGGGAAACGTGTGTTCAGGCATAATTAATCCTCTAACGTAAGTGAGGACCGGCCCAGCCGCATCCAGGGTTGCCCAGAGTGCGTAGCCCTGAGGCATTTGCTAGAGTGTCTCGAGCGCGGAGAGGATCTTGCCCCTTGCCTCGACTCATGACGGAAATCCAATTTCCAATACGTGTATTGCGGCTTTATTTGTAGAGCCTAGTATGGCGACATAGTAGCATGGGATGCTATGCCGTCTATGATTTATATTTATGATTGAAACTGTTTTGACACTATACACTTATTATAGTATCAAATGATTTGTTTTAAACGTACCAAGCATGTTTGGCTATTATAAGGGAAAACCCTATCCTCCGGCTTGCGTTGCATTGTGTGATGGGACCTGGGTCTTATAATAGCTTCATTTTTCGAAAAAGCATTGCGTTGTTTATTCTATGCACTGGTATTCTTGGGAGGAAACCCGTTTTGTGTTATACGGCGTGGTCCCTTGAATTACTCTCTTTTAAAGTAAAGTTTTAAATAACTGTTTTAGTTCTCACACCAGTCACATGACTGACCTGGAGTTTATTGTTTTAACCTAAACTCTGGGTGCCCCTATTTTCCGCACGGGCAGCTAGTAGTTTTGGTTTTGCAGATTTATATTCACAGGATCCTGGTTTACAGCTGGAATGATATCCGGAAAGCTCTGTATCCGTATATCACCTTCAGTTGTGCTTTGTATTATTTTCCGCTGCTATGTAATTTATTGTAATCTCTGATAATTTATCGAATGTAATTTATTCATTTATACTCTGTATATTCTTGTATCTGATGGAATTGTCGTAATAGCAATGAAATGTTCTTCTGTTTGTGTTCTGATTTGTCATGTTCTCAAACAATCAGGGATTTCGAACGGTCTATATCGGTTTAACGACTGATTCGGATCGAGCGAAATTCCCGCCCGTCACATTTGGTATCAGAGCTCTGGTTTACAAAGCTCGAGAACAAGGCACATTAGAACCATACGAAAGAATTCATCAGATATTGGATTAGTAATATCCAATTAGAATGACTCGTTAGAGATAGGATCAGTAGTATCCTAGAACGAGTGTGAAGAGTATATTTTTCAAATGAAAACAATTTTGTTTTGAAAATTTAAACCATTTTAAACGTATTTGATTATTTATTTTGAATATGGACAATCGAGTATATAAAGATTTTGCATATACGCGTCATGAACGTATATTCGAAGTTTTAATATATTGGATAGATATAGAATCACGCTCTAGTGGCCCGAAGATGATTCTGATGATTGACTAGTCGTCATTAGTATTCATGTTCGAGTAACGAAGGTGTGATATCTATATATTTCCATTAGACTGGTGTGAGAACCAAAACTTATATAGTTAGAACACATTGTTGTAAATTGGCATCAAAAACATGATTTTCTGTATATATATCAAATTTATGAATTTGAAACTCTAATTCACTAATTGATTGATGTTTGTGTTGTTTGTTTATTTGTTTGCTAATTTTGAACCATTATGCCTAATTGAACCAAATATTGACTTATATTAAAAATTGGTTGCATTTGCTTGCATATACATATACTTACATTGAACAGGTCATAGCAAGGAGGCTAGAGCAGAGAATAAAATTTGTTTGCCCGACAAATAGGTACATGTTTACTACATAATTTACTGTTTTGTTTGAGTGATGATGATTTTATGAGCCTATTGGCTAGCCGCTTGGCTGTTTCTTTTTCTTTTTGAGATTAGAAGGACCGGGGAAGCTATTTGAAATTCCCCATGCTCCTGGTGCAGGGGAGGTTATGGCGAAATTTTTCGAAAATTTAGGGTGTTAGCCAAATTTTTGAAATTTTGAAAATTCACAGAAACTGAAAAGTTGGAGAATGCAAGCCAGATCGAACGTAGAGCTGAATAATCAAACCACTTTCGACTTTGTTCCTTTTCGGGGACGAAAAGTTTTAAGTGGGGGAGATTGTAATAACCCGGAAAATCTAGGCCAGTTTAAAATTTTTATTTTAGCAATTTTAGCGAATTTTGAATATTTAAAATAGATATTTTAAATAAATATCGACGTGAAATTTATTTTGAATATAATTCGAACGTATATATTATATACGTCGTCGTTAGAATATAAATATTTATATATAATTATAAATAGAATTGAAAGTGGCGCGGTAGTTCGATAATTCGATTTCAAACTTCAATTGAATGTACCGGGTGCAAAACAATCCGGATTTTAGTGAAACCAAAAACATTAGGATCTAATTGAGGATATCTTTCCAACGAATCCGACAAATCAAGATTTCATAGCGGAAATCAAAAGATATGTCCAGTTGAAAATTCTGGATAGTCGTTATGGAATTCAGGCCCTTAAAAATGGGAATTTTGCAAGCGACCTCGGATTTCGACGAAACCACTTTTGTTGGATTCGCAGTGTCAAGTTATTGCTAGATTCCAAATTTCATAATTTTTCGAATCAATATGTGAGCGTGGTAAAGGAAAACGCGTTTGACCAGTTTCAGTTGATTTTAATCAACTGGGAATTGGCCATTTTTCTAACGGTCTCGGAATTCGACGAAACTAGTTTTGTTAGGACCGTATCGTCAATATGAAGCTAGAAAATATATTAGCAATTCCGATTATTTAAAACCTCTTTTTAAATCTAATTTATTTATTTAAAAATAATTGGGTTTTAAATTTAGTTCAAAACTAGTTTATTTCGATAAAAATCCATTTTTATCTTTTCAAATATGGAGTTTTTCACTCCAAATTTTCTCAAATCATTTCTTATGATTTTACACAAATTATTACTATTTTTAATAATTTTATTAAGGCCTGTACAGTCGATTTCCAACAACGGCCATCGAACTGCACCTATAGCAACCTTTTTCAAATTTGATTTGGATGTATCTCCAAATCCAACCGTTAGATTTTGAATTTCAAATATTCGTCAGAAAGCTCTTTTCGATACGAACCCAACGGTTCCGGTTTTAGGAGAATCCGACAGTCGGATCTCCCGTAATGTCCGTTCGAAGTTAATGGTCGAAATTCGTGAACTGCCGCGGCGCGGCGCGTTCTATTCATGCCATTATATTATATATATTATATATATAATATATATTTCGTCGATTTCTATTTAAAACGAATTATATAAATAGTTTTAAATTCGTTTCAAAAACAATTTCAACTTGCATTTCAATTCAAATCAAAATTGAATTTTTCCTTATAAATTCGTTTTAAAATTCATTTCTATTCAATTCAAATTTCAATTCAATTTGAATTCAATTCAATTCGTTTTCAATTCAATTCGAATTGGTTTTCAATTCAATTCGAATTCGTTTTCAATTCAATTCAAATTCGTTTTCTATTCAATTCGAATTCGTTTTCAATTCGATTCAAATTCGTTTTATATTCAATTCAAATCAAATTCGTCATATATTCAATTCAAATCAAATTCGTTATATATTCAATTCAAATCAAATTCGTTGTATATTCAATTCAAATCAAATTCGTCATATATTCAATTCAAATCAAATTCGTTGTATATTCAATTCAAATCAAATTCGTCATATATTCAATTCAAATCAATTTCGATATATATTCAATTCAAATCAATTTCGATATATATTCAATTCAAATCAATTTCGATATATATTCAATTCAAATCAATTTCGATATATATTCAATTCAAATCAATTTCGATATATATTCAATTCAAATCAATTTCCATTTCAAAATACTCGATTTCGAAATCACTTTTCAATATTCATTTTAAAATGAATAAAATCGATATAAATATCGTTCACGTCAAAATGGCGTCAATCTAATCAACACAGCTTCATATATTTCTATCTTCAAATATTCTATTTCAAACATTTCCTTTTCAAACATTTCTATTTCAAATATTTCGTTTGCAAATATTTCTATTTCAAATATTTCGTTTTCAAATACTTCTACTTCAAATATTTCGTTTGCAAATATTTCTACTTCAAATATTTCGTTTTCAAATATTTCGTTCAACACATGACTAATCTCAACGGATGAGTACAGTTAACACATGAACCTTTTTTATATTGATAAAGATGTAAATTTTATTATAAAAATATTTCGTTCAACACATGACTAATCTCAACGGATGAGTACTGTTGATCGACGCTAGTCTATGAATTAGAAAAGCGCGACATTTGTAATAAATTCTGCAAGCATACAGGTGTGTAGCATACAGGTCGAACACAGGGAGGTTTGTTAAATTTTATTATTTATATGTTTCGTGGGCGTGTTAGACGAACTTTGGAGGTTGATTTTGCAAAACAAAACAAAATTAAAACTGTAATTTGATTCAGAACAGATCTAACTGAACCGACGATCAAATCACAATTTCAATGGAAAGCAGATGAAACTATGAATTAGATTTGAATCTAATCAAACCCAATTTGACCTAAGAAAATAAAAAAAAAAAGAAATTGAAATTGCAGAAATTGAAATAACAAACAAGAATTAAAATTAGGATTTCCGCTGAATCTAATCAGACGGTAAATCACTAATGCAAACAAGTGCAAAATACAAATAGTGTTCTACCGAATCTAATCGTGTAGACAACACTAGTTGCTAAGAAAACAGAAAGATGCAGAAAATAAAAGAGAAAGAAGAACTTTTATTAGGACAATGGAATAAGAGATGAGATAGGATGGTGGCTACAATGCCATTACAAGGGTATATATAGAGTAGATAGCCAAACCCTAACCCTAACCCTAATGGTAAATGGGCCTGGTCATTACACCACTAATTTGTTTACAATGAGAAACATAAATGGGCCTTAGATAAATAAAGCAAATTTGGGCCTTTTCTCTTTTTCCTCTTGCTTCCTTGATATTTCTTCATTGATTTGTGATGTGCAAAGCCTTTTTCTCACTCCTTTTCTTGTCCAACAGCAACTAGATGTGATATCTTCATCTACAATTCTTCAAAATGCAAATACACAGCAAATTGAACTCTATTTCTCTACATTTCTGGTTGCATGCGGCCTGGGTTGGACTATCTGTAAAAATAACAAAACAATACCCAAATAATATTTATTTATATACAAAAGATAAGATATAGGAGCATAAAATAAACACATTTCTATGTCAATCAACTGTCAACACATGAACCTTTTTTATATTGATAAAGATGTAAATTTTATTATAAAATTATTTCGTTCAACACATGACTAATCTCAACGGATGAGTACTGTCAACACATGAACCTTTATTTTATATTATTCTTTATTTTCTAAATTGGAATGAGGCCCAATCAATTACCATATAAAGTTAATTGTATGGATTTTCATAAATCACACGTATATCATAGCATTGAAAAATAATCAACCATCAACCAAAGTGCACTACACTGTATAAGCATCAAATATAGATATCTAACGCTTATAACAGCCTGTAAATCAATCGATCGACATATTGAATCAGTTAGGATGAGTGAACTTCAAATTTCATCCCAACACCCGTGTGGGGTTTCAAACAATCAAACACAGATTTTATTCGTGCAGTTGGGCGATGTGTAAAATTTATCGACCCAATCAATATCAGTCAAATCAGTGTATATAAACAAATCGGTCGATTTGTTTATAAATATTTATTTATTCACTTTCACGTTAAAAATTATATTTTTAACGACAAAACATTTTATTCAACCTATGAAAATATTCTATTCAGTTCATTTATTAAATAAAATGATTTCTTTATTTTTCTAACTTATTTTAGAAAATTTCGGCGGCATAACGGCACGATACTAGAAACGGGACAAGGCCTAGCCTTATCCCCGGTCTAGTGAAGGCCCACGCCATTCACACATCAATCAAATTCATTCATTTCACCAAACAATTCAATTTCAAATCAAATCATCTAACTAATCTATGCAACCAAACAAACAAGTCCATGGTCTGTGGACGATTGTGTCGGGTGCTACTAAGCACCGTCTGCATCCTAGTATATATATATATAATTAGAAAATGAAATTGAAAGGTGAGAAATTCTCACCAATAGCTATCCAATCATCCTGACTCTTCTTTTGTAGAAGTCTTCGTCGTTCTCGCCTTTCGTCACTTTCGTTGCCCGTATTCACTACATATATAAAAATCATATTTTTATTTTGCTATTCAATATATAAAAATCGAATTTTTACTTTGTTATTCAATATATAAAAATCGAATTTTTACTTTGTTATATAGATAAAAATTCCATTTCAAAAATATAGATTTCGCCTTTTCAAATATATCATTATAAAAATCACATTTTTATTTTTCTACACATATAAAGATGATATTTCTAATATTCCTATCATGTAAAAAATTATATTTTTAATTCTCTACATAAACAAAAATCATATTTTTACATCGTCTATATAGTAAAGACTATATTTTTAATACTTTAAAAATATAAAAATCATTTTTTTAATTGAATAAAAATCTTTTCTACCTCTTCCTTTCATAAAAATTATATTTTTATCCTATGTGTGGTATAAAGATTATATTTTTATTATCACCACTAATCAAAATCCGATCTTTCTACATTCAAATAAAAATACGATCTTTTCACCTTTAAAAATATCGTCTTTCATTCATTAAAAATCCGCCTTTTCAATTTTAAAAATCTTATCTTTATTTTATTTTAAAAATCAAATCAAAATTTATATTCATTTATAAAAATCACTTCTTAAACAAGGTTATATAATTAAAAATAAAATCACATTTCTAATACATAAGTAAATAAAGAAAAATGAAGTTAAAAACTCACCTTGCTTCGAATTGAGGAGGGGTTTCGTGCGCCTGAGGGAGAGAGGGGCTGCAGGGGTTTTGTTGAGGCGGTGTCCGGGGCGTGGGGCTTGGGGTTTCGCGCGAGGTGGTTTGGTGGGGGGTGCGGTCGGGGTTTGGGGGTAGCGGAGGCTGTTGGATGCGGGTTCGATCGCAGGGGGCTAGGGCTCACGCAGGAGAGGGAGAGAGGAAGGAGAAGAAGGAGGGGAGGGGGGCGCGCATCGCCTGAGGGGGCGGAGCATTGACGAGGGGCGGCGGCGATTTCCGTCGCTGGTGGAGTGATTTGTCTTTTTTTTCTTTAAAATCGATTTCGGTAATGAATTACAGGGGGGGCCAACGTGATTTAAGGAGGAGGGAGAGAAAAGTTTAATTTATTTAATTATTTTAATTGCAAAAAGTTGACTTTCACAAACGACCTCTAAACGAGGCCCACCGCCTGTCGTCCATAGCTAATTACCCCCATTCCGAACACAATGGAATATGTATCGTAAGCTGATTTGATCGTTACAATCAATTTCCGTTGAATTTACATTTAAATCACTATATTGAATTTTAAACGTATATTTCAAATTACCGGGGTCGCATACGAACTTTAAAAATTCTAGAAAAATATTTTCTAGCTTCGTATTGACGATACGGTCCTAACAAAACTAGTTTAGTCGAATTCTGAGACCGTTGGAAAAATGGCCAATTTCCAGTCGATTAAAATCAACTGAAACTGGTCAAACGCGTTTTCCTTTACCACGCTCACATATTGATTCGAAAAATTATGAAATTTGAAACCTAGCAATAAATTGACATCACGGATCCAACAAAAGTGGTTTCGTCGAAATCCGAGGTCGCTTGCAAAATGTCTATTTTTAAGGGCCTGAATTCCATAGCGACTATTCAGAATTTTCAACTGAACATATCTTTTGATTCCCGCTATGAAATTTTGATTTTTCAGATTCGTTGGAAAGATATTCTCAATTAGATCCTAATGTTTTTGGTTTCACTAAAATCTGGATGGTTTTGCACCCGGTACATTCAATTGGAGTTTGAAATCGAATTATCGAACTACCGCGCCATTTTCAGTTCTATTTATAATTATATATAAATATTTATATTCTAACGACGGCGTATATAATATATACGTTCGAATTATATTCAAAATAAATTTCTCGTCGTTTTTATTTAAAATAATCTATTTTAAATATTCAAAATTCATTAAAATTGCCAAAATAAAAATTTTAAACTGGCCCAGAATTTCGGGTTGTTACAATCTCCCCCACTTAAAACTTTTCGTCCCCGAAAAGGAACAAAGTCGAAAGTGGTTTGATTAATCAGCTCTACGTTCGATCTGGCTTCCATTCTCCAACTTTTCAGTTTCTGAGAATTTTCAAATTTTTCAAAAATTTGGCTAACACCCTAAATTTTCGAAAAATTTCGCCGTAATCTCCCCTGCACCGGGAGCCACGGGAAAATCCCGAAATTGCCATATAGGCCTTCTGATCTCAAAAAGAAAAAGAAAAGGCCAAGTGGCTAGCCAATAGGCTCATAAAATCATCATCACCCAAACAAAACAGTAAATTATGTAGTAAACATGTACCTATTTGTCGGGCAAGCAAATTTTATTCTCTGCTCTAGCCTCCTTGCTATGACCTGTTCAATGTAAGTATATGTATATGCAAGCAAATGCAACCAATTTTAATATAATTCAATATTTGATTCAATTAGGCTAAATGTTTCAAAATTATCAAACAAATAAACAAACAACACAAACATCAATCAATTAGTGAATTAGAGTTTCAAATTCATAATTTTGATATATATACAAAAATCATGTTTTTGATGCCAATTCACAACAATGTGTTCTAACTATTTATAAGTTTTGGTTCTCACACCAGTCTAATGGAAATATATAGAAAATCACACCTTCGAAACTCGAACACACACTACTGATGCTATATAGTCATCAATAGAATCATCTCCGAGCGACTAGAGTGTGACTCTATATCTATCTAATATATTAAAACTTCGAATATACGTTCATGACGCGTATATACAAAACCTTTATATATTGGATTGTCCATATTCAAAATAAATAAATAATCAAATACGTTTAAAATGGTTTGAATTTTCAAAACAAAATTGTTTTCAATTGAAAAATATACTCTTCACACTCGTTCTAGGATACTACTGATCCTATCTCTAACGAGTCATTCTAATTGGATATTACTAATCCAATATCTGATGAATTCTTTCGTATGGTTCTAATGTGTCTTGTTCTCGAGCTCTATAAACCAAAGCTCTGATACCAAACGTGACGGCCGGGAATTTCGCTCGATCCGAATCAGTCGTTAAACCGATCTAGACCGTTCGAAACCCCTGATCGTTTGAGAATAGGACAAATCAGAATGCAGACGGAAGAACATTTCATTGTTATTACAATAATTCCATCAGATACAAGAATATACAGAGTATAAATGAATATTATACATTCGACAAATATCAGAGATTACAATAAATTACATAGCAGCGGAAAATAATACAAAGCACAACTGAAGGTGATATACGGATACAGAGCTTTCCGGATATCATTCCAGCTGTAAACCAGGATCCTGTGAATATAAATCTGCAAAACCAAAACTACTAGCTGCCCGTGTCGAAAATAGGGGCACCCAGAGTTTAGGTTAAAACAATAAACTCCAGGTCAGTCATGTGACTGGTGTGAGAACTAAAACAGTTATTTAAAATTTTACTTTAAAAGAGAGTAATTCAAGGGACCACGCCGTATAACACGGAATGGGTTTCCTCCCAAGAATACTAGTGCATAGAATAAACAACGCAATGCTTTTTCGAAAAATGAAGCTATTATAAGACCCAGGTCCCATCACACAATGCAACGCAAGCCGGAGGATAGGGTTTTCCTTATAATAGCCAAACATGCTTGGTACGTTTAAAACAAATCATTTGATACTATAATAAGTGTATAGTGTCAAAACAATTTCAATCATAAATATAAATCATAGACGGCATGAGTGCCCCATCCCACTATGTCACCATACTAGGCTCTACAAATAAAACCGAAATACACGTATTGGAAATTGGATTTCCGTCATGAGTCGAGGCAAGGGGCAAGCTCCTCTCCGCGTTCGAGACACTCTAGCAAATGTCTCAGGGTTACGCACTCTGGGCAACCCCGGATCCTCCAAGGCCGGTCCTCACTTACGTTAGAGGATTAATTATGCCTGAACACACGTTTCCCGGTCCTTACAGACCTATAATCGAGGCGCCTCGCATTCCAACAACCACATAGGTGAAAAGTATATAAATGTCAGGTCTGGTAAGTCACTGACACCACCATAGCTAGAAAGAAACGTCATGCACTCCTTGGGTCCTTATCCCGTTTTTTACTCATACCGGGGTGTGAGGCTCGCGAATTCACGTTATACACAAAGCTGCCACGTAGGCGTGCTTTGATCATCAATCACAAGACTTTGCTTTTCAACAGAAGCCTTGATCATTGCATCTTAGCGTGCCACACAGGCAAGTCATGCCATGCGATTGATATTTATCGATATATAACCTCTAAGCTCATACGTCTCAGAGAAGGGCGTTAAGCAAGAGAATAAATTCTCCGTCGCCAAACAGATATATATTTAACAGAAATCAATCAACACAGAATAAAATCCAATGTCAGACACACAATCCATTTTCAAGTTCGTTCTGGGTCTGAACGAAACCGGAGGCACTTTCCTCGCATATCCATCCATCTCCAAGTACGTCTGGACGACCACCAACTATTTCCATCCTCTTGGGTGTACAGCCTAATCAGGATCGTCAGTAATTGCCCAAACGATGTGAAGACTTCCGGTCTTCGACCACCGTCTTCATCTTCGACTTATCGTCGAATCGGTTATTCAGAATGGGTATAAACCCGGACTTTCCAAACAACCCGCGTATATTAAAACGAATGTTACACAAACTCAACATACGCCTCATTCCAATTCATATTCTTAGGGGAAAGTTCCCATTAATTTTATCCAAGATAAATTCTTTAAAATTTATCCTTTAATCTTCCTTTGGATGTCATTTCAAACCAAATTATGGTTTTCCAAACTAGTCGAGATTAGCGAACCGCAACGAAGTAATTATTTATTTTATTTCCCAATCCCAACGTATTCATCCCATGAAGCAAAACTGGTAATACTCCATATCTAATACCACAGTGTTGTCGATAAAATTAATTATCATTTCACGTTCAAATCTAATTAAAGATTTAACTACCGCTTTGGAGCAAAACTGGTGATACTCCATTCTCGCTCACTTCAATATTTGATAATTTAGATTATCAATTCACATTTCAATCTAATTGTAGATTCATTAAAACTCCTTTTTCTGGGTTAAAGAACTAATGTCATTTAAAACACAGTTCACGACAAACCCAAATCACATTCTATTTATTACCGGGTTAAAGAACTAGTGTTATTTAAAACACCGTTCACGGTAAACCCATTTCAAATCCAATCAAATATATTAGCAATTCTGATTATTTAAAACCCCTTTTTAAATCTAATTTATTTACTTAAAAATAATTGGGTTTTAAATTTAGTTCAAAACTAGTTTATTTCGATAAAAATCCATTTTTATCTTTTCAAATATGGAGTTTTTCACTCCAAATTTCCTCAAATCATTTCTTATGATTTTACACAAATTATTACTATTTTTAATAATTTTATTAAGGCCCGTACAGTCGATTTCCAACAACGGCCATCGAACTGCACCTATAGCAACCTTTTTCGAATTTGATTTGGACGTATCTCCAAATCCAACCGTTAGATTTTGAATTTCAAATATTCGTTAGAAAGCTCTTTTCGATACGAACCCAACGGTTCCGGTTTTAGGAGAATCCGACGATCGGATCTCCCGTAATGTCCGTTCGAAGTTAATGGTCGAAATTCGTGAACTGCCGCGGCGCGTTCTATTCAGGCCATTATATTATATATTATATATATAATATATATTTCGTCGATTTCTATTTAAAACGAATTATATAAATAGTTTTAAATTCGTTTCAAAAACAATTTCAACTTCCATTTCAATTCAAATCAAAATTGAATTTTTCCTTATAAATTCGTTTTAAAATTCATTTCTATTCAATTCAAATTTCAATTCAATTTGAATTCAATTCAAATTTCAATTCAATTTGAATTCAATTCAATTCGTTTTCAATTCAATTCGAATTGGTTTTCAATTCAATTCGAATTCGTTTTCAATTCAATTCGAATTCGTTTTCCATTCAATTCAAATTCGTTTTCAATTCGATTCGAATTCGTTTTATATTCAATTCAAATCAAATTCGTCATATATTCAATTCAAATCAAATTCGTTATATATTCGATTCAAATCAAATTCGTTGTATATTCAATTCAAATCAAATTCGTCGTATATTCAATTCAAATCAAATTCGTTGTATATTCAATTCAAATCAAATTCGTCATATATTCAATTCAAATCAATTTCGATATATATTCAATTCAAATCAATTTCGATATATATTCAATTCAAATCAATTTCGATATATATTCAATTCAAATCAATTTCGATATATATTCAATTCAAATCAATTTCCATTTCAAAATATTCGATTTCGAAATCACTTTTCAATATTCATTTTAAAATGAATAAAATCGATATAAATATCGTTCATGTCAAAATGGCGTCAATCTAATCAACACAGATTCATATATTTCTATCTTCAAATATTCTATTTCAAACATTTCCTTTTCAAACATTTCTATTTCAAATAATTCATTTGCAAATATTTCTATTTCAAATATTTCGTTTTCAAATACTTCTACTTCAAATATTTCGTTTGCAAATATTTCTACTTCAAATATTTCATTTTCAAATATTTCGTTCAACACATGACTAATCTCAACGGATGAGTACAGTCAACACATGAACCTTTTTTATATTGATAAAGATGTAAATTTTATTATAAAAATATTTCGTTCAACACATGACTAATCTCAACGGATGAGTACTGTCAACACATGAACCTTTTTTATATTGATAAAGATGTAAATTTTATTATAAAATTATTTCGTTCAACACATGACTAATCTCAACGGATGAGTACTGTCAACACATGAACCTTTATTTTATATTATTCTTTATTTTCTAAATTGGAATGAGGCCCAATCAATTACCATATAAAGTTAATTGTATGGATTTTCATAAATCACACGTATATCATAGCATTGAAAAATAATCAACCATCAACCAAAGTGCACTACACTGTATAAGCATCAAATATAGATATCTAACGCTTATAACAGCCTGTCAATCAATCGATCGACATATTGAATCAGTTAGGATGAGTGAACTTCAAATTTCATCCCAACACCCGTGTGGGGTTTCAAACAATCAAACACAGATTTTATTCGTGCAGTTGGGCGATGTGTAAAATTTATCGACCCAATCAATATCAGTCAAATCAGTGTATATAAACAAATCGGTCGATTTGTTTATAAATATTTATTTATTCACTTTCACGTTAAAAATTATATTTTTAACGACAAAACATTTTATTCAACCTATGAAAATATTCTATTCGGTTCATTTATTAAATAAAATGATTTCTTTATTTTTCTAACTTATTTTAGAAAATTTCGACGGCATAACGGCACGATACTAGAAACGGGACAAGGCCTAGCCTTATCCCCGGTCTAGTGAAGGCCCACGCCATTCACACATCAATCAAATTCATTCATTTCACCAAACAATTCAATTTCAAATCAAATCATCTAACTAATCTATGCAAACAAACAAGTCCATGGTCCGTGGACGATTGTGTCGGGTGCTACTAAGCACCGTCTGCATCCTAGTATATATATATATTTAGAAAATGAAATTGAAAGGTGAGAAATTCTCACCAATAGCTATCCAATCATCTTGACTCTTCTTTTATAGAAGTCTTCGTCGTTCTCGCCTTTCGTCACTTTCGTTGCCCGTATTCACTACATATATAAAAATCATATTTTTATTTTGCTATTCAAATATAAAAATTGAATTTTTACTTTTTTATTCAATATATAAAAATCGAATTTTTACTTTGTTATATAGATAAAAATTCCATTTCAAAAATATAGATTTCGCCTTTTCAAATATATCATTATTAAAATCACATTTTTATTTTTCTACACATATAAAGATGATATTTCTAATATTCCTATCATGTAAAAAATTATATTTTTAATTCTCTACATAAACAAAAATCATATTTTTACATCGTCTATATAGTAAAGACTATATTTTTAATACTTTAAAAATATAAAAATCATTTTTTTAATTGAATAAAAATCTTTTCTACCTCTTCCTTTCATAAAAATTATATTTTTATTCTATGTACAGTATAAAGATTATATTTTTATTATCACCACTAATCAAAATCCGATCTTTCTACATTCAAATAAAAATACGATCTTTTCACCTTTAAAAATATCGTCTTTCATTCATTAAAAATCCGCCTTTTCAATTTTAAAAATCTGATCTTTATTTTATTTTAAAAATCAAATCTAAATTTATATTCATTTATAAAAATCACTTCTTAAACAAGGTTATATAATTAAAAATAAAATCACATTTCTAATACATAAGTAAATAAAGAAAAATGAAGTTAAAAACTCACCTTGCTTCGAATTGAGGAGGGGTTTCGTACGCCTGAGGGAGAGAGGGGCTGCATGGGTTTTGTTGAGGCGGTGTCCGGGGCGTTGGGCTTGGGGTTTCGCGCGAAGTGGTTTGGTGGGGGGTGCGGTCGGGGTTTGGGGGTAGCGGAGGCTGTTGGATGCGGGTTCGATCGCAGGGGGCTAGGGCTCACGCAGGAGAGGGAGAGAGGAAGGAAAAGAAGGAGGGGGGGGGGGCGCATCGCCTGAGGGGGCGGAGCATTGACGAGGGGCGGCGGCGATTTCCGTCGCTGGTGGAGCGATTTGTCTTTTTTTTTCTTTAAAATCGATTTCGGTAATGAATTACAAGGGGGGGGGGGCCAACGTGATTTAAGGAGGAGGGAGAGAAAAGTTTAATTTATTTAATTATTTTAATTGCAAAAAGTTGACTTTCACAAACGACATCTAAACTAGGCCCACCGCCTGTCGTCCATAGCTAATTACCCCCATTCCGAACACAATGGAATATGTATTGTAAGCTGATTTGATCGTTACAATCAGTTTCCTTTGAATTTACATTTAAATCACTATATTGAATTTTAAACGTATATTTCAAATTACCAGGGTCGCATACCAACTTTAAAAATTCTAGAAAAATATTTTCTAGCTTCGTATTGACGATACGGTCCTAACAAAACTAGTTTCGTCGAATTCTGAGACCGTTGGAAAAATGGCCAATTTCCAGTCGATTAAAATCAACTGAAACTGGTCAAACGCGATTTCCTTTACCACGCTCACATATTGATTCGAAAAATTATGAAATTTGAAACCTAGCAATAACTTGACATCACGGATCCAACAAAAGTGGTTTCGTCGAAATCCGAGGTCGCTTGCAAAATGTCTATTTTTAAGGGCTTGAATTCCATAGCGACTATTCAGAATTTTCAACTGAACATATCTTTTGATTCCCGCTATGAAAATTTGATTTTTCAGATTCGTTGAAAAGATATTCTCAATTAGATCCTAATGTTTTTGGTTTCACTAAAATCCGGATGGTTTTGCACCCGGTACATTCAATTGGAGTTTGAAATCGAATTATCGAACTACCGCACCATTTTCAATTCTATTTATAATTATATATAAATATTTATATTCTAACGATGGCGTATATAATATATACGTTCGAATTATATTCAAAATAAATTTCTCGTCGTTTTTATTTAAAATAATCTATTTTAAATATTCAAAATTCATTAAAATTGCCAAAATAAAAATTTTAAACTGGCCTAGAATTTTGGGTTGTTACACGGAGTCCATTTTCAATGAAACTAGTTTCATTAGGACCATAATGTCGAATTATGTCACGACGTTCAATTTCGTAATTTTTGGGAGTTCGTGTGCCACGGTGCGATTTTAACGGTCCGCGTTAAATAGTGGTATCCTGTAAAATTTAACCTACTTTAAAATAAACAAGCCCAACCAAAAGCATGTTAAATTAAAATATAACATCAAATTTAAATATATACATATATATATATATATGTCGACCTGCTCACATGCTATTTGAAATATTTTGTTTAACCGAATTAACCTTCCCACGCTTGCTTTCATTTTCATTGCATCTCAATATTTGCTTTACTTGTGTTCCAAATACTCCATTTCTGTGCACACCAATCCATCCCAACGCCTTGATGCCCAAGTTTTTGAAAATCACACCCACGCAATAGCTTGCTGTACACTATTGCAAACCTATCTAAACACCTTGATGCCCACAGATTTTTCTATAATAAATATTGCTTCTCCATCATTTTTTGTAACAACCCTGAATTTTGGGGCCAATTTAAAATTTATTTTAAGTGATTTTAAATGAGTTTTGATATTTAGAATAATCTATTTTAAATAATAATGATCACAAATTTGGTTCAAATCGAAGTTAGAATGAATAAATTAATTTTAATTATAAAAAGAGTTAGAAATAGCGCGGTAGTTTGAAAAGTCAAACTTGAACTTTGGCTGACCGTATAGGACGCCAAATTTAACGGATTTTAGTGAAATCAAAAATATTGGAATCTATTTAAATATATCTTTCCAACGAATCCGAAAAATCGAAATTTCATAGCGGAAATCAAAAGTTATGGCCAATTCAATTTTTAGAGGGTCGCTAGGTAATTTGCATAGGTCAATAATGCTACTTTTTGCATATAAAGGAATTTGAACTCGAAACCACTTCCATTGAGTCCGGAATGACGTTTCTGCATTGAAAATGTATAAACACTTATATATTTGGAGTTTCGAAAATTATTTGTTTAAAAATGATTTTTTTGGTAATTTTTAGAATTAAAATATAATTATAATTGATTTTTCAGTGTAAACGGGCAAATTTTTGACTTTAAAAATTCATTAAAAATTCATATGAACTCAGAATTTAGCGAAATTAATTTTCATAGGTCCACAGCATCAAAACATTGCTAAATATAATTTTCGAGAATTTTTGAAGTTAATTTGTGACCTCGGTGAATTTTCATGTACGGTATACATTAAAATATTAATAAAATAATATAATTATTCCAGAACTCATAATAAATTTCGGAATTGGGTCCTGTAACATGTTCCATTGAGTTCAGAAGGCCTCAAAACCTTAAGAACGACAGTAAGCAGGCCTAAATCGGAGTTCGGACCAAAACGGGCCTTAACGGGCTAATTAAATTATTAAATAATGATTAGGAAAACCTAAATAATGTTATAAAACCCGAAATTTACTGTTCATCATCCTCTACATCGTGTTTTTCAGCCGACATATGCAGGCCAAAGAACCCATCATGGCCGAATTCTTCTAACTTCGATTTCTCTCTCATTTTTCAACGAAATTTAGCGTGTGAGTACTCGTTTCGAAGCTCTTCCCGAGCTCTTTCTTCTCCGACAAGAATCACCTCAAACCGTGCCCTGTCGAAGCCACCATACCCCTCCAAAGCCGCGGCCTTTGCGCCCCCACCGCGCCACCCATGTTGAGCCGCACCTCCTCCAATTCCCGGTGAAGATAACCCTCTCCTAGCCGGTCCTTCTCCAACAAACGGCTCGTCGTTTCGTCAACTACAACTCCAGAAAATCGAATTTGAAGTTTTGAACGTTCTAAGGTAGATTTTATTTCAGATTTCCCCACGCTTTTAAGCATTACACAGCCAGTTGTAAAAAGCTGATTTTGATTTTTCCTATGAATTTGCATTAGAATTGTCCCAGATCCGCAATTGTTTTGAACTCGAACATCAAATCTGTTCGAACCTGAATCTTCTTCTCTGACCAAACACGGTGAGAATTTTATTTTTAAATTTAATTTAATTTAATTTAATTTATTAAATTATTATTTGCATGATTGTTAACCGTAGATCTAATATGTTATGATATTTAGAACATAGATCCGAATTGTACACCCCGTATGTTGTTAGATCTGAATTGCATGATATTAGATCTGAAAATTTAGGGAAGAAACCTGAATTAATAATTAATTATAATTAATTATGGTTATTTGTTTAATCACGCTACGTTGATTTTACATATGTCAAGTTAAAACATCACCTTATAATTACATTGATGTTAATTATTGGAATTGGATTTGTTGTCATGGTTGGATGTTGCTGTTATGTGATGTGATGAAAATTTACTTTTTATGGGATGCAAATAAAATAGGAATGCGACTTGTGGTGGAATTTACATATTATTATGTGAAATTAAAATAAGATGAAAATTTGACCATGTAAATTAAAAAAAAAAAAGACGATCTTTTTATACTTAAAATAAAAGGACAAATCTTTTTATATTGAAAACAAAAATATGAAAATCCGACGATGTAAATAAAAAGACAATCTTTTTGCATTGTATAATAGAAGAGATAATATTTTTACATTGTAAAATAGAAAGATTAATATCTTTACGTTGTAAAGTAGAGAAGTTGATATTTTTACATTATCAAAATGAAAAGTTGATATCTTTACATTGTAAACATAAAAGTGAATATTTTTGCATTGTAAGTAAAAGAATGAATTTTGCGATGTAAAGTAAAATAACATTTTTATATGTTATTTAGATAAGAATTCTCACCGCATGAATAAAAAAACTACATTTTTCTATGTAATTAAAAGATGCATTTTCATCGTATGTCAAATTTAGCATTTTTGTTAATGTTAAAAATAAGAATTTACATCGTATGTCAAATTTAGCATTTTTGTTAATGTTAAAAATAAGAATTTACATCGTATGTCAAATTTAGCATTTTTGTTAATGTTAAAAATAAGAATTTACATCGTATGTCAAATTTAGCATTTTTGTTAATGTTAAAAATAAGAATTTACATAGTATGAGAAATTAACATTATTCTTGGTGTTAATAATAAGTAATTTACAATGCATGAAAAATTAACATTTTCAATTTTAATTAAATAGTTATTTCATTGTATGTGTAATTAACATTTTCAATGTTAATATTATGAAAATACACCGTAGGATGTCATTAACCTTTTCAATGTTAATATTATAAATAAAAAAAAGAAATTACATCGTAGGATGAGTAACATTTATTTCTAATGTTAACAAAAGAAAATCCGCCGTATGACATTAACATTATTTTATAATGTTAATATTTAAAGAATTTGACCGTAGAATAAGTTACATTATTTTATAATGTTAATATTTAAAGAATTTAACTGTAGAATAAGTTACATTATTTTATAATGTTAATATTTAAAGAATTTGACCATAGAATAAGTTACATTATTTTATAATGTTAATATTTAAAGAATTTGACCGTAGAATAAGTTACATTATTTTATAATGTTAATAAAAAAAGAAATTCAACTGTATGATAATTTACATTATTTTATAATGTAATAAAAAGAACTACACCGTATGATAATTTACATTTATTTTAATGTTAATATAAAGGAATTACACCATAGGATGATTTAACATTATTTTCAATGTTAAAATAAAAGGATTTCACTGTAGGATTAAATTAACATTATCTTTAATGTTAATATTAAGAGAATTACGTGGTAGGTTTAAATTACATTATTTTATAATGTAGTATAATGAGATTTCACTGTATGTTAATTTACATTATTTTATAATGTAATTATAAAAAGGATTTATACCATAGAAAATGAACATCATTTTAATGTTAATTAAAAAAAAAAGAGAGGTAATTTACACCGTAGGATAAATATACATTATTTTTAATGTATGTAAAAAGAGGAAACACACCATAGGGAAAAGATTGCATTTTTTTGTAATGTATATAAGAATTTACACCGTAGGTGAAATTTACCTTTCATTTAATGTAAGTAAAATAAGAAGGTGGCAAAAATGTTAGTTTACATTTTTATTTTATAAAATAAAATAAGGATGTATCATGTAAATAAAGATTTCGTTTTTATATGTAATTAGGAAGGAAAACTACATCGTAAAATAAAATTACATCGTAAAATAAAATTACATTTTAGATGTAAATGAAATTATGAATGCACTCAAAAGAGAATGAATATTTTATATGTAAATAGAATCATAATATAATTGAAAGATGAAAGAGAATAAATAGTACGATGAATTATAATTTACATTTTAAGGTAAATTATAGAGATATGAAATAAATTAAAAGGAATGATTCATCGTCTAATTATAAATTACATTTTCGTGTAGATGGAGAAATGAAAAGATAAGAGAATGAAAATGTACATAAGAATGAGAACAAACGATTTATTTATTTATATATATATATATATATATATATATATATATATATATATATATATATATAATTAAAATTAATCGAATCAAGCGCGGTAGTTCGCGTTTTGAAATCATATCTTTAAACGAATATACCGGAAGATCCAACCGTCGGATTTTCCCAAAACTGAAAACGTTAGGACCGTCTCGGAAAATTCTTTCCAACGATATAAGATATGTTATGATCCAACGGTTAGATTTTGAGATATGTGAAAATCAAAATTGGTTGAAAACAGCGCCAAAATCACCATTGATCTGAATCGTAGTTGATTAAAGATTTAATTATTTTTAATTAAATAAAATAGGAAATAATCGTTATAAATTAGAAATAATGATAAGGAAGAGTTTTCAATATATTTATATATATATATATATATATATACGAAGATTATTTGGAAAGGCCGAGTTAATCTCATTCCAAATAATCAACTGACGATAAGAATTGAAGAAGAAGACGACTAATGAAGACCGTCAATCTTCCCCTCAGGAAGACAACGATTGAGGCTTTGAATTGATTTGCTCCCAATTCGAGGTCATGATCGTCGTTCGAACGAACATGTTGATTGAACGGATTTGACTTTCGTTCACACCCAGAGCATAAGTTTAAATGGATGGTGTGTCTGACATCGTACTTCGTTATATATCATATTGTTGATTTTCTGTTAATATATAAATATTGGTGGTGGAGAATTTATTCTCTACTTAACACCAATTTATGTATTGATGGAGAAGCAATGGTATGGTATGGAGTGACAGTGTGGCATACTAAGATGCAATGATCAAGGTTTCTTGTTGAAAAGCAGGCCTTGTGGGATGATCAAAGCACAGCCTGTTTAGGCATAGCTTTGTGTATGACGTGACTTCACGAGCCTCACACACCGGCGGAGTCTAAAACGGGAGAAGGGAACGCAGGGAGTGCACACGTTTCTTTCTAGCTAGAGTGGTGCCAGGGACCTACCAGCGCTGGCATTTATTCATTGTGGTTGTTGGATTGTTCGAGGCCTCGGTTTTATGCGGTCGCCACTGGCCGTATTGTAGGTCCAAAAGGACCGGGAAGCGTGTGTTCAGGCATAACTAATCCACAAAAGTAAGTGTGGACCGGCCCTGCAGCTATCCAAGGGTTGGACAGAGTACCAATCCTGGGGCATTGCTAGAGTGCCTCAAATCGGTAAGGAGCTCCTACCTAGCCTTGACTCAGATGGAAATCCAAATTCCACATACGACCCTGCGGTTTTGATTGTATTACTAGTATGGAGATATAGTAGGATGGGGTACTATGTTTCCTAGGATTGATACATTTATTTTGAAATGTTTTTATTATACACTAATAATAATATTAAACTCGTATTTGCCGTATTTAGCATGTTTAATCACCATAAGGGAAAACTCTATCCTCTGGTGTGCGTTACATCGTGTGATGGGACTTGAGTCTTATGGTGATTCCATTTTTCTAAAAAGCATTGCGATGTTGTACGTTCTGACACTCTAAATTATGCACGACAATCCATTGAGTAAACCCGTTCCGCATTAGCGGCGTGGTCTTTGGATTTGTCATATTATTATTACTAAACTAGTTATGAATTCTCATACCAGTCCCACGACTGACCCGTAGTTTGTTTCACCTTTTTGCAAACTCGGGTGCCCTCTTTTCTATACGGGCAGCCAAGTAAACAGGTTCATTCTTTGCTTGGAGTCTTCTTGGAGTTGCTTATTATCTTTGCTTGGATTTGCTTTTGCGGAGAGGTGATGACTTGGAGCTTTGAGGACAACTATCATTTACTTCTATTGCATTTTTCTATCTTTAAGTTCAGTCATTAGACTTGTTTCATTTCTTATTGCTTATTTTGAGAGTTGGAACTTATTTTCATTTCTGCAAACTTGATGTAATAATTTGGATTCTGTGACTGTTGGGATTCTGTGGTTTATGACATTATATTTCCGCTGCTATGATGTTATTATGCTATGGTTTTCCTCTGCTATATTGTATCAGTGATATGTATTGTTATATTTATGTTGTATTCCATATGATTACTCCTACTTTCACTCAGTGGAAGTTTGGGGTCATCACAGTTGGTATCAGAGCTTTGGTTAAACTTAGCTTTGGAATATAACATATTTATAGCAAATTCGTTTACATAGAATCACAATATTCTATGGCGAACATTTCATGTGATACATAATAGCCAGTCACTTTCGTCATCTTTTCATTCATCCTTCGATCTTTTCTATCTCTTAGAACCACCATTATAGTTGTTCTGACTCTTCCCTTGATCGTACAGAACTAACTAAAAATGGGTACTCGGGCCGCTAGAACTAGTAGAGCTAGAGCAAGGAGGCAAGACGCTACTGGCACTGAGGAGCTTTATTCCCAACGACATGGTTAAGAAGTTAGAAATTAAAAAATTCTACGTTCTCTAGGTTAGTTCCTACTCTTCTATTTCTCTTTTCCTTTTCGAGGACGAAAAGTTCTTAAGTGGGGGAGATTGTAACAACCCTGAATTTTGGGGCAAATTTAAAATTTATTTTAAGTGATTTTAAATGAGTTTTGATATTTAGAATAATCTATTTTAAATAATAATGATCACAAATTTGGTTCAAATCGAAGTTAGAATGAATAAATTAATTTTAATTATAAAAAGAGTTAGAAATAGCGCGGTAGTTTGAAAAGTCAAACTTGAACTTTGACTGACCATATAGGACGCAAAATTTAACGGATTTTAGTGAAACCAAAAATATTGGAATCTATTTAAATATATCTTTCCAACGAATCTGAAAAATCGAAATTTCATAGCGGAAATCAAAAGTTATGGCCAATTCAATTTTTAGAGGGTCGCTAGGTAATTTGCATAGGTCAATAATGCTACTTTTTGCATAAGAATTTGAACTAGAAACCACTTCCATTGAGTCCGGAATGACGTTTCTGCATTGAAAAGGTATAAACACTTATATATTTGGAGTTTCGAAAATTATTTGTTTAAAAATGATTTTTTTGGTAATTTTTAGAATTAAAATATAATTATAATTGATTTTTCAGTGTAAACGGGCAAATTTTTGACTTTAAAAATTCATTAAAAATTCATATGGACTCAGAATTTAGCGAAATTAATTTTCATAGGTCCACAGCATCAAAACATAGCTAAATATAATTTTCGAGAATTTTTGAAGTTAATTTGTGACCTCGGTGAATTTTCATGTACGGTATACATTAAAATATTAATAAAATAATATAATTATTCCAGAACTCATAATAAATTTCGGAATTGGGTCCTGTAACATGTTCCATTGCGTTCAGAAGGCCTCAAAACCTTAAGAACGACAGTAAGCAGGCCTAAATCGGAGTTCGGACCAAAACGGGCCTTAACGGGCTAATTAAATTATTAAATAATGATTAGGAAAACCTAAATAATATTATAAAATCCGAAATTTACTGTTCATCATCCTCTACATCGTGTTTTTCAGCCGACATATGCAGGCCAAAGAACCCATCATGGCCGAGTTCTTCTAACTTCGATTTCTCTCTCATTTTTCAACGAAATTTAGCGTGTGAGTACTCGTTTCGAAGCTCTTCCCGAGCTCTTTCTTCTCCGACAAGAATCACCTCAAACGGTGCCCTGTCGAAGCCACCATAGCCCTCCAAAGCCGCGGCCTTTGCGCCCCACCGCGCCACCCATGTTGAGCCGCACCTCCTCCAATTCCCAGTGAAGATAGCCCTCTCCTAGCCGGTCCTTCTCCAACAAACGGCTCGTCGTTTCGTCAACTACAACTCCAGAAAATCGAATTTGAAGTTTTGAACGTTCTAAGGTAGATTTTATTTCAGATTTCCCCACGCTTTTAAGCGTTACACAGCCAGTTGTAAAAAGCTGATTTTGATTTTTCCTATGAATTTGCATTAGAATTGTCCCAGATCCGCAATTGTTTTGAACTCGAACATCAAATCTGTTCGAACCTGAATCTTCTTCTCTGACCAAACACGGTGAGAATTTTATTTTTAAATTTAATTTAATTTAATTTATTAAATTATTATTTGCATGATTGTTAACCGTAGATCTAATATGTTATGATATTTAGAACATAGATCCGAATTGTTCACCCCGTATGTTGTTAGATCAGAATTGCATGATATTAGATCTGAAAATTTAGGGAAGAAACCTGAATTAATAATTAATTATAATTAATTATGGTTATTTGTTTAATCACGCTACGTTGATTTTACATATGTCAAGTTAAAACATCACCTTATAATTACATTGATGTTAATTATTGGAATTGGATTTGTTGTCATGGTTGGATGTTGCTGTTATGTGATGTGATGAAAATTTACTTTTTATGGGATGCAAATAAAATAGGAATGCGACTTGTGGTGGATTTTACATATTATTATGTGAAATTA
This sequence comes from Allium sativum, assembly GCA_030737875.1. NCBI lineage: Eukaryota > Viridiplantae > Streptophyta > Magnoliopsida > Asparagales > Amaryllidaceae > Allium > Allium sativum. The sequence continues at coordinate 474,173,086 of CM060922.1, forward strand.
AAATAAGATGAAAATTTGACCATGTAAATAAATAAATAAAAAAAGACGATCTTTTTGTACTTAAAATAAAAATACAAATCTTTTTATATTGAAAACAAAAAGATGAAAATCCGACGATGTAAATAAAAAGACAATCTTTTTGCATTGTATAATAGAAGAGATAATATTTTTACATTGTAAAATAGAAAGATTAATATCTTTACGTTGTAAAGTAGAGAAGTTGATATTTTTACATTATCAAAATGAAAAGTTGATATCTTTACATTGTAAACATAAAAGTGAATATTTTTGCATTGTAAGTAAAAGAATGAATTTTGCGATGTAAAGTAAAATAACATTTTTATATGTTATTTAGATAAGAATTCTCACCGCATGAATAAAAAAACTACATTTTTCTATGTAATTAAAAGATGCATTTACATCGTATGTCAAATTTAGCATTTTTGTTAATGTTAAAAATAAGAATTTACATCGTATGTCAAATTTAGCATTTTTGTTAATGTTAAAAATAAGAATTTACATCGTATGTCAAATTTAGCATTTTTGCTAATGTTAAAAATAAGAATTTACATCGTATGTCAAATTTAGCATTTTTGTTAATGTTAAAAATAAGAATTTACATGGTATGAGAAATTAACATTATTCTTGGTGTTAATAATAAGTAATTTACAATGTATGAAAAATTAACATTTTCAATGTTAATTAAATAGTTATTTCATTGTATGTGTAATTAACATTTTCAATGTTAATATTATGAAAATACACCGTAGGATGTCATTAACCTTTTCAATGTTAATATTATAAGTAAAAAAAAGAAATTACATCGTAGGATGAGTAACATTTATTTCTAATGTTAATAAAAGAAAATCCACCGTATGACATTAACATTATTTTATAATGTTAATATTTAAAGAATTTGACCGTAGAATAAGTTACATTATTTTATAATGTTAATATTTAAAGAATTTGACCGTAGAATAAGTTACATTATTTTATAATGTTAATATTTAAAGAATTTGACCGTAGAATAAGTTACATTATTTTATAATGTTAATATTTAAAGAATTTGACCGTAGAATAAGTTACATTATTTTATAATGTTAATAAAAAAAGAAATTCAACTGTATGATAATTTACATTATTTTATAATGTAATAAAAAGAACTACACCGTATGATAATTTACATTTATTTTAATGTTAATATAAAGGAATTACACCATAGGATGATTTAACATTATTTTCAATGTTAAAATAAAAGGATTTCACTGTAGGATTAAATTAACATTATCTTTAATGTTAATATTAAGAGAATTACGCGGTAGGTTTAAGTCACATTATTTTATAATGTAGTATAATGGGATTTCAGTGTATGTTAATTTACATTATTTTATAATGTAATTATAAAAAGGATTTATACTATAGAAAATGAACATCATTTTAATGTTAATTAAAAAAAAAAGAGGTAATTTACACCGTAGGATAAATATACATTATTTTTAATGTATGTAAAAAGAGGAAACACACCATAGGGAAAAGATTGCATTTTTTTTTGTAATGTATATAAGAATTTACACCGTAGGTGAAATTTACCTTTCATTTAATGTAAGTAAAATAAGAAGGTGGCAAAAATGATAGTTTACATTTTTATTTTATAAAATAAAATAAGGATGTATCATGTAAATAAAGATTTCGTTTTTATATGTAATAAGGAAGGAAAACTACATCGTAAAATAAAATTACATTTTAGATGTAAATGAAATTATGAATGCACTCAAAAGAGAATGAATATTTTATATGTAAATAGAATCATAATATAATTGAAAGACGAAAGGGAATAAATAGTACGATGAATTATAATTTACATTTTAAGGTAAATTATAGAGATATGAAATAAATTAAAAGGAATGATTCATCGTCTAATTATAAATTACATTTTCATGTAGATGGAGAAATGAAAAGATAAGAGAATGAAAATGTACATAAGAATGAGAACAAACGATTTATTTATATATTTATATATATAAATATAATTAAAATTTATCGAATCAAGCGCGGTAGTTCGCGTTTTGAAATCATATCTTTAAACGAATATACCGGAAGATCCAACCGTTGGATTTTCCCAAAACTGAAAACGTTAGGACCGTCTCGGAAAATTCTTTCCAACGATATAAGATATGTTATGATCCAACGGTTAGATTTTGAGATATGTGAAAATCAAAATCGGTTGAAAACAACGCCAAAATCGCCATTGATCTGAATCGTAGTTGATTAAAGATTTAATTATTTTTAATTAAATAAAATAGGAAATAATCGTTATAAATTAGAAATAACGATAAGGAAGAGTTTTCAATATATATATATATATATATATATATATATATATACGAAGATTATTTGGAAAGGCCGAGTTAATCTCATTCCAAATAATCAACCGTCGATAAGAATTGAAGAAGAAGACGACTAATGAAGACCGTCAATCTTCCCCTCAGGAAGACAGCGATTGATGCTTTGAATTGATTTGCTCCCAATTCGAGGTCATGATCGTCGTTCGAACGAACATGTTGATTGAACGGATTTGACTTTCGTTCAGACCCAGAGCATAAGTTTAAATGGATGGTGTGTCTGACATCGTACTTCGTTATATATCATATTGTTGATTTTCTGTTAATATATAAATATTGGTGGTGGAGAATTTATTCTCTACTTAACACCCATTTATGTATTGATGGAGAAGCAATGGTATGGTATGGAGTGACAGTGTGGCATACTAAGATGCAATGATCAAGGTTTCTTGTTGAAAAGCAGGCCTTGTGGGATGATCAAAGCATAGCCTGTTTAGGCATAGCTTTGTGTATGACGTGACTTCACGAGCCTCACACACCGGCGGAGTCTAAAACGGGAGAAGGGAACGCAGGGAGTGCACACGTTTCTTTCTAGCTAGAGTGGTGCCAGGGACCTACCAGCGCTGGCATTTATTCATTGTGGTTGTTGGATTGTTCGAGGCCTCGGTTTTATGCGGTCGCCACTGGCCGTATTGTAGGTCCAAAAGGACCGGGAAGCGTGTGTTCAGGCATAACTAATCCACAAAAGTAAGTGTGGACCGGCCCTGCAGCTATCCAAGGGTTGGACAGAGTACCAATCCTGGGGCATTGCTAGAGTGCCTCGAATCGGTAAGGAGCTCCTCCCTAGCCTTGACTCAGATGGAAATCCAAATTCCAAATACGACCCTGCGGTTTTGATTGTATTACTAGTATGGAGATATAGTAGGATGGGGTACTATGTTTCCTAGGATTGATACATTTATTTTGAAATGTTTTTATTATACACTAATAATAATATTAAACTCGTATTTGCCGTATTTAGCATGTTTAATCACCATAAGGGAAAACTCTATCCTCTGGTGTGCGTTGCATTGTGTGATGGGACTTGAGTCTTATGGTGATTCCATTTTTCTAAAAAGCATTGCGATGTTGTACGTTCTGACACTTTAAATTATGCACGACAATCCATTGAGTAAACCCGTTCCGCATTAGCGGCGTGGTCTTTGGATTTGTCATATTATTATTACTAAACTAGTTATGAATTCTCATACCAGTCCCACGACTGACCCGTAGTTTGTTTCACCTTTTTGCAAACTCGGGTGCCCTCTTTTCTACATGGGCAGCCAAGTAAACAGGTTCATTCTTTGCTTGGAGTCTTCTTGGAGTTGCTTATTATCTTTGCTTGGATTTGCTTTTGCGGAGAGGTGATGACTTGGAGCTTTGAAGACAGCTATCATTTACTTTTATTGCATTTTTCTATCTTTAAGTTCAGTCATTAGACTTGTTTCATTTCGTATTGCTTATTTTGAGAGTTGGAACTTATTTTCATTTCTGCAAACTTGATGTAATAATTTGGATTCTGTGACTGTTGGGATTCTGTGGTTTATGACATTATATTTCCGCTGCTATGATGTTATTATGCTATGGTTTTCCTCTGCTATATTGTATCAGTGATATGTATTGTTATATTTATGTTGTATTCCATATGATTACTCAAACTTTCACTCAGTGGAAGTTTGGGGTCATCACATTTTTGTTCCTTGCTTCAGTAACAGTGAACGAACCCATCCTACTCAGTACTAAATAAAAACTGAAGCCACTTCTTTTTCCCAACACTGCTAATAACCGAACCCTCTCCAACGTTTTAAATCAAACTCCTATCCAGGTCAATATAAAAGCCTATCTCGCCATAACTTGGGGTTAATGGTGAAATGAGATGGCGGTTTTTTTGGATCTAGAAGTTTGCAGTGCGTCGTTGGGTGGTAGAACGTAGATTCGAGCATATACTGAAATGGTGGAGCTCGATTTAAGCAGTAGAGCAGTAGATGTGGGTTAAAGTGATGCAGGCCAGTGAAAAGTAGTACGCTGAAGAACGGTAGCAGTTTCCGGTAAGGGTTGGCATAGATAGTTGATACTGTTCGGGTGTAAAGAGAGAAAAGTATGCGAAGAAAAGAAGCACGGGTGGTTTCATGGGGATGTAGTTTGAATGAATGAGCAGGGAATTGTGTGCATGAACAGCAGAGTTGGGGAGGAAATAGAAGAAGAATGGGAGGGGCGAAAGAAAAAACAGACGATGTAGGTTTTAAAACAAGAGGAATAATGGCCTGGTAAGACTATAATGAAGTAAACCTTGCCTAAATTAATTTTTTTAACGTTAATTAAAAAGTTTTAAAATATTGGTAAGTTATTAATAGTATATACATTTCTGTAGATAGTATAAGGTACACTTAACATGTGCCTAACCGAATTTGAGCGTGCCCCTGATCTACATGAGGCGGTTTAGTTAAATTTTTGCCTAATGATGTTTGATTAAATAAATAATGATTATCTAGGTTAATAATATATATATGTATATGTATTAAGTGTTAAACAGTGCAGAACGTGACTGGTTAGTAAATGGTAACGTGGAAAGTGCCTAACCCTTTCATAACTAAACCTTGAATTTTTAGCGACTAATTATAATTGTGAGCTTAACTGTACAGGTGTATAATGGAGCAAGATAATGTACCGTGACTAATGAAGTAATATGAGATGATTTACCTGCCTGATCACATGTAACGTGCCCAGTATGCCCAAATGTCAAATTGTGCCTCATTGTTTTTTTTAGACATGACTACTCACTATTTTATCATGCCTAAACCATATTGAAGTGGACTATTGATTAACATGTGATTAGTATTATTAGTTAAGGTTTTAAATACGGACCGGGTTATATACAAAACTAAATGCAATCAATGATTAAATTAATAATTTTTTTAAGGTAATAATTTATTTAATTAAACCGTGTGCGTACAATAAGTATGATAATCTCACGCGTGCACAGAGTCACATCAAACATGGAGCATTGGAACCATATTGACGAACGTGACCTTATGAGGCTGGACTGGACGAAGTTGAAAGCAACTGAAATGAACTGTTTTAACATCGAATGGAAAACCCAAGGTAAGTTAAACTCACTCAGTTCTCCCACTTATAATTTTTATAAGTTGGGTTTATTATTTGTATGCTATGTTTGCTATGTGTTGGCTGCTTGTTTGGATGTTGTTAAATATCTTTATATCGATTATTTTAAATTAAACGTGATTTAATTTAAAAGAAATGACATCGTTATTTTTAACAAAAAATATATCCAAACGAGGTAACTTACCTTGTTGGTTACATTTATAATATTATAAACGTATTTAAATTAAACTGGGTGCTAGAATTATTTTTATTAGTTGACCACTATCGGTTTTGAATTGATTATTTATTTGCATACCTTCATTACATTGGATTATTGATTTGGTTACTGATTGTTGAATCCAAATTCAACATTATTTGGTATTAACCAATGGGTGATATTGGTTGAGAAATTTAAAGCAGATGGCCCAAATATACACCATTTTGTAAAGATTGATTTACCGTCAGGTGAATCAATAGAAATGAAGTTATGAAAATTATTTTATAACTGAATATAGTTTTTTTAAATATATTATTTTAAAGGAAGTTTATAAAAAAAGGGAAATAAACCAACCACATATATATATATATATTGTTTGTTTTAACCACCAATAACTATTTTTGTACCAGAAGAATATGCCGTGTGCGAATTACATGCTATATCTTGATTATTAAACGATTTATAAAGCTAATTTTTATACTACTAAGATGGATAAGCAAGTAAGCAAGGATTAATGTAACGATTAATAACCGAGATTAATTATTTTTAAGTAACTACTAAAATGGGATTATATTGAATTGATTATTATTTATTTAATTATAATCAAAGTAAATGAGATTATTTAAATTAATTTTATTATTAAGTAATTTAAATGAAGAGACGAATTAGAGTTGATAAAGAGTTAATTATGTCAACTGTTTTAATGGTAATTGATTAAAAAAATGGAAATTAGTTTGTGTCGATTAATCTAATGGAGTAACTTAAGTAATAGTTGTTAACTTTATAAGAATTAAAAGGGAAAATTGATATTAAATCAAGTTAATGATAAAGAATAATGATTTAAAGGGATTATTTCTTAAATGAAGTTCATTTAAGTAAGTAATTGAATTTAGTAATGAAATATAATTGAATTTCAAAGTGAGCTTACGAACAAGTTTATATTTAAACCAAGTTTGGTAAATAAAGTTATAAATTGATATTAAGAAAATACGATAAGTTTAAAATAAATGTTACTTAATATTTGAATTAAGTAAGGGAAATCGAGATGGAAAAGGGTTTTATAATAAACCAAAGTTGTATAAACGAGTTTATAAAAAGAGATGGAATGTTAAAGCATTAATTTTGAATTAACGTTACTTAATAATGGATTAAGTGAAATAGATGAGATTTGAAACGAGATTTCATAAAATGAATGAATGAAAGGGTTAGAAAAAAAAGATTCTCGTAATTGAATTTGGTAAAAGATTGAGTAATGGGATTTGGAATAAAAACCCGAATAATAAAGCAAATACTTTAAAAAGGGGATTTCAAAAGTAAGAAGGTGTTATAGAACCATATTTTAAATAAAATAGTGAAGTGGTATTTGTTGGTATTAAAATGAATATGGGTTTTTGAATTACAATTCATATCTATCTTAAGATAAGAATGTTGTTGATCAAGGTCTGAGAGGTAATTAAATACCCCAACTTTAACGACTTCAGGATTATCTAAGGATGATATTAGTGGTAATGTTAAAGATGTTAGAAGCAAATTATTTTGGGAAAATAGTAATGTAACGTTATTTGAAAATGTTGGAAATATATTTAATAGGATTCCCAAATTTGAAGGAAATTAAAAAGGGGCTTGAGAACATGATTATATTTTCATAATAAAATAAATAAAAGGAGATGTATAAAATATAATGATATTTCCAAAATAGGGAGAGGAGATTTGGAATGAGTTATCCTGAAAGGTATGTGGCAATTTTGGTGTTCAAATAACAAAACAAAGGAGATTTTCGGAACAATGTTTTAATATGTTAAGTGAATCAATTTTCAAATTGTAGATGATAAACAATGTTGTAACAAATGTTTTGAATGATAGTTAACGGGAAAACAGATATGATTTTTTAGGTATTTATTTTAAGCAAATAAGTAAAGTGATTTGAGAATATTAATATAATAAAACTAATATATTATTTTCGTATTATAACCGATATATTATTTTTAAAGGCCAAGTGATGCTGTGTTCTGAACCAATGGATCTATTTTATTTTATGGTTGTTTGTTTTGATAGTTAAATAACCGACTATCAAAATCATGCCCAATGCGCTGTTGGTACGGAAAGATCGGGATCGAATTTATATTCAAAAACCATTTCAAACTAGCAAATACGTGAAAGATGTTAATTGAAGATAGAGAAATTGAAGACCGTAAATCTTCATGAGTGGAAGAACTATTGTTAAATTCGTCTGGCTGATCCCTAGAGTTAACAATGTTTTTGTTGTAATTGAAATCTATGGATTGTAAGGACTTCTCGCTAATGATCTATAGGGTGATTCCTAGGATGCAGTAGGAGGATGCCTTCGGTTCATCCTATTCCTGGATGACTTGTATGGACGAATGTTTGACAAAGTATTTCCAACGGGGTCACGAACGTTGATTTCTTCAAACGTATCATAGTTGGGTAGCTCCCAATTAGGGTATTATTGTGGACGTCAATTAGTGATATCTGGCGGATCTGACGATATGGCATTCAAAGTAAATGGTGGCCAGATGTTCTAAAGATAAATTCTAACCTCAAGCCTCATCAACCAGGAAATGACAGAAATCGAACTGGCAGCATGGCTAAGTGGGTCGCTCTTATTAGGGTGTATAATCACCAATATGGAGAAATTCTTTTTACTTCTTTAATCTATTTCGATGCTGTCCCTTTTCGGGAAACAGTGGGTAGCTCCCAACCGTTGGTGATATACACTCGATACACTCAAGCGAAATGAGTGGTCGGTCATGTGTGGGTCGGGTTGCAAGACGTTCTTGTGAACCCAGTGTATTCCCCTCTAGAGATACACTATCGCAGATGGTTCCATACCTTGTCATAGTCGGAATCCAATATCCAATAAGCTCCCGCGGTTTTGTTTGTAAACTATATATATGGAGCGTGAGATGCAAATGTTCCACTAGATTGATATTTATTTGTATTTAGATACTATTATAATATCAGAAAAGTATTGGTTTTCAAAACTGTTTTGGGTTATCGTAAGGTAAAAACCGTCCGTATTTATGTGTGGATTTGGTCTTACGGTTATCCTTTTCTTTCAAAAAGATTTTTAACTTTAAAATCAAGTTGGATGATTTCACTTAAAACTTTGCGAGTTTTTCTCACTCTGGTTCACCAGACTGACCTAGTGTTTGTAATGCTCGGGTTAGACCGGGTTGTACAGGTTCAGGTTATCGGATGTTGTGAAGTCCAAAGATGAGCCGAAGAAGTTTAGATGTATGATGTTATACCATTATTATTCCGCTGTGTGTTATATATATGAGGACAGGCTATTACAACTGTCCCGATGTATTGATGTACTCTGATGTTGTAAGTATTGTTCCAAGCTCCCAATAAAAGTTATTTCTATATTATATTTTGTTCCGCTGCGATATAAGACTCTGATTCTATGATGGTTCTTACTCTTATTCTTCTATTCTAATATTTCTTCCTTTCTTATCTCACCCTCTGACTTATTTCTATTGGCATCTGAGTTTCCAGTGTATTTTGGGTTGATCATGGGTTGTGTAGTCAGCTCAAAAGGTATGGGAAATTTAGGTCGCTATATAGAGACTCGTCTCAATCATCGCCAAATTGATTCATGTTCAATTCTAATTTAATACATTAATTGGAAAACTTAACTTTGTTACATAATTTTCAAATCCCAAAATATCTTAAAATCCTCATTTAATTCTTTAGATATGTTTGCAAAACCTTTTGGATAATATTGGTTATATCAAAACCCTTTTATTTCAACACATTCCATAAACTTAACTAATGTATTGACCACCGTTAATAATTTGTTTGCTATTATTAGCAAATCCAATCATGTCAAATTAATGTCAACACACATCACGTCAAGTTATCAATCAATTTCACATCAATATTGACTGATATTACGTCAATATAAATCAGTGTCACTATTTATCCATTTAACTGATAATTAAGTAAACATTTCAAATTATTTCATCACTAAGAATTGAATATTTTGGATTTTATAAATTAACTTAACCAAATTCTTAATCATATAATTGCTCAGAAAATCTATATGTTATCAAAGTTAACTTGCTAACTTCATTATCATCCAATAATTATCCATCCATAACAACTATGTTATCAACCAAACTAACTGATCATTTATTTATGGTTTAACTTCATAACCATTAAGGTATCTACTTTAATTACTAAACCACAAAGTAATTTACTTTCTAACTTAACCATTAAAATCATTACGCCCAAAAATACTTAATCAATTAGCAATTACTATACATAACATAATTAGCTACACTAATTATAATAGTTAACCAAACTTGAGTAAAATTCACTCACCATTGCTTCTCCACTCCTCCATTCTTTATCATAGGAACTCCTTTGCAACTTCGAGTCTCCAGACTTTGTCAATGCCTCTACGAACAACGTTTATTCGTCCATTTTCTCCACGAATTAAATATAATATGTGTGTATATATATATATATATATATAGCATGCTTTTTAAGAGGAAAGGTGAGATCTTTTTGGGTTTCAGGAGCTAAAGTTGAGATTATTAACACAAATGTGGCACCTTCTTTCCATTAAGGGCTCGACGTAGGAAAGGGGCCCACACCTTGATCTTTTGAGGTGGTGAGTGGTGGCATAAGGTTGTAGGGGTGCTTGTGGAGCTTAATCTAGGGTTTAATGAAGTAAAGGAGAGATTTTTATTGTAAAGTTTGGATTTTTGACACAAAAAATTAATCTTTGGCACATATAGGAGCTTGGAAGGGTAGAGAGGAGCTAAGAAGTGCTTTAAAGGTGGAAAGGTGGGGTTTTGGGGTGGTGTAGGCCTCGACCATGGGATTAGGAGGCAGGGTGGAGGTTAGAGGGGAGGAGGAGGTATGTATGGGGTTTAGCGAGGTAAAGAGGAAGGGTTCGAGTGGATTTGAGGTGGTTTGAGTGAAGGAGTAGGGAGAGGGGGATAAGGCTTGGGTTTGAGTTTCATGGGAGGGAAGCTGTTAATGGACGAAGGATGAAGGAAAGAAAGAGAAGGAGAAAATGAAATGAAGTGAGGGAGAAGAAGAAGGAGGAGGGAGATTTGTTTTATAAGAGAGAGAAGGATGCATGAGAAGTTGACAACACAAAAGCAAACACATGAGTTTTGGTGAGTAGGAAATGAGTTGTAAAGCAAGGAGAGAAGGAGGTGGAAGGAAGGTGACACCTCAAAAGTACATGCACATGGGTTTGTTTTATGGATTCTAATGGAAGCTTCTTACTTTATGGTTAATTAAATTAAGAGATCCTTACGCGTTTCCAACTCTTGCGATCAAACCGTAAGTCCAATTGATACGAAATTTGAAATCCTACCATACTTAACTGATACGGATCCTATTAGACCAGTTTCGTCGAATTCTAAGAATGTGTCCAAAAGCATATTTTTTGCTATTAAAATAATACTAAATTATCAATTTTCAATATATTCATTTTTAAATTCAATTTCAAAAGTTCACTAACCTTATTTTAACTTCACTAAAATATAAAATAAAATTAGAATTCATTTTCAATTGTTTTCAGGTTTAGATTCAATATTTAACCATTTAAAATCCACTACAATTCTATTTAAAATCCATATTTTAAATTGACTAAAAATACGGGTCATTACAAATACATTCGATACACTTAAGCGAAATGGCCGACCAATCATGTGTGCTCGGGTTGCAAGATGTTCTTTCTGAACCCAGTGTATTCCTCCCTAGAGATACACTATTGGAAGGTGGCTTCATACTTAGTCATAGTTGGAAATCCATTATCAAATAAGTGCCCGCGGTTTTTGACTGTATACTATGTATGTAGAGCGTGAGATGCAATTGTTCCGCTAGATTGCTATTTTTGTGATTTAGACACTATTATAATGTCAGAATGGATTCGATACAAAGAAGGTTTGGTTATCGTAAGGTAAAAACCATCCATGTTTATGTATGGATTAGTTTACGATTACCTTTTCTTCCAAAAGGTTTTTAAAAGTTAAATCAAGTGGTTGAAGTTTACTCACACCAATCTCATGACTGAACCAGAGTTTATTTTGATTTATTTTACCCTAAACTCTTGGATGCCCAAATGTCTATAGGCAATCAAGTAGTCGGGATTTTCAAAAGGGTTTTAGAGTTCGTACGTAATAGTTAATGGCAACAGGAAAATTTCTTTTCGTCATCTTCGTATCTCTACTTTATCCCATTCCGTCGCTTCCTCATCTTCAATCTCTCACCCCTTTCTTGCGTCCTGCTTTTGCCTGTGTTATTATATATGAATTCTTACTTTATTTGATAATCTTAAATGATGGATCCCAAATACTCCAATTTAACCTTCCTCTCGACAACTTTAAAAGACACTTCTCTATTTATTCGATCTTTACATGATGCGGCAGACCTTCCATGCCCTCTTGAAGTCTGTGGGTTCCTACGCAGATGCGATTTATTATTATCACATCATACGATTTCTGTAATGTACAACGTTAGGCATCTCAGTGAGTCTTTTCATTTTCATTGTTTGGTGGATTTTTGTCCAACCTTTTTCTGGCCTTGCCAGTTGGAATGGGGATGGTTGGTTTGGGATCGATCCTCTGTTATGGTCACTGAAGTTTTTTTGGTTTGTATGGATGTGGTTTTGGCATGTCATGTAGGATTTTCCTAGTCTAACGTGGAGTATTAGCATGAGCAATAACTACTGATTCCGCATTTGAATTCGCAACTTGCTAACCTACTGCTGGTATGTTATGTTAACTTATCTATTGTGTATGCTTTGGGGTAGTTTTACTCATCTTTAGAACATTGAGTCGAAATCCGGGTTACATGTGTACTGGTTAGTATTGTTGGTGGTATTGGTTTCATAGTTTGAACTGGTTATTCAATGTGAAGGTTGACTTCGTCTTGTTAGACCGAATTGATGACAACAAAAAGTGTTGTTTGTTTTGTTGTTTATGGGACTGTCACTTTGGAATTTGATGATTGTATAATGCAAGGCTCTCGTATGATCAGTCGTAGTGATGGTGCTCTGGTTCACTATTCATGGCCTTGTTTAGCTTACAGGTGAAGCATCTGCTCTCGACAAGCTAAATTTTGGTCTTTATTTCCTGCTTCTCCATTATCTGCTCTGCAACTTCTCATGGGTCAAACTGTAACCATGTTATCCTGCTGTTTAGTATGAGTCTCGATTGTCTGCTTCTACCCTTTGGCTTTTGCTGATGGTCGGAGAACCTAGTTGGTCGGACTTATCTACTCAGTTGATGCTAGTCTTCATGCAATGTTCTTTGATGTGAGGGTAAAACCTTTGGTCCTTGCCATCTTTTGGTTCCTATGCACTGCCTTCTGTATGTACTGTCACCAACATGCCAAGCTGGTTGTTCAACTAAAGTCGAGCTATATTTTGAGTTCCCTGTTCATGATGGTTGCAACATGTCTAGTTACTCTTGTTTATACTCTGTACTTGCTTTAACTACTAGATAAGCTGCTTTGTTTTGGAACTCAATATGTTATCTTGTCTATTGTTGTAGAATGCAATGTATAGTAGTATAGAAATGAGCTAGCTCACGTACTATAATCTAGGATAGAATTGTGAATGACCCACTTTTAATGATGTAGGTAGTGCACGGACCACTTTAAAAACTGAGTGTGTAGTTGATTATCAATTAACAATCACCTGTAATATACTATATTTTATTATTATTTATAATAAAAGTTTTTTACGGTCACCTTAAAACTGGTCGGCTTTGCCAAAAAAAGTATCCAAGATTTTACAGATATACTTGGAGGAGCTTGGAGCAGGAGGCTTCAGCAATAGATAGCTACTGTTTATTTCAGTTGTGTTTTGTACTCTGAAGATGATATGTGTATACAGTTATAGATTTGTATCTCAAAAGTTAATCTATATAATATATTTTACTCGTTCCGCTGTGAGATTTATGTCAGCTCTGATTGTATTTCTTGCTCAATTCTTGCAAGTCTGCTAGCGAAAGCCATTTCTTTTGTGGTCTTTATGTTCTTTATTTTCTTCTATTCTAACTTTTCTTTCTATTTCTCATGCTCTAACTTTTTTCTATTAATGATCCGGTCAAATTTCGGTGCCTGGTTAGTCGACGTGGTGTTTGTGTCGATGATCAGGATCGAGAATTTGTCGGGCCGTTACAAACAATGTAAACATAAGATTTCTTTATTAGATTCAACTTAACCATGTTGTTACAGGTATATCTTTCTTCATTGAATTTTTCATTCTTTGACAATACTAATTTATCAGACTCATGCACAATCTTGAATCCTCCTTTGTTAAGAAGGTATCCAGAAACTAAATTCTTGCACATATATCGGGTACTTAAAAAATGTAAGAACTTTTTGTGAGGTGATTGTAAGTTTTATAGTGCACTTTCCAAGAACTTTACTTGCAACTTTGTTTGCGCCAGTAACTTTGTTGTATTCTCCATCATTCTCTTCGGAAGTATTGAACAGATTATGTGTAACAACCCGAAAAATCAGAACCAATTTACAATTTTTATTTTCGCAATTTTAATGAATTTTGAAAATTAAAAACGATTTACTTTAAATAATAATGACTAGAAATTTATTTTGAGTAGAATTAGAACGTATAAATTTATTTAAATCGAAGTTAGAATATAAATATTTATTTTAATCATAAACAGAATTGAAAATGGCGCGGTAGTTTGAAAATTCGATTTCAAATTTCAAATGAATGTACAAGATTCAAAATAAACCGGATTTTAGTAAAACCAGAAATATTTGAATCTGTTTGAAAATATCTTTCCAACGGATGTGAAAAATGCGGATTTCATAATGGGAATAAAAAGTTATGTCCAGTTGAAAATTCTGAATGGTCGCTATGGAATTTTGTATAACATATAGCCCTTAAAAATAGCGATTTTACAAACGATCTTCGTTTTCAACGAGACCACTTTTGTTCGATCCGGAATGTCAAATTATTGCTAGATTCCAATTTTCATAATTTTTGGAATCAATATGTGAGCGTGGCGGATTTAAACGTGTTTGGTAAATTCAGTTTGAATTTAATCGACTGGAAAATGACCGTTTTTCAGACGGTCTCCAAATTCAACGAAATTAGCTTTGTTAGGACTGTATCATCAAAACATAGCCAGATTTATTTTTCTGGAATTTTGGATTCCGTATGTGGCTCCGGTAAATTAAAATGTACGTTGAAATCAATTTTGAACGTTATATTAATTTATATTTCAATTTTGACGAAAAATGATCATAACAGTCGAAGTGGCTTATGATGCGTTCGAAATGGGGATATTTAGCTAGAGGAGGCAGTCGTTGGGCCTCGTTTGGAGTTCGAACAAAAAGTCAACCTTTTTGAAAATTAAATAAGAAAAAAATATATAAAATATAAAACTTTTTCACTTAACCCCCTCCTCCTATTTCATTTCTTCGATCAAAACACTTTTCCCCTTCAAAAAAAACAGATACCCTTCTTCTCCGTTTCGATCATCGCCACCGCCTTGTTGTCCCTCCCCACCTCCGCGCCAACCTCCGCACCCCCTCCAGACCTCGTCGCACCACCACCCCATCCGTTCTCCCTCTCTCCAGCCCCCCTCGAACCCCCAAGCTCCCAAATCCGCACACCACGCCACCCTATTTCGCTGCCGCCGCCACCTGCGAGTTCCCCCTCCACCCCCTAACCCTGGCGCGCCCCTCAGCCCTACCCCCCCTAAAGAAAAAGTGAGTTTTTGTAACGAACTGGGATTTTCGACTCCGAAAATCAACACAAAACTGCCATTTTGACTATTTGAACATCGGAAATACCTGATCATTAATAGAAAGAAGTTAGAGGGTGAGAATAGATAAGATAGAAAATTAGAATAGAAGAAGAAGAAGAACACAATCAGAGTAAACACGAATCTCACAGCGGAATGAATAAAATATAATATATAACATAACTTTGCAATAAAACAGTATAATAACATTATCAGAGTACAACACTTACACACAGCGGAAACAACAATAGCTATATAATTCTGAAGCCTCCTGCTTCAAGCTCCTCCAAGTATATATGTAAAGACCTGAACTACTTGACTGCCCGTACAAATTTGGGCACCCAAGAGTTTAGGGAAACAAAACAAAATAAACTCTGGGTCAGTCATGGGACTGGTGTGAGTAAACTCAAATCATTTGGTTTAACATTCCAAAATCCTTTTCAAAAGAAGTGATAATCGTAAAACCGATCGACACATAAACACGGATGGTTTTTACCTTACGATAACCAAAACACTTTTTGGAAATCAATATTTCTCTGATATTATAATAATGTCTAATCACTAGTAAATAACAATCTAGTAGAACGCTTGCATCTCACGTTCCACATATATAGTATACAAACAAAACCGCGGGCGCTTATTGGAGATTGGATTCCAACTATGACAAGGTATGGGACCACCTGCCGATAGTGTATCTCTAGAGGCAAATACACTGGATTCAACAAGAACGTCTTGCAACCCGGCCCACACATGACCGACCACTCATTTCGCTTGAGTGTATCGAATGTATACCACCAACGGTTGGGAGCTACCCACCGTTTCCCGAAAAGGGACAGCATCGATAATAGATAAAAGAATGAAATGGATTTTCTCTAGATAGGTGATATACACCCTAATGGGAGCGACATACTTAGCCATGCTGCCTGCCCGATTTCTGTCATTTCCCGTTTGATGAGGCTTGAGGTCATTACGTATCTTTTAGAACACCTGACCACAATTCACTTTGAATGCCACATCGTCATACCCGCCAAATCACAAATTGATTTCCCCAAATATACCACGAGTATAAAGCTAAGAGAAACGAATTCCTCCGCCACCAAACGTAAGTACGTTTGAAGAGATCAACTTACGCGATCCGTTAGATATACTTTGTCAGACATTCGTCCATTCACGTTGTACTAGGATTGGACAAACCGAAGGCACTATTCTGTAAACAGGATAGCCCTTAAATAACTTCGTCTTCATTATCTCCATCATATTTGATCGCAACGCTAACGTCCATACAGAGTGGTTTTCAGATAATGAATCTGATCCCGGTCTCTCCGTATTGACGACGGAAAAATGGCCAAAAACTTCGATAGTCGGTGATTTAACTATCAAAGAAAAATAGGTGTACAACCAACAATCTTATTTCTAGATAGAAATTCGAACGATCAATCATCAATCAACATTAATCTCCTTTAATTTAATTTATCATTAATTTATTCATTTCCCATTTCTATATACTCAACATTTCTTATTTTCTAAATTTATGAAATATACGTCATCAATCATTGGAAAGCATTTCCATCTCTGTTTCACGTATCACTGTCATTCCAGTATCTTTCTCATCAACATTTCATTTTCTATGATTAGAAAATATCTCTGATTATATTTGGAAAATCTTTCCAAAATTTATTCATTTGATTTAAAACAGATGTTAAATAAAACATCACTAAGCCAATTTAAACCATTACACTCATTAACTAAATTCACTTAATCAATCTTCACTATCGAACCTTACCCATCCCTTAGTTAAACGAAGTCAATCAAGTTAGGGTATAATTACCTCTCAGACCTTAACTGAACAACATTTCTAACCTCGAAATAGACAAAGTTCACCTTTTAAACCTTTAACACTTCCTTACGTAACTCGGATTCTATTTATGAATCCCCTTCTTTATTTTAAAACATTGATTTTAACTATAGCATTATAATTCCTTTCTTCCTTAATATCCAACTTCAAGATGTAACTTTTATCCTTAATTTAACTAAATAACTAAACCACTAATTTATTAATAAGTAAATAAACCTTGATTAAACCGGAAAGCAAACATTACTTTCCCGAATTCGATATAATCGAATTCAGTGTATAATTCTCTTTTTCGAATAGTCTCTATTCGATAGCTCCTTTTCGAATAAACTATATTCGATAACTCTTTCTTCGAATAACTATATTCAAAAATCTCTCTTCGAATGATTTACATTCGATTAACTCTCTACAAATGATTTACCAACGATTAACCTCCTTTCGAATGAACTATATTCGAATAACTCCTTTGAATTAACTCATTTGGATTAACTCGGTTTGATTAACTCATCTTGACTAACTCAACTCGATTAACTCAACTTGATTAACTTAACTTGATTAACTCACCTTATTTAACTCAACTTATTTAACTCCTATTGATTAACTTATATTTGGATAACTATGTCTATTTTAATTTATTTCGAATGGCTAATATTCGATTTAACTCCATTCGCTTGACTCTAGATCGCAGCAATCACAATGGTTACGCCTGATTCCCTCAGGAAACATCCGACTGCCGTAGGCTATCTGCAGCCCTGCGAATTACGCTAGCAGTCGTACGAAATGGCAACTTATCCTAAATAACTATGTTTGACTAACTCTATCTCAAATAACTACATTTGATCAACTCTAATTGAATAACTAATATTCAATTAATTCTAACTCGATTAACTCTATCTAATTAACTCTAACTGATTAACTCTAACTAATTAACTCCTTTGATTAACTCTACGTTTATTCAGTTTCAAATATCGATGTTGAAATCGATTCTTACTTCTCTATATAAGTCCTGACTTATATATTCTATTCATCCAGTAATAAACATTTCATTTGATTTATAAAATATTATTTATAAATTTATCTTCTCAATCTATCGGTTAGAATAGATTCTATTTAAAATCTTTGCTTTAAATTCAAATCATGTTATACCCGTGTGCGAAGCACGGGTCTAAACCTTTCAAATGTAAAATTCTCCTTTTATACAATTCTAGTCACTTTTCAAGTATTTTCTTTTATAATCTATTTATTTACAAAATAAATCCTTTTCGATAATTCTATTTATTCTATAAATATTTTCTTTTTATATAAAATCCAATGATTTTATAAGTAATCCCTTTTATAATCTAACTATTTCCTTTTCTATTTGTTTTACACATATTTCCTCTTTGTATTCTTTTGATTAACAAATAAATATTCCTTTTTAATCTATTTATTTTCTAAATAAATATTTTCTTTCTATAAAATCTTTTGATTTTATAATTTTTTTTTCAATATAACATTGAAAATTTCCTTTTTAACATTCCAGTATTCTTTATGGTATTTAACATACCATATAACAATGATCAGTATCATTCCAACATACAAAATCAACAACAGATTTCATATCATATTATATAACACAATATATGAAAAACAGTAAAATAAATGTTGAGGAACCTAGTTGGATTCCTTCGACCTATTTCCGTGCATCCACAGATGTTAAACAACAAAATTAACATCAACTTCATTTCACTATGAAATATTCTGCTAATCAGAATCAATATTTGATTAACGATTTATATCTATACCGTTATCTATATTTCAACCAATTAACTAGCAATTCAACCAAACAGTCAACACACAGCAAACAACCATTATTTATGAATTCCAAAAATATATTATAAAAATATAAATTGAGTAGAGTTAGTGAGATTTACTCACCTTGGACGATCATCGTTAATAACGATAACCATCGCTTGATTCAAACGGACAATTTATTTTTCTATAAATTGTAACGAGCTCCGATGGACTTTCAATCAGTTCCATATTGTAGCCACCGTCCATACGATCCCAACGGATCTTGTTTCATCCAATTCTGATATCGTATGGCGAAGATATGACTAATACAAGTTATATGTACATTTAAATTAAATAAAACATGGATTAATTCATTAACGGGCCTTAACCTCTTATCCTTGGCCCATCACCCCTTGATTGAACCCAGACCCGTATTATACATCATCTTCCACATTTCGATCGTGAGCTCCAGGAAAATTACTCCTCCATTTCCGCCGCTTCTTCGATCCCTAACTCCACCATCACTCAATCGATATTCATTCTAAAATCACCATTGATCTCCTCTTCTCGAACTCTCCTTCCCCATCAGACCACACTCGAACTCAGGAGCAAAACTGCGTCGTCCCCATTACAGGAACCATCGCGACACCTCGAACATCCGGAATATCCCAAATTTTGCCAAATTGTTGCAAATTCCACCATAAACACAATACCAAGCTCAAATATCAAGATTGGCGCCTCAAACACCCAAAATAGTTAACCCTAATAAGCGTTGGTTTATATAACAGCGAACGAATTGGTTTCGCACTCATCAAAACTCACACAGAAATGTAGAGGATCCATCAGTGATTTCAACGATATTAGAATTTTAATTTTTAGGAATTTATCCTATTTGTTTTGGATTTATTTGCTCACCAAATTTTTCTCGCTGTAAGCAAATTTAGCACGGCGGAAATTCTGTTGACTTTGGGAGGATAAGAATTAGGGTTAAGGAATGTGTTATATTTATAAGTAGAAAAATATAATATTTTATTTGATTTTTATATTCGATTTTACTCAACCGTTACTTGTATCTGTCCTTAAAAATCCCTGCGATCAAACACGATACCCAAAAATCACGAAAACAGGCATGCAACTACAGTTCGACTTTACGGTCCCAACGAAACTGGTTTCGTCGAATTCTGACTCCGTATGCTCACACAGCATATTTTTAACCGTTAAAATACTGACTGTTTTTCACATTAAAATCCCGTATGGCCACATACTGACTTCAAAAATCACAAAACTTGACATCTAACAATATTTTGACATTGCAGATCAAACAAAATTAGTTTCGTCGAATTCTGAGGTCGTTTGCAAAACTGACTATTTTTAAAGCCCTAAATAACCCTTTTAAATATATAAATATATTTAAAAACAATTAATATTTAAAAATAAATATTATCGTATATATTCACAACAGAATATCATACAGCTCCAATGGGATTTATAACTCAATATTTCAAATCCAGTGTTACATCGATATTCGATTTATATTTAAAAATCCATTTTAAAATATAAATAAATCGATATAAATTATAAAGGAATTCCATAGCGACTTTTCGAAAATTTTATTAGGAGATAACTCAAAATCTACACGATGAAATCTCGATTTTTCTCTTCCGCTAAAAATATATACTTCACCAGCTCCTAACGTTTCTCGTTTCACAGAAATCCGATTTAAAATGGACCATGTACATTCAATTGAAGTTCAAATCGCCAAATAGCGAACCGTCGCGCCATTACGAGCTCGATTTTAATTATAATATAATTATACGTTCAAACTGTCGTTCAAATAATATATTCGTTATTCTAATTCTATTCTAAACTGAATTAAATATCACCGATGATCCAATTCACACCATTTTGTGAATTCCACTATTTCTGACTACTTCAACAATTAAATATATTATTATATTTATTTATTTTAATTAAATATTCAATATTATTAAATCCTGGTCATTTTAAATAATCAAACCATTATTTGAATAATTAAATAGATCATTTATATACCGTAAAAATACGAGTCATTACAGTTTTTTTATTTTGTGTGTTGCTAGTTTTATAATTTAAAAAAATTGTTTTTTTATATATAGCATAAATAAATAAATAAATAGTTTTATAAATATAGTGAATTAAATTTATGATTTTTGTGTAGACTAAATAAAAATTTGATTTTTATTTGTTAAAAATTTGATATTTATTTGTTAAAGATTTGATTTTTATATTGGTAAAAATTTGATTTTTATTTGTTAAAAATTTGATTTTTATATTGGAAAAGATTTGATTTGTATATTGTAAAAGATTTGATTTTTATTTGTTAAAGATTTGATTTTTATATTGGAAAAGATTTGATTTTTATATTGAAAAAGATTTTATTTTTATATTGGAAAAGATTTGATTTTTATATTGAAAAAGATTTGATTTTTATAAATAAAAAGATTTGATTTTTATAAATAAAAAGATATGATTTTTAACATGGTAAAGATATGATTTTTAATATGAAAATGGCAAATAAAAATACGATTTTTATTTATATGAATGGCATGTAAAAATTGGATCTTTATTATTTGAATAGCAAAATAAAAATATGATTTTTATTTATACAATAGCATAATAAAAATATAATTTTTATTATATGAGTAGCGATATAAAAATATACTTTTTATATATAAAGTAGCATTATAAAAATATATTTTTTATAATATAATAACGGTTTAAAAATGTGATTTTTATTATCATGTAGCGAAGTAAAAATATGATTTTTATTTAAATAACTTCATTTTAAAAATGTGATTTTTATCCATTTAGCGTTGTTATAAAAATATGATTTTTATATACGTAGAGAATATAAAAATATGATTTATATGTATATAACGTTGGAATAAAATGTGATTTTTATTTATATAGTAACAGAATAAAAATGTGATTTTTAATATAAAAATCGTGTGAAACAGATTGCGATGGAACTGGTGGAAAACAAATCCAAACCGTTCAGAAATAAAGAATGGAGGAGTGGATCTCAAAGGTGATAACTTCTCACTTTAATTTATTTTCTAGTTAAATATATATATTAGGATGCAGACGGTGCTTAGTAGCACCCGACACCTTTGTTTGAAACCAAGTTTGTTTGGTTGTTTGGTTGATTGGATTATTTGGTTGAATTTGGTTTGGGGAAATGAAACGAATTGATTAGAATTTGGGATGGACACAAAAATATTTAAATATATAAAGCCGTGTTGATCAAATTAACGCCATTTTGACGTGAACGATATTTATATCGATTTTTTTCATTTTTATAATGAATATCGAAAAGGAAGTCATTTCAAAATCTAACGTTTTGAAAATATTATCATTTATATATTAATGATATGGAATATTCAATTTTGATTTGAAATTGAATATGAAGTTGAAATTGTTTTGAAAACGAATTTAAAACGATTTATAAAATATGTTTTAAATGGAAATTGACGAAATATATATAATATATATGTTATAAATATTTAATGGCCTGAATAGAACGCATCGCACTGCGGTTGTTCACGAATTTCGACCATTGACATCGAATCGACATTACGGGAGATCCGACTGTAACACCCCACCTTCGTTAAGGTCACTCTCAAAGGGAATGCCTTAACTTCGGTGGAGCGTTTTAAGGTACAAGATACTAATAAATTACAAGACAAAAAGATCGATATTATTTCATAAATACTTGTTTAACACAGCAATTCAACAACTGTTTCAACCTTCCAAATTGTTACAACTTTTCATCTGTCTTGAAAACATAAAGAAGCAATACTGAAAATAAAATGACACTACAAAAAAAACGGTTTTAACAGCACAGTAAAAATGCTGTTGTAAGTTTTAACAACATATCTTTGGATGTTGTGTAACGACATGTTGTTATAGGTCCGGAACATACATCAGCATATATTTTGTGCTGTTAAAATTTTTATTTTGACAGCAGTTATTGTCAGTTGTAAATATTTCAAAGCTGCTGGTTTTGAGAGCAGTTACTAAATGCTGTCAAAAATGGAAAATAGACAGCCTCAACTACATGTTGTTATAAATATCAATACAGCACTGCTTCAAAGCTGTGAACATTGCCCACAAAAATTCTATAACTTCTAACATCATTTTTTATCCGCTGTTAATGTACATAAATGATTTCAACAGCACGTGCAAAATGCTTTCATTTTATTTAACTTTTACAACAATTATCCACTAGTATACCCTCACAGAAACATATTCAATTTATATTTTATGCATTGCAACTACTGTATAAAAGATATTCAAAAGAACATAACAAATTGAGATTTGCACAACATCAGTAAATTAAGATTAAATGATATCCATACAATATCCATAATACAAAGTTTTCATAGCATATGCACCAAGGATGCACCGACAAAATTCACAAAGCCAAAAAAAATTTGATCTTGTGCGTACGATGCCAAAAACCTTCAAATGCTTGAATTACGCAACCAGATAGCTTTTACACTAAAAATCCTTAGTTACTTGTAACGAATAAAATAATAATTAATAATCTAATATGTTTTAGACTAAGGGAAGATACTAAAAATGCTCAGTATTAGAGGCAAGACAAAAAGGAGATTACACAAATAGGAATTTACATGACTGTATAATTACAATATTTCTGACATTTTCCAACTTGTTAGTCGAGACAAGTATGTTTTTTTACTGTAACTACATAGTCGCCTTTATTAAAGTCATTAAAAGGAAATAAACATTTTTTACAGTTGACTTCCTCCCCTCTTCCTCTCTATATAATTACAATCTAACAAATTTGATTACAAATATCTCTTTAACATTTCTTACTCACTTCACTAATATCATACCAATGAAACATAAAAATGGTGGATTACAGCCAAAATTCTTTGACGTCATCATACTCATATGAAGGTTCTTTTAGACATGATACCCTACCAGATGCCTCTTCCACCAAGTACCTCAAGAAGTTCAAAAGCATAATACTGGACTCATATACTAAAACTGTGTAGTTATTTTTGTATTATTATTTTTTTACAAGAAAACAGAAGTGACATTGGTTTTTGTGATTATATATGTTGTAATGGTTTAGTTCAGAAAGTTCGTAATGTTGTTTTTATCTTAAGTAAGCTTGTAGTGGTTCAGTTAAGTTTGTAATATTTCTCAGTAATCACCAGTTGTCTTGTTCCAAGCTACTAAAATGAGAAAGGTAAATAACATAGACTCTACTTACAGAAATTAATTCCAAGGTTAAATTGAACTTGCCGAAAGTAAATAACTAAATTAACTAATCCAAATACCATTCAAGTTGCCTCATATACCTAACCCAAAACTGCATATAGCATGTCCAACAAAACAATGAGATAATCGCACAAATATTGTATATTAAACATAGCTTCTGTTGTGAAATTGATAATACACAATGATAAAAATGCTTACCATAAGTTAGTCAGTTTTGACATATGAAATAGGCCATGCTACTGTCGAACCAATAGCATCTAACAAGGACTCCATGAATGATGTAGGTCTCCATAGACTTGCATCTGGAACTTCTACAGTATCTACCCAAACTCTTAATGCACTTCCCTCAATGGTACGGAATGGACCAAAATATTTGGATCAGATGAAGATATGGTCCCTTTTGCTACTACTTTCCCAGTGCCATGAACATCAATCAGCTTGCATTTAGTATTCACCGCAAAATTTGTACTTTGTTTAATAAAAATAAATGAAAATCTGAACATGTTATGAACAGTTTTTAGAGAAAGAGAAATTAACAATATGAACATTACCATAGGAGATGACACATCACTAGTCATAGGTGTATATGTTGTAGTGTTAACCTTTTCAATAACTAATTTAGAATTAGGCCATGCTATTTTTTTACCAACTGCTTCTCCAACACATGTCATGCCAACTATCGGCCTCCATAAAAAAGCATCTTGTTTCTTCATATTGTCTACCCAAACTACCGTGGCATTTGGTCCGAGAGGAATACCATTAATAATTTGACTTGGATCACTTGAGCAAACCCGTCCTTCAGCAACTAATTCTCCATTTCCGCCCCAGTCGTATCTGTGCTATAGGTTTTACTCTATTGAATGAAAAAATATTTATTAAATTAACTAGTAAGAAATAATGTAGGCCGCTACCAATCATGAAACATTATAATTATTTCAATGCATATATTGGGGATATATCGGGGCCATAGATGAATGACGATGTGGTGTGTGTATGTTTGCAGAACTAGGCTGTTCATATTCGGTGAAGGTGGCGGTGATTGAAAGGGAATAGTAGAAGTTCGCAGTGTAAAGCTATGAATTGTGACAAGAATTGTGCACCACCACAAGTGAAATATAACAAAACAATTTCTATTTTATGAAATTGGTGGTTTTTTTTTGAATAAAAAGTTCGAAACAAGATGAAATGAACACAAGCAATGCACAAAAACTTAAAATGGATGCAACGAATTCTGTTGAGAGATTGCAATCCAGAAACAGATAACAAATGATTAAAAAAACCAATCTGAATTCAAATTCACCTTTTTAGAGTTCTCCCTTATGCCCATAACTATCCTATTAGCTGGCCATGCAACTATTTCATCCTTAGTATCTCCAATGTGCATGAAAGAAGGAGAAGGCCTCCACAAAAAGACATCTAGTTTTATTGGATCGACTATCAAAATTTTCATGGCATTCGGACCTAAAGGGACTTCATTGAAAAGCTCATTTGGATCACTCGACACAATTCTTCCTGTGGCAACTACTTCATCATTTCCATCCCAATGCAATAAATCGCAATTGTCACTTGCTTGGCTATGATTGCTCTATGGTCAGTCAAAAATAAACCATATTAAGTACTGCGTTAAATATCAATAATTTTATAATATTGCAACAACAATATAATCGATATTTACCATTTGAGGTATGTTCTCTTCTCTCTTACTTTCTCTACCCTATCAACCAATAGCATCGAGAAAATATTAGATTGAAAGAGCAAGAATATCTTCCTGATTATTTTAATATATACAACCAGCAAAAATATATTGTTCTCATTTACCAGTCATGATAAAAAATGAAAGCTACAAACTTGGCATTTTGGATTTGTCCCTTCATAAACATATTTGAAGTACAAAGTCCTTATATATGGTTTTTTAAATCAAAAAAATCTTATCATATAAATGCCAGAACAGGCTTTCACTGACTTTGTTTAAACAAGGAACTTTAATGCTACATTATGGAGATCACAGCCTATCCGATTTTGTACAGGAAAGAGCCAACTATTATGTATGAAATAGGATTATGCTAGCAACAATTTAGTTCGGAAAAAAACTGACCAAGTCAACAAAATTTTACAGTAATAGGATGAAGCTAATGGAGTGGGATTGGGGATCTCTAGAAGACTGATCTTGCTTTATTTAAAAATTGCAGTAGAGTGCAGGTTAATAACTGCATGGGTGTGCTTAAACAAGGATAGATAAATCAACGGTGACAGCAAAAATAAGCCAGAAATCGGCATTTGCAGGGAAGCATGGAGCTGAAAATAAGGTTAAGTGAACCACTACTCTTTTATATTTATAAGAATTATACTTTACAATGCCAGTTGGACTTGAGTTTGTACCATGTTTCTACCATATTTTTTTAATTAATTAAGGAATGTTTTGTGTTTGCACTTCTGTTTTTTACTAAGATTATTATACCCAATTCACTACTCATTTACCTTTTAGCGACTAAACATGCATATGCAGATGACTAGTTGAACAATCACATGCTGCACATTGAATGAGGCTTAAAAATTATTACTGTTAAAACATGGGAGTACTAACATATCATGTTACAAAACTTAAATGTGCAAGATATTAAATCGACGTGTATAAAACAATTACACGACAAAGTTTAAGCTGCTATATAGTAAATATGTGCAGTGCTTCATTTTTGCTAGACTACTTGATACTCACACAGTAGAAATCTTAAAATTTTATAACTACTTGGATTAAACTATCAATTTCGCGCAGTATATTAAAGCCAAATTTGAGTTGGGTTTATAGATTAATCGATTTTGAATTTCATCATTATTGCGATATTTCCCCTGTAATTTATAAAATCGAAACTAAACAAAGTTTTCAAAATTTCCGGATCATAACAAATTTTCATAATTACATGAACACAGGAACGGAAAGACGGAACTTTAACCATAGTTCCCTGTGGTTCATCTGCTCCATATATATAAATGTAATATGTTATCTTAATTTGAAGTGCTTCATATGCATACCCATAATGAACTAGTTACTACCAACATGCTAGAACCACCATTGTTGATATTCATTTAGGTAAATTTTGGTTGTAGGCCTCTTTTATGTACGTGCTCCTTCTAATGAATTGAATAGCAGATGTTTTTTTTATATGAATCAAATTATATTTTCCCACCACTCACCGACTTATTTTGCATTATCGAAAAAAGATAATCCTTGGTTGCTTATTCTTTTCTCATGTTATTCACGTTTTTGGCCTGTTACTCATCCTGTTGACAGTATCGGTTATATAAGCAACAATTGTGTTAATTTTTTTGGCCTCGTACATGATTTACTGTTTATCATTATTTTATAAATTATTACTAAATGATTTTAGCACCTTTAGTTATAAGCTATTCTAAATGGCTGTCATGCTTATCATTTTTCACTACTTTGCAATTATCCACATCGATGGTCCAATCACCTCAAGTATCTATCCAGGAAAAACATTTAAAAAAAGACCCTTTTGCACATTCGGCAACAAGATGCCGAATAAACTCAATATTTTCAGTAAAACAAGCAACAAACATAATGTCCGTCTATACTTTCGTGAAATTATAGGCCTAGTTTTATGCATATATTCAGTACGTCCCCTTCGAATTTAATACTGAGCAATAGTTTGCCCATTTCGACATAAAAAAATCGATTATTCACCTTGAAATCGGTGAGAACACACCGGTTTTCAACTCAATATTTACATAATTCACAGCAGCATATACACATTGTAAACCAATCTAGAATAAGCTATGGCATGTTGACATATAACATTTATAGCAGCCTGTAAACATTATGAAAGCTTACCATTTTATAACGTTAATTTTTGCATTATAAGTATACCATTATTTTATATAACATGTTTATGTATAACGTTTATCAAACCACTATAGTTTCTTTTATAGCCGTTGTGTGCTTCTAATTAGCAAGCATGATATCGTTGATAATACAGTTTAAAAGGATCATTACATGTATTATGCATGATTTGTGTGCGAGTAATATGGAGAAGATAAAAGGCAAAAACAGGGAAGTAAAAATATGTAGAAATTGCGTCCTTTATACCTACTTCATATTGAAGCAATACCTGATTTTTAATTAATGAATGAACCAGCTGCTTTAATTCTGACATTCAACTATTTGCTTATCCTTGAGATGTGCCAAAACCACCTTAGTCATTGTTGTACTCCTTCCCATTGCTCGTAGTCGTCCTGAATTGTCTTGTCCTAACACTTGTGAAAGTGCATCTCCTTTGATATTATATGTTGAATTAAATTGTGATCCACTATCAACTTTTTTATTTCCTCCTACAAAATTAAAATAAAATAAAATCCGTAGACGAGTTCTCAAGTGTATCATTCTAAAACGATTTATTGTTAACAAAAAATCCAAATCACTTACAATAGTGTTTCCAACTTGCATAGTCACTGGTTCACCATTTTTCCGAGTGCGAGATTTGATCCAAACATGAACTCTAGAGATGGATGAGGGATCAACACTTTGGTTTTTCTACAATAAGAAGAATATTGAATTAAAAAATAAATCACAGTAAATTAACTAATTAGTATAATGCTAAAATAAATTAGCCAACTATATTTCTCACCAAATCTTCAGTCAGCCGAGCCATACCTCTACGATTACATGTATGTGCTATTTGCTTACCTCTAATACTTTTAAATTTCTCACTTCTTGCCTGGAATACATGGTTGTAATACCATGATTAGCACTTTTCTTATTCATACTTCGTATATGTAAGCGGTCAAATAATTACATTAAAATTACCTTAAAATTTGCACTTGTTTTCGACTCAACAAACCTCTTCCATTCATTTGCGCTTCTGATATTATCTGGTTTTCGCCTAAGTCTTTCCTCCTTAGTCTTTGTTTCCTTTATCTTTTTCACAAACTTGGCTTTTGAACATCTAAAAATACATCCCATTTGCTGAAAAATGGGAACCTTCTGCCATTCCTCGTCCAATTTAAATCTAGCATGCAATATTTGGTTTCGTTTGTATCATTGAACGTATTTCATAACTACTTTTAACAATTTATTTATTTATTTTAACATAAAAATAAAATAACATCCAACCACTTTGACTTATAAATCAATATTTAAAACTAGTTAAAAGTTGTTATTCAAAACTCATTTCAAGGGTTTTTAAAACAAATTGTTGCATTTACCAAAAACAAATTACAAGTACTTTGTCTATAATGTTAAGCCTCTACAATAATAATGACATAATATTCGAGGAAGCAAACTTGAAAATGGTTCATAAACATAAAAATATATAGTCCTAGACCATAATACCAACCAATAAAAAATAAACTACATTTAAGATTAGGCAAAAGATGACCAATAGTAAACACAACATAGATTCCGTGCAGAAGCCAATGAATGGTAAGAAATTTGAAAAAAAAAAAATTACCTGAACGGATTGCCACAAAACTATTTTTAACTCATCACTAAGTAGCCTCCAGTCTTCAAGCGTGAATGGAACATGCTCTCGTACAAGTGGCCCTAAATTAGAAGATAACTTCACAGACCCTGCTCCAATCGGTTCAGCCATAGCATTAAATTCAACTTTGATTCGGGTCATTTGATCTGAAGGAAGTCTTTTCGCTTTAGTCGGGCCTCTAGTTCTCTTCTTCATAATTGGATGTCCATCTACATCTTCAATTGTTTTATCGATTTCCATTGCATCCTCCGAATTTCCATTGGTTTGCATGTTATTTTTCATGGTTGAGTTGTCTACATTTTCAACATCAATGTTCTCGGAATTTGTTTCATTTTGTCCGTCATTCTTTTGTAAATTTTGGTTGTCTTCGATGGGTGGCTCGATATGCTCGTCCATTACATTTGACTCATTGGATACAAAGTTGGATGCTCCATTTTTTCTTTGATATCGAGTAAGCATCTTCTTCGAAGTCCGCTTTGTAGTCTTGTTCATTTTCTATAAAATACAAAAAAAAGTAATGATACAAGTTATGTAAATTGTATGATATCAAAAATTATAAATCATGTTGCAAAGATACAAAAGGTTGCTCTTCAGTTTAATGCTTTCTAATGCGCTTGTTATGCACAAGATTGGCATGTGCTTAGACACATTTTCAAAGAGAAAATATTATACAGGATCAGCATGTAAAGGTACACGGTGATGATGCGTACAAAGTAACCTCAAGGTGGATTTATATTCATCCAAGCAAGAGGGATTTTATAAGCAGTAACCAAGTATTCATCCAAATCAAGTAACAATAATAAGAGTTTATGTATATATGCCACTTTCATGTCTTATACGGAACGTATTTCCACAAAACTGCAGGCAAACAAACCTCGACTTAACTTCAAGGGAAAATACTCTGAAACATACAGAAACACGCACCTAAAAGCTCGTATTTTTGTTCCTTGGATATCAGGAGTTATTAATGCATAATGACAAAGTTGAAAGTTCCATGATGCATACTACATGTTTACTTGCTTGCATGAAGTGTTTTTTCTTATTTTTAGAAGTGAAAACTAAATAGAAATTTTTAGCTCTTGTAAACATTACAAAAGGGGGATTTATAGCCAAGAGAGTAAGATAAACAGTGATATATTATGTATGACAGGGTAGTCTCTAAGACCTTGCTCTAAAAAAAAAGAAGCAGGAAAAATCTTTGCACAGCACATCTTACAGTGTAGAAATCTAGAAAAAAAATTACTAGTTGAACTTATCATCTCATAAAAAATACCATTTGAGCTTATTTCAGCTTGAAAAAACTACCGGTTGAACCACTAACTAATGTCCATTTTTCTTTCCCTTATTTCAGCTTGAATGGACTAAGTAAATTAACCCTAGTAAATAAATGGGGGAATTTCTTCGAATTTTAGTTACAATATATACTTTTACAGTTCTTTTGATTTCTGGCATAGAAAATTTTAACATTTGGTTTCTAATAAATCAAACTATATTTCCTTGCACCATCACTCAAACTCACTTAGATGGGTGAAATTTTCCACAGCAAATAAACTGAACTGGATTATTAAAGAAATAGAAACTAAAGATAACGAAGCTTACCGATTTTGAGGCTCTCACGATGGTAGGCTTTCTTCTTCTTCGTATGTTGCCGAGTTTGATGATCAGGTTGTATCATGACGATGATGGAAATGTTAGGGTTTGTGGAGGAGATGGAATCAATCAGAGGGATGAAATAGGTTAGAGTGGTTTGAAGTCGATTTGGGGAAAAATTCTTGAACGCTCCATGAAGCGGTGAGACAACCTCCTTTTCAATGAAAAAATATATATAATTACCGCCTTTTTTTTAGGTTCACCCGCCTTCTCGTAATATTGTCGTCCCTTCTAATTAGGTTAACAGTAATTAGCCATCTGGTGCTGTTAATAAACGATGTCAAAGGTCCATATTGTTGTAGTGTGACATAAATCCCCAACAAGTGCTTGACCATAGCCATAGCTCAAAAAGGAAAGTCCAAGCCTTACATCTACGATCTTCAAGCTTTGGCTAACCTGGACTGAGCAGAAGTGTTTCCTCCCTGCGGACCTTGGGGGGAATGGAAGAAAAGAAGCAAAAGGAAAATGGGTCAGACATAAGTCTGGTGAGCCCAGTTATTTAATAGCATGTAAACAAGTAAAAGACTATGACATGAATAAACTGAACTTAGAATGATACCACAAGGATAGGGTAGTCCTAAAACGAGGTAAAGTAAGATTTAACTAGATTTGGCTATCGCACCCACTTTTAATTCTCTGCACCCACTAAGAGCTTTTTAACTAGCAATGTATGTTCATGATAAAGTGATCTCATTCATGTATTGATCGGCTCCTACTCGCATTCATGTATTCCCGGTGTCATGCTGCCCCACGTGATTTTTAAGTGCTTGTGCTAGTTCTAGTATAGGGTGTATCAAGTCCTATAATGGCAACCCTGACACGATTCAAAGATGCACAAGTGTATGCCTGGTGCCTAGTGCCTGCTTTTTCCACTCCGGAGCCCGTGCATGCCCGTATTCCGTCGGAACCTACACTGACGCACATAACCGCCGCCCTTTTGATCGCTTATATTCAGCCCAGTAATCGTACCCCACCCTACCTAGTTCAGGGTACCTTAATACATCCATGTGGGTTACTGCTGAAACGGGTCCCCGTTACTAGGGTTTTTCTAGTCAACATGCTAAATTGATTAAGTGTCCTTGGTTTGACATAACCCCTATCAATCTTGTCTTGTTAATATGTTAAGTTGGTTAAGTGTTTCTCGATTACTTAACCCCACCAATCTTGTCTTGTTAACATGTTAAGTTGGTTAAGTGTTCCCTTAATTACTTAACCTTACCATTTCTCGCTTGATTGTTCATGAGCTTTAATTAATTAATTAAAGCACCAACCACTCACATTAGACAGGTATTGTTGTGGTTACTGGATGTGCCGGTCGGTTCCGGGCAATTTTACTCCACAACCCAGTCTAACCTCGGGTCTTTCTGGGCTTGATGCACTAACCTCTCACATTAGACAGGTATTGTTGTGGTTACTGGATGTGTCGGTCGGTTCCGGACAGGTTTACACCACAACTTAGTCTAACCTCGGGTTAGGCATATTCATCTTTTACATTTTATATATGTGAATTTTCTACAAGTGTTTCATGTCACATATTTTAATTATGTTCAAGACTAATGGTATAAATTATACCATTCATGGCCTTAACCATTTACATGGTTTTGGGCCCACCTACATTATTAACATGTTTTGATTTAATAACTATCCCAACGTTACCCCCGTTTGTTCGTTCGTATTAATCACATAAATTCATTGGGCCCGCATATTAGCCTAATTTATAAACAAGAGGTAAAGAAGGGAACATGCATAATATAGATTCAACCAAACATGTAAATTTTGCATAAAACTTTATTCATATAATTTAACATGTCACATGAACTTGCATACAATTTAGAATTAGATAATCATAAGCCTAAAACATGTTAATATGTAGATCTAGGCATGTGTGAACATAACCTCAATTATAAACTAGCATATGACATAATCATGACATGTACAATCCCAAAGCATGTATAATTTTAACATTAACATATAGGTGTGAACTAGATCTAACAAGGTGAACTTGCATAAGTCCACTTTACAAACATGCATATAAATATAGATCTAGTTTTGGATCTAACATGTAACTTGCATATGAACATATGTATAATTAGATCGTGACTTGGATCTATCATAAAACATATAACTTACATTAATCATATGAACCTAGATAGATCTTGACATGGATCCAACATAAAACTTGTAACTTGCATATGAACATATGAACATATATATATATATAGGCATATGGATCTAACATAAAGCATGTGAATATATATGTAGATCTTGACTTGGATCTAACATAATACATACAACTTGCATTAATCATATAAACATATATATGTAGATCTTAACATGAAACATATAACTTGCATATGATACTGATAATTTCATTCTCAATCTTAATAGATCCAACACCAAGTCCAATAAGCCACAAACATTCCAACATAATTAATGATAAAATCATCACAAGAAACAAACGTGAATTAACATCGTCAATATTATACAACATGGTATAATTTTATTATTCACTTTGTATCAAATCACGTCTTAAATTTATTTACATCTAAAAGATAACTACACTTACAAAAGACAATCTTAATTTCTGGAATCTGTATTCTGAAGTTGAAATGCTCGCCTCTGATTTAGACAATCGTTGTTTTAGTTTAATTTTGATTTGATTTGGTTTGTCCCTTTTAATTTGCTTCAAGTTGAACGACGGCTACTCGAGGTTGTCCAACGACAGCATGACGGCTCTTGGTTTGATTTTTAATATGATTTAGGGTTGAGGTATTAGGTTGCTTATATAGAAGTTTGATTTAATAGAAACCGTTAGATTAACCTAGTGCAAATCAAAGCCATTCAGACAAGATAGAATAGCCACATCTGACCTAATGCCTCAGCAAGGAGTCCATCAGAACTAATCAGATGCCACATCTGCCTTAGAGCGAATCGGCCCACGGGTTGACAGCCAAACACCCTGAATCAACCCCTAGTCGACCCAGCAAGGCTCGGGTCGACCTCAAAAATGGGCTTGTTCGGTTATTCCCCCTCCCGATTCGCTGTTTTGAACTTTTTTGCATATTTATTTATTTAATTTATATATATATATATATATACACTTCTCATATGCATACAAACTTCAAGGCTTAATAACTTTTTCATAAGGTATTCGTTTTATGCAAACCAAATGTCTATCTTGACCAAAATTTTGAGATGAACGTAATAGCGCAACCCATTTCACTTAATTCTTCTTCTAAAAATTAAATGTTCTTGAATTTGTTAATTTTAGTATTCTCAGAAAATTCGGGGTGTTACATTCTCCCCTCCTTAAAAGATTTTGTCCTCGAAATCTTCAAGTTAAGAAGAATGCATCTTAACTTCCAATCATCCATCTACTCATCCATCATCCACAAGCATCCATTGTCCTTAAAAGACTTCTAATGCCATATGAACATATGCAGAGTGTGTGTATGTCTCTTATCTAGTGCAAAATCAGGCGGTCTACTGATCCAGTTGACCTCCTTAATGCGAATCATGAGAATGCCATGAGTCCCATTATGTATGCAATTTTTCCTATTCATAATTCTACATGAGTGCACAATCATTCATACAAATGCAACGTCCATATGATAACACATCAAGTTTCAATCCACATACAATTTCATGCGTTCATATGCAAATGCAATATGAAAGTGATTGAGCTGATCTAGAACCTAATGTGTATGTGCATATGCATCCACGAGCAATCACTAGCAACCACTTGCAACCACTTTGCAACCATCAACCATAACATGTTTCAAATACATGTTTACATCCATT
Source organism: Allium sativum (assembly GCA_030737875.1). Lineage (NCBI taxonomy): Eukaryota > Viridiplantae > Streptophyta > Magnoliopsida > Asparagales > Amaryllidaceae > Allium > Allium sativum. The sequence goes on from CM060922.1 coordinate 474,208,413, forward strand.
GATTTCTACTAAGGATCAAGAAATAGGACCGAGAAGATAACTAAGCATGAATAAACTTATGATAAAGGAGAGATCAAAGATGTACCCTCAAAAAGATAAGGGTAGGCTGCGCGTATCTTGCTTTCGGTCTCCCAAGTCGTGTCTTCTTCATTGTCACTCCATTGTACCTTAACAAGCTTGACTTCACGGTTGCGTAGCTTTTTAACTTCCGTTCCCAAGATACGAGTTGGGATTCTTCTCACTGTTGCTTCTCGTTCCACGTCTACCTCTTCTAGTATCTTTGGTTCCACCACTTCCGCAGACTCATGTAAGCACTTCCGTAGGTGAGAAACATGAAAGACATTGTGAACTCCAGCCAACTTTTCAGGTAGCTCTAATCCATAGGCCATCGTCCCAATTCTTTCAACGATAGGAAATGGTCCTATGAATCTAGGTGCCAATTTCCCTTTGGATCCAAAGCGAACAACATTCCTCAAAGGAGATACTTTAAGGAACACTCTGTCTCCAACCTCAAACTCAAGGTCGGTCCTTCTTTTATCTGCATAGGACTTCTGTCTATCTTGAGCAGTCTTCATTCGTATTCTTATTAGGTCCACCTTTTCTGAGGTTTCCCTAATCATGTATGGCCCAAGTATAAGCTTATCTGTGGATTCCCACCAACAGGTTGGTGATCGACACGGTCTCCCGTATAAGGCTTCGAATGGTGCCATGTCTATTGTAGCTTGGTAGATATTATTGTAGGCGAACTCCACCGGAGGAAGATGACCTTCCCATGTCCCTCCAAAGTCAAGAACACACAATCTCAAGAGGTCTTCTAAGACTCTGTTCACCCTTTCCGTCTATCCATCGGTTTGGGGGTGGTAGGTCGTGCTTAAACATAGTTGTGTGCCTATAACCTCTTGCAAACTCTTCTAGAACTCGCTTTTAAAGATAGGGTCTCGATCGCTTACTATGATAGAAGGTATCCCATGTAGTCGAACTATCTCTTTAAGATATAGAGATGCTAGAGATGAGGCAGTCCTTCTACTTTTGACAGGTATAAAGTGAGCGCTTTTTGTGAGCCGATCCACTATTACCCAAATACTGGTATTGTCCCTTCTTGACCTAGGCAACCCATCAATAAAGTCCATCGAAATGCTATCCCATTTCCACTGTGAGACCTCTAGAGGATGAAGCAAACCACCAGGCTTCTTCTGCTCCGCCTTGACCTGCTGGCATATCATGCACTTAGAAACGAATTCAGCTACGTCCCTCTTCATGCCATTCCAAAAGAAAACTCTTTTGATGTCTTTATACATTTTGTCTCTGCCTGGGTGTATGGTCAGCTTTGAATGGTGTGCTTCTTCTAGAACCGTTTTCACTAAATCTCTTACTTGTGGGACGCATAGCCTTCCATCCAGTCTCAGCCATCCCTTATCATCGATGGAGTATCTATTGAGGCGACTCGAAGTCTCACCCCTAATCAGCTTATCTATCACATCTACTAGCTGAGGGTCTTCACGTTATGCGGTTCCTATTGAGTCAAAAAGTGTAGGCCGCACTTCCAGTGTTGCTAACAAGCCAGGTACAAATTCAGAGGAGGGTCTAAAGTCAAAGTTGGTTATGTACTCCAAGCTTTTCCTTTCTACAAAGAGAGGGCTTAAGGTCAGCTTCTTTCTACACAGAGCGTCTGCTACCACATTGCCCTTGCCAGGAGTATATGAAATCTCAAAATCATATGAGGCAAGAAACTCCATCCATCTTTGCTGCCTCAAGTTGAAATCTTTCTACGAGAAAAGTTACTTCAACGATTTATGGTCAGTAAACAATTCAAACTTCTCACCTAAGAGATAATGGCACTAAGACTTAAGAGCGAAAATGATGGCCGCCAATTCTAGGTCATGGGTTGGGTAGTTTTTCTCATGTACTTTCAACTACCTTCCACCATAAGCTACTACCTTCCCTTCTTGCATCAAGACAACACCTAATCTTGTACCGCATGCATCCGTGTATACGGTAAACATCTTGCTCCCATCAGGCAATGTCAGAACTTGGGCTGTTGTTAGAGCCCTTTTCAAGCATTGGAAAGCAATATCGCAATCCAAATCCTAAGAGAAAACTAGGTTCTTCTTCGTCAACCTTGTAAGTGGAGCTGAAATTTTCGCAAAGTCTTTGATGAACTTCCGGTAAAAGCCTGCTATCCCGAGAAAGCTTCGGACTTCAGTTGCGTTTTGTGGAATCTTCCAATCTTGCACAGCAACCACTTTTGCGGGGTCCAAGGCTAACCCCTCTTTGGACACCACATGTCCAAGGAATCTAACTTCTTCTCTCCAGAAAAGGCATTTGGAGAATTTGGCTTTCAACTGATGTGCACGGAGAGTATCCATGACTTCCCTTAAGTGCTGAGCATGCTCTTCCTCACTCTTCGAGAAGACTAAAATATCGTCCACGAAGACCACCACAAACTTATTGAGGAATTCCCGAAACACCCTACTCATCAAGTCCACGAAATAGGCAGGTGCGTTTGTCAACCCGAAAGGCATGACAAGCCACTCGAAGAAACCATCCGGGGTCCTAAATGTGGTCTTGTCAATGCTATCCTCAGCCACTCTTAGCTGATGAAACCCGGTAGCCAGATATAGTTGGGAGAAAACGGATGCACCTACGAGCTGATCAAACAGATTGTCAATACTTGGGAGTGGGTGCCTATTCTTCTTGGTTAACTTGTTCAGCTCCCTATAATCCACGCATAGGCGGAGTGAACCATCGGCTTTGGTCGCGAACACTACTGGAGCACCCCATTCAAAAATACTCCGTCTTATGAACCCCTTTTCAAGCAGCTCTTTAACTTGCTTGTTGAGTTCTTTTCTCTTCCTTAGAGCTATGTGTCTAACGGGTAAAGCAACGGTTTTCTCATTGTCAACGAGGTATATGCGGAAGTCTATCTCCCGCTTCGGAGGTAAGCCCTTTACCTCTTCAAGCACATCCGAGTATTCACAGACCACTCTAACAGACTGCAAATTCTCAACAAACGCATCAAGTGATTCTAGATAACTTAGCATAACAGAATTCATGGGATTACAAGAGATTTCGAGAGTGTTGCCGAGGCGAGTCATGAGTCTAACCACTCTCTTTTCACAATCGAGGACGGCACCATTACTGGATAGCCAGTACATGCCTAGAATCAGCCCATAGCCCGTGAAGCCCAAAACATAAGCATTACATTTAAACCCAACGCTTAAAATAGAGATTTCCAAATCCAACAAATCATTGACAAATAAACTGAGCCCCCAATTGGATTTGAAACAACCAAGGGATCCTATACTATATGGGTGTCTAGGTGCAGAGATTCAACTAAAGCAGTAAAAGAGTGCGATGCGCCAGAATCAAAGAGAGTACGAACAGGATTATCAAGCAGATAAACTAAACTCTCAACAGAAATATGTCTACCTCGTTCCTGCAGAGGTGCAACGAGAGCATGAACCTTCCCTCCAGAAGACGGTCCAGTCCCTGCCCTTGCCTTTTTGGGCAGTCCTTAGACAAGTGTCCAGTATCCCCGCACTGGAAACAAGCGCCCAATTTCCTCTTTTTCTTTCTACAGTCCCTAGCCAAGTATCCAGGTATCCCACAGAAATTGCACTTCATCTTATTACAGAATTTATTATCCTTCCCACCTTTCTTGGGGTTCGTCTTCTTGTTCTGAGATCCATCTCCTTTCTTGTTTTGAGGCTCTTCCTTCTTCACCTCCTTCTTGCCATCTTTGTTCTCCTCTTGCAACAGAGCCATGTCCACCAGTCTCTCGTAAGTCGCTCCTATAGGTATATGGGACATTGCCAAACCTTGCAAAGGCTCATTCAGTCCTTTGGCAAAGCGGAGAGCCTTCTTGTGTGGAGTGTTTACTAACTCCAGTCCAAATCAAGCAAGCTAGTTGAATTTATTGATGTATTCTTTGACCGACAAGCTGCCCTGTTTAAGTGATAGGAACTTCTCTATTTGCAGGCTCTGCTCAGCTTGTGAGAGGAACTTCATTTCAAATCTCATCCTAAAGTCCTCCCAAGTCTCTATTGGTCTTTAAGCATTAGTGACTTCCCACCAGAAGGAGGCCTCGTCTTTGAGCAACCACACCACCAACTGTAGTTTCTACCTCTTATCTACTTCAAAGATAACGAATAAGTCCTCAGTCTCCTTGAGCCAGTTTCTGGCTTCCATGAATGATTCACTCCCCTTAAAGTCTTTTCCACCCATGGATCTAAAGTCTCTACAGATCTTTGAGAAAGCATTTCCTCACGGAGGGGGAGGACGAGCATCTAGGGGAGGAGGAATGTCTACTGGGCCTGCGTCATTGGCCCTAGCTTCTAGGTATCTCCTGAACCAGCCAGGTATCGGTACACCCTATGGAAGGTTAAGATCCCCAGACATGCTGAAACAAAAAGGAAAGATTCAAAACGAAGGATAGAAAGATAGTGCACATGGCTTTGGGGAATATGCCTTTTTAAATTAACACTTTTTCTTGAAAATGCTTCTTTATGACTTCTTTTTGAAAAATAGTTTCAAAAATTTTATCCGATTTGGTAATCTTAAGCTCTGATACCAAGTGTAACACCCCACCTCCGTTAAGGTCACTCTCAAGGGGAATGCCTTAACTTCGGTGAAGTGTTTTAAGGTACAAGATATTAATAAATTACAAGATAGAAAATTTATGCAGCGGAAAAAGAACGATATTATTACATAAATACTTGTTCAACACAACAATTCAACAACTGTTTCAACCTTCCAAACTATTACAACTTTTCATCTGTCTTGAAAACATAAAGAAGCAATACTGAAAATAAAATGACATAAATCCCCAATAAGTGCTCGACCATTGCCATAGCTCAAAAAGGAAAGTCCAAGCCTTACATCTACGATCTTCAAGCTTTGGCTAACCTGGACTAAGCAGAAGTGTTTCCTCCCTACTGACTTGGGAGGGGGGGGGGGACGGAAGAAAAGAAGCGAAAGGAAAATGGCTCAGACATAAGTCTAGTAAGCCCAGTTATTTAATAGCATGTAAACAAGTAAAAGACTATGACATGAATAAACTGAACTTAGAATGATACCACAAGGATAGGGTAGTCCTTAAACGAGGTAAAATAAGATTTAACTAGATTTGGCTATCGCACCCACTTTTACTTCTCTGCACCCACTAAGATCTATTTAACTAGCAATGTATGTTCATGATAAAGTGATCCCATTCATGTATTGATCGGCTCCTACTCGCATTCATGTATTCCCGGTGTCATGCGGCCCTACGTGATTTTTAAGTACTTGTGCTAGTTCCAGTATAGGGTGTATCAAGTCCTATAATGGAAACCCTGACACGATTCAAAGATGCACAAGTGTACGCCTGGGGCCCAGTGCCTGCTTTTTCCACTCCGGAGCCCTTGCACGCCCGTACTCCGTCGGAACCTACACTGACGCACATAACCGCCGCCCTTTTGACCGCTTATATTCAGTCCAGTAATCGTGCCCCACCCTACCTAGTTCAGGTACCTTGATACATCCATGTGGGTTACTGCTGAAACGGGTCCCCATTACTAGGGTTTTTCTAGTCAACATGCAAAATTGGTTAAGTGTCCTTGGTTTGACTTAACCGCTATCAATCTTGTCTAGTTAATATGTTAAGTTGGTTAAGTGTTTCCTCGATTACTTAACCCCACCAATCTTGTCTTGTTAACATGTTAAGTTGGTTAAGTGTTCCCTTAATTACTTAACCTCACCATTTCTAGCTTGATTGTTCATGAGCTTTAATTAATTATTAATTAATTAATTAAAGCACCAACCACTCACATTAGACAGGTATTGTTGTGGTTACTGGATGTGCCGGTCGGTTCCGGGCAGTTTTACACCACAACTCAGTCTAACCTCGGGTCTTCTTGGGCTTGATGCACTAACCTCTCACATTAGACAGGTATTGTTGTGGTTACTGGATGTGCCGGTCGGTTCCGGGCAGGTTTACAACACAACTCAGTCTAACCTCGGGTTAGGCATATTCATCTTTTACATTTTATATATGTGAATTTTCTACAAGTGTTTCATGTCACATATTTTAATTATGTTCAAGACTAATGGTATAAATTATACCATTCATGGCCTTAACCATTTACGTGGTTTTGGGCCCATCTACATTATTAACATTTTTTGATTTAATAACTATCCCAACGTTACCCCTGTTTTGTAACACCCCACGTCCATTAATGTCACTCACAAAGGGAATGCATTAACTTCCATGGAGGTTATAAGTGAATATAGAACAGAAAAATTACAACAAGTCAGATAATAAATAGTACTTGGAAATCTAAAACTTCATTTTATTGCAGCGGGAATTAAACATGTTTGTTACATCATAAAACCATAGATCATAACCAAGTACAATATCCATCTTCATAAAAACAAAATACATAATCCCATTACATAAATAGCCATTAAAAAGATAACAAGCTGGACTTTACTTCAACGATCCAAGCTTTCCAAAGAGAGATGAAGCAATTCAATCAAACTCCACTAGAGTTGGGCCCAACCTGAAGCCCTGGAGGGGGAAAAAGGATAGAAATAGAGGGGGTCAGACATAAAGTCTGGCGAGTATGATAATTTTAACAATACTATTATCAAAATAACTAGACTAAGGCATAAGATGGAAGACAAGTAAATGTCTATGAACTCTTAGGAAGATAAAGATAGCGTTTAAGATAACGTTAAAGATAATGGTAAAGGCACACCTAATTACTAACAAATGATTACTACACTGCACCGCACATTACTACACTGCACAACACCAGTCACCCTATTGTTTGATCCCACTTGGTTCACACAGAAACTTTATAAATAGCCTTACATACCCCTAGCTGACTACATAGGTGTCGTCTGCCCCTATCTCCACTAGGTGTACCCCACTACCCACTTTCGATCGGCTCCCTACTCGTAGATACCCGTGCTGGCCCCACAGTGGGGTGTATCACTCCCCTAAAGTGGCAACCCGATACAACTTGAGAATGCACGGCTTATACCTACACGATGCAACAACGTCTTACCTACCAGCCCGGGTCCACACACGCATACAAAACCCGTTGGACTTGCGTTGCCACCGCTCCCCGTTTTGGCCTCTTATAGTCAAACTCAGTATGCGTGTCCCATCCTCTACTTGGGTTGAGCCCACAAAGATACGTTTGGGATACTGGTTGAAATGGGCCCCCACAAGCTACCCACCTAAGCTTGTCATTAATATATCCCACTTAACCCTCTTAGTCATGTTCATTTACATGTGTGTTTGGTTAAGTCTTACTAATCGTATTTCACATGCCGCTAAGGGCACCCACTATATTCCTCATGCCACTCAAGGCACCTACTTAACCCCCATGTCCCACTTTACATGTTTATCTGGTTAAGTATTTCTTAATTAATTCAGGCCATAACCTCATAAAGACCTCTCACATTAGACTGGCTTTTATGGCAGCTGGATTTGCCGGGCGGGTCCGGGCAGTCTTACACCATAAAAGAGTCTAACCTCGTGTCTTTACAACTTGTTATGCTTTAGTTTAGGCCTAGGACCTCTCACATTGGGCTGACATTTGTGACCATTGAATTTGCCGGGCGGGTCCGGGCAAGTTTACGTCACAAACGAGTCCAACCTCGTGTCCTAAGCATTGATTAACACTTAAAATCTTTTACCCCAGTTTTAATATTTCCCTATTCAAATTATTAGTTAAGTCAACTTTTAATGATGTCCATAATTGACTCAATTATGGCCATCCACTTATGGCATGCAAAATCATATCAATTGCACCCCAACTTTTTAATATTAAATCCTTAATATTACCCCTACCCCACGTTTATACGTTCGCTTATTCAACGCATAATATAGGCTAGACTTGTATAGTCTAACACCTAGCACAAAGATAAATTATCACAACATATAGACAATTAAAATAAATCTAATCATAATAGGGGTGAAACTTGCATAAACTACACATGTTAAGGATCAAAAGGTGTCAACTTGTTAAATGTCTCAATTTACATGATAGATCATAGCCCAAATCTATACATAAACTTGCATATGGGGTTTTTAGGCAACATAATGATGGTGTGAACTAGCATAGGATATCACATATGTCATAGCATAATTCTAGATGTCATAATAGATGTCTTGGTATATGTTCATAACTTTTCTAATCAATCTAACTTGCATATGTGACTTGTCATATAGATCAACATAACCCAAACATGATGATTTAATTAATATGAACTAACTAGCATAGATGGTAACATCATGGCCTTTTTAACATGTATGATTCATCACAACTTAGCATAGAAACTTTCAACATACATAACATCATCATAGCATGATTTACAACATATAAGATATCATCATCACATAACATTGGATTTACAATATACATAATAGCAAAAGGGGTTTACAACAACATATATGATAATTCACATCATCTACTCATAATCCATTCATAACCCAACCTAATTAAAATGATAATAATCTTGTTAAGATCATCATAATCACAATTTAGAGAAGAAAAGAGAGAGTTTTGCTTTGCTTTAGGGTTGAGAGAATTAGAATTGAATTTGCTTTTCTTCTTTCTTAGTTGGCGGCGGCTCCATTGATTTCCATGGCGAAGGTATGACGGTAACTATTCTATTTTAATTAGGTTTAGGGTTAGCATTAGGATGTATTTATAGGTGTAGGAAGTTATTTAGGACCATTAGATTAACCCTGAACCATGAGAACCAATCAAATGCAAAATCTGCATTTGAGCGAATCGGCCCACGGGTTGACAGCCAAACACCCTGGATTAACCCCTAGTCGACCCAGCAAAGCTCGGGTCGACCTCAAAAATGGGCTGGTTCGGTTATTCCCCCTCCCAATTCGCTATTTTGAACTTTTTCGCATATTTATTTATTTAATTTTTAATTTATATATATATATATATCAATATGTATATATTTCTCTGCGCAACCCATTTCACTTAATTCTTTTCTAAAAATTAAGTATACTTTAATTTGTGAATTTTAATGTTATAAAATTATGGGGTGTTACACGTTTGTTCGTTCATATTAATCACATAAAGTCATTGGGCCCGCATATTAGCCCAATTTATAAACAAGAGGTAAAGAAGGGAACATGCATAATATAGATTCAACCAAACATGTAAATTTTGCATAAAACTTTATTCATATAATTTAACATGTCACATGAACTTGCATATAATTCAGACTTAGATAATCATAAGCCTAAAACATGTTAATATGTAGATCTAGGCAAGTGTGAACATAACCTCAATTATAAACTAGCATATGACATAATCATGACATGTCCAATCCCAAGGCATGTATAATTTTAATATTAACATATAGGTGTGAACTAGATCTAACAAGGTGAACTTGCATAAGTCCACTTTACAAGCATGCATATAAATATAGATCTAGTTTTGGATCTAACATGTAACTTGCATATGAACATATGTATAATTAGATCATGACTTGGATCTATCATAAAACATATAACTTGCATTAATCATATGAACCTAGATTGATTTTGACATGGATCAACCATAAAACTTGTAACTTGCATATGAACATATATATATAGATGCATATGGATCTAACATAAAGCATATGAATATATATATGTAGATCTTGACTTGGATCTAACATAATACATACAACTTGCATTAATCATATAAACATATATATGTAGATCTTAACATGAAACATATAACTTGCATATGATATCGATAGTTTCATTCTCAATCTTTAATAGATCCAACACCAAGTCCAATAAACCGCAAACATTCCAAGACAATTCATGATAAAATCATGATAAGAAACAAACATGAATTAACATCGTCAATATTATACAACATGGTATAATTCTATTTTTTCACTTTACATCAAATCACGTCTTAAATTTATTTACATCTAAAAGATAACTACATTTACAAAAGACAATCTTGATTTCTGGAATCTGTATTCTGAAGTTGAAATGCTCGCCTTTGATGTAGACAATCGTTGTTTTAGTTTAATTTTGATTTGATTTGGTTTGTCCCTTTTAATTTGCTTCGAGTTGAATGGCGGCTACTTGAGGTTGTCCAACGGCAGCATGACGGTTCTTGGTTTGATTTTTAATATGATTTAGGGTTGAGGTATTAGGTTACTTATATAGAAGTTTGATTTAATAGGAACCGTCAGATTAACCTAGAGCAAATCAAAGCCATTCAGACAAGATAAAACAGCCACATCAGCCCTAATGACTCAGCAAGGAGTCCATCAGAACCAATCAGATGCCACATCTGCCTTAGAGCGAATCGGCCCACGGGTTGACAGCCAAACACCCTGAATCAACCCCTAGTCGACCCAGCAAGGCTCGGGTCCACCTCAAAAATGGGCTTGTTTGGTTATTCCCCCTCCCGATTCGCTGTTTTGAACTTTTTTGCATATTTATTTATTTAATTTTTATATATATATATTTTTTTTTCTCATATGCATACAAACTTCAAGGCTTAATAACTTCTTCATAAGGTATCCGCTTTATGCAAACCAAATGTCTATCTTGACTAAAATTTTGAGACGAACGTAATAGCGCAACCCATTTCACTTAATTCTTCTTCTAAAAATTAAGTGTTCTTGAATTTGTTAGTTTTAATATTCTCAGAAAATTCGAGGTGTTACACCGACCTCGGATTCTCTTAAAACCAGAACTGTTAGGTTCGTATCGAAAACAACTTTCCAATGAATACAAAAAATTTGAAATCTAACGGTTGGATTTGGAATTAGGTCCAAATCAAATTTGGAAAAGGTCGTTGTAAGTGTAGTTCGATGGCCGTTTATGGAAATTGACTGTACGGGCCTTGATGAAATTATTAAAAATATTAACAATTTGTGTAAAATCATAATAAATGATCTGGAAAGAATTTGGGTGAAAATTTCCACTTTTGTAAAGATAAAAATATATTTATATCAAAATGAACTAGTTATGAACTAGAATTATAATCCAATATTTTTAAATAAATAAATTAGGATTGAAATGGTTTTAAAAATAATCATAATTTCGAATATGTGAATTGGAATGGATTTGAATCGAAATTATCTTCACAATATTTCGATATTGGATTCCGTGATTATACGGATATTGTGGAGGAATTTGGAATATATATATATAGTTATTCCCAATACGATATTTGTTGATTTCATAATTTGATATTGAATATAAGCCGATATAATTTCTATTTAGAGCCTTGTATTTAATATTGAATTGGATTTTGGGTTTGTCATGAATCGTGTCTTCATTAACACTATTCTTAAACCCAGTTGAGGAAAGAATAAATCTTTTAATTTAGTTTTAGTGAAGTTTTCCAATTAATTAAGATTTAATTGGAATGGAATAAAAGAATTGGATTTTGGGTTTGTCGTGAATGGTGTCATAAATAACACTGTTCTTAAACCTCGTGTGAAAAGAATAAATCTTTTAATTAAGATTATTAGAGTTTCTAGTTAATTAACATTTAATTGGAATAAAATGGGATGTGAATTGGGTTTATTGTGAACTGTGTTTCTAACGACATTCGTTCTTTGACCCGATTTACAGTGAAATGTGATTTGGAATTTATAAATCTTTTTATTAAGATATAATGGAAATTTTCCAAAGTAAAGTTTTCCAATTTAATATATTAAATTGGAACTGAATGGAATTCGATTTGATAATAATCGAAATGAGCTTCTGTGGAGGAAGACTGTTAATATTATGGAATTTAAAAGGCTTTGTCGTTATTCCATTTATATTATTAGTCGGATACGGAAATTGATATCGATTATATATATTGATCTGCTATCCGTGAAGATTCCATGATTAATGGAATGTGATTTTGGGTTTATCGTGAACTGTGTTTTAAATGACACTAGTTCTTTAACCGAGTTAAAGGCAGGATTACATGTCTAACAATGTATTTTGAACTGTACGGTTGATCTCTAATAAATATATATCTGTTTGGTGGCGGAGAATTTATTCTCTTGCTTAACACCCTTCTCTAAGACGTACGAGCTTAGAGGTTATATATCGGCAGAAATCAATAGTATAGTGTAGATTGTCAATGCGACATGTTTGTGTTTCCAAAGTTAAGTAATCATTAACATTGTTTTTTGGGAAGATTAAAACTAAGTGGAGTTTTAATGAATCTTTAATTAGATTGGAATGTGAATGAAATAATTAAATTTATCGAATTCATGAAATGATCGAGAATGGAGTATCACCAGTTTTGCTCCAAGCGATAGTTAAATCTTTAATTAGATTTGAACGTGAAATGGTAAATTATTATTTACCAATAACACCATGGTGTTAGATATAGGGTATTACCAGTTTTGCCCCATAGGATGAATAGGTTGGGATTGGGAATATAATAAATGATTACTTCGGTAAGGTTCACTAATCCCGACTAGTTTGGATAAACCTTACTGTGGTTTGAATTGATATCCGATCGAAGACTAAAGAATAAATTTAAAGAATTTATCTTTGATAAAATTAATGGGAACCCTTCCCAAAGGATATGAATATTTAAATAAAAGAATATTCAGAATTGGAATGAGGCATATGTTGTGTTTTATAGCACTTGTTTATTATATACACGAGTTATTCGGAAAGGCCGGTTTTATACCCATTCTGAATAACTGATTTGATGATGAAGACGGGGGTTGAAGACCGGAGGTCTTCACATCGTTTGGATGATTACTGATGTCTTGATTGGGCTGTACACCCAAGACAAGGTAATAAGTGGTGATCGTCCATACATGCTTGGAGATCGACCAGATTTGCGAGGACCTCTCTCCTGTATTGGACATATGGGACGAGGAATCAGGTGCCTCAGGTTTCGTTCAGACCCAGAATGAACTAGTAAATGGATGCGTGTCTGACATTGGATTTTATTCTGTGTTGATTAATCTCAATTAAATATATATATCTGTTTGGCGGTGGAGAATTTATTCTCTTACTTAACGCCCTTCTCTGAGACATATGAGCTAAGAGGTTATATATCGATAGACATCAATGGCATGGCGTGAATTGCCTGTGTGGCATGCTGAGATGCAAATGATCAAGGCTTCTGTTGAAAAGCAGAGTCTTGTGGTTGATAATCAAAGCACGGCTTTAATATAGCATAACTTTGTGTAGCGTTAATTCGTGAGCCTCACACCCCGGTATGAACTAAAAAGGGAGAGGATAGCAAGGAAGGCAGTGCGTTTCCTTCTGGCTAGGAGTGGTGCCATGGTATGGAGCCCAGACATTTTTATTTATGTGGATGATGGAAAGCGAGGCACCTCGAATATATCGGTTACTACGAAGCCGATGGATATTGGTCATCTGGCTCAATTTCGCCCCATAAGGCGGGGAAACGCATGTTCAAGAATTATGAATCCATCATACACTTTGTGTGGACCGGCCCTGCATGTTACCTAGGGTTGCCCAGAGTGTGTAGTCCTGAGACATTGGCTAGAGTGTCTCGAAGCGAGAGGACGATCCCTAGCCTTGGTTCATACATGGAATCCAATTTCCAATACGACATTGTGTGGTTTTAATTGTAGAGCCTAGTATTGGCGACATAGTAGCATGGGATATATGCCGTATATGATTGATACATTTATATTTGAAGTTGTTTTATACACTATGCACTTATAATAGTATCAAATGATTTGTTTTAAACCTACCAAGCATATTTGGCTATTATAAGGTAAAACTCTATCCTCCGGCTTGCATTGCATTGTGTGATGGGACCTGAGTCTTATAATAGCTTCATTTTTTCAAAAAGCATTGCGCTGTTGATTTTATGCACTGGTATTCTTGAGAGGAAACCCGTTAAGTGTTATATGGCGTGGTCCCTTGATTTACGTTATTTTTAAAGTAAAGATTTGATAACTGTTTTAGTTCTCACACCAGTCACATGACTGACCTGGAGTTTATTGTTTTAACCTAAACTCTGGGAGCCCCTATCTTCCACACAGGCAGCTAGTAGTTTTGGTTTTGTAGATGTTATATTCACAGGATCCTAGTTTATAGCTGGAGCTATACTCGGAACGCTCTATATCCGTGTATTCCTTTTAGTTGTGTTTTGTATTATTTTCCGCTGCATAATAATTTGTAAATATCTGATATTTATCAAATGTATATTATTTGTTCATATTCTGTATATTCTTGTAGTCTAATGGAAACTTTTGTAATAAGCAATGAAATGTTCTTTTGTTTGTGTTTTGATTTGTCGTGTTCTCAGACAATCCGTTCTTTCTCTTCTCTTCGGAGACCGGGGAAGTTCGGGTCGCTACATTATGGTCTTTGCAAATGTGAATGGTTGCTCAAATTTCAAGCCACCAATCATTATCAATGTCACTAACTGAGTTTGCCTTTGGTACTACATCCATAAGTGATTCTTCGACCACATTCACTTTTTGTTGTTTCTTCCGTAGACGGCAGTCTCAGGCATAGTGGTTGGGTTTGTTACAATAGTAACAGACACCTTTCTTTTTGTTGTTCTTGGAATGATTTTTCTTCTTAAACTATGTCTAATTCTTAGGCTTAAACTTATCATTAATTCAACAATATTTGCCTTAGAACGAGTCTTAGTTTGCGGATTATCATCTAGTGCGCGTTTATGTGAATTATCTTCAATACGAAGATGACATTGTAAACCATCTAAATCATAATTTGTTTTCACATGCTTCAATTTTTTTCTTATAATCATTTCAAGAATGTGAGAGTTTCGAAATAATAACCCCAACAATAAAAGATTCAGAAAGATATATTTCAGCATATTTAAGTTGATTCACCAATAATAAGATTTCGCTTACTTATCCAACTATGGACTTGTCAGCGACCATTTTGAAATTCCTAAAATTAAAATAATAATTTTTAACGATATTTTTCGTCAACATAGGAGGTAGGTATACGGAAATGGACCTAAGGGGGAAATGGGGTTATTTAGCTCTCACGAGTCTGAGTTAGTTCACCGTTTCCTAGATATCAAGGTTTAGAGCCCAAAAGATTAGTTACTCTTCCCTCAATGGGTTGAGCATTACGCTTAAAAGACTCAAGAACCAACAGACATCTTGGAACAAGGGTTCCCTAAACACAACCCTCGATAAAGAGGCTAATCGGCTTTTAGGAAGGGGTTCTACAAGAGCACTACGGAAGGGTCTAAGCTTAAGTAGGAACTCGTGAGGGCCGTGACCATGTAGAGAACATATGGTGTGTCGTATAGGAGATAGATAAGAAATCACATAAGAAACTCGTAAGAAAATATGTTAAGTATGGATCCACTCTTTATTGATCTTTGATTTGGAGTACACAAGTGATTACAATAAAAATCCCTAAATTGATTTAGAAATTAGGGTTTACTCTAGAGAAAAAGAGTACAAGAATGAGAAATGAGAAATCGGTCCCAAAAAATGTGACCCCTAGGGTCTTATTTATTGACAAATCGGGGCCCTTTTTCTATTAGGACAACAGAATCCCCATCGACCGCTTTTCCCTTTGGTCCTGGTGGCTTAGGGCTCTCGACCTCTTTTTAGGCATTGCTTATGGCTTTTTAAGATGGTGGTCTTGGCTCGGTCTCGGTTACTGGAGCTTTTCTTTAGAGTTTCTCTTATCTTCTTTGTATCAATACCAAGCCTGTCAGTATGGAAAGCTTTGGGATAGCTTCCGGATATAAGCTTCCGGATATAGGCTTGAGGATATAGGCCTTCGGTCATGCTATTAATTATTAGTGAAACTTGTCTTCGTGCTTCATGTGTACTGTTACTGGATCCGCCACCCCTGTTGTTAACGATATTTTTCGTCAACACCGGAGATATGCTTACAGAAGTAGACCTAAGGGGTAAATGGCTAAGAAATAGCCAAGAAATCACATAAGGACTTATAATAAAATATGCTAAGTGTCAATCTGCTCTTTATTGTCTTTGATTTGGAGTAAATGAGTGATTACAATAGAAATCTCCAAACTGATTTGGAAATTAGAGTTTACTCTAGAGAAAAAGTGTACAAGAATGAAAAATGAGAAATCGGTCCCCAAAATGAAACCCTTAGGGTCTTATTTATAGTTATAGACAAATCAGGGCCCATTTTGTTGTTGGGCCAGCAGAAGCCTCTGTCGGCCGCTTTTCCCTTTAGTTATGGAAAGTTTGGCTTTCGTCCGCCTTTCCTTTTGGTTCTGTAGGCCTTGCTTATGGCTTTTTAAGGTGTCGGTTTTGGCTTTCGGGAAGATGGTCCCGGTCTTCGGAGCTTTTTGCTGATGTCATGTCTACCTTCTTTGTATTGCTACTAAGCCCGACGATGTGAATAGATTTCAGAAGGTTTCGGCTTCTGGATGTAGGCTTTTGGTTATGGACTTTCGATCTTTCTATTAACACTTTGTGGAGCGTGCCTTCATGATCCAGATGGATGGTTTTCGGATCCGCCACCCTTGTTGGTATCGACACTAAGAACATTATTGTGGATAGCTGATCTCATTTCAGGGTTCCGGCTTACCTTTCAGTAGATTTCTAAAGTGTATCGCGGCTTCCCGGGAGTTAGCTTCCAGTGCTTTGTTAGTTGCTTTACTATAGCATCCTCTCGGTGACCATCAAATGGGGGTCTTGATAGCTAGTTCATGGATAATCTCCATATGCTTCAAACTCTGTATCTCTGATGCTTTCGTCCCCTGATGTATCGATATTAGGCAAGTTAATACCGATAATCATTTCATCCTTCTAGTTTTCAGTTTGTAGGATTCTTGGTCCCTTTCTTTATTACTTCTGCTTTTGGGTGACCCTCTGTTACTTACCCATCGTACCGTAACCACCCTTCCCGTATTCTTTTTTGTATAGCTTCTGAGCTTTTTTTTCTTTAGTGATGGTGTCAGTTGCATAGCTCTCTGATTGTTTCCTTATACCTTCAGCTTCACCTCATGCCTACCTTTTGCTCATGGAGGATTCTTTTATGCTTATGGCGGTCCGCTACCCCTTCACTGTCAACCTGATTTGATGCTAATTTTGGTAGCAACATTTGCCCCTAGTAAAGGGGTAATTTAGACTTTCCAAGTCAAACTTTGATGTCCTTTCGGTTTTTCGATTCCTTGTCTCTTGATCTTCCTCAAACGGACCCGTTGATTGGTTCTTGCTTGTACGGCTTGGATAAAAGGTGATTTGGTATAATTACCATCACTTCTTCTTCCTTATTTTTACCTGTGACATTATTTACTCAAATTAGATTATTGTTCATCAAGAATTGCCAAAGCTTTTTCGAAAATTTCCGATTCAATCCCTGGTGAGTAATCTTATTTTAAATTACGAACAAACATTTAAACTAATCACTTAAATCAATTAGGGTTTTGCGTGTTAAATGCGAATTATTTAATCATAGGCGATGTAGATTACGATTCGTGGTGAACTACACGAATGCTCTTTCCCTTAATGTTATTTCTTAGGGGTTTGAGAAGTACAATTTCACAAAGAAAGTTATTTACTGTTACAAAATGAAATTCATGCCTTCGGTGCCAATGAATTCACCACCAAAGTTATCAACTTGATCATCCCAACTTTGCGAACACCAATCACAACATTTATGTAGTATGGAAGTGCCGGATTGATCCAAGAATGGTGAATCATCCGAAAAAACTGTTGAAGAGATAATTCTTCCTCCGGTTTTTTTGTCGGCAAAGTTTAGGAGCTTTATTGCCGTAACCTTTCAACTTTGTTTTCGTGTGCCGGTCCCGTGGGTCAATCAGGCTTTCGGTGATGGCGTAGGATCATTTTGGCTCTGGTTTAACTGTTACCAGTCCCTTTTTAGTCCTCCTGGCACCATTCTTTTATTTCTTTTTGTCTTTGGTGGCGGGATGGCTAATTTTGTCATCATTAAAGGCTTGATTGTTTCTAAGTGAATACAAATTTTGCGTGAATTCTGTCCAGATTACTATTTAGGACTATCTTAATATGTAATGATTTGAGTATCTTGCATTAACAGGTTTACAGGTTATTTACCCATTTCATATCAATGAATACAATACTAATTCTAGCGTTATGAAATTATATCACCTTGCAGTACTATGTCCAATAAAAAGAGCTATAGTCAATCAAAGCTTGGTGACCTAGCACCTTTCAGAAGAAGAAGCCATTTGCTTTGAGGAATTCTCTAATTTCTTCCCAGGATGAAGTAGATTCCATCCTTAACAGTTTTGGGATGTCTAGTGTAGATGCTATTCCTGCCACTAATCGGGATAATATCAGAATTCCTCCGGAAGGTTACTTTGCATATTCAGCCATTCATATCTGGCATGGGGGCTTCTTTCCCTTTCCGACTTTTATATCTCGACTCTTACGGGACCTGGGAATTGAACCTGTCCAACTTATGTCGAACACCTATACTTTGCTTCTATGTCTCGAAGTTCTGGCACTAGAATCGAGTCAGGCTTCCCTTACTTCTAATCTTATTCAACATTTGGTATGGTTTTCGAAAGGAGCAGACTCGCCCATTTTGCGTGCCAACCCCTTGAAGAAAATCATTAGCGATGGCATTAGTAAGACTATATCCTGGGAAGACCAATTCTTTTTCATTATATGCCCTGCTGGCAATTCAGGCAACTTTGAATATTTTGGTGAGTTCCCCTACTTTTCCATGAGTAATCATACTTTTCCTGGGTATTGTTTAACTTTACTTGCTTTCCAGATCCTGCTTCCGAGAGAGTTGCCTTAACAGAGAGTGAGACTTGCATGCTTGAAATTATCTCCAAAGCATTTGATGAACTGCGGAGTCGACCAGTTTTTTTGACCTTGGATAAATTGCGTCAATATAATCTCCTTCCTGATGGGCAAAAGATCTTGGGGGCGCGAGCCTATTCATTTCTTAGGATCCAATCATTTAACTCTTGGCTTGGACGTGCTTACTACTTCATCTCCTTTGTTTCCAGGTATCCTTATTTGGATGGCTACTTCCTTTCGAAGAAACCTTAATTTGTAAGATATTCATTCTTGAGTTTATCTTTATATTTACATTTGATCAGGGGTCTTGGCTTCTGAAGTCGTAACTCTCACTGATGCTCTAGATCAGTCCGCTATCAAAAGGCTGGCCAAACCAGCCATTGAGCTACTGGCTAAAAGACTAAAACATGACACTTCTGTTTCTCTTTCTCAGGATATTGTTGTTGAGATTGCGAACCAGGAAGTTCTTGTCCCTACGGCCCCTACTGTCGATCCTATCGTGGCGACTATTACCGACCCTCCCGAAGGTACCCTTGGTAGAGAGCGTGAGGGTCGCGTTCTGCCATCTACTTTTGCAAGTACGTCGGAATTGGACAAGCATGTCATGGCCCAAACTTCCACTTCTCAACATGTCGAGCCCTCGAGGTTTCCTGCACCCCCAATGAGCTTTGATGATTTCATGAAGCTTGCTCTTTCTTGTCCTGAAGCTACGAACATTTCATTACCTTTCATTTCGTCAAACGGAGAGGATTTTTATCAGCGTTTAATACATCGGCAACTCTCGGTATAGATTTTTCTTTCTTAATTCCTCTTTTTTCTTTAATTTGTCACGATGGTTAATTGGATTCTATTTCTTTCTCAGGTTACTAAAAGATGGATTTTGTCTAAAGTAACTCCTTCCTCTTCTCCCGAGGTCACTCGACTCCGGGAAGCTAACGGGGCTTTAAGTGATGAATGCGAGAGGTTGAAAGCTTCCCTTGAACACACTGAAATAGCTCTCAAAAAAGAAAGGCAGATGAAGAATTTATTACTTGAAAAAGTTTTGGCCTTAGAGCACCAAATAGCAGAAAATGAGGTTAGTCATGCCGACGAGCTTAAGAGGAAGGATGATAAGCTCTCCCATGCTGTGCGGATAATTTACGAGGCTAAAGGAAGAATTTCTGACTTTTTGCAAGTTTGTCTTCCCCAGATCAAGACTGAGTACTACGAGTATGTCTTATTTCACGCTTTTTCTGATAACCTTCGGATTCTTCCCGAGATTAAAATACTACCCTCCCTCCTTTTATCAGGGATAAAGTCATGGAAAGGATTGGTTCAGGCAAAGCAAGAAGCCAAGATGTCACAAAAGGGTAAACTCAAAGATTAAGATCTCTTATATATTAATGCCCTTTCTAACGACTCTGGTGACGAAGAGGAGTATTCGTCTTTTGTTGGTGATGATGGTGGTGGACCCGATGGCGATGACCGCGAGATGAGCATGATAAGGATGGGAATGATCCTTTTGCAACTGCAGGGGTTTCACCCGATTTCACAAGAACCGGTTCTGATGCCACAGATGCTCATGTTTCTCGTGACAAGATGGTGCTTCTTAGACCTTTAAAGGAAAATAGTTTGCCCAACCCAAGGTTTCTCTTTCCCAAGTACAACCTTTGCTTCTTATCATGCCTTTCCCTTATTTGTATACGGTGGTAACCAGTTTTCTGTCATTGCATTATATAGACCAAAAGAAATATCATCTTATGACGTAGAGCAAAATTAGATAAAAAACAGAAGGAAATAACTCGATCTTATATAGAACAAGAAAGGTTGTTAAAAGACTATAATGCTTTATCTCGAAAATACCACGATATAGAGAAGAGTACATCTAAACTCATGTCTTATAAGGAGCATGAAGCGGCCCCTAGATTAAAGAGAGCCTGTAAGCACAGGGAGGCTACCAGGGAGGAAACCAAGGAGTTGATGACCTTGTTTTGGATGTTGACTGAGGACAGGGATTTTTAGTTAACTTTTTGTACGAAGTTTATAAACAATACACAATAGTAGACTTTTCTTTTCTAGGGGATCATAGTGGGGTTTAATACGCCATCTCCATAGGCTTTATCTGGACGAGTTTAGGTCGAACCCACATCCCGGGGCTAGTTGGAATCTTAAAAGGGTTCACTCAATTCCCAGGGATCTTCCTCCAGAAAAGCTTAACTATAACAAGGAAGATTTATCACTGAACTATTTAAAAGGTCGATTTTGTATGAGCATGAGGAGTATTTGTAAACTTGATGTTGTGATTGTGTAAAACATGTATGGAAATCTATTTATTATATATGGCTGCTAATTCTCTTATTTACGTTATGACAGAACCTTATTTATCATGAAAATGCATTACGTTTAACGTGTAGATTGAAAAAGGAGTTTTTAACAACATCTTCTTATGTTTTCAGGAGAAAACGCATTCTAAGAGAACTTAAGAGTGTTTATACGAAATTCCATCGGCTTCTCCTTATCTTTTTGGGTGAAGACTGTAAGGCGGTTTTAAAAAGACTTAGGATTGAGCATGCTGAGCTGCTATGTAAACAATAAATGTATTGATAAGTGAATATGATCCTTTGTAACTCTTTCTTGTTCGTGTGTTTGTCAACACCACGGAAAATTGGTTTTGAACAAAGTTTACGTAAAGTTTTCATATAGAAATATGACATTACTCTTATGAATAGAAAGACTTAAACATAACTACTCTTTATTCTCGTGAGTAGGTGAACTGTCATGAAACTTTCCCATCTCAAGATGATGTGCTACTAGCAAAAGAGGTTCCCTCTACCTCCCGAGAGAGAATGATCTTATTTCAAAATTTATCCATCAAGCATTTTAACGAGAGGATGGATGCCCATGAAAGGCCAACTAGAAGAGAAGGACAGAATTATACTTTGATTGAAGACGTATATTAAGACCAAACCCTCTATCAAGTTCGGGGATGAGTTAACAGGTCTATGCCAATGCGTCATTAACTTGGAAATTGAGTTAGACAACATTAGTGAAAAATATAAGACATGAGAATACTCCTTTAAAAATATCCCTATCATAACGACGTCTCAGCCTTCTAGTGTGGCGACTGCGCCTAGGGCCTCAATCTCTCAAAAGTATTTTTACTTGAAGAACCCCCCTTAAGGGTTAGAAGAATTAGTCATTTCTGAATGGTGCAAAAGAGTGGTAGCTAAGATGAAGAGCATCTATGACACCAAATTGATTGAGGATTCATTCAATCATGTTAGTCGGTACATTGATTGAATCAGGCACTTACAAGGGGAAAAACATGATTTGCGTATAAACATTTTTGAGCTAGGGAAAGAAAATAAGTCTCTTAGAGCTATGTGTAGAGCTTATGATAGGGCTTTGAAGCTTCAGGTCAAACCCTCCGACAACCTTGGTGAGGTTAGCAGAAAGGTGCAGAAACTTAACGAACTCCTAAGCATCGCAATCTATCACGCTATCAATCCTCCTTTACCTAAGGATGAAGGAAGGTAGGAAAATTAATGTTTGTAATTGTAATGTATACATATCAATATTTAAATATTCAATGATGCAATTCTTGTAAATGAACCTGTAAATAGTATGTGTTACTTGTCATGTGACTTATTGCTGGTATTGAATAGAAATAGACTTTGAGTTTCCTACTAAATTTTGTTTTGCCGACCTCTCTGGGCGCGAATCTTTGGGTCTTTGTGATTCAAATGAGAGTGCTAATAGAAGCTGGCCAAAGCGCCTTTTCTGGTAATGACTAGAAGCTTTGGTCAACATTCGAAATCAAAATTTTAGGATGAAATTCGGGAATCCTCCTCCGATGATAATAGAAGTTTTAGATCCAACCCAGACTCTGGTTGCTTAATAAAGAACCAGGAACTCGCTTATGGTGTTTTAATAAAAATCCTGAATTTACCCAAATTCGGGTATTTAACAGAAGTCTTGAACTGACCCAAATTCGGGTAATTAATAGAAGTCCCGAACTAACCCAGATTCGGGTAATTAATAGAATTCCTGAACTAACCCAAATTCGGGCATTTAATAGAAGGCCAGAAACCCATTTCTGGTAATTAGTTTTGTTTCCCCCTCTAGGTTTGATTTTAGAAACAGAGGATGCATGTGCTTCCTAAACCACTCTCTTGGCTTTTGGTTATCAAAGCAGAGCATGTACGTGCTTTGTTGGCCACTCTCTGGGTATGTGCATCCATTGTGCTTAGCTGGCTTATCCACAAGCAGGGCCCAAGGACTTATCCGAACTCCCTCGATAAGGCGCCTTATCCTAACCATCATAGGCGATGATAAGGTCTTAGATGCTTAAACCGGGCCATCGTAGAGCAGAATTAAGGCTTACTCTTTTGATGCTCTACCCTGGCCATCGTAGGCTGTGATAAAGGCTTACACTCCACCCCTTCCAAGGGGTGCCTTTTCCTGGCCATTGTAGGAAATGATAAGGATTGGTGTTCCCTTCTACGGGTAACACGGAACCTAAGTAGAGGTAGGACATGCTCGTCTACAAGCAAAGGTAGGACGTGCTTGGTTCATAGTAGAGGTAGGGTGTACTCTTCTACGAGCAGAATCAGGGGGTGCTAATTAAATGCTATGTCACGACCATTTCTGGTGTGGGTCGGAGGCTAACAGTTTTGATGCTTTAATCTGGCCCATTCTGATTTAGTCATGGAGAAAGGCTTACACACCACTCCCCTTTGGGCATTTTAAGTTTTGAGGGGGTTTCCATCCCTGTATTTAGGTAGACAATCCTTTTCTCAAATAATCTAATTTTGTAGTTAGCTATGTTTTCTTTACATATCTGTGTAGCTTTCCTTGGCTTAAGAAGTTGACAATCATTCCTGCTAAGGCTCTGCAATGATTGGTTTCATGTCCATTCATCGTATGGTAGTAGCAATAAGGTCCTCCCAACTGGGTTTCATTCTTGGGTTTCTTCTTTGATGAAGGTCAAAAGTTTAACTCACGCTTAGTTAGAAAGTAGATACCCTCAATTGATGTAGTAAGCTCACAACATTTTGGTAATATTGATTCGAAGGCTTTCTTTCGATGTTGGAACTTAGCCTTTTTACCACTAGATTCCACTGTTTCCTCTTTGTCCTTGAGTTTTCTTTTAGTCGTGCCTTGATACAAGGGTGTACTCCTTTTAAACTCTTTTGTAGTAGGATAAGAGGAACCTTTTTCAATCCCTTGCCCAAATATTATCCCTTTAGCTTGTGTTTGGATGGTTTCCTTAATATGAAGAAAAGGATTATGTTCTTCTGTTGTAGAATTGCTTAGGGCAAAGATCGGGGTTGGTCCTAAATGGAAAGGGTTGATGCTCCAATGATCAGGATCATAAGGCTCTACATCTTCTCCTTTATCTTGAATGCTGGTTTCCAACTTAACCTTTTCGAAAGTCCATGGCTCATTAATGCTTGATGTAGCTATGGGAAACTCACTAGTTACTCGTAGAGACCTTCTATTCAGGATTTTCGCTTCTTCAAAGCCTAGTCCAATCTTGGATGAAACATCACGGTTGGATATGTGGCTAGGTTAACCGCAAGGTCGGAGGTTCAAGCCCTCCTTCTAGCGCCAAAATGTTAATGATATTTTTCGTCAACACCAGAGATAGGCCTACGGAAGTGGACCTAAGAGAAAATGAGGGTATTTAGCTTTCACGAGTCTGAGTTAGTTCACCATTTCCTAGATATCAAGGTTTAGAGCTCGAAAGATTAGTTACTTTTCCCTCAATAGGATGAGCATTACGCTTAAGCAACTGTAAAACCAATAGTTATCTTGGGACAAGGGTTCCCCAAGCACAACCATCGACAAAAGGCTAAACGACTTATATGTAAGGGATTTGTAAGAACTCTGCGGAAGGGTTTAAGCTTGAATAGGACCCCGTGACTGTGTAGGAAGCCTATAATAGGTTGTGTAGGAAATAGCAAAGAAATCACATAAGGAACTCATAAGAAAATATGCTAAGTGTCAATCCGCTCTTTATTGATCTTTGATTTGGATTATATGAGTGATTAAAATATAAATCCCCAAATTGATTTAGAAATTAGGGTTTACTCTAGAAAAAATGAGTACAAGAATGAGAAATGAGTCCCCAAAATGGAACCTCTAGGGTCTTATTTATAGACGAATCAGGGCCTTTCTTTCTATTAGGCCAACAGAAGCCTCTATCGGCCTCTTTTCCCTTTGGTTCTAGAAGTTTTTGGCTCTAGGTCGCCTTTCCTTTTAATTCTTAAGTCCTTGCTTATGGATTTTTACGGCATCGGTTCTGGTTCTCGGGACGGTAGTCCCGGTGTTTGGAGCTTTTTGCTGATATCATGCCTATCTTCTTTGTATTGCTACTAAGCCTGGCGGTGTGAATAGCTTTCGGAAAGTTTCAGCTTCCGGATGTAGGCTTTCGATTATTGATTTCCAGTCTTGCTATTAACACTTTGTGGGGCTTGCCTTCATGATCCAGATGGATGATTGCCGGATCTGTCACCCCTGTTGATATCAACACTAAGCTCATTAGCGTGGGTAGCTCGTCTCTTTTCGAGGTTCCGGCTTGCCTTCCAATAGATTTCTGAAGTGTATCTCAGCTTCCTGGGAGGTGGCTTCCAGTGCTTTGTTAGTTGCTTTACTATAGCATCCTCTCGGTGACCATCTAATGGGGGTCTTCGTAGCTAGTTCCCGGATAATCTCCATATGCTTCAAACTTTGTATCTCTGATGCTTTCGTCCCCTGATGTATCGATATTAAGAAAGTTAATGCCGATAGCCCTTTCGTCCTTCTACGTCCCGGTTTATAGGATTCTTGATCTCTCTTCATTGACTTCCAATTTTGGGTGACCATCCATTTCTTACCCATCGTACCGTAACCACCTTGCCGGTATCCTTTCTTCGTTAGCTTCTGAGCTTTTGTTCATTAGTGATGGTGTTGGTTGCATAGCTCTTAGATTGTTTCCTTATACCTTCGGCTTCACCTCATGCCTGGCCTTTGCTTACAGAGTTTTCTTTTATGCTTATGGGGTCCATTAACCCTTCACCATCAACTTGGTTCAATGCTAGTTTTGGTAGTAACACTTGTCGCTATCAACACTAAGAAGATTAGTGTGGATAGCTTGCCTTTCTCGGAGGCTCTAACCTGTCTTTCGATGGATCTATGATGCATGGTTCAGCCTTCTGGGGTGGTGCTTCCGGTGCTTTACTGGTTGTTTGCTAAAATGGCCTCTTGGTGACCATCCGATTGGGGTCGCGGTAGTTGGCTTCCGGAATTATCTCTTGATGTTTTGGATCCTCGTGCCTTACGCAGCCTTTGCCTCCTTTTGTATCGGCATTAAGCAAGTTGTGTCGATATCCCTTTCACCTTCATTGGCTTTGGGTCATAATCTTTTGTCTTCACCTGCTTCCGGTTTTGAGTGGTTTCTTCTTGCTTTTCGTTCTTACGTTGATTACCCTTTGCTTCGGAATTACCCTTCCGGTATCAAACTCAAGCTTCATTCTTTGCCGATGTGTTGGTTGCCTGTTTTTCAGAAGGCTTCCTTTATGCTTTCGGACTTGTCCTGTGCTGGGCTTTTGATGTTCTTGCTTCTCAATGTATCAGCATTAAGCAAGTTAATGCCGATGGACCTTTAGTCCTTTTAGGACTCAGGTTGTAGTGTTCTTGGCCTTTTTCTTTAGTAGCTCCCAGTTTTGGACGACTTCTTGTTGGTTATCCTTCCTACCGGAACTACCCCGCCGGTAGTCTTTCTTTGTGTCGGATTTGAAGTTCCTTCCTTATTGATGGTGTCAGTTGCTTGCCCTTCCGGATACTTTGTAATGACCCGCACTGGCAGAGGTATTATGATTAATTTATTTAATTATATAAATGGTGGTTTAGAGAATTTAATGGTCGTGGAATTAAATAATGGTGAATATTTAATTAAAATAATAAATTAAATAATATATTTAATTCTGAAATAATCAGAATTGGCCGAAATGACAATATGGTGTGAATTGGATCATCTGTGATATTTAATTCAGCTTGGAATTGAAATTGAATAACGAATATATTCAATCATCAACAGTTGAACGTATAGTTTATAATATAATTATAAACGAGCTTGAAATGGCACTGCAGTTCATAATTTGGCAATTCGAACTTCAACTGAATGTACAAGATTCGTTTTAAGCCGGATTTCTGTGAAACAAGAAACGTATGGAGCTGGTGGAGTATATCTTTCTAATGGAAGAGAAAAATCGGGATTTCGTCGTGTAGATTTTGAGATATGTCCAAATCAAATTTTAGAATAGTCGCTATAGAATCGTTTATCGACCGTAATGGTTTAGTCGATATAACTAGTTATCGGATTCGAATTTGAACAAGGTTCTTTTGAGAAGTAGTGATAATTAAATTTTTAGAATTTTACTGTAATTTTTAATTAATTAAATATGCGACTTTTTATTTGGAGTATTTTGCACCCTGCGATCAACATTTTGAAGTTTCAAAATATGAGTCCACCTACCGGTATTTTTATATTTTGGGATCGTAGCACCGAGCTGATTACAACGGTATGTTTACTTCTGTCGACAACAGTTTATAAAGGAAGAATATTTCTCTATCACGTGATGGAAAACTTTATAACATAAAACAAGGATCCACGTTCATGCTTCTCAAAACCATTCGTTCTTCTGTGGCCTTAAAAACAAAACATGGCCTAACTGTGTACATTAGTAACACCTACCCTACTACTTGCGTGTGAAGGGTCCTTCCTTTATAAATAAGAGATATTCTTCCTCAAACTCATTTTACAGACCGGAACTTCAAAACAAAATATGTTCTTCCCTTTTTAATCTCGCAACTTGCAAATGAAGTATCCTCCCAGTTTGCTCTTCGCGCCAGGCTGAAGTTCTCTGTGCTCGATCAGTGTTTGGGGCGTAGCCGTTGACAGGGGACGTGACAAAAAGGGGTGGTGCGAGTTCTGTCCGATGCTGTGTTCGTTCAGGGTGCAAATGGGTACTGAGTTTTGAGTCATGCTGACAGCATGCAAAGCATCAACAAGGAGAAAAAAAAACGTTAGGCTATGATGGACATTGGGGAGAGGGCCATCGTGAGTATGGGGTTGATGGTTGAGCACGGTAATGGTTTGAGAACAGACGAGGATTAGTAAGGTTAATTAACATATTTATTTAATCAATGATGTGAACACTTTAAAACTTGTGGCACTTAATGTACTTGCTATAACCATGCTAGGAGGATGGGGAAATTAGCCAACACGTTGGATTGAAGGAGTCTTTAAATCATAAGGGAAGTTGAGAAACAAGTTATGGCCAATGAAGTGAATAGGAGGGGTTGAAGTTGCAGATGCAACGTGTGATACTGGCGGGTAAAAGGAGGGTCGGGCATCTTGCATGATGAAGAGTAGAAAAGGTTGGGGGAAGAAATATACATACACATGTATGTTCAAAAAGGAGACAAACAAATACTGGCGGTTTGTATTAGAGAAGTGGTGATTTCCGTTCATGTTTTGTGAACAGAGAGGGATGCATTATTTGTATTGGGAAGGGGAGAAACGTGGAGTGCTGAGTTGTCAATACGGGTAGGAAAAATAATTAAAGGAAGAAGACAGAAAGAAGATACGGTAGCGGGTTTTGATGGGAGCAGATGGTGGATGGTTATGGGCCAGATCTACAAGAGATCCGACATGATCGTATGGACGGACACTACACGATGGGACTGACTGGAAGTCCATCGGAGCTCGTTACAATTTATTACAAAATAAATTGTCCGTCTGAATCAAATCGAGCGATGGTTATCGTTATTAACGATGATCGTCCAATGTGAGTAAATCTCACTAACTCTGAACAGTTTATAATTTCATGTTGTATTTTTAGAACTGTTAAATATTGGCTGATTGACTGTGTGTTGACTGTTTGATTGAACTGCTAGTCAGTTAGTTGAATTTCTATATTGATTCTGTTTAACAGAATATATCATATGGAACTGAAAGTGATGTTATCTATATTGTTTAACATATGTGATGCAGGGAAACAGGTTGGAGGAATCCTGGATTCCTCAACATTTATTTTACTGTGATTCATATATTGTGATATATGATGTGATATATAATCTGTTGTTGATTATGTGTGTTTGGACGATATTTATCGTTGTTATATGGTATGTTAAATACCATAAGAAATACTGGATATGGGAAATGGGATTTTTCAAAGTGTATTTTGAAAATGAATTATTTATATAAAATCAATGGATTTTATATAGAAAAGGAAAAGGATTTTTATAAAAGAAATATTTATAAAATCAAAGGATAAGTTAGAATAAAAGGAAATCATTTGTAAAGTGAAGAACCGTTACTAAAAGTAAATCTTTATAAATGAATAGTTTATTCGAAGAGGAGTTAATCGATGTTAGTTTAATCGATTAGAGTTAAAGCAAAGGAGTTAATCGATGTTAGTTTAATCGATTAGAGATAAAGCAAAGGAGTTAATCGAATATAGTTTATTCGAATAGAAAGTAAAATGAGTTAATCGAATATAGTTTATTCGAATAGAAGCAAATAAGTTAATCGAACATAGTTTATTCGAAGAAAGTAAAAGGAGTTATCGAATATAGTTTATTCGAAAGGAGTTAAGTGAAATGAGTAAATCAATAGCGTTAGTCAAATAGAGTTAATCCAATAGTGTTAGTCCAATAGAGTTAATTGATAAGGGTTAATCGAATAAAGTTAAGTGAAAGAGTCAATCGAATATAGCTATTCGAAGGAGGGTTAAGTAAGGAAGTTAGTAAAAGGAATATAAAGTGAACTTTGCCTATTTCAAAGTTAGAAATATTGCTCAGTTAAGGTCTGAGAGGTAGTTCTACCCCAACTTGATTGGCTTCATTTTTAACTAAGGAATAGTTAAGGTTCAGCAGTAAAGGAAATGGTTTGAGTTGGCATCGCGATGGTTTGTTTAAACATTTGTCTAAGTCCAATGAAGAAGCTTTGGACATGTTTTCCAAATAAGAAACCAGAAATGTTTTCTAATAAAGAAAACAAGAAATGGAAATTTTTTCCATTGTTAATAACGTATATTTTCCAAATTTAGAAAATAAGAAATATTGAATATAGGGAAACAGGAGCTAAGTAAATTAATGAAATAAAGAGATAAATGTTGAATAATGTTTGATCGATATAAATTTCCATTTGGAAATAATATCGTTGTTTGCACACCTGTTTTTCTTCGATAGTTAAATCACAGACTATCGAAGTTTTGACCATTTTAACGTTGTTAATATGGAGAGACCGGTTGGATTATTATCCAAAGAACCACTCTGTATTGGCATAAGCGTTGCGAATCATATATGCCAAAGATAATTGAAGACGGAGAAAATGCAAGGGCTGTCCTGTTTACAGAATAGTGACAGAGTATTTCCAGACGATCACGTATATTGATTTCTCCAACCGTACCAAGAGTGGAAGCGGAGAAGGAAACTTCTTTTAGCTAACACATAATGTATGGTTGAGGACGTCAATCGGTGATTTGATGGATGTGACGATGTGACATTCGAAGTGGATCTGATGTGATGATAAAGCGTAGCTTCTAGCCTCATCATCCGGTAAATGGCAGAAATCGGGCAGGCAGCATGGCTAAGTCGGTCGCACCGAAGTAGGGTGTATAATCACCTGATCTAGAGTATCATTCATTTCTAAAAATCTATTGTCGATATTGTCCCATTTGGGAAACGGTTGCTGATCCCAACCGTTGGTGATATACATTCGATACACTCAAGCGGAATGAGTGGTCGGTCATGTGTGGCCGGGTTGCAAGATGTTCTTGTTGAACCCAGTGTATTCCTCTCTAGAGGTACACTAGCGAAAGGTGGTTCCATACCTTGTCATAGTTGGAAATCCATTACCAAATACGTGCTTGCGGTTTTGATTGTATACTATATATGTAGAACGTAAGATGAAAGCGTTTCTGCTAGATGATTATATATATGTACTGTGGTTGATAGACATTATTATAATATCAAAAGGTTTTTGATATAAAGATATTTTGGATTCTCATAAGGGAAAAACCCGTTCCGTTATGCGGCATGGTCTTATGAGATATCGTTTACTTGCTTGAACTGTTTTAAACTGTTTTACTCATACCAGTCCCATGACTGACCCGGAGTTTATTTGTTTGTTTCCCTAAACTCTTGGGTGCCTAATTTGTACGGGCAGTCAAGTAGTCGGGATTTACAGATATAGTTGAAGAGCTGGAGCAGGAGGCTTCAGGATCATATAGCTATAGTTATTTCCGATGTGTTGTAAGTGATGTACTTTGATATTGATGTATATTCAAGTACAAATGTATATTTCAAGTTATGTTATATACATTATATGTTATTCGTTCCGCTGTGAGATTCGTGTTACTTTGATGTTGTGTTCTTCTTCTTCTTCTTCTATTCTAAGTTTCTACCTTATCTTTCCTCACCCTCTAATTTCTTTCACTAATTACCAGGATTTTTTCGATGTTTTGGTTATCGACATCGTGTTTATGTCGATAACCAAAGTCGCTCAAAATCCGGGTCATTACATACTTCCTTTAGGATCTTGGTTTTACCTAGCGCTTGGCTTCTTCTTATGGATTACTCTTCTTTATTTGTGACGGTCCGATACCCCTTCACCATAAGCTTGTCTCGGTGTTAATTTTGGTAGTAACAATTCCCCCATGTGAAGGGGTATTTTCGACTTTCCAAGTCGAGTCTTTCGTATTGCACTTTGTTCTGACACTGAAAAAAGGTCGGTTATTTGTCATTACCGATGTTGACACCATGTTCTTGATCTTTTCTTTCATTTGTTAACCCGGTGTTGTTGTCATTGTATCATCTCAATTTCCTGCCATTATTATTGTTGCTCCTAAGGGTTTTTCGCATTTTGATATCAAATTCGTATCCTTTACTTTTTGCTTCTGTCATCCAGAGGCGGGGACATACTTTGGTAAGGTAGTGCACATGTCCTAGGTTAATTCTAGGACCAACCCTGTCATTGTTGGCATCGATGTGCCTGCTCCCTAAGCTTTCTCTTATCTTGTTTCGGTTTCGTTGCTTCAGTCATTCTGTTTTCCATTGCTTCCTAGATGTTTGCCTTATTATAAGTGACCACTGCTAATTCCTGGGTTTGCTTAGTTCCTGCACTTCCTTTCTGCATTTCAGGAGATATTAGCCTTATGTATCAAAATTATAATGTGAATTTGAATATCGGGTTTCTTTAGCATTAAAATCTTAAACATGGGATTATGTTTTCCCCATGAACTAATAAAATTTCCATTTGTATTTCTCAATAGAGGCAAGGGAACTTAGGGATTCCTTCTTTGGTAGCACGGGATTGATGGATTTAGACACAAGGTTTAAACTCATGTAATAGTGGTTTTGAAATCTAATCTCTGAAACATAATCAAAATTACATAAACTTAGGCATAATTTTTTTGGATGGAAAGTCAAGTTCTCTCCAAAGACAATAGAGCCCTTCGAGTTTTGACCTAGGTGTCTTTGAATATCCTTATATAGGAATTTACCATATTATGCAACACATGATTCAATGCATAACCTTTCTGCATAAGATGTGTATGGGGACTTAGGTAACCTAAGTGAAATATCCATAACTTCGCAGATGAATGAACTTTTGATAGGGATAACTAGTCGGTTATTTTAGAATAACAATTGTTTATAATGCAATTTTTTATAAAATCTCCCTTATCAGGTGTTGCGGCACATGGCTTATACCAGAAGGTTTCTGCTGAAGAGATTTGAAGCGCATATTCGCGTATTAACTAGGGAATTTTCACTGTTTGGAATTTTTTCCAGAAGAGTTGTTGGTCTAAGGCTCCTGTCTTTCAAAGAGTGTGGGTCCTATCGTTGTGACTGTGATTTGAGATTGTTGTTTTGATATGTGATGCTTCCCTTGTTAGGAACACCCATTTTCCTAGGGTCTTGCTGCACTTCACTATGTGAACTTTGAATGTTGGCTTGTGTTGGCTTTATAGGATATACATAGTAGTTTTCGTTCAAAGGCTTCAAAGAAGTAGAACTAGGCCATCATCCTGAGCATTGGTAGTTGATTCCTTTCTTTAATATTAAGGACCTTGCGACCCAGGTTAGGGTATTAAAGTTAAGACTCCAGAAATCCCCTTCTGGTGATAATGGAGTTTTGATCCATACTTTGGATTAGGTTGTTTGAAATAAACTTAAGGATCCATCCTTGATTTCAGCAGAAGCTCTGAACCACCTATGATCTAGGTGTTATGAATGGAAGACCCAAAAATCTTTTCTGTTATTAAGTAAAGGTCCCAAACTAACCCAGATTCGGGTGTTTGATGAAAGCCAGAAATCTTCTTCTGACAACAATAGAGGTTTCACATCAACCCTTAGTTGAGTATTTAGTAGAAGGCCGAAAATTCTCCTCTGGCTATAATGGAAGTTTTAAACCAATCTAGTTTCAAGTTAATAAGAATTGAAGACCACAAATCATCGTTTGGTAATGAAGGAAATACCGAACCAACCCATATTCGGGTGTTTGATAGGAGATCAGATATCCACATCTGGAAATAATAGAGGTCCTAAACAATTCCCGCTTTAGGTTTTTGATTTGATGAATCACCTTTTTGCTTTAAATTTAAGGAATCATCCTTTTGGTCCTTTTGATTGGATTCAAAGAGCCACTTCTATGGGCTTGGTCGACCATTTTAGCCTTGTTTCCCAAGCGTTAGTTGTATGTGCCTTTGAATTTGGTTCCCTTCCATGGAATGATGCATAAGTTGAGACGAGGGATGTGCCTAGATGGCTCCTCCAGAGCTTTATCTCATTTGCTAGGATTAGATGTGAGCAGAGGATGTACGTTCTCACCATGCTCCTCTAGAGCATTTATTCCCTTATGCAAGAATTGTCACAAACAGAGGTAGAGCGTACTCGTCTATGAGTAGAGGCAGGATGTGTTTGGCCGAAGCAAAGGCAGAGTGTACTCGTCTATGAGCAGAGGCAGAGCGTGCTTATTCATTCCTTTCTACGAAACGAAGGACTTAAGTAGAGGTAGGACATGCTCTTCTGCGAGCAGAGGTAGACGTGCTTAGCCCGAGCAGAGGCAGTGAATACTCTTCTACGAGTAGAGGCATGGCATGCTTATTTAAATGCTCTGCCACAACCATTTCTGGTGTGGATCGGAGGCTTACACTTTTGATGCTTTAACTTAGCCCTCTTTGATTTGGGCATGGAGAAATACTAACATATCACCCCCCCTTCGGTAGGTGCCTTGCCCTGGCAATTCTTGGCGGTGACAAGGGTTTTTATCCATCTGTGATTTGACCCACCTTGGGTTATTTCGATCTTTTCCAAAGTTTAAGAGGGTTTCAGTACCCTTATTTATATGTATATTCTAGAGAAGGGTCTTCTTCATTTGTTTATTGTTGAGAAGTTTGGTTTCAAATGATTTGCATTTCATGCTTTAGGCGTAAGGCTACCATTTGGTTTGCATGATTACCATATTTTCAGATATGGTTTTCCGGTGGATAATCCAGGACTCCTCCCAACTTAGGACCAACTGACCCTCTGACGGAATCCTTGCATTAACCATTTCCTTTTGTGAGACCAAATTTGTTTAGGGTTCTACTCTTAACCCTTGAATTGTAGTATTTGGCGATTCCTCTTTTTGACACTCAGTCATTCCAATGGTTTTCTCATCTCTCATCCCTTGATTTAGGCCTAATCGTTTTCCATCTCTCTTTAGATCTCGACTAGGCCCAAAAGCATAAACTGTCCTTTCGTAATGAGGGAATCTCAACCTCGATTGGAACATGGCTTCACATCCTCAAGTTGGAAGAGAGGCATCCTCCTTGTCGTTGCCTTAGCGGAGGTTCTACGGTCAGGGCGCTAAGGGTAACTATCCTACCCGATTTCTTTTAGCTTGATCCAATCGTTTCTTATGTTGGTGGTTTTGCTTGCGACCTTAACAGTTCCGTTTTTTTCCTCCGGTGTGCTACGGAAGATAATCTCTTCATGATTTTTTGTCTTCATTGCAGTGCCATGTGAGTTTTCCGTTCTCATGCCGCATCCCTTTTTTAGTACAAGATTATAGGAGATTCCAAAATGAGATCGTATTCTTTATCACAAACTCCTTATGCTTTTCTCCGTTATGGTAATCAGAAGGGTTTCCGTTTAAACTCGAATTAGTAAAGTAATCGTTTGCTACCACCGTATATTCAGCTCCTTCCCTAGCCCTATTTGTGGCTTCATGATTTTGTTGACACTTTTTACATTCCTTATTATGTTCTACTACTTAGTTGACCGTTGGTGGCTAATAATTCTTTTTTGTTAACTTAATTTTCCTAACCTTGCTTCCGCGGATATCTTTATGCGTCTCCTTTAGCAACCTAAATATACCCTCCAAATGTTATTTCTTCTAGATAGGAGGATATGTATTCTTTCCCCTGAGCATTTCGCTTGTGCTGATCAAGGTAGGAATTTGATTTTTATATCCTTGACGTCGCTTACTGGATAATACGCTTTTCACAAAATCGGTTCACTACGAGGAGAACCAAGCAACTTAGTTCTTAGAATAATTTTATTAGTCCCTCTTGGTTATTCATCTATTTACCCGGCTGGCTACAGTTGATTATCTGCTTGTCGATAGGTTGATGCCTAATCTTTCCCTTTAATCAATACAGTATGCAAAATGAATAAGAATATGCAAATGATTGATGACATGCAGATGAAGGTCTATCCTCTGAGGGAGTCACACCAACTCCCTTATGCAGGAGAATGAACATATTATTGTTAACCCCACTTAGGAGGTACTCCGTTTATCGGAGGTTTAAATATTATTAATGACATTAGCCTTGCTTGGAAATATGGAAATGGGAGGATCCCCGATCATGGGCTCCATTCAACTAGAGTTTTCTCCATTGCCTGTCTTAAACCTGTAATGACACTTACATTTATATTAACATTGGTGTAGTTATAAAAAAAAGGGGACCAAGCTATGCCATTAATGAAAGAAGTTATTTGGGATAAAAAATTATTGCTCAAATTCATCCTGATGTGGAAACGTTTCTGATCATCTTCTGTTGTCTACTCTTCGTTATGCCCAAGCATTCTTTCTTTTCCTTTTGGCTTAGTTTCTTCT
This sequence comes from Allium sativum, assembly GCA_030737875.1. Taxonomy (NCBI): domain Eukaryota; kingdom Viridiplantae; phylum Streptophyta; class Magnoliopsida; order Asparagales; family Amaryllidaceae; genus Allium; species Allium sativum. The sequence goes on from CM060922.1 coordinate 474,244,276, forward strand.
TCATTAGATCATGACATTGGTTAATTTTGTGTCCATATGCCTTATGATGGGAGAAATATCTCTTTTCTTTGCCTAGCTTCAAAGAGCCTTTCATAACGAAATTAGAACCAAACTTTTCAACCTTTTGCTCCCGCGGGGAGCGTCTTTTTGTGCTGACTATCTTTTCCATACGAACGAATCTGCTGGCTTTAGAATACAAGTTTATTAAGCTTTTGCAGTCCATCAGGGTGAGTTCTTCCCAAAGGGGAGATGGTATAAGCAGCCCCGATCGAGCATCTATTAATTTTTCTCTATCCGTTGCTCTTTTTACATGGAGTGACTTGGTTCTAAACCTTTTTTAGATAGCTAGCAAGCGCTTCTTCTAGTTTCTGTTTGACATTGATCAGATCAAAAAGGCTTTGCGTTGAGTCTTTCAAATCATGGAATTGTATGCTGAATGCAGTGGTCAATTGTCTCGTGGATTTGATGGTTGGGCCATCATATTGTTTGTACCACCTTCCAGCCTCCTCTCAAAGAGCTGTTAGGAACACTCTAAATCGAAGTGCTGCAGAAGCATTATAAACATACATATAACTTTCAAACCTACAAAGGTGGTTTTCTGGATCTGTAGTTCCATCGTATGTGAAAGGAGGCATTTGTACATTAGTTGATACTTTGGCCTTCATTATTTCTTTGGAGAAGATCATTTCAGGTAGTTTTTTTTATCACCTAACAACGACAGATCCTTGTTCCCTCCTACTTTGATTGCCACTTCGATGGCTTGACTGCCTTTTTGCCAATCTACATTGTCCTGAATGTTTAAGGGAAATCTAACTTGGCTGTCAAATCCTTACGGTACTACTGATTGGGCTTTTATCTTCTGGGGTTCCACCTTGGAGGACCTTTGAATTAAGTCCATTTCAATGGCCCTTCTGGCGGAGTCGATTTGCATGGACAACCGTAATATCTCCAGCTTATCACTTACTTCCTTAGTTGAAATAGGAGGTTCTTCCAATTCCAGGCTCATCACGTTAGATCCTGGTAGTGCTCTACCTTTCAAGGCGAGAAATGCATTGGAACCTTGTTCCTTGTTCCTTCCTGCCATAACCATCTTCAACCAAGGTCCTGTTTCTTCAAAGCTTAGTCCAATTCAGGACGAAACAACTCAGTTAGATATGTGAATGTTGACCAAAAGGTCGGAGGTTCAGGCCCTCCTTCTAGCTCCAAAATGTAAATGATATTTTTTTATCAACATCGGAGATAGGTATACATAAGTGGGCCTAAGGTGAAAATGGGGTTATTTAGCTTTCGTGAATCTGAGTTAGCTCACCATTTCCTAGATATCAAGGTTTAGATCCCAAAAGATTAGTTACTCTTCCCTCAATTGAGTGAGCATCATGCTCAAGCGACTCAAGAACCAATAGTTATCTTGGGACAAGGGTTCCCTAAACCCAACCCTCGATAAGGAGGCCAAATGACTTGTAGGAAGGGGTTCTACAAGAGCTCTGCGGAAGCATCTAAGCTTAAGTAGGAACCCGTGACCATGTAGAGAGCATATGGTGTGTCGTATAGGGGATAGCTAAGAAATCACGTATGAAACTCGTAAGAAAACATGTTAAGTATGAGTTCGCTCTTTATTGATCTTTGATTTGGAGCACACAAGTGACTACAATAGAAATCCCCAAATTGATTTAGTAATTAAGGTTTACTCTAGAGAAAAAGAGTACAAGAATGAAAAATGAAAAATCGATCCCCAAAAATGTGACCCATGGAGTCTTATTTATAAACAAATCGTGGCCCCTTTTGCTACTGAGCCAGCAGAAGCCCCTATCGGCCGCATTTTCCTTTGGTCCCTGTGGCTTGGGGTCTCGTCCATTTTTTAGGCTTTGCTTATGGCTTTCTAAGATGTCGTTCTTGGATCTCGTAGGAATGGTATCGGTTATTGGAGCTTTTCTTTAGAGTTTGTCCTATCTTCTTTGTATCAATACCAAGCCTGTCGGTATGGATAGCTTCCGGATATAAGCTTCCGGATAAAGGATTCCGGTTATAGGCCTTCGGTAATGCTATTAGTTCTTTGTGAAACTTGTCTTAATGCTTCAAGTGTCTGGTTACAGGATCCACTGCCCCTGCTAGTATCAACACTAAGTAGATGAGTGTGAATAGCTTGTCTTTCTCGGAGGCGCTGACCTGTCTTTCAGTGGATCTCTGATGCATGCTTCGGCCTTCCGTGAAGGTGCTTCTGGTGCTTTACCAATTGTTTGCTAAAATGGCCTCTTGTTGACCATCAGACTAGGGTCGTGGTAGTTGGCTTCCGGAACGATCTCTTGATGTTTTGGATCCTCATGCATTTTGTAGCTTTCGCCTCCTTTTGTATTGGTATTAAGCAAGTTAGTGCCAATAGCCCTTTCACCTTAATTGGCTTTGGGTCATAGGCTTTTGTCTTCACCTGCTTCTGGTTTTGAGTGGTTTCTTCTTGCTTTTCGTGCTTACATTGATTACCCTTCGCTCCGGATTTACCCTTCCGGTATCGAATTCAAGCTTCATTCTTTGCCGATGGTACTGGTTTCTTGTTTCTCAGAAGGCTTCCTTTATGCTTTCAGGCTTGTCTTGTGCTGGCTTTTGATGTTCTCGTTTCTTAATGTATCAGCATTAAGCAAACTAATGTCGATGCCCTTTTCGTCCTTCCGGGTCTCAGATTGTAGTGTTCTTGGTCTTTTTCTTTATTAGCTCTCGGTTTTGGATGATTTCTTGTTGGTTATCCTTCATGCCGGAACTACCCTGCCGGTAGTCTTTCTTCGTATCAGATTTGAGGTACCTTCCTTGTTGATGATTTTGGTTACTTGCCCTTACGGATACTTCCTTTATGCTCTCGGTTTTACCCTGTGCTTGGCTTCTGCTTACGGATTACTCTTCTTTGTCTGTGACGATTCGATACCCCTTCACCGTCATCTTGTCTCGGTGTTAATTTTGGTAGTAACAAGAATTTTTGTTATTATTTGCCTTGGATATGCGATACTTGTTTTCTAGTGCAGTCCAAAGTACCTTGTAGCTTCCAATGAGCGTTGTAGACTGGAGTAGACAATGCATTCAGAATGTACTTTCTGCATATAAAATCGTCCTCCTTGCGCTTTGCACGTAGGGAACGGGATGAAGAGCAAAAATAAACAGTAATCAACAATGGTGTATAAGCATTGCAAAATGGAGAATGAAGATCAGCTTATTTGGAACAGTTTTCGGGTGCGACTATTTATAGGGGTGTAGGGAGGTGTCTATTCATTTAAACGTCGCGACTGTTTGGAATGACTTGGAACTGTTACAAACCGCCGTGTCCTTTCAATTCAAATTTCAACGGCCCAAAACGTTGCAAAATTTCACGTCTGTATTTAAATTTAATTTTCGGGTTTGTGTTCTTAGCAGGTTGTAATCTGACCGATCACGGTTTAAATTTGATCCAAAATATTTAATATATTCGAAACCTGTACTCGATCTGACCAGATGGACGGCGGCGGCGGCGTGCGCATGTGGTGCATGACTTCCTTACCCACAATAATGCACACACTTGGAAGCCGTAAGAACCAAACCAATTTACGAGGAAGTTATTCATATATCAGAATTCTTCCTCTTATTTCCATGGTGTGAGACAATTATTTTTCTTTCTTCTTCCTTCTACCTTTCTTTCTTCTCTCTTCGAAACAAATCCAAAAATCTCCAAATTAATTTTGGAAATTATTAACATCCTTGCTATCGTTGTCTTTTTCCTCCTTGGTTTGAAGCTACTCTTCCTTAGCCACCATCACTATATCATCTTCATAACATAGCCGACTTCATCATTGCCAACGACACCTTTAGTGCATTCCATTCTTGAAAAAGTCATTGTTGTCCATCTCTAAAACCATACTGACTTCTTTTAATCCATCACCATCCTATAACAGACACCATCCATCACCACCACCCTAGACGACCTCTTCATAGAAGCACTAAGGTTCTGGTTGACACCGCACCGCCACGTCATCCTATTGCTTGCCGAATCTCAGCATGTGCACGATAATTTAGGGTGTCCTTGAAATGATGTATTTGGCTTTCTAATATATTACAACTCAAATTTTGTCCGTCACCCACGAAAATATAATGCACGTACTAGCGTCTAAAATTATGTAAATTTGTCGCTCGTGCTATTTTCTTTTATGGAAATTAACTGCAATGTAGCGGCAGAAAATGGATCCAATACATGATTTGAGTAGAGAATAATATTTCGGTTTCTTTATAGTGTACCAACTCAGGTAAATGCATGCTATCAAGCTGTTGATTATTGCTACCAGGTAGATGCCGTTGGGATGTAAACCCCAGGCTACCTTTAAGTAAATTATATCAATTTTTGATGCAATTTCTATTTCATTTTGTCATTGATTAATCACGTGTTTGTTATTTCTCTAAACTATTGATTCAAGTTTGTTAAAGTTTCATCACTTTAACTAATATGCTGGCACAAGGATATTTATTATTCACCCTACTAGGCGTATGCATCTAGATGATTATCAAAGCTCCTATCTTTCATCAATGACCTTTACCTCATCCTATATTTTGTTACATTGTGATAAACGTGGCAAATTTTGTTTCTTAGTGCCTTGTAGCTCATCCAGTTTGGAAGTTACTGAATGAAAATATCAGACAATGATAAAATTATGTATAAAATAGATGTAGTTCTTGAATCATTTGTTTCAAAAACTGGAACTAACCCAGTGCACGACTCTAGAAAGTCCGATTGTATGCTTATTTTCCCTCGCGTTGCGAAGAGGTTTTCTTTCCAAATTCAAACCTGAACAAGCAATTCATCGTCCGAATGACTTAGCCATTTGTATATTAGTTTAGCAATAACTTCCTGAAAGAATTCATGATTTCTACAGCACGAAAATAAAAGGATCAGCTAGAACATTAAAGTTATAGTGTTACCCTTGTCTATACGATCATGTTATAAACTATTACAACTACATCTTACAGTAATTTTCAAGGCACTTTACTTTGCTTGGCGACATTTGTAGAACACCAACCTCTTTTGTATAAACATTCCAGTAAAACTTTTCTAGCATTGTTTAAGTGACTACAACTTTGGAGAGAGAGACTGGGTAACACCTCGCGTGAAACACAAAATTGCACTATATGATCAGCAATCGTATTATTTATTCAAATTTGGAGTATCTTTAACAATGACATACACCAAAAATTGTCCTCCATCTTCATCTTTTTACTGTCAGCCCTTGAAGAGTTATTCCACATATCTCTTTAAAGAACAATGCTGCAGGACATGGGAATTCAAGATCAGGAAAGTCCGGGAATATGAAAGTATAAACAAAAAAATAGAAGGAATTACAGGAGGTTCCCACTTTTTTTTCTGCACCTGACATTTTGCCCTAAAAACTTTTGGATCTTGTAGCATTTCTGCTCTTTAAAATACAATAACCCAAACGCTCATCCTAATATCTATTTTCACAAGGGATTCAAAGCTACACAAGTGACTTTATTTGACCACACATTTCAACTCAAATGGAAGATTACAACTTAAGTTGAATAATCTCATTTTCCTTGTGGTGGATTGAAGTTTAGGTAGACAGGAAAAAAATCAATTGTACATTGCGTTACTCCATTCACAAGACTACAATATCACTCACATTCCCTTGACCTATAAGTACTTCAAACCAGGGTCCCCTATTCCCCACACACCAACAGAATATAATTGACTGACTCTCACCTCTTCTTCTCCTGCAATAACCTGATAAGAAACCAGCACACAAAGAATTCTTATATATCTTCAAAAGAATGATTAGCTTACGCTGTCCCTTCTCCATAATGTTCCCTTCAAGAGGAAGAAGCAGATTAAACTCGACCAAAGATGCTTGCGCCTTCTTCCACTCGTTCCTATCCCAAGACCTCAAGAAACTGGAAGAGTCTTTAGAAAGGGATGCCTCAGTCTCACTGCGCTGGACCACAGAAGCCATGAACCTCCTGAAGCGAATGCAAATCCAGCTTCTCTCCCTTTTCAAAGAGTGCCAGCTCCCAGCCTCCATGTTCCATGGCAGCAGAGAAAATGTAAACAGCTGGTTCGATGAGTACATGCACGAAACATCAGCGCTGCTAGACTTCTGCAACTCCCTCAAGTCGGCCACCTCCAGCATCAATAGGTACCGCATGGTGATCGACCTCACTGCACACAAGTTGGATCAGGGTGACTTCATGATCGATCTCAATCATGTTGACAGGGAGATCACGGTTGTATCCGAGACCATCGAGTTCAAGGGCAGAGACAATGGAAGAAAAGGTGGCAACATAGATGCAGTCATGGTGGCAGCAAGGTGCACCATGATGGTCATATCAGTGATTTTGGTGTCGGCTATAGTCAGACCAGTTTCAGTAGATGTGAAATCAGATGAGGTGGTTCGCAAGTATCCTCAGTTGAAGGATGTTATACAGACGCTTACATGCTTGGTAAGCCAGTTTCATGGGAAGTTTAATAGGTCGAGATTTATGGTGGCCGAGCATGAGAAGGTGGACGGTGTGGTTGAGGGATTGAAGGGAAGAAATGCAAAGGAAGACATTGACACTGAGCTGTTAAGGACGAGTTCTGATGATCTAAGGGAAGGGATTGAGATGTTTGATGCCGTTGTTGATGAAGTTTTCAGTGTGGTGGTTAAAGGTAGGAACGAGATGTTGGGTGTCATTAGAGATAATGTTCTTACTGTCGGTGCGTAATATGGAAGTACTCATGTTATAACGATATGTAGATTTTTTTTCCGTTGTTTTTTCATTTCAATTCTCGTATGTGTTATGGCCTTATGGGATTGGAAGTACCTGTACAACTGTATGCTTCAAAATACTATGATATGTTATTTTTTAATTGGATTAATATATTTCCCATCTTTGTTGTTGGATTATTTTTCCTTTTCCATTTTTGTGTGTTATAAAGATTTGAACAAACAATTTTATTTTTTTAAGATAGTGTATTAGTACTGTCTCATGGTAATTTAAAAAAAAAAAAACAATTAAATTGTATGCATGATGATTAAACTTAAACAATATTTTCTCATGCAAACACAACTTATATTCCAAAAAAAAATAAAAACTTAGTTTACGGTTGGTTTACCTTTCTAGTTTTGAATTTTCGTTCATACAAAAAATTATAGGTATTAATTTAAAAGGTAAATTTAACATTTAAAATAAACAAATAATTGTTTATTGTTGTGTTTTTGAAAAGAACGAAAACAAGGGAAACAATTCATAGTTTCTCTTTTCCCATCATCGTTCACACTGTCTTAATTTCTTTCCTCTGTCGTCCCTCCATCACTTTCACATTTTGTAATTGATATTAGATACTCAAACTACAATACAAAATAAACCAAACAAACACTTAATCTCTGGTGTATCCGACGCTTATCTTTAAGCATGATAAATTGATTTGAAAAATGATCAAATGAGCATTACTAATGATACTCTACGTATGGATAAAAGAGGTCATTTTAAAAATAAAATAGAATTTGATTTTATTACTACTAGGGGCACTAGTGAAAAAAGTTCCCCTTCCAAAACCTTTCAACTTACCAAATCGTCATTTTTATTTTTCACAATAAACACCCCTTTAATCTTCACTGGACTTCAATTTATTACCTATAATTAAAATGGAAAATCCAAGATCACCTATAAATGATTAGTAGGTGAGGTTGATTTATATTTAAGAAAACATTCATAATGCACTAATGAATGAATAAATTAATCTGGTGAGTTAGTAAGATTATTAAATTCTTATGGTTTTACTGCATTTGTTAGAAACGAGTTTAAAATTCAACGTTTTCAACAAACCATAACCATTTTTCCATCCTCAAAGATGAGATAAGTTCTTCGTCGTCACTATATATTTTTTACTGAAGAGGGGAAGTGAAGATAAGAGGATAAAATAAAATTTTGAGGGAAGAAGTAAAGATTCGAGGGAAAAAGTGAAATAAGTGTGGAGCTGGTTAAAAAAAATGAAATCTTTTTATATTGTTTGTACTCCCTTATAATACTTTTACTTTATGTAGAGTCTTTGTAAAATTTCACTCTATTTTATCCAGATATGAAGTGTCGTTGACAATATCCATCAAATTTATGCAACATTTATTTTCAAGACACAAGTTTGAACATATAAGTTTCTTGGACATTATTTCGTCTCTCGTTCGAATTTAACATAAGTCGTGTTTTCATAGTGTCATAATTACTTATGTTTTCTTCAGTTTCATGCCATATTATCTTCAATTTCAACGTCAATAATATTCTCAATTTTGCTTATCGAGCTTAATCTGAATATGATGATCTCTTCTACATTCAATTTGTATTGCTGGTTTCTAATTCGATTTTGGTTTTATTTTTCCCTTATTGTTTTAGGAATTTTTCTGTAACAGCCCGAAAATTTTGACATTTAAATATTGAATTAAAATGTTTATGAAAAAAGATGTTATTAAGGAATGATCTCAAATTTAACTTCTAAAAAAAGCAAACAACAATTTATAATTAGATAAATTATAACTTATATAAAAATTGAAATTATCAATTCTTGCAAAGAATACTTGGGATAATCATCTATGTTTTTATTTCAAAATTTTAATAAGCAATAACTGAGAATAATATAATGAAAATTACCATATGAATGCAAGTATAATAAAAGAAAGAAAGTGTCAACCATTTAAAATAATGTACGATTTAAATCATCATAGTTAACTGATATATAACGTAAAAATTTAACAATCAAAATAAATTATGAAATTTGAATACGTCTAACTAAATGTAGCGGAGGGAAATATGCAATTTTCGTCCATTGATCATGATATTTTAGTTAAAATTGATAAATTTGTTGAGAATAAAATGTTTACAAACACTATTAAACAAATAACATATACTAACGAACAGGAGCAAGGCCGCCAACAGATGTAAAGCAACGACTATTACATTTTATTTTTTATTTTAAGAATTTAAAAAACTATCAGTTAGAAGCCATTAGAAACTGTTAAAGTTATGTCGTTTGCGGCCATTGGTAATCGTTGCTAAATCATGAGTAAACAGCTGAGACCTGCTTCTTCTTAATCGTTCCACTTTCGTCCCTAAAACAAAGCCAAAACCCTTGCTCCTCCCCAAATCTCACCATCTACTACATTCCGTCGCTTCATTAGCTTCTCCAACTCTCTAACCTCCTGATCTCCTATAGAACAAGTATTAACCCTAAACCCTATTTAATTAAATTTGTTAATTTACATGTTTGCATTGCCTTATTGTATGTTTAGTGTAGTTTATTGAAGCTTAATTATTGTTATTAACTTACGTATTGCAAGTTTATAATTTGTGTGGTTATAAAGTAGTGTGCATATAAGTTCAAATTTAGTGCTTTCAGGCTTGTCTTGGTTATTTAGTGTGTAAGCTTAATTTAGTTTATGTATTTTAGAAAATGTTGAAAATGATAATTAATTTTATGTAATGTACGGATAGTTAATTTCGTTTTTAAACATGTGTGTATATGTGAAAAACTCCACATACGTATAGCTAGACTGGAATTAAGTCGTTCAAGCCTTATTTAGTTTAAAATTTGGTGATTCACGCAAATTCACGCAAATTGATAACAACGACAATCACTTGATTTTTAAATACTCCCATGATTTTGTTTTTTGATTCTATAAATAAATTCATGTTAGTTTAGGAAAATTTCCATGGTTTCATATAAGTTGAAAGCCAATTTTTTTTTAATAAGTATAAAATATGTAATATATTATATTCATAAAAACCTTATAGTGTTTTTTGGCCCCATCTGATAAGTATTGTATATGATCATTATATGGGTATTCGTTTTTTTAATGGAACGGACATCTATATTCATCATATGCAATATTTATTGGATTTAACCCTGTATTGGATAAGTTACGAACACAATAACGTAATTAAATCTTGTAAATCATATCATTTTAAATGGTTCACAAAATTTTGATAACTCTTCCTTTATATTCCCTATGTACACGCAATTGTGTACTGTTCAGGAAACTAAAGCGAAGTCCTACTGAAATTTTGTTGAATCATTAAAATTGAAAATATTTAGGTGATTTAATTACGTTATTGTATTTGCAATGGAAGATAGGCTGATTCATCAGCAAAGTATTAATGATCAATTAATATAATATTAACTTATAAAATTATTTTAATAAATTGTCAAAGTAATTTTAATTTATATCACACTTTTAAATTAGTACGTAGGGAAATGGATAATTATTTTACTGATTGGAGCTGGATGTATCAACAACGAAGAGAAATAAGAGGCTTGATAAGTGAACATTTTAATAATAGTGTATGCATATTTATTGATTTCGCTTTAAGTAATAATGAAAACGAAGAAGAAATTCGTTGTCCATGTAGTAGATGCAAATTGTTAAAGCATTTGATACCAGAAATGGTTAGAGTTCAATTGCATCAGTACGGTTCGGCCGAACCTTTTGGTTTGGAATCGTCATGGATAAATATTAGCATCTAATCATGTACAAGTTGAGGAGGTAGTGAGCAATGACATTGCTACGACGAATCTCATAGAACATATGGTTGAAGATGATGCACATTTAATGCTTCCTACTGCTCAATTTATTGATCGCGATGGTAATGTTGAAGAAGAACCAAATATTGAGAAAAATTATATGATTTACTAGATGCTACGAAGAAACCTCTTTAGGAAGGTTGTATAAGCGAAACCCAATTGTCAGTAACTGTTTGTAACAACCTAGATTTTTAAACCCCAATTAATTTGTATAATTCATATAATTTTGAATATATAATTTGAAAAATGGTTTCAATGTGATAATAAGCTAAATGTGACAACAGGTTTTGTCAATTTAAAGTGTAACCAATTTATCGTATAAGAATAGAATTTTATAATTTGTCAAATTTGATTTGGTTTAATCGTTTGAAATTTTAGTTTGATAGTTTTAAGTTGGATTTTGAATTTGGTTTGAACAATAAAAATACTTATTTAAAACTATAGAATATAACTGTAAAATTATATCAACAAAAATATATCAGGTTTTGTCCAAATTAGTTGTTCAAATACATATTAATAAAACCATTTTAAATGTGATCTTTTTAATTAAATATAAATTTCAAAATGAAATAGTTATTTTGAATTATAAGATTTAATAGGAGAATTAGTTTAATACTAATCGTGGTTGTCTAAATTGCTAAATCGGTAACATAGATATTTATATTTAGTAACACAAATAAATGTCACAAGTTAGCAGCACCATAAAGAGTTGCAAATATATTACTAGGCGAAACCATGCCTTAAGCACGTTGTTTTAAAGAATGGTTTGTGATGTGTCTTAATGCATGTATATATGCATTAGGAAGAGATAAGTGCCTCTTAGGTGTCACACTCTCATGCACCTCCATATCCTATATATACCATCCTTACCCCCTCTATTTTCTTCATTCCATCCTTCTTTTCTCTCTTCTTCTCCTTTCTCCTTATCCATGGCTTTCTAAGCCTCCTTTCCCTTCCTTCTTTCCCTTCTTAGTTTGACCTAAGAGCCTTCTTCCTCCTCTCCACTTCGACCCCTTCCCCTCCACAAAATCCGACCAAAACCCCTCTTGCTTCCTCCTTCCACGGCCTCCCCTTCCACCCTCTATCTCAGCCCCACCCTCCTCCACCAACCCATGCACCACCCATTTCCTCATCCCCTATTGTGCCACCATATAGAGACCCCACTCTACCCTTTATCCTCCTCCTTTAAATAAAATAAAAGATATATATATTTGGTGGAAGGGAATTTATAGCGTGGTGCGCGGTTACGCTATCCGAGTGCACAGTCGGTGTCCGTAGTCTAGGTTCTGCAATAAAAGATTGGCGGAGTGGAACTCTTGATGAGAACTACTTTAAACATAATTATAATTATATTGGTTGATTTGTGAATGATTGGAAGGTTCCTCTATGATTGGTATAGATATTATATATAATTATCATTATTCATGTACGTATAAGCGTTAAATGACTATAAACGCTTATATTATACTTATGCTGTGATATGGTTGAATGGTTGTGATAAATGTTTTTATGATGGTTAGTAATGGTATTATGATATGCTGCATATATTACACCGACATATATGGAATTATATGGGTATTGGTTAAGTCTCATGCCATTCGGATAATATAAATGAATAATATATTCATTACATATAGGGAAAAAAAAATAAAAGTTGGAATTTTCTATCCGAAACTGGATAGAAATAAAATTGATAATTAAAAAAGACTTTTGTAAAGGTGGAATTTTAAGGTTTTGATATAAAACAGTATATTCGAATTTTAATCGATTAATTTAATTTCATTTTTGAAATTGAGTTCGGTTTAACTATGTAAATGATGTTTTAACTAAAACCGAATGTTCCATTATGCTTATATAATATTTAAATTTGAGTTTTGGAAAGATTGGGTTTCAAAAAGTTAATTTACGAAAAATAATAATATTTTATTAATTAAATAATATTACAATATTCATTAAAGTAAATATTTAAATTTTAAATTGAAATATTAAATTATTGTTTTGAAAAAGTCTTATATCTGTGTTAAATGGATTTCTAAACTATATTAAGGTAAATCGGACTTTTTTAATAAAAAGTTAAAATACGGTTAGAATAGAGCTGGTCGCGCTGCGGTAGTTCGCGAATTTCGACCGTAAACTTCAAATTGATATACCAGATTCATTTTAAATCATATATTCTAAAAACGGAAAAAAATTTCTTTCTAATGGTAATATTTTTCAAATGAAAAGGATTTTTCATGTATAATTTTCAAGATATGTCCAAATCAATTTTTAATAAAATTCACGGTAGTGCAGTTCAATGACCCAAAACTAGAAACGATTATTTCTAAACTATTAAAAATATGGAAAAATCATAATAAATTATTTAAAAGTGATTTGAATTGGAAATAGTAAGTTTTTGGATTATTTAAAGGGTAGTTTAATCAAACTAGTTAAATAAGCCATCTAGAAAAACTTTTTACGCGCTTTCACAACAATTTTTACTAATATTGAAATTAAATGGTTTTAACTTAAGGATTGTTATCCAAATATTTTGTAAACATTCTAAAATGGATAATGAACCATTTTAATGATGATTTAGATATTTTATAACATTGATAAGGTTAAAAAATTTCAATTATAAATGGTTAAATGGAAATAATCTTCGGATATTCGATATTAGAATCCATAGTTAAACTTATATTATTCGAGGAATTAAAAAGGAACTTATACCATTATTCCACTTATAGTATTCGTTGATTATGAGAATTGATATCGGATATAAGCTAATTATATACAAATCTTATATTTAATATCAAGCGGTTTTGGTTCAACTTGCGGGAAGCAGTAGGCTAATTTAAATTACGAATCTTATATTTAGTATCGATTGGTTTTACTCGTATTAAAAAGGAATGCCTATATAAGAATTTAGAAATCTTTTGAATTAAGATTTTATGAGGTATTATTGGGATAACTCTTAAGAATGTAATTTGAATGCGAAAGTTAAAGGTTTAATCTTTGATTAAGATTCAAAGAAATATTTTTAAGAATAAATCTTGGTTAAGATTTAATGAATCTTTGTTAAAGATCTAGTGAAGCGATTTTTATAACAATTAAGGTTTTATCAGGTTAATGGAAATTTTAGTTAAAGTGGAAAGAGACTTGGCAAATCCCGTATTTCCATATGGCATTAAAATACGCTTATTACTTAAAAAGACTAGGATCGGGGTTTTATCCGAAAACCATTCCGAATAATAATACGACGTTATAAAGCAAATGAAAATAATTGAATACGATGGTAGAAGACCAGAGATTTTCGCATCGAAGGGATTGCTTGTTGACGTCTCTGTTAAGAGGCATCCCATAACCAGATTATTTATAGCAGTGGTATAATTGTATTTAGAGAATTTTCGGATTTGCAAGGGCTTCTCTTCTTTGTTGGACGAGGAATAAAGCACATTCGGTTTCGTTCAGTCCCAGAATGAACTTATGTGAGTGTGTATATGACATTGTATCTTATAATATATCGATTGATTTTTACTAAACACATTTCTGTTGGTGGCGGAGAAAATGTTATCTTATCTTAACACCCTTCTTTGAGACGTACGAGATCAAAGGTGATATGGTTAGTGATTATCAATTATATATTAAGAAATGACAATGTGGCATACCAAGTGATTGAGATGCAGATGATCAATGCATGGCTTTAGGGTAAAGCGTAGCTTTGTGTAACGAAATTTCGTCAAGCCTCCACTACAACAAAATGCGGATTTCAAAGCGTTTCAAAAACGCTATTATATCCAACCATAGTGTTTCAAAGAACGTCATATAACGACATGCTATGTTAGACCTTCCGCTTTAAATAGCACATAGAAAAAGACTATAAAAAATCAAAATTCTATAGCGTTTTATCTTTGCTATTAAATAAAAACACTATATGAAATCTTAGCAAACTGCTACCTATTATAGCGTTTAATCATCTTCTATTATAGCATTTTTGGTTATTTCAATAGCGTTTATTAGCTGTTTCTAATAGCGTTTTAAAAACGCTATGATATCACATACAATTTTATAACATTTTCTATTTATATACCACCATTCCAGCTTCTCGTTACTTATATACGTATGTCTATCGTTACTTTTAATACATACATATGATTCAAATAATGTTCATATATATCATTACCTATTTCTCAAATGTATACAAACATAACACATTTTCACAAACAACAAACATGTAAATTGCAACAAAATATTCCATGCATATCATTCAAACATCGTTCGTATATCCAAACTTAATATTTCATACATATAATTCAAACTACTTTTCACATACTCAAATTTAACAATTCATACATATTGTTTGATCAACTCTTTCATGTCCATAATGTCATATATACTTGCATTAACAACTTACAAAGTAGTCGAATGCTTGATTTAATCTTGCTTTGCTTTTGATTTTTTTCTCCAAAACATAAGCAATTCGGTCCTGTTGCAACAAAATAAGCAATATATATTTAGTTTGAAATATTTAAATCTGCATGGAATGTGAAACAACCTGTAAACCAGACACAATTTCCATAAATAGTAGAAGGTTTGCAAGATAAATAAAAAAAACCAAGAGTTTGCTAATATTACTAAAATCAACTTATATCTGCACAAACAAACAGTAAGATGAGACTAAAATGCACATGTAAACTCAAATTGAGTTTTTATTATAGCCAAAAGCTTGGTTTTCTTGGAGGTATTCAAGAATAAATGATCTTATCCAGGAAGTTAGGAAAATGTCTGGAAGGTAGTCAAACCAACCACTCTTGCAAGGTTAAACCACTAATTACATGGAATCACGATCAATCCTTTTCATTTCAATGATGTTTGATTCAAATCAAAGTTAAATGTACTTTATGCGTGCAACATGTTTTTGTATTTTTATATGCAAAAGAATTTCAATTCTAAAGAATAAATGTGAAATTCTGGAAATATACTATATATGTTTTGTATGCTGCTAAACTTATTTAATGATATAGTTTACATATTTTGTTCCTAATTTTGGTTATGTTGTGAAGTTTAAAAGAATCTAACTACTAGTTCTTGTAAATATAGATGCCATAAAATCTATGCGATAAAAAGGGCAATACACTCCAATATAAATATAATTAAACAACAGCCTACTATAAAAATATCCTGAAACCTGAATACAACGTAAAGGAAAAAAAACCCTGGAAATACTCTATTCTCTAAAGCTTTTCAATGGGAATGTAAATTTCCTTCCAAGATATTTATATTTACTTAAATATTCAATTACATTTATTCTCCAAAGCTCCTATGAAAAAAAAAATTCAATAATCATTTTTTTCCTTCATGTTTTGGAAAATGAATTATACTACGTCTAACAGTCTGAAATGTGCGTATGTTGTTGCTAAGCCATAGCATGCAATTTTTTTATTACGATACACGCTAGGGTTATACAAAACAACGAAATAACATTTGGAAAAAAATGTTAGTCCAGAGAAGTTGCTCACACTCACAGTAGAAAAATACATTCCTTTGAATATGCTTATGCAGTGGCTGATCTAGCTGTTTTGTATGTCATTTTGGTCTTCAACCTGTAAACAAAATGTTAATCAAAATCTAAATGATGCCCAAAACAATTTTTTTTTCATCCATAAAAAATGTTTCATATATTATCAGGAAAGCAAGCAACTGCTTAGAACGCAGTATCCATGAGTTTCTTCTTCTCGAGCAGTTTAACAAAAATGCACCCACTTGATTCATTAAGCGTCCACGCGTTGCAATCAGTTCCTGGGGATGCTTTAGTTCGGCCTCCTCATCTCTGCAGCGTCTTTCTTAAGCAATATGGTTCATTCTTCACTTCTACTTCAGCATAGCCATTTAATATTCGTAGTCAGGAAAGAATTATTTGCATCGATCAATTCACAGATCTGTTTTCAGCATGCCTTTGACTAGAGGTAGTTCAGTCCAGCAGCTACTCATGCTGTTTGGTCAATAGCTACTCCAAATTCCCAAGTTCTTAAAAATTATCAACCAGCAACTACACATGCTCTTTAATTTTCCACTCAATCCGGATTTTTAGGCTGTTTCAGAAAGCATCTGTTCATGTAGTGGAAGCCCCTCGATCAACCAGTTTTACAGTCATGCAACTCTATATGTTCTGCATAACAGCCTCATTCAAGTCGCTCTTTAGCAATGCAGTGGAATTATATTATTTATTAGAAAGCTGCAACATTTACATAGAACCATTGAGCCCATTAGCTTATTCTTGCCCTTATTTTTAGTATTTAAAACGTCTATTTACAATTCTCTGCTTGTGTATTTTTTCCTTTTTTGATTACTTATGTTCATCATCTTGGTTATGATTTTATATTATGTTCTCATATTCATTTCCTTATTACTCTCAAATTAAATATGTACCCTAAATGTGAATTGGAACGAATTATTTGTAAATTACATTTTGTTTTGACTTTTTTTTAATGTTCATCAAATAGTTTGTGAATTACAGTGTTTTTTTGTTCTGTTTTAATCGCATTGACTCTAATTTAAATAATTGTTATCAAATAAGTAATGTATCTTTCACAAAATTTGCAATTCCTTTTGTGGGTATCTCATATCAAATTGTACACGCACATAAGAATTATTAAAATTCTACCATATATCAGTAGCGTATCAGCCAAAAGGACATTTATTATCTACTATCTTTGTTTACTAATTATCAATTACATTGCATACTTCCTCCCCTTTAACTCCAACTTCTTCATTGCTACATTTTCATTAAATTAAATTCAGCCAAATTTTGATCAATTTGTTTCCTCTTAGAAAATAATACCATGACCCAAACGGTAAGTCGATATTTATATTAGACAACCAACTTTATATATACACACGCGCGCGCGCGCGCGCGTGCGCGCGCGCGCACACACACACACACACACACACACACACACACACACACACATATATATATATATATATAGAGAGAGAGAGAGAGGCTGGCTATTTGAACAAAAAATTAAACACAAAGAGAGAGACACAAAGCCTCCAACGTTGGATTGTTTGTCTTTTTATGGAGAGTGTAATTCATGGGAGGATCCAGTAATTGAAATTTATTGTGTACAATTTTGTGTCCCCATTTTGTGTCTAAATAAAGTTTTCCATATGTGTGCGTGTATATATATATATATATATATATATATATATATATATATATATATATATATATATATATATCATTTAAAATAGGCGGCGTGAGGCATATTTCCTCAGCAACCACAAACTCACACATCCCATGCTAAATGATTTTGACAATATATTAGCTGTACACATCATAATATGGGAATAACACACAAGGTAAGTTCATAATCGATGCCAATCTAATGAAATATGCCTAAGAAGATAATACACTTGCAATTGACTACACAAATAAATAACTCATCTTTAGTCGTCCCAGTAATTTAAACCGTTATCTACATTATATATTTGTCAGTTGTAACATGAATGCATGCATTTTTAGTTAAGTCCCAAAAAACGCCAAACAGACACATAACAATGGAAATACATGTCGTAAAGTTTATTTTTGTCTCGCTCTTTTTTGTTTTTTGATGTTTTTAATGTGACCCATTTCGCTCTTTTGTCATCAAAATGAGCAAATAAATGTACATACAAATTTTGTATCCTTGTGTTAATTCATTTCAACAGTAATCCGTCCGATTCATTTTGGATTTTATGGTATGTCAAAATTTTAATACATGGATGTAATTCTCTATGACTGTCAACTTAGACAGTTCAGCTAGCAAAAGTGAGAGCAAAGGAAGTGTAGCAAAGGAGAATAGTGAAGTGCCAGCAGCAAATAGCAATTGTGGGGAGAGAGAATAGGAAGCCTGAGGCAGATGTTCCTATAATTAACAGAGAGAACTCTGTTGATGTTGGTTGTCATTAAAATGAATACCTTCCCTAAAAACAAGTGCAGAGGGCTATTGTATATTGCCAGATTGATAATGCTCATTCAGACCAACACAATTGGCATTCTTTTTTATTTTTATTTTATTTTCTTCATATATTACCAATTTTTTATTTTTATTTGTGGTGCGTTTTTAGTGTATAAACAGTAACTTGATTATTCATGCAGCTCTTATATGCATATTGGTTCACTTCCATCAATCATATTAATATTCTTCCTTTGTACATTATTGATAGCTAGTAGTAAAGTGTATAATTTTACTAACTTTGCTTTCATTTGTCAACTCCCAAGATAGAGCTGTTAATTTTATAGTTGGCACAATATTGAAACTTCTATTCATGGTTTATGCTGCATGCAATGGCTTAAATGGCATTCATTTCTTTGGTCGTAGAAGAGAGCTTGTGAAATATAGTTAAATGTGGAATTTATCAAGACATCAAAATAGTTAATGTTGAATGCAATTAACATTGAAAGTGCAATTTTATTCGTCAAATTTTCACATTAATTTCTCTAATACGTATCAAGTAATATAAACAATTGAATGGGCAATTTTGCATAATACATGACTGCTGAGTTAGAAAGGTTTATAGGATAGTCAGTTGTAAAGGTTGGGAACACTAAAAGGGCGCAAAATGCTGAACTAGCAATCAATAGTTTAATTAACGCTGCATACCATGGCATTGACGACATTCATTTCTGTTTTCATAGATGAGTGCCTATGAAATATAGTTGAATGTGCAATTTATTAAGACATCAATATAGTTAACACTGAATGCAATTAACACTGGATGTGCAATTATATTCATTAAATTTGCACATTATTTTCTCCAAATTATACCAAGTAATACAAGAAACCAAATGTGCAATTTTACCTAATATGCTAGTACAATATTTAGAAGAGTCATAAAGGCTAGGCCTTTATATTTCATACAATGACATGCCAATTTAAGATATTTTCATCATCTCAAAGGCAAAAGAAATAACGATGAATGATATCAAATTACGAAGTTAAAATTCATTAATATTTATTGACAAAACATGGTTTTGATCATCCTATATAGAACACAACACGATTAATGAATTGATAGACAAAAACTAATAACTGAAGTGGAAAATACGACAGTAGCATGTCGAGTGGATTGTACTTACTTAGTTAATTTTAATTTACATGTAAACAAATCTGAAATAGGAATGCTTACGTTTGTGTGATGGCCCGCCCCGCACCAGCCGACATTTCCTCATGAAAGTGCGTTGTGCCTATGTTCAACCAGCACGGGACGGTCGCCAGAGAAAGAAAAGGGAGTTTGTATTAACAAGGAACCTGTAGAATATCTCACAGCGCATGGAATAAAATATAATAATAACATATTTGACATAAAACAGGCAAGGCAGTGCATAAGCTGAAGACTAAACATCATAGCAGAGGAAAATCCAAATACAGCTTATATTCCACATCATCGTTATTACAACTTTAAAAACTGTCTCTAAAGCAAAAGGAAAGAAAGGTACACTACTAATGCCCAAAGTAGTGACCAACAGCGACACAAGGATAATATCTATATATCATACGTGGGAGCCTCCTGCTCGTCTCCAGTACAACTACCCGTGCATACCACCTAACCTGTCTCTACTCTGCCGTTTAAGAGCACCCAGAGTAATAAGAAGAGACATAAAACTCTGGGCCAGACAAAAGTCTGGTATAAGCGATAAGCATCAAAACAGAACAATAACAGGTATACTAAACCATACCTGAACCTGGATCTGCAACCAAAGAGTTAGCACAACATACCGCTCAATACTCTAAGGTGCCACTAACATATGGTGTAAAGAATAAGGGGGTGGGGGTGTGCATGTCATAGTGAAAGCAAACAATCATACATAGCAACCATCCTCACATCTCTCACTCAGTGCGTAAGGCATACGATATCCACTACTTTGATCACTAGACCCATCGAGGTAGTGACAGAGTCCGACTTGTATAACTATTGCTACCGCCAAGCTTGCCCCATGGAGTCACGAATAAATCCTTACAGATGACCCCACCTCATTGGTCCATAGCCAATAGTCCTACCTAGGCCACTGTGGCCCTGAATCCGTCCACGTACCCCACACTCCATAGTGATCCAAAGTTATAGACATCGATAGCCCCTTGGCACACGTCCCGCATCAAAGCCCAACTCATGAAGATAACTCATTGGTTCCCAACAGGATCCTGAGTCCTACTTCCCATTTGGACTACCTTTGCATCTCGGGTTTTGGTTTTCTCCGGATCGGTTCGGGTCTTCACTTTACTTTGCTTCAGATCATGCTCCTTGAAGTAGTCCTGTTCGTGATCACCCACGTCGGATCGGTTCGTGCCCCCTCCATCGGATCGGGTCGTGGTTCCCCAGCTGGATCGGTTTGGGTGCATCCCTCCAGGCCTTTGCTTCTGGTTCGTGGTTGGCACTTCGGTTCGGGTCGGGTGCTCTCTACGAGCCACCATGCTAAGGTCGGATCGGATGAAGTAGTTCGTGAGTGGCATCGGTTCGGATCGGAGCTCCTTCTCTCAAGCGGGTCGGATCATGGAGCTTCCAGGGCGAGCGGTCGGATCGTGGAGCTTCTAGGGCGAGCGGGTCGGATCGTGCTTTCCCCCTCCGATCCGATCCGGTTCGGGTAATTTCCTGCACTTCTTTCCAGCGACTGTTTTACGCCATTCGACGGCGTTTTCGACCAGTCTAACTTTTTTAATCAGTCACAAAACATACCATACAGTCATAGCAACATATAGAATTGACCACTAACACCAAAACGACAATTTGATAGGTTAAAACGGATCAAACATAGCCAAAATCCCATATTTTCCCTTAAGCATGTTTAAGCAAAACTAATGATAAGATTAGTAAAACTTAACCAAATCAACCCAAATTTCTAACAGAGGTCTAAAATAATATTTTGAAATTTATCAATATTTTTCCAGATTTTTAACATGTATAATTTCACTAATTAAGACTAATTACCCTTAATTAACCATAATTAGTGAGGAACTATGCAAATCACTCACCTTAGCCACAAACAAATTACCAAATCTGAAATGATTCTCTGTTTGGCACTGTTCTCAAGGCTATACAGCAGTTCTTCCTCGATTCTTATGCTAATCCGCTTTGATTTGATGTAGATTTGGCTTAATTAGCGATTAGAAGGTGATTTGGGGTGTTTTAGCAAGTGGATGCCATTGCTTGGTTGAGAGGAATGTATTAGGTAGCTGGAAAATGAAGTAAAATTCGTTATCTAAACCCTAGCAGCCTTCTTATACTCTTAATCCCGAAATTCCCCAGTGGGCTTAGCTGTTAATCACCCGGTTAAGCCCAATTAAGCTGTTTTTCACCATCTGAAACTTGTTTCAGCCATATCTCCCAAACGGTGAGTCCGTTTGGCTAATGTGACCACTCTACGGAAAGGTAAACCATCATCCGGATTTAATTGAAGTGGTTTCAGGTCAAAACTCCTTTCCAATCAAAAGTTATGGCCGAAACACGATCATCTAGGGGTAATACGGTCATTTAAAAATCGGCAAAAATCATGAACATGGGAAATGACCCCAATAGTCGTCTCCCAAAGTTACATGACCATACGACTTCGCATGCGAAAGAAATAAATATTCTACGATCCTTCGATGCGTAGAATGCGGGTCGTTACATTCTCCCCACAGGAAATTTCGTCCTCGAAATTCCTTAACCCAAAACATACAAAGGATCCCGCATGCCTACCAATCACTTACAACAATCAAACCTGCAAATCAAACAAAACAAATCTATCCTAGCATGCGGAAACACTAAATCGAAACTTAAATCTTACCAGGCGAAGAGTTCTGGATACGTTTTCCTAATGCTCTCCTCTGTCTCCCAAGTATAGTCATTCTCATTCTCGCCCCACTGAACCTTGACTAGATTCACCGCTTTCCTTCGAAGTAGCTTCGTATCGTTCCCAATAATACACATAGGTCTGTGGTTCCCAACCGCCTCGGGTTCAACCTCGATATCATCCAATTGATCAGGTGAAACAGTCACATCGGGGTCGTGTACGAACTTCCTTAACTGGGAAACATGAAATACGTTGTGAACTCCTGCCATCTTGTCTGGTAATTCAACTTTATATGCCAAATTCCCAATTTTCTCAAGAACTGGGAATGGACCAACGAATCTTGATGCTAACATGCCTCTCCTGCCAAATTGTATCATGCTCTTCAACGGAGAAATCTTGACAAACACCAAGTCGCCAATGAAGAACTTTAATTCTCTTCTCCTCTTATCAGCATAACTCTTCTGCCTATCTTGGGAGCCTTCATTCGCTGTTGGATAACCTTAATCTTAGCTGAAGTTTCTCTTATCACATCTGGTCCAAGCACAAACTTCTCACCAGTTTCTAACCAACATGACGGTGAGTTGCACGGTCTTCCGTACAAAGCTTCAAATGGAGCCATACCAATACTGGATTGATAACTATTATTATATGCAAACTCTACTAGATGCAAATGGTCATCCCATGATCCACCAAAGTCTAATATGCAAGCTCTTAAGAGATCTTCTAATACTCGATTCACCCTCTCTGTCTGTCCGTCGGTTTGAGGATGATACGGGTACCGAGATGTAATTCTGATCCTAATGCCTCTCGTAAGCTCTTCCAAAATCCACTAGTGAACAACGGATCTCGGTTACACACAATGCCTTTGGGTATTCCATGAAATCTCACTACCCACTTTACATATAGTTCAGCTAACTTAGCTGCCATTCTATTCGACTTGACGGGTATAAATCTTGCACTTTTGGTCAATCGGTCCACAATCACCCAAAGGCTATCATGGCCCGATCTAGTCCTTGGTAATCCATCAATGAAATCCATTGAGACTTGTTCCCATTTCCATTCTGGAATCTCTAATGGTTGCAACAAACCACTAGGCTTCTTTTGCTCAGCTTTAACTAGCTGGCAATTCATGCATTTGGATATAAACTTCCCAACTTATATTTTCATCCCTTCCCAGTAGTAGGTCTGCTTCATGTCTCGATACATCTTGTTACCACTGGGATGTGTAGTCAGTTTTGAGTGATGACATTCTCTAAGCATTTCATCTCTCAATCCATTGACATTGGGCACAACAAGTCTTCCATTCTTTCTAAGCCATCCATCTCGATCAAGCCCATACTTGTTCCTTTCATCATCGCTACCCATCTCTAACTTGGAGATGATTTCCAATATGTTAGGATCATCCCTCTGTCTGGAACCAATCCGCTCAATCAAAGTGGGTTTGATCGTCAAACTTGCTAACATTTCTGGATCCAATTCGCACTTTGGTCTGAAATCATACCCAGCGATGTACTCTAGTTGCTTCCATTCTAGAAACATAGCCCCTAAACTGGCATGTCTTCTACTCAATGCATCAACCACCGCATTGCCCTTTCCTGGTGTGTATGCGATGTTGAAATCATAGGAAGCCAAGAATTCTAACCATCTTTGCTGTTGGAGATTTAGGTCCTTCTGAGAGAAGAGATATTTTAACGATTTATGATCAGTAAACAAGTCGAATCTTTCTCCCAAGAGATAATGCCTCCACATCTTCAATGCGAACACGATCGCTGCCAATTCCAAATCATGGGTAGGATATCTTTTCTCATGTGGTTTCAGTTGCCGACTTGCATAAGCTACAACCCTACCTTCTTGCATCAATACAACACCTAGTCCGGTACCACATGCATCCGTATATACTGTCATCTCTTCATTCCCCTTAGGAATGACTAACACTGGTGCACATGTCAACTTTTCCTTTAGGCTTTTAAATGCATCCTCACACTTTTCGTCCCAGACGAAGGCTTGATTCTTCTTGGTCAGCTGAGTCAACGGTGCTGCTATCTTGGAGAAGTCTTGGATAAACTTACGATAATATCCAACTAATCCCAAGAAACTTCTTATGTCTGTTGCATTCTTGGGCGTAGAACAATCTTGTACCGTAGCCACCTTCGCAGGGTCCACGGCAATACCATTCTCTGCAACGACATGGCCCAAGAATCTCACTTCTCTCCTCCAGAAGTGACACTTAGAAAACTTTGCTTTCAATTGGTGTTTTCTCAATACCTCCATCACTATCCTCAAGTGCTCCTCTTGTTCTTCCTCTGTCCTCGAATAAACAAGTATATCATCCATGAACACAAGAACAAACTTATTCAACTGATCTCTGAATACCCTATTCATAAGATCCACAAAATATGATGGTGCACTGGTCAACCCGAATGGCATGACCAACCACTCATAGAATACAGACGGTGTCCGAAAGGTCGTTTAAGCTATACTCTCAGCTTCCACTCTAAGCTGATGAAAACCTGTCGCGAGATCCAACTGGCAGAACACTCTCGCGCCATTCAACTGATCAGACAAATCATCTATCCGTGGTAGAGGATATTTATTCTTCCTCGTCACCTTACTCAACTCGCGGTAGTCCACACACAATCGAAGGGAACCATCTGCCTTGGTAGCAAACTCAACTGGTGCTCCCTACTCAGAAACACTTCTTCTGATAAATCCCTTCTTCAAAAGATCGCTCACTTGCACCCCGAGCTCTCGTTGTTCCCTTAATGCCATATGATGAAGTGGCATCACTATTGGTCTGGCATCTTTCACTAAATCAATACGGAACTCAATCTCTTGGTGTGGTGGAAGTCCAGTCACTTCCTCCAAGATGTCCGAATACTGGCCAGCCACCGGCACATCTGATAACTCATCATGCGGGATGTCGAGGGAATTTAGAAAACTAGCCATTACCCCATCATTAGGTAGACCACCAAACACTACCCTCCACCCATCATCCGCTCTAACTGTCACCAAAAAGCCCTCACAATCTACCACCACCCCGTATCTTTGGAGCCAATCGACTCCCAAAATAATGCCAAACCCAGTAAAGCCCAAAACAAAACAATCACAAACAAACATGCATCCATGACTCGATAAGACCACATTACGACAAATCATGCTAAGGCTAATCGAACCACCAATCAGGTTCGTCACTACTAAAGGTCTATCGACAATCTCGGGCTCCAATCCCAACCTATCTACAAGGTCACTAGATATGAAGGAACTGGAAGCTCCGGTATCAAACAATACTCGAACAGGGACATCATAAACAGAAAGCATACCTTGAATAACGACATTCTTTCCCTTCTCCGCCGCAGTTGGGACATTCGACGAAGAAGGAACAACATTGATAGCATATGCTTTCACAATCTGCTTTTCCATAGGGGGTTGCGTACACTTGTCCTTGTGATGTCCCACTTGGCCACAGTTGAAGCACTTCCTATCCGCTGGCTTGGCCCGACATTCTTTGGCATAGTGGCCCTTCTTACCACAGCTGAAGCACTCAACATCTTTCTTATTCCTTTTCTTCTGTCCATCCTTGGTCTGATTCTGCTTTCTCTTATTCTGAGAACCATTCTTGCCTCCACCGCTTACTTGCGGTTTTGGCTCTTCCACAGTTGCAACCTCGGTCTTTGACTTGGGGTATAGACTCTCCGATCTCAAAGCTTTCCCCACAATCGATTCAAATGTCTCATCAATGTGGTTAATAAGCCTTTCCCCCAAGTACTGATCGAAGCCTGTTATAAACTTCTCATTCTTCTTCTCGGGAGTGTCAATGAGGGATAATCCATACTTTGATAAAGTATCGAATTCTGCAATGTACTCCGAGACTGCCCTACCATTCTGCTTGAGCTCTAGGAATTTCCTAAACAACTCAGACTTCTGGGCAGCTGGGATAAAATTTTCACCGAATCAGGCCTTAAACTGATCCCATGTAACTTGATCCTCTGGAGTAGCTGCCTTAATAGAGTTTCACCAATTCATTGCCCGTTCTTGCAGCTGACGGGACGCTAGCTTTCTTTTCATTGCATCCTCGATACCTAAGTCTTCGAAGATACGCTCACAGCTATCCAACCAATCCTGAACATCCGTAGCCGATTCCGTTCCGTGGAACGGCTTTCCACCAAGACTAGTGTAATCCTTGCAAAGCTTGGCAAAATCGGCTCTAGGCGCCTGCACCACTGTTCCACCACCATTTGCAGCAATGGGAACTGCTCCTTGCACATTTCTGAGCATCCCTTCATGAAGTCAGTAAACATAACCCTCATGTCAGGAGCATTCCCATTGTTGGCTCCTCTACCAGCACCCCTCATATATCGGCTCATCGTTCAATCTGTAAAGAGAAATGATTAACCATCCCCTTTGTGGTGTCAGTGCAGTGCGACTTCATCCTCAGCTATACTAATAGTGTATATATATATATAGCTTTTGAAAACCAAAATAATCACAAATGCGCGCTCTCATATACATATTATCTCTCCCTGGTGTCTTTCCGTAGGTTAACTACGCAACCTAGAACTCTGATACCAAATGTGACGGCCCGCCCCGCACCAGCCGACATTTTCCCATGAAAGTGCATTGTGCCAATGTTCAACCAGCACGGGACGGTCACCAAAGAAAGAAAAGAGAGTTTGAACTAACAAGGAACCTATAGAATATCTCACAACGCATGGAATAAAATATAATAATAATATATTTTACATAAAACAGGCGAGACAGTGCATAAGCTGAAGATAAAACATCATAGCAGCGGAAAATCCAAATACAACTTATGTTCCACATCATCGTTATTACAACTTTAAAAACTGTTTCTAAAGCAAAAGGAATGAAAGGTACACTACTAATGCCCAAAGTAGAAACCAGCAGCGACATAGGGAGAATATCTATATATATATCATACATGGGAGCCTCCTGCTCGTCTCCGGTATAGCTACCCGTGCATACCACCTAACCTGTCTCTAGTCTGCCCATTTAAGAACACCCAGAGTAATAAGAAGAGACACAAAACTCTGGGTCAGACAAAAGTCTAGTATGAGCGATAAGCATCAAAACAGAACAATAACAGGTATACTAAACCATACCTGAACCTGGACCTGCAACCAAAGAGTTAGCACAACATACCGCTCAGTACTCTAAGGTGCCACTAACATATGGTGTAAAGAATATGGGGGTGGGGGTGTGCATGTCATAGTGAAAGCAAACAATCATACATAACAACCATCCTCACATCTCTCACTCAGTGCGTAAGGCATACGATATCCACTACTTTGATCACTAGACCCATCGAGGTAGTGACGGAGTTCGACTTGTATAACTATTGCTACCGCCAAGCTTGCCCCATGGAATCATGACTAAATCCTTACAAATGACCCCACCTCATTAGTCCATAGCCAATAGTCCTACCTAGGCCACTGTGGCCCTGAATCCGTCCACGTACCCCGCACTCCATAGTGATCCAATTTTATAGACATCGATAGCCCCTTTGCATACGTCCCGCAGCAAAGCCCAACTCATGAAGATAACTCATTGGTTCCCAACTGGATCAGGAGTCCTACTTCCCATTTGGACTGCCTTTGCATCTCGGGTTTTGGTTTTCTCTGGATCGGTTCGGGTCTTCACTTTACTTTGCTTCAGATCGTGCTCCTTGAAGTAGTCCTGTTCGTGATCACCCACGTCGGATCGGTTCGTGCCTCTCCATCGGATCGGGTCGTGGTTCCCCAGCTAGATCAGCTTGGATGCATCTCCCCAGGCCTTTGCTTCCATCCGGGTCGGAGCTTCTGGTTCGTGGTTGGCACTTCGGTTTGGGTCGGGTGCTCTCTACGGATCGTGCCACCATGCTAAGGTCGGATCGGATGAAATAGTTCGTGAGTGGCATCGATTCGAATCGGAGCTCCTTCTCTCAAGCGGGTCGGATCATGGAGCTTCCAGGGCGAGCGGTCGGATCGTGGAGCTTCCAGGGCGAGCGGGTCGGATCGTGCTTTCCCCCTCCGATCCGATCCGGTTCGGGTAATTTCCTGCACTTCTTTCCAGTGACTGTTTTACGCCATTCGACGGCGTTTTCGACCAATCTAACTTTTCTAATCAATCACAAAACATACCATACAGTCATAGCAACATATAGAATTGACCTCTAACACCAAAATGACAATTTGATAGGTTAAAACGGATCAAACATAGCCAAAATCCCATATTTTCCCTTAAGCATGTTTAAGCAAAACTAATGATAGGATTAGTAAAACTTAACCAAATCAACCCAAACTTCTAACAGAGGTCTAAAATAATATTTCGAAATTTATCAATATTTTTCCAGATTTTTAACATGTATAATTTCACTAATTAACACTAATTACCCTTAATTAACAATAATTAGTGAGGAACTATGCAAATCACCCACCTTAGCCACAAAAAAATTACCAAATCTGAAATGATTCTCTATTTGGCGTTGTTCCCAAGGCTATACAGAAGTTCTACCTCGATTCTTGTACTAATCCGCTTTGATTTGATGTAGATTTGGCTTAATTAGCGATTAGAAGGTGATTTGGGGTGTTTTAGCAAGTGGAGGCCATTGTTAGGTTGAGAGGAATGTCTTAGGCGGCTGGAAAATGAAGTAAAATTCGTTTTCTAAATCCTAGCAGCACTCTAATACTCATAATCCCGAAATTCCCTAGTGGGCTTAGCTGTTAATCACCCGGTTAAGCCCAATTAAGCTATTTTTCACCATCTAAAACTTGTTTTAGCCATATCTCCCAAACGGTGAGTCCGTTTGGCTAATGTGACCACTCTACGGAAAGGTAAACCATCATTAGGATCTAATGGAAGTGGTTTCAGGTCAAAACTCCTTTCCAATCAAAAGTTATGGCCGAAAAAAGATCAGCTAGGGGAAAACGGTCATTTAAAAATCGGCAAAAATCATGAACATGGGAAATGACCCCAATAGTCGTCTCCCAAAGTTACATGACCATACGACTTCGCATGTGAAAGAAATAAATAATCTACGATCCTTCGATGCGTAAAATGCGGGTCGTTACAGTTTGCAACTTAGCTTAACATGGAAGACAATGTTTTCGATACCGTGATGGAGTATAGAACATTAAAAATGACAGCTTGGACCAGAATGAAATACAGAACATTAAAAATGACATAGCTAATTCAAAATTAAACTAAATTCATATTAAAAGTTAAAGATACTTCATGAAGGAGCATAATTAATTTAATTATTTAGAGTAACATAGAATCCAAAGAGAACAGTAACCGAAATGAAGGAGACCAAATCCAAATTATTGGAAAGTCAAAAACATGTGTAAGATACATTGAAATAAAGTGTGAAAGGAAAATCTTTTTATTTTTAAACAGTCCTAACAATTTTCACTTGCTAACACATACTAAATCCATTTGACTCAAAAATAGAACCTGCAACCATGCTTAGTGCATAGCAAGCTTCCCAAATTCAAACTAATAGTAAAAAAACTGAAATAAGTGTCGTCATTTTATTCTAATTGAAAATCCTCCTAGAAGGGCAGGATGCAATTTTAGGCATTTTAAGTTGGTTCTTAGGTTACACCAATTATCCAAAAAAAAAAATTCTGGTGAAATCAAAACGATAAGGAGATGTTTATAGTTTAGTGATGTCTATTTAAAAAATTGCATTAATCTATTTCTTTTGTTTAATTTTGATATCTACTACAAAATCAACTTTAAAGCAAAATCAATTTAAGTTTTTAGCGATTCTCAACAAAAAATTACTAGACTTTGAGCTGTATGCAGTAGATGTGGATCCTAAATTGCAGCTAATAACATTTTTTGAAACACGACATGGTAACGTTCCATGTTCAATTTCTGATGAAATATAGAAGGTACTTTAAATATCACTGTCTACATCAAAACTTCAAGCTCTATAGTTGTGTTCAGTATACATGTGTTTCATGTTAATATGTTAGGAGTATGTTCTAAATAACTCAGTATGACAAGTTAGACCATAATCTTATCACATAAAAATTAACTGCTGGACTAATTGACTATGGTTTCCAAGTTAATTAATAATTTTAGTTAAACAAAATTTGAACATAGCTGTAAATGCTTTCTAAAATATTTGTATCAACATGGACATATCAAATCATATTCCTACTGGAAAGTAGCAAATAGCATAAAGGTACCTGATGGGTTTTCCCTAGAGCAAAATATTCGCCAAGCTTCATCCATCATTCTTTGAAGCCCTACCCATTAACATGTCTCTTGTTTACAGCCACCAAATATTGAGTCCAATCTTCCATTTCATCAACGTTTCACAATGGAGTTCTGCTTCTGCACTGCCTGATTCTAGACAGATATACTATAAACTTACATCAATTTTACCTGTTTCAACCTAGCATTTGTTTTCATCTATGTTTCAGACTGGCCCAACCTCTCACTTTGACCTAGCGGCCACTGTTCATCACAAGCAATATTCAGATCTCACCACTTCACTCTTCAGCCCTGCCACAAACTACGGTTAGCCGATCAAAACAAGTGGTTTAACAACTAAAAATCACAAAAGCACATTCTAAAATTTTAGCAGGAAAGCCCAATTTGGAGCACAAAACAGGTCCAAAGAAGGACTCAAATGCAAACTATTTGGAATGGTTCCCACTGATCGTGAGGGGTATAAATTGTATTTATAAACATCAACGCATATGCACTCGATGAAATTAGCTAACTTATGTTCAATAATTAAATGTAGTTGTATACGTTTGTTTTCTTATGTACTATATAAAATGTGTAACTCATGTGATTATACTGTCTTAACTTACAGTCTAACAAACTGATTTTAAAATTAAAATTCTTTATTGCAGTAGTACTTTGTTACTATGCAGATTTCTGCATTTGTGTCGGTTGTACTGTGTACAATATGTACCTCATGCGGTTGTACTACACATGCTTCTGAATTCAGGAACAACTAAGACTTACAAAATTCAAGACTTAATATGTACTTATTTTAGCTTATGCTAAACAGGATATGAACTGCTAAACACCTTTCTTCCTAGTTCACGAGTCATAAATATTATATGAACTCAATAAGTGATTACAAACTTTGTTATTCAAAGACAACTACTTCTCCTATGTAAGAAACTTAAAATAGAACTATTCAAACGTGATATAAAAATAACTATCGTATGAGAATGAAATCAGGTGCTAAGATAGTACAATTCCTTACACTTACTGCAGAAGAAATAATGGCACCTTATGCAGCCTTCACTATTTTGATTTCATGTATTATGCATTAGTTGTATAAAAAATTGCTTCATTCTCAAAATACATAATAAAAATCCTAATCCTGGAGCTAATTAACAATTTGTTAAATGCCTTAATCATATGTATGCACCTTGGATGCAAAATTCTGAAGTAATCGGTTTGATTTATAAAAATGATTTTATTAGAGTAATGGATACCATAGAACCATAGTAATAAATCCGGGAAGAAGTCAAACTTTAAGTGTAATTTGATACAGTAATTACAGGTATCAATTCATTGTCAATAGCATTAAAAGAAAATCCCAAACACAGTTTTTTATAAATTACTATATTGTTTCCAACAACAGGCAAAAGAAAACCAGGCCTAAGATACTCTAATACTAAAAGTAGGTTTCATAGTTAATTATCTGCTTTGAAACAGCTATTACTAATGGTTCCGTATACTTTGTATAAGCGGGAAAACATATAAAATGAAGTGAAGATGACTTTATACTACAGTAAAAAAACTTAGGGTTAAATAAATTACGATAAAATCTAGACTACTCAGTTAGCCTGGAAATTAGGGTTAAGGTATCAAAAGCAGTAAAAAAGTCTAATTTAAGAGTGTAATAATCTATAAACAAATGAGAGAAAAAATTAATGAATAGATGAAGAATCATAAGCAGTAAAAGTTCGTGTAACGAATATTGCAGTACCTTCCATGCCCGTTCAAACTGGAAATGCACAAAGATGAAATAGTCGCTCCTTATTTAGGGATAGAGATCAATGATAGCTTGGCTGATTGATTTTAGCTTAGTCGTGTAGATTATTACACGGGATTGGGATTGCTGCCAGCTAGGGTTTTGCGAGCGGCTGCGTGCTTGCTGATAACGCGAGTGGTTATATCAGCTCAGATTTGTTTTACGGGAGGGACAATGATAAAATGAGTGGAAAGGGGATCGCAGAGATGACGAGGTGAAAAGAGAAGAAAACGAAAAAAGCGTAAGGTTGCTAATAGACGTGAATTTCATTTCTCACACAAAATATTTATTTCTCGCTTATTACTCACTGCATAGCATTGAGATCCCATGTCCCTACCACGTATAGCGTCGACTAACTTTGTGAATGGCTCGTTGGAAGGATAAAATGCAGAAACGCTCTATGTGAATGTTGTCTAAGACTGTTTTTTTTGTAGTGCTCACAGCTCGATAATGACCTAAAAAGGATTAAATGCAGCAATATTTAGTAGGTCGTTCCCATTAGGGTATGTTCGTTTCCTTCTAGATAAAAAGTAGTACCATCGTATGGGGTGTTAGGGATTGCAGAATGGATCGTTAAGGCAAAACAAACACCAGAGGGGGGGGTGAATAATGTTTTTGAGAATTTAAGAAAAATCTAAAACCTATGTGAACTACTATATGGATCAAACACCACAAACACAATCGCAGACACAGATTCAAACACAACCACAAAAATAAATAGAAATAAGATGCAAAAAAGGAAAGAACACATCGGATTTTATACTGGTTCGGAATTGCTCCTACGTCCAGTCCCACACAACGCTGGATTGCACAGAGTTTTATTACTGTATCAATATCCAACTACAACCACCTTGATTTCACGGCTACAAGGGATACCACCGATTCCAGTCTCCTTGATTTCAAGACTACAAGGGATACCACCGATTACCCGTCCTTGATTTCATGGCTACAAGGATACCACCGATTACTTTACTCAACCCAAACAATTACAGATAGCCCTATAACTCTTCAATAGCACTTGATTCAAAGAGTAACTAGTAAAGAATGTAGAGAATAAGATTAATGAAAATAGAATTGAATTCGGAAAAGTATAGGTTTAGAAATCATAAAAATGATAAGAAATAATGGTGTAATGAAAAGGAATGAAGTTAGAGAAGAAGTAATTAAAAATTAAAAATCAGCCCCTTTTTATGATGTGTGAAAGGTTGCAACGTCTCAGAACCGTCACAAATAGTGAAAAGACATTTCCTTTCAATTTTGAAAAAATGACAGTTATATGTCGACATGGGGTTATTTGTATGTCGACATACCCTTAGTACAAAATTGATTTTTGAGCATTTTTCAAGTGTTTTGATATATACAATTCTGGAAATTCTTGAAGTAAGTATAGTGTTATAAATAAATATTGTAAAGTAGAAAATCATTTAGAAACATAAATATAAACTATATAAACATATTTATAAAATTATAAAGTTTAAAACTATATAAATATAAAGTATATAAGTATAAATATATAAAACTTATAAAGTATAAACTTACAAAACTCAAGTTTAAAATAGAAAGTGAAATAAAGAAGATAAAGATTGAAGACAGAATTTGAAAACAAAATTTGAAATCAAAAATTAAAAAATAGAATTTGAAATTATTTTGAATTAGAACCTGGAGTGCTATTCAGAGTCTTACATATTCTAGACTCTGTAACTATATTTATCTTGAACTCTTGAAATCTTGAAATCTTGAAAATCATGAGTCTTGAAATATTTCTGAATTCTGAATCTCTGACACCTTTAAAACTATACAGTCTTTAGTAATAATTCCTGTATATAAATCCTACATATGTATATATATATATATATTCTATATAAAGGTGTTAGTATATATTTTATAATAAATTAATATTGAAGTAAGGGTGTTGTCATCAAAACTCCATTCTCTAATAATCTCCTTCTTTTTGATGATGACAACCTTAGTTTATAAAATATCATACCTGTATATACCTGTTGATGATGATCCTCCAAATACTCCCCTTGGGTATATTTTATAATTTCACCCACTTTGGTGTTATCAAAAAAGAAATTCTAAAACTACCCCGTAATTTGTATAACTATCTAAATAGAACCTATAAGTAATCCAATTATGATACTCCCCCTTAATTTATAACTAATGCAAAGTAATTCGAAGTAGAATACTCCCCTTTAATCTGTATAAACCTATAATAGTAATTCCAAGCATTATGATGATTAAATATAAACCAGTCCAAGTATTATAATTACATATGTTTGTTGTTATGTATACAAACCAAATCAAATCAAAGCACACCACATCATATGTCTTAATATATACAAGTTTTAAGTCATAAAATCCAAATCGAATTCAAACAAATCAATTAAATTAACCGTACCAATCAATTAAACGTTTCTTAAGACTTCAACCCAACCGTCTTCCCCAAAGATTGGATCCTTCTTGATGACTTCTCAATCCTTATCTTCTTTGGTTCGTAGAGCCTTTGCGAGATTATTATCTTCATCTCTGAAAAAAGAAGAGACTAGCCATCGCATTGCATCAAAATGTTTCTCTTGCTTCTTGAACATCTTTATTTGGCTTAGTTCGAGATGACGCTGGTTTTGTAGAATTATTGAGAGAATATTCTTGAAAGAATTCAAGGTTTCTTCTAGATTTTCACTAAGATTATTAATAGGATTTGCCATGGATTTGATGAGAAATGATTAAGGAAGAAGGAGAAATAGAATAATGAATATTTTTTTTTGGAAGAAATAGGCTTAAATAGGGTCTGGAATTAGTTGGATTTTGAATGGACATGAGTAGTTATTTAATTTTATAATTTGAAACATTTTGAAAATCTAGCAGTTATATGTTGACATATACATAAATGTATATGTCAATATAAGCACTAAAAAAATTGAAAAATTGAAAATTTTGAATCTTTTGAAATATAATTAATTTTACACTGACTTAAAAATAATTTTAAACACAAATAAAACTCCATTCATTACTTGATAGAAAGTAAATACATCCAACTAATTAAGACACAATAAATACAAGATTCGAAAGCAAATACAAGGAAATATAAGCAAATTCATGAAGATAAATAAAACTATATAGGCTAGTTCTTAGCGAATGATGATGAAGAAGATGAAATTCCAAGCTTACTTCCTATCTTGACCATGAATTTGGACACTTTGGAAAGTTTCTTGTTGAGCTTCTTTTGATTGTTGACGATTTTAACTTGATTTTGAACAATCGTTTCTTTGAAAATACTCTATTGTTGGTTCAACATTTTTTAAAGAATTATCTTCTTCGACTTCCATTGGCTCTTGTTCTTGTTGCATTCGAGCTTGTTTGACTTCGAATGTCTCATACGATTTGAAAGTGAGATGAATTTGCATGAGATGGATGTCTGATGAGTCAAACATATTCCTAGGTACATACTCTTCTCCATGAAGATCAAATTCAAAATATTTGAAAATACAAGTGAGATAAACACCATAGTAGAGATTGTTTTCTCTTTACGATAATTCTATGGACTTAATTTCGTTTAAGATCATTTCAGACCAATTGATAGTATAGCCACCCATAATATCAAAGAGAGATTTTTGGACTTTGAGAATTGGAATGTTGAAATTTCCGGAATGGGGAGTGATGGTATGTTGGAGGAGAAGGTTGACAATTCTTGTTTTTGGATGAAAGAAGCGATTTTTGAACTCCATTGGAGCATCATCTTCAAATATGTCATGATAGGTCTCCAAACTGGTTTCATCAATAACAAAATCTGAAAAATCCGATCCCGTGCTTCTAAAATTTAGAATAGTGCTTAAGAGTTCGACATTGAGGACAATTTGTGTGCCTTTGACTCTACTCCAAATTTAGTCTTTGTTGCATTCGTAAAATCCACGATTGAGATTCGCGTAGAACATCTTGACAAGTTTGGGATAGCATACATCGTCATTGTCATGAGAATCAATTTGACTTAGGACTTCACTGTTTTCGAAGAGAGAAGTAAGTTTGTAGAAAGGAAAAATCTTAAAAGACTGCGAAAGCACCCGTATTAACCTTAGCGTTTTCTAAGTAGTTAGCATAGGTTTTGATAGCCTCTTTGTCATTATGAAGATAACCTTTGATGGTTTTGGTTATCTTCAATTTTTGAGATAAACTTGAAGAACCCGTTGAATTGATAATTTTAAAGAGAATAGATGTGAAGAATATTGTTTTGAGTTGTGAATGAAAGGTAAATAGAATAGATGTATATATATAAATTGAATGGATATAAATTAAATAGGCACAACTTTTCAGATTGAAATGACACCTTTTCAGGCCTTGGGAGTTAGTGAAAAGTTGGAGGGAAGTTTGAAAGTTTAAACCTTTGAAATTCAAAATTTGAATTTCAAATTGCTGGTCAGATATGTCGACATATACATATATGTATGTCGACATATATGTCTATTTTCAAAGGGAATTAAATTTTTGTGAATTGAAATTTATGTTATCGATTTATATTTCAGATTTAACGATTTCCTGAAATAATTCTAATCCTAACAAACACACAAACAATTTATTTTATTACTTTATTTGTTATTTATTGTTTATTATTATTTTGAATTTTAAAATTCAAATTTTAAATTTCAATTTCAAATTTCAAATTTCAAATTTAAAGTTTTTAAATTTAAATCAAAGCAAACAAACAAAACAACCATTCAACCAAATAAAATTAAAAATTAATGAAGGCGTACCCGGTTTTAGATCCTTTTCTTCGAAATTTTCTGAACTCTAAATTGCTGTAAAGCATATATTCGTATTTCTTGTTTCTGGTTCCTCGTCACTTGATGATGAATCTGAATCATTTGATGTTGCTGCGTATGCTTTCTTTCTCTTTCTCAATGAATTGTTGTTGTTTGTTTGTTGAATCGATCTGTCTAAATATGGACACATTTTCTTTATGTGGCCAGGTTTGTTGCAGTTATAACATCGACCATCGTTACTTTTTGAACTTCCTTGGTTATAATTTTTCTTTTGTATCTCAGAAATCTTCTAAAATGATTTGTCATAAGAGCCGTTTCTTCATCATCTTCGCTACATAAGTCAGAATCATTTGCTGTTACTTTTAATGCAATAGATTTCTTCTCCGTTGACCCGTTTTCTTTTCTTTTATATAATTGGACTTCATATGACATCAGATTTCCACTTAACTCTTCAATCTTCATTTCACTGACATCATTGGTTTCTTCAATTGCCAAAGTTTTCTGATCCTATTTTGGATTCAATGAACTCAGTATTTTTTTACTTGATCTGCTTCAGAATATGTTTTTCCAAGTGTTTTTAATGAACACACTATTTCTTGAAATCTGCAATACATATCTGAACTAGACTCATTCTCATTCATTTTGAATAATTCAAACCGGTTAGCTAACATTGCTATTTTAGTTTGTTTAATTTTACTAGTTCCTTCATGAGTAACTTGTAAAGTTCTCCAATTTCATAAGCAGTTATACATACTGACACTCTATTAAACTCATTCCAATTTGATGAACAAAATAACATATTCATGGCTTTAGAATTGCTTTGTGCAGTAACCTTTTGTTCATTTGTCCATTGTGCAAAAGCAGTTGTGGGTTCAACAAACTCATTTTGTGTATCGTTCTATGTGTTTAATCCTACTGACTGTAAATATATTTTCATTCTACATGCCCAAAATGAATAATTACTACCATTAAACAATGGTGGTCTACCAGTGGACTGTCCCTCTACCACAGAACTATTATTGCTACCAGTGTTGGTTGCCATTATCACTATTTCCAAAAATCAGATTATAAACTTTTTGAAAGACCTTGCTTTGATACCAATTGTTAGGGAATGCGGAATGGATCATTAATGAAAATAAACATTAGATGGAGGTGAATAGTGTTTTTGAGAATTCAAACAAAATCTAAAACTTATGTGAACTACTATATGGATCAAACACCACAAACACAATCACAGACAAAGACTCAAACACAAACACAAAAATAAATAGAAATAAGATGCATAAAAGGAAAGAACACACTGAATTTTATACTAGTTCAGAATTGCTCCTACAACCAGTCCCACATAACGCTGGATTGCACAGAGTTTTATTACTGTATCAGTATCCAATTACAACCTCCTTGATTTCATGGCTACAAGGGATACCACTGATTCCAACCTCTTTGATTTCATAGCTACAAGGGATACCACCGATTACCCGTCCTTGATTTCACGGCTACAAGGGATACCATCAATTACCTTACTTTACCCAAACAATTACAAACAGCCCTATAACTCTTCAATAGCACTTGATTCAGAGAGTAATGAGTAGAGAGTGTAGAGAAAAGAAGATTATTGAAATCTTAATTGAATTCGGCAGAGTATAGGTGTAAAAATAATAAAAATGATAAGAAATAATGGTGTAATGAAAAGGAATGAAGTTAGAGAAGAAGAAGTAATTAAAAATTTGAAACAAGCCCCTTTTTATTATGTGTGAAAAGTTGCAACGTCTTAGAACCATCACAAATAGTGAAAAGACACTTTCTTTCAATTTTGAAAAAATGACAGTTATATGTCGACGTGGGGTTATTTGTATGTCGACATACCCTTAGTATAAAATTGACTTTTGAGCATTTTTCGATTGTTTTTGTAATAACCCGGAAATGCGAGCCAATGTAAAATTTTTATTTTGGCAATTTTAGTGAATTTTGCATATTTAAAATGGATTATTTTAAATAATATCTACGAGAAATTTATTTTGAATAGAATCGAACGTATATATTTATATAGATCGTCGTTAGAATATAAATATTTATTTTAAATTATAAAAGGAATTGAAAATGGCGCGGTAGTTCGAAAATTCCTAATTTCAAATGAATGTACCGGGTGCAAAATAAACCGGATTTTAGTGAAACTAAAAATATTAGAATCTAATTGAGAATATCTTTCCAACGAATCCGAAAAATTGAAATTTCATAGCGGGAATCAAAAGTTATGTCCCAGAATAGTCGCTATGGAATTCAGGCCCTTAAAAATAGGAATTTTGCAAACGACCTCGGTTTTCGATGAAACCACTTTTGTTGGATCCGGGATGTCAAATTATTGCTAGGTTCCAAAATTCGTAATTTTTCGAAATAATATGTGAGCGTGGCAAAGGAAAACGCGTTTGACCAGTTTTAGTTGATTTTAATCGACTGGAAAATGGCCATTTTTCAAACTATCTCAGAATTTGACGAAATTAGTTTTGTTAGGACCGTATCGTTGATACGAAGATAGAAAATATTTTTTTGGAATTTTTCTAGTTAGTATGTGACCCCGGTAAATTGAAATGCGCGTTCAAATTCAATATATAGAGTTATATGTTGATTTTGACGAAAACTGATCGAAACGATCGAATCAGCTTACGATACATATCCCATTGTGTTCGGAATAGGGGCAATTAGCTATGGACGATAGGCGGTGGGTCTCGTTTCGAGGTCGAAACAAAACGTTGCTTTTTGGAAATTAATAAAATAAATAAATAAATAAAACACTTACTCCTCTCTCCTATACCCTCAGCCCCCCCCCCGTTATTCTTCAAAATAGAAATAAAAAAAATCCGCTCAGCAGATCGATGTCACCCCCCTATCGTCACCCCCGTCGCCTCCAGGTGCTACGCCCCCCACCAGATTACCCTAGCCTCGTCGCACCCCTCCTCCTCCTCTCGCACACCCTCGCCCTCCCCGAGCCTCTCTCTGCCAGCGTGAAGAACCCCAAACCCCCCCATCGCGATGCTTGAAACCGCGAGTTCCCCTGAGCCCAAACCCCCCCTGCGCCACCCCTGCCGCATCCACCCGCCATCGCCTCGACAACTCCGACCACCTCTCCTGATATAAAAAAACATTGTAAGTTTCTTCCTTTTGTTTATTTTATTTCAGTAATTTTCTTATGTAAGAATGGGTTTTTAAAATGGAAGAGAACTGATTTTTAGTCTATGAAAATTAGATTTTAAGTGTAAAAAGAATTGATCTTTATATGTATGACATCACGATAAAGATTGGATTTTTATATAAGGTTTAAAAATCGAATATTCTATATGAAGTAAAGAATAAAAATTTGATTTTTAATTTATAAAAGAGATAAAGAAATGATTTTTATTAGTGTAGAGTAGTAAAAATATGATTTTTATATTATAGAAGTATTAAAAATATATTTTTTATAAGGTAGAGAATATAAAAATTCGATTTTTATATATTGAATTGCGAAGTAAAAATTCGATTTTTATATATTGAATAGCGAAGTAGAAATTCAATTTTTATATATTGAATATCAAAGTAGAAATTCGATTTTTATATATTGAATAGCGAAGTAAAAATTCGATTTTTATATATTGAATAGCGAAGTAAAAAATTCGATTTTTATATATTGAATAGCGAAGTAAAAATTCGATTTGTATATATTGAATAGCGAAGTAAAAATTCGATTTTTATATATGTAGTGAAAGCGGGCAACGAAAGTGACAAAAGGGCGAGAACGGCGAAGATTTTCTACATATGAAGGGTCGTGGTATTGGATTAGCTAGTCGGTGAGAACTTCTCACTTTAAATTTCCTTTTCTGGTTAAAATTATATACTAGGATGCAGACGGTGCTTAGCAGCACCCGACACCCGTCGTTCACAGACCATCGACGGCTTGTATGCTTGTTTGTTTGATTTTGATGTGTAGTTGATTGTGTGATGTGGAATGATATAAAATATTTTATAGTTAAAAATATAATTTTTAACGTGTATATAAAATAAATATTTATAAACAAATCGGACGATTTGTTTATATACACTGATTTGACTGATATTGATTAGGACGATAAATTTTACACATCGCCCAACTACACAGATAAAATCTATGTTTGATTGTTTGAATCCCCACACGGGTGTTGGGATGATATTTAGCGTACACTAATCCCAATTATTTAATTGTATGTCGATCGATTGGTCGACAGACTGTGTAAGCGTTAATTATTTATATTTAATGCTTATGCAGTTGTGTAGTGCACTTTGGATGATGGTTGATTATTTATCATTGCTATTATATACAATTGTTGTATGGAATCCATATAATTAACATTATATGGTAATTGATCGGGCCTCTTTCCAATTGGGAAAATAAAGAATATTATAAAATAAAGATTCATGTGTTGACAGTACTCATTTGTTGAGATTAGTCATGTGTTGAACGAAATATTTTAACAATAAAATTTACATCTTTATCATGTATATAAAATTAGAACTAACTGGAAAATAGATAAGAGGATGGTCTCCTGGATATTGATCTGATGTTGGTTTCGGCCTTCGGGGTTAATATTTAGGGAATCGTTCTCCTACTAATTTACGGTTAGAGTTTGATTAAAATTTAAACGATAGAAATCAAAATTTTATAAAATATATTACATAACAAAATAGTTATGTGTTGACAGTACTCATTTGTTGAGATTAGTCATGGGTTGAAAGAAATATAGATTCATGTGTTGAATAGAATAAATATTCATTTGTTGAATAGAATAACGAAGTTATTGAAAAATATAAAGCCGTGTTGATTAGAGATGCGCTATTTTGACGCAAACAATATTTATATCGATTATATTCGTTTTTATAATGAATATCGAAAGGAGATTTAAAAATTGAATTCGAATTGAATTGAATATAAACGAATTCGAATTGAATTGAATATAAAACGAATTCGAATTGAATTGAATATAAAACGAATTCGAATTGAATTGAATATAAAACGAATTCGAATTGAATATAAAACGAATTCGAATTGAATTGAATATAAAACGAATTCGAACTGAATTGAATATAAAACGAATTTGA
This sequence comes from Allium sativum, assembly GCA_030737875.1. NCBI lineage: Eukaryota > Viridiplantae > Streptophyta > Magnoliopsida > Asparagales > Amaryllidaceae > Allium > Allium sativum. The sequence goes on from CM060922.1 coordinate 474,286,509, forward strand.
ATTGAATTGAATATAAAACGAATTCGAATTGAATAAAAAACGAATTCGAATTGTATTGAATATAAAACGAATTCGAATTGAATTGAATATAAAACGAACTCGAATCGAATTGAATATAAAATGAATCTGAATTGAATTGATTATAAAATTCAAATCAAATTGAAAACGAACTGAAATTTAATTGAAATCGATTTGAATTAAAATCAAATAGGAATGAATGTAAAAAGAATTTATAATAAAAAATTCAATTTTGATTTGAATTTGAAATGAAGGTTGAAATTGTTTTTAAAACAAATTTGAAACGATTTATAAAATTCGTTTTAAAAGGAAATCGACGAATATATATATATATATATATATATATATATATATATATATATATATATATATATATTATATAATGGCCTGAATAGAACGCGCGGCGCCGCGGCAGTTCTTGAATTTCGACCATTGATTTCGAACGGACATTACGGGAGATCCGACTGTCGGATTCTCCTAAAACCGGAACCGTTGGGTTCGTATCGAAAAGAGCTTTCTAACGAATATTAGAAATTTGAAATCTAACGGTTGGATTCGGAGATATGTCCAAATAAATTTCAGAAAAGGTCGTTGTAGGTGCAGTTCGATGGCCGTTGTTGGAAATCGACTGTACGGGCCTTGATAAAATTATCAAAATTATAAATAATTGGTGTAAAATCATAAGAAATGATTTGAGAAGAACTGGGATGAAAAAACCCACATTTGTAAGGATAAAAATAGATTTTTATCGAAATGAACTAGTTTTTGAACTAAATTTAAAACCCAATTATTATTATTATTTTTATAAATAAATTGGATTTGAAAGGGGTTTTAAATAATCAGAATTTCTAATATATTTGATTGGAATTGAATTAGAATCGATTTGTGGGTTTATCGTGAACGGTGTTTTAAATAACACTTGTTCTTTAACCCGAAAATAAGTAGAATGTGATTTGGGTTTATCGTGAATTGTGTTTTAAATGACATTAGTTCTTTAACCCAGTAAAAGGAGTTTTAATGAATCTGCAATTAGATTGAAATGCAAATTGATAATTTAAATTATCAAATTTGGAAAGTGGGCGAGAATGGAGTATCACCAGTTTTGCTCCAAAGCGATAGTTAAATCTTTAATTAGATTTGAACGTGAAATGGTAATTAATTTTACCGATAACACCGTGGTATTAGATATGGAGTATTACCAGTTTTGCTTCATGGGATGAATAGGTTGGGATTGGGAAATAAAATAAATAAATAATTACTTCGGTATGGTTCGCTAATCCCGGCTAGTTTGGAAAACCATAATATGGTTTGAATTGACATCCAAAGGAAGATTAAAGAATAAATTTCAAGGAATTTATCTTTGATAAAATTAATGGGAACCTTTCCCTAAGAATGTGAAATTTAGAAACTAACTGTAGGTTAGCCAAGAAGGATGGTTTCCTAGGTATTGATCTGATGTTGGTTTCGGCCTTCGGGGTTAATATTTGGGAAATTGTTCTCTTGCTAATTTACGATTAGTGACTGCGGAATTGGAATGAGGCGTATGTTGTGTTTGTGTAACATTTATATATTATATACGCGGGTTATTTGGAAAGGCCGGGTTTATACCCATTCTGAATAACCGATTCGACGATATGTCGAAGATGAAGGCGGTGGTTGAAGACCAGAAGTCTTCACATCGTTTGGGTGATTATTGATGATCTTGATTGGGCTGTACACCTAAGATGAGGGAATCAGTTGGTGATCGACCAGACGTACTTGGAGATCAATGGATATGCGAGGAAAGTGCCTCCGGTTTCGTTCAGACCCAGAACGAACTTGTAAATGGACTGTGTGTCTGACATTGGATTTTATTTTGTGTTGATTGATCTCTATTAAATATACATCTGCTTGGCGGCGAAGAATTTATTCTCTTGCTTAAAGCCCTTCTCTGAGACGTACGAGCTCAGAGGTTGTATATCGATGGATATCAGTCGCATGGAGTGAATTGCCTGTGTGGCATGCCTAAGTGGCAGATGATCAAGGCTTTTGTTGAAAAGCAAAGTCTTGTGGTTGATGATCAAAGCAAGGCCTGTGCGGCGCAGCTTTGTGTATAGCGCTAATTCGCGAGCCTCACACCTCGGTATGAGTCAAAAACGGGATAGAGACTGCAGGGAGAGCACGACGTTTCTTTCTAGCTAGTGGTGGTGTCAGTGCTTAAACTGGTTGACATTTATATACTTTTCACCTATGTGGTTGTAGGATGCGAGGCGCCTCGATTTTAGGTCTGTAAGGACCAGGAAACGTGTGTTCAGGAATTGCCAATCCTCAAACGTAAGAGAGGACCGGCCCTGAAGATCCAAGGGTTGCCCAGAGTATGTAGTCCTGAGACATTTGCTAGAGTGTCTCGAATCGGAGAAGAGCTTGCCCCTTGCCTCGACTCATGATGGAATCCAATTTCCAATATGAAATATTTCAGTTTTATTTGTAGAGCCTAGTAAGGCGACATAGTAGCATGGGATGCTATGCCATCTATGATTGAAATTGTTTTGACACTATACACTTATAATAGTATCAAATAATTTGTTTTAAACGTACCAAGCATGTTTAGCTATTATAAGGTAAAAACCCTATCCTACGGCTTGCGTTGCATTGTGTGATGGGACCTGGGTCTTGTAATAGCTTCATTTTTCGAAAAAGCATTACGTTGTTTATTCTAAGCACTGGTATTCTTGGGAGGAAACCCGTTCCGTGTTATACGGCATGGTCCCTTGAATTACTCTCTTTTAAAGTAAAGTTTTAATACCTGTTTTAGTTCTCACACCAGTCACATGACTGACCTGGAGTTTATTGTTTTAACCTAAACTCTGGGTGCCCTTATTTTCGACACGGGCAGCTAGTAGTTTTGGTTTTGCAGATTTATATTCACAGGATCCTGATTTACAGCTGGAACGATGCTCGGAAAGCTCTGTATCCGTGTATTACTTTCAGTTGTGTTTTGTATTATTTTCCGCTGCTATGTAATTTATTGTAATCTCTGATATTTATCGAATGTATTTTATTCATTCATACTCTGTATATTCTTGTATTCTGATGGTATTGTTGTAATAAGCAATGAAATGTTCTTCTGTTTATGTTCTATTTTGTCGTGTTCTCAAGGTAATCCGGGCGTTCCTTATCGGGGAAGTTACGGGCTGTCACAGTTTTGATATATATATAATTTTGGAAATTCTTGAATTAAATAAAGTGTTATAAATAAATATTGTAAAGTAGAAAATCATATAGAAACATAAATATAAACTATATAAGCATATTTATAAAATTATAAAGTTTAAAACTATATAAGTATAAAGTATATAAAGTATAAATATATAAAACTTATAAAGTATAAACTTATAAAACTCAAGTTTAAAATCAATTTAAAATAGAAAGTAAAATAGAGAAGATAAAGATTGAAGATAGATTTTGAAAACAAAATTTGAAATCAGAAATTGAAAAACAAAATTTGAAATTATTTTGAATTAGAACCTGAAGTGCTATTCAGAGTCTTACATAATCTAGACTCTATAACTATATTTATCTTGAACTCTTGAAATCTTGAATACTCATGAGTCTTGAAATATCTCTGGATTCTGAATCTCTAACATATTTAAAACCGTACAGTCTTCAGTAATAATTCCTGTATATAAATCCTGTTTATATATATTCTAGATAAAGGTGTTAGTATATATTTTATAATAAATTAATATTAAATAAGGTTGTTGTCATCAAAACTCCATTCTCCAACATGGAGCCGGATATTTTACTTATGTGGAAAACTCTACTTTATGTGGATGTTGGAGTATGCTCGGAATGGTCGGTTATGACTAGGAAATGGCATACCCAGGAGTGCTCTAAGTTATCCAATTAAGGGATATCCCAACTTTCTGTAGTATGAGGAGCATCTGTTGATCCTCAGGAATCCTTCCAGAGATGTTCAATGTAACAACCCGGAAAATCTGAGCCAGTTTAAAATTTTTAATTTGGCTATTTTAGTGGATATTAAATATTTAAAATAAATTATTTTAAATAATAGCGATGAAAAGTATGTTTGAATCGATGTTTGAAAATAAATATAATTATTTTAAATTATAAACAAGGCCTAAAATCGCGCGGCAGTTTCAAATTTGGAATTCAAACTTTGACTGACTGTACCGGGTGCAGAATAAAACGGATTTTAGTGAAACCAAAATTATTTAAATCTGTTTATGATCTTTCTAGCGAATCTGAAAAATCGAAGTTTTATAGCGGCAGTCAAAAGTTATGGCCAAATGCATTTTCAGAAAGGTCGCTATAGAAAATATATAGCCCTTGAAAATAGTCATTTTGCAAACGACCTCAGTATTCGACGAAACCACTTTTGTTGGATCCGAGATGTCAAATTATTGCTAGGTTTCAAATTCCATAATTGTTGAAGTTAATATGTGAGTGTGGCGAAGGAAAATGTGTTTGGTTGATTTCAATTAAATTGGATCGACCAGAAAATGGCCATTTTTCAAACGATCTCAGAATTTGACGAAATCAGTTTTGTTGGGACCGTATCGTTAAAGCATAGCTAGATTTATTTTTCTGGAATTTTTGGGATCAGTATGTGGCCCCGGCAAATTAAAATGTGCGTTCAAATCAAATATTGAATATTTTATATTTTAATTTGAAGAAAAACTGACTGAAACAGTAGAATGGGCCTACAAAACATATCCCATTGTGTTCGGAATGAGGGTATTTAGCTAAGGGCGACAGTCGTTGGGTTTGATTTGGGGTTCGTGTGGAGAAACACTATTTTAGAATTAAATAAATATGTAGGCCAATAGAATTTTTTCTCCATTATTTTTAAAATTCCCAACAGTCAAAAAAAAACCATGACCTGCTGCTATCGACAGCGGAAGTATATTCTGACCTTCTCTCCTCCGTTCTGACCGATCGCTTCACCAAAACCCTAGGCCCCTTTGCAACTTTTCAAAGTACTATCCTCCCTCTTCAAATCCGTACTTGTTTCATCCTCCCTCGCGTCGTGGTTCTCGAGATTCACCCACCCGAAGATCCGAACTTCGAAGCGCCACCGACCATGATTCTGACCACCGAAGTGGGCCCCGTTTCTGGTGTGCGTGTGTCTCTCCAGGCGCTCCAAGGTGGTGCCATCTGATCTGGGTATCGTGCAACGGATTTGCGTGAAAATCAAAACCTAAATTGGAACCATTCATCGAGGTAACGGCAATAGCTTATTTAAAAGATTAATAATGTTTAAAAGTGTTGCAAACGATGATTTTGGTTTAAAAATCGTATCTTTAACATGTGTTAACGAAATTCGATGAAACATGAGACAGTGGACTCGTGCGGACGTCTTCTACATTCTAGAAGAAACCGGATATTTTTCTGAGCTTCCTGCTATTTTTGGAGGAGTGGAACCCAATGTGAGATTTCTGAATTATAAACGATATGGAAACGACGATGTATAAATTATATAGTCGATGTATGGGTTATATAAGCATTATACACCTCATGTATAAACGTTGTATAAGTTGTATGTTCAATGTATAAGTTATATATGCGTTGTAAAAATTAAATGTGCGATGAAATGATATTGAAATGAATTGGAATGGAATCGAAATATATTTATATACGAATATATATATATATACACACTCCCCTCGTCCACAAACCATGGACGATATATATATTGGTTGTGATATTGTTTGGATTATTGGTTGATGTGAAATTTGGTGAATATCATGAATGGTTGATTTGAAATGATTGAATGTGGTTGAAATCCCAATAGGATTAGTATATGGGAAAATTCGTCTGCGTACGAACTAGATATTGAAAATCCCCATTGTCAAAAGCTGCGAGGCTTTAAGGTAGAGCGAGAAGCCGTACTCGGGATGGTGCCGGTTTTAACTACCCTGCCATTATGTTGCCGAAATTTTCAATAATATTCATATGTTAGAATTATTTTCATGTGTTGAAACTATATTCATGTGTTGAATAGAAATTCATGTGTTTGAATAGAAATTCATGTGTTGAATGAAGTTCATGTATTGAATAAATTCTTTGAAAGATAAAAATAACATTTTTATTATATGTATAGAATATATAAAATATTAGTATTTTAAATAAATTGTTTTAACACCAAAAATAACATTTTTACCTTATGTATGAACTATATAAAATAATCGTGTTTTGAAATAAATTGTTTTAACAATAAAATCACATTTTTATTATATATATAAACTATAAAAAACATTCATGTGTTGAATAAAGGACTAGAACGATAAAAATTATATTTTTATCATATGTGTGAAGTTGAAAACATTCATGTGTTGAATATATAGATTGAACAATAAAATCGACATTTTTATTGTGAATATGAAGTGCTAACAATATTCATGGGTTGAATAAATATATTTGATGATAAAAATATCATATTTTTCATGTAAACGACTCGCTAAAAATACACAAGTGTTGAAATAAACATTTGTTTGCTATGAATATAATTTTTAACATGTGTATGAAGTAAATAAAATAGTCATGCATTGAAAGATATTTTTGTTCGCTAAAAATATCATTTTTATACGAAATATGAAGTGTTAAAAATGGTGATGTGTTGAAATAAATATCTAATGGATAAAAATATCATTTTTATCAAATATATGAAGTGAATATGGTTTTGTAATCGAAGAATGAATTATATATATATAATTAATTAAAATTAAATCGAATAACGAAGCTGCAGTTCATATTTTGAAACCATGATTTCAAACGATTAGTGCGGGAGATCCGACCATCGGATTTTCCCAAAACCGAAACCGTTGGGTTCGCTTTGGAAATATCTTTCCAACGACACCAATTTTGTAAAGATCCAATGGTTGGATGGTCTGGAATGTTTAATTCAAATCTTAAGGAAAATAGCGCTAGAATAGATTTATATATATATATATATATATATATATAGATAATTAAATTAAATCGAATAACGACGCTGCAGTTCGTATTTTGAAATCATAACTTCAAACGATTGTACCGGGAGATCCGACCGTCGGATTTTCCCAAAACTGGAACCATTGGATTCGTTTTGAAAAGATCTTTCTAAGATATAAAATTTGTGAAGATCCAACGGTTAGATTTTCAAATATGTGTAAATCAAATCTGAAGAAAAACAGCGCCACGGCCGCGTTATGGCCTGAAGCATCGTTTGAATGAATTGGCTATTTTTAAATAAATAAAAATAGCAATAAATCGTGATAAAATATTATAAACGATATGGAATGGAAAAAAACTGAATTTGCTTGGTTTATTTGATATTTGATGGTTGAATATGTATGGCGTAAAAGTTACATTAAAGAACAGAATTAGTGATATCGAATAATTTAACAATTAAAATGAATTGATTTGAAATTCTAAATATACGTGAATTATTTGAAAAGGTCGAGTTAATTCTCATTTCAAATAATTGATCGACGGTTAGAAGTCGAAGATATGAAGATGGTGCTAGACCGATGATCTTTACGTCGAATGGAGGGGTGCTACTGATGCTCATGATAGGAGAAGCTACCTTGAAGGGGTTGAAGTAGTAGCCGTTCGGATGTACTTGTTGATTGTATGGATGTGTGAGGTATTAAGTGCCTCCGGTTTTGTTCAGACCCAGAACGAACTTGTAAATGGACTGTGTGTCTGACATTGGATTTTGTTCTGTGCTGATTGATCTCTATTAAATATATATCTGTTTGGCGGTGGAGAATTTATTCTCTTGCTTAACGCCTTTCTCTGAGACGTACGAGCTCAGAGGTTATATATCGAGAGAAATCAGTCGCATGGAGTGAATTGCCTGTGTGGCATGCCTAAGTGGCAGATGATCAAGGCTTCTGTTGAAAAGCAAAGTCTTGTGGTTAATGATCAAAGCGCGGCCCGTATGTCATAGCTTTGTGTATAGCGTTAATTCACAAGCCTCACACCCCGGTATGAACCAGAAACGGGAGAGGATCCAGAGAGAACATGCGTCTCTTTCTAGTTAGAGGTGGTGTCAGTGACCTACCAGCCCTGACATTTATATTACTTTCACCTGTGTGGTTGTTGGATTGCGAGGCGCCTCGGATATGGTGTCATTTGGCTCATTTACGCCCCATAGGGCGGGGAGACGTATTGTTCAGGGTTTTATTTTAATCCGCTACATGTGGACCGGCCCTGTGGCTCCTAGGTGTAGTTCCGGCTGTAGCCTGAGACATGGACTAGAGCGTCTCGAATTCGGTAAGGACTATCTTTTTCCATGGTTCATGACGGAAATCCAATTTCCAAATACGACATCGTGCAGTTTTGATTGTATATATATATATATATATATATATATATATATATATATATGGCGACATGATATATGGTACCCATGCCGTCTATGATTGATATTTATGATGCAAATTGTTTTTGAAACATATAAGCACTAGCAATAATATCAAATGATTTATTTTGCTCGTATCAAGCATATTTTGGCCATTATAAGGAAAAACTCTATCCTCCCGTTTGTGTTGCATTGTGTGATGGGAACTGAGTCTTATAATGGCTTCATTTTTATAAAAAGCATTGCGATGTTTAAAAGATTTACTTGTTTTAAAGCACTGGCAATCCAATGGAGTAAACCCGTTCCGCGAAAGTGGCGTGGTCCTATGATTGACCATATATTAAAGTGAGTTAAGTAGATTTCTCATACCAGTCCTTGTTGATGGTTCTGTGTGGGCTGGGTACGCATGATAGGGGGTTCTCGCTTCGCGGTTTGGTGGCGAACGGGAGACTCTTACCCCTACATGTCCCCTGCGAGGGTTGGTTGTTGTGTGCTAACAGTCGAGAGGCTGGCCGTAAAACAAGTGATACTGGGGGACCTTTGTGAGCTACGGTGGGTTTTACCTGCTGCAATGGAGGATGAAGGGGTGGTTGCAAAGCCTACCGGATTTCGCGTTGACGTCACAAACGTGGTATCAGAGCTTTGGTTAAGCTTAGTTCTGGAATATAACATATAATGAACTCGTCAGAGATAGAACTAGTAGAGTTCTAGGACGAATAACTCATTATAGATAGGATCGGTAATGTCCTAGTATGAGTATAGCAGAATCAGAATAACTCGTTAGAGATGGGGTCAGAAATGCCCCAGAACGAATTGAGAGTTATATGTTTATAATTAACGTATTTGTAATTATATATATAGTCTGGTTTTAGAAATATGATTTTTGAATATATAAAAGATAAATATTTGAAAAGTTAAAAACAAATTGATTGTTATTTGTGTTGTGTGATTGTGAATTTGATTAACCAAATTATTAGAATGATAGTTAATTTAATCAATAAGAGAATGATGGTAAATTTATGCAATTAAATCAAGTATTGAACTGATTTAAAAATAGATAGAAATATATACATGTGCATTATATATGTTTGAATAGGTAAATGGATTAGCTGTTGAGTAAAAGAATTTATTTGCGTGCCCGACAATTAGGTAAACCTTAATGAGTTGGATGCGCAATTTTATTATTATATCAACTCATGTGAATGCCATTAGATGCGGAGTGCTGATTGTTCTGTGTGTAATAATAAATGGCGCCATAGGATAGTAACAATTAATTTTGAACTACACTGCATGGCATACTTCTTGAAGATAGGCATACTTCATCATATACCACATAAGCATTTGGAGCTTGTGTGGCGAGGTTGAAGATTTACCATACGAGTGAGAGGCTTGTATGGCGACGACTATATATTACAGGTTGAACTGATGACTGATATAGACTATGTAAAATGTACCGGTAAATTGCCAGATTAATAAAAACCCCACACGGGTCTGGAGATTACAATAAACACGTTTCTCTGGTTATTAAGGCACTAAAACCATTTATAGGGTGACGAGAATTTATTCTCTGGAGTTATGATCTATACACACTCCCCTGTGGACACAGGAATATATCACTATAAATATGTGCATACTTATTAGAATTTATTGGGTACCTAATACGACCCAATAAATATCCAAACCCCTCCCCGTACAAAGGAGGTTATGGCGAAATTTTTCGAAAATTTAGGGTGTTCGCCAAATTTTTGAAGAATTTGAAAATTCTTAGAAACTGAAAAGTTGAAGATGGAAGCCAAAAAAAAAGTTGAGTTGGTTAATTAAACAACTTTCGACTTCGTTCATTTTCGGGGATGAAAGGTTTTAAGCTGGGGAGATTGTAACAACCCGGAAAATCTGAGCCAGTTTAGAATTTTTAATTTGGCTATTTTAGTGGATTTTAAATATTTAAAATAAATTATTTTAAATAATAGCGATGAAAAGTATGTTTGAATCGATGTTTGAAAATAAATATAATTATTTTAAATTATAAACAAGGCCTGAAATGGCGCGTTAGTTTCAAATTTGGAATTCAAACTTTGATTGACTGTACCGAGTGCAAAATAAAACGGATTTTAGTGAAACCAAAAATATTGAAATCTATTTATGAATATCTTTCTAACGAATCTGAAAAATCAAAGTTTCATAGCGGGAGTCAAAAGTTATGGCCAAATGGATTTTCAGAAAGGTCGCTATAGAAAATATATAGCCCTTGAAAATAGTCATTTTGCAAACGACCTCGGAATTTGACGAAACGACTTTTGTTTGATCCAGGATGTCAAATTATTTCTAGGTTTCAAATTCCATAATTGTTGAAGTTAATATGTGAGCGTGGCGAAGGAAAATGTGTTTGGTTGATTTAAGTTAAGTGAAAATTAGTGTCACATCCCTATTAAGTTTCTAAATTAGGCTCACATCCGGTCACAAACTTATTATAAATTTTGTCCCTGTTTTCATTTTCACGTGTTATTCATAATATTTGCATACATGTATGAAAATATTCTGAATGAATATTTGCATACATATATGCAAATATTTTGAATTTTTGCATACATGTATGCAACTATTCTGATGAATAGTTGCATATATGTATGCAAATATTCTGAACGAATAATTGCATACATGTATGCAAATATTCAAAATAGTTGCACAAATGTATGCAACTATTCTGAGCGAATATTTGCATACATGTATGCAAATATTCAAAAAATTTGCATACTTGTATGCAACTATTCTGAATGAATATTTGCATACATGTATGCAAATATTTTTAATTTTTGCATACATATATGCAACTATTCTGATGAATATTTGTATACATGTATGCAAATATTTTTAATTTTTGCATACATATATGCAACTAGCATACAAGTATGCAACTATTCTGAACGAATATTTGCATACTTGTATGCAAATATTCGTTCAGAATAGTTGCACACATGTATGTAACTATTCAAAATATTTGCATACATGTATGCAACTATTCATTCAGAATAGTTGCATACATGTATGCAAATATTCTGAATTTTTGCATACATGTATGCAACTATTCTGAATGAATATTTGCATACATATATGCAAATATTCCGAATTGGTGCATACAGGTATGCAAATAAAGTTGAACTAATGTTGATGAATTGTTGCATAAATGTATGCAATTTTTCTAAATAGAAAAATAGGGACCTAATTTACAATAAGTTTATGACCGGCCCTGAGCCTAATTTTGAAACTTAATAGGGACCTGTGCCAAAAGGACCCTTAAGTTAAATTGGATCGACCAGAAAATGAACATTTTTCAAACGGTCTCAGAATTCAACGAAATCAGTTTTTTTGGGACCGTATCGTCAAAACATAGCTAGATTTATTTTTCTGGAATTTTTGGGATCAGTATGTGGCCCCGGCATATTGAAATGCACGTTCAAATAAAATATTGAATATTTTATGTTTTAATTTGAAGAAAAACTGATTGAAATAGTCGAATGGGCCTACGAAACACATACCATTGTGTTCGAACTGGGGGTATATACCTAAAGGCGATAGTCGTTGGGTTTGATTTGGGGTTCATGTGGAGAAAAACTATTTTAGAATTAAATAAATATGTGGGCCAATAGAATTTTTTCTCCGTTATTTTTAAAATTCCCAAAAGTAAAAAAAACCGTGACCTGCTACTATCGACGGCGGAAGTATATTTCGACCTTCTCTCCTCTGTTTTGGCCGATCCCTTCACCAAAACCCTAGGCCCCTTTGCAACTTTCAAAGACCTCTCCTCCCTCTTCAAATCCGTACTTGTTTCATCCTCCCTCGCGTCGTGGTTCTCGAGATTCCCCACCCGAAGATCCGAACTTCGGAGCGCTGCCGACCGCGATTCTGACCATCAAAGTGGGCCCGTTTCTGGCGTGCGTGCGCCTCTCCAGGCGCTCCAAGGTGGTGCCATCTGATCTGGGTATCGTGCAACGGATTTTCGCGAAAATCAAAACCTAAATTGGAACCATTCACTGAGGTAATGGCAGTAGCTTATTTAAAAGATTGATAACGTTTAAAAGTGTTGCAAACGATGATTTTTGTTTAAAAATCGTATCTTTAACATGTGTTAACGAAATTCGATGAAACAGGAGACAGTGGACTCGTGCGGACGTCTTCTACATTTTAGAAGAAACCAGATATTTTTCTGAGCTTCCTGCTATTTTTGGAGGAGTGGAACCCAATGTGAGATTTATGAATTATAAAAGATATGGAAACAACAATGCATAAATTATATAGTCGATGTATGAGTTATATAAGCATTGTACACCTCATGTATAAACGTTGTATAAGTTGTATGTTCGATGTATAAGTTATATATGCGTTGTAAAAATTAAATGTGCGATGAAATGATATTGAAATGAATTGGAATGGAATCAAAATATATTTATATACGAATATATATATATATACACTCCCCTCATCCACAGACCATGGACGATATATATTGGTTGTGATATTGTTTGGATTATTGGTTGATGTGAAATTTGGTGAATATCATGAATGGTTGATTTGAAATGATTGATTGTGGTTGAAATCCCAATAGGATTAGTATATAGGAAAATTCATCTGCGTACGAACTAGATATTGAAAATCCCCATTGTCAAAAGCTGCGAGGCTTTAAGGTAGAGCGAGGAGCCGTACTCGGGACGGGGCCGGTTTTTACTACCCTACCGTTATGCTGCCGAAATTTTCAATAACATTCATGTGTTAGAATTATTTTCATGTGTTGAAATTATATTCATGTGTTGAATAGAAATTCATGTGTTGAATGAATTTTATGTATTGAATAAATTCTTTAAAAGATAAAAATAACATTTTTATTATATATATAGACTATATGAAATATTAGTATTTTAAATAAATAGTTTTAACACCAAAAATAACATTTTTACCTTATGTATGAACTATATAAAATAATCGTGTTTTGAAATAAATTGTTTTAACAATAAAAATCACATTTTTATTATATATATAAACTATAGAAAACATTCATGTGTTGAATAAAGGAATAGAACGATAAAAATTATATTTTTATCGTATGTGTGAAGTCGAAAACATTCATGTGTTGAATATATAGATTGAACAATAAAATCTACATTTTTATTGTGAATATGAAGTGCTAAAAATATTCATGGCTTGAATAAATATTTTTGATGATATAAATATCATTTTTATCATGTGAACGACTCGCTAAAATTACACAACTGTTGAAATAAATATTTGCTTGCTATGAATATTATTTTTAACATGTGTATGAACTAAATAAAATAGTCATGCGTTGAAAGATATTTTTGTTCGCTAAAAATATCATTTTTATACGAAATATGAAGTGTTAAAAGTGGTGATGTGTTGAAATAAATATCTAATGGATAAAAATATCATTTTTATCAAATATATGAAGTGAATATGGTTTTGAAATCGTAGAATGAATTATATATATATATATAATTAAATTAAATCGAATAACGAAGCTGCAGTTCGTATTTTGAAACCGTGATTTCAAACGATTAGTGCGAGAGATCCGACCATCGTATTTTCCCGAAACCGAAACCGTTGGGTTCGCTTTGGAAATATCTTTCCAACGACACCAATTTTGTAAAGATCCAACGGTTGGATGGTCTGGAATGTTTAATTCAAATCTGAAGAAAAACAGCGCCAGAATAGATTATATATATATATATATATATATATATATATATATAATTAAATTAAATCGAATAACGACGCTGTAGTTCGTATTTTGAAATCGTAACTTCAAACGATTGTACTGGGAGATCTGACCGACAGATTTTCCCAAATTTGGAACCGTTGGATTCGTTTTGAAAAGATCTTTCTAATGATATAAAATTTGTGAAGATCCAGTGGTTAGATTTTCAGATATGTCTAAATCAAATCTGAAGAAAAACAGCGCCACGGCCGTGCTATGGCCTGAAGCGTCGTTTGAATGAATTGGCTATTTTTAAATAAATAAAAATAGCAATAAATCGTGATAAAATATTATAAACGATATGGAATGGAAATAAACTGAATTTTCTTGGTTTATTTGATATTTGATGGTTGAATGTGTTTGGCGTGAAAGTTACATTTAAGAATAGAATTAGTGATATCGAATAATTTAACCATTGAAATGAATTGATTTGAAATTCTAAATATACGTGAATTATTTGAAAAGGCCGAGTTAATTCTCATTTCAAATAATTGATCGACGGTTAGAAGTCGAAGATATGAAGACGGTGCAAGACTGATAATCTTCACGTCGAATGGAGGGGTGCTACCGATGCTCATGATAGGAGTAGCTACCTTGAAGGTGTTGAAGCAGTAGCCGTCTAGACGTACTTGTTGATTGTACGGATGTGTGAGGTAGTAAGTGCCTCCGGTTTCATTCAGACCCAGAACGAACTTGTAAATGGACTGTGTGTCTGACATTGGATTTTGTTCTGTGCTGATTGATCTCTATTAAATAAATATCTGTTTGGCGGCAGAGAATTTATTCTCTTACTTAACGCCCTTCTCTGAAGCGTACGAGCTCAGAGGTTATATATCGATAGAAATCAGTCGCATGGAATGAATTTCCTGTGTGGCATGCCTAAGTGGCAGAAGATCAAGGCTTCTGTTGAAAAGCAAAGTCTTGTGGTTGATGATCAAAGCGCGGCCTGTGTGGCATAGCTTTGTGTATAGCGTTAATTCGCGAGCCTCACACCCCGGTATGAACCGGAAACGGGAGAGGACCCAGGGAGAACATACGTCTATTTCTTGTTAAAGGTGGTGTCAGTGACCTACCAGCCCTGACACTTATATTACTTTCACCTGTGTGGTTGTTGGATTGCGAGGCGCCTCGGATATGGAGTCATTTGGCTCATTTACGCCCCATAGGATGGGGAGACGTATTGTTCAAGGTTTTATTTTAATCTGCTATGTGTGGACCAGCCCTGTGGCTCCTAGGTGCAGTTGCGGTTGTAGCCTGAGACATGGACTAGAGCGTCTCGAATTCGGTAAGGACTATCTTTTGCATTGGTTCATGACGGAAATCCAATTTCCAAATACGACATCGTGCGGTTTTAATTGTATATATATATGGCGACATGATATATGGTACCCATGCCGTCTATGATTGATATTTATGATGGAAATTGTTTTTGAAACATATAAGCACTAGCAATAATATCAAATGGTTTGTTTTGCTCGTATCAAGCATATTTTGGCCATTATAAGGAAAAACTCTATCCTCCCGTTTGTGTTGCATTGTGTGATGGGAACTGAGTCTTATAATGGCTTCATTTTTATAAAAAGCATTGCGATGTTTAAAAGATTTACTTGTTTTAAAGCACTGGCAATCCAATGGAGTAAACCCGTTCCACGAAAGTGGCATGGTCCTGTGATAGGTCATATATTAAAGTAAGTTAAGTAGATTTCTCATACCAGTCCCATGACTGACTCGTAGTTTGTTTCACTTGCAAACTCGAGTGCCCCACTTTCTACACGGGCAGCCTTGTATTCAGGTTTTAGCAGGCTCTTTCTGGACAGCTGGAGCTGAGGATGGATCCTATAATTTATCTCTTTTTATGTTGTTCAGTTCCTATTGTAAATATTATGTTTTGTTTTCCGCTGTAGGCATTTATGTATAGCTAAACTGTATTTTGTACTAAGTATGATCCTGTATACTGTGTAACTCTGATGATTATGTTTATCCAATGTATTCTATTGTACATTATCTGATGTATTTATTTATTTCTGTTCTGCTGTTATTTGTTTATGTGTTATATTCCAAAGATTACCCTTGCCACCGTGGAATGGGGTTGGGGTCGTCACATTCAAATTCGGTTCAGATAAGAAAGAACCTTTGCCTTGGTCATTGTTGGCATCCAATTCTCCACTACGAACCCATACGGTTTAGTTGTTTACCTATGTAAACATAATAGGATGGGGTATAATGATGGCTAAGGTTGATACTTACTTATGAAATGATTTTCCACACTAAACACTAATGATAATATCAAATGGTTTTCATGTATAAAGCATTTTTGGTTGTCATATGGACAAAACTCGTCCAAATGTGTGTGCTTGCATTGTCTGTTCTATGGAGGGCTTTATGACGACTTCATTTTCTGAAAAGTAGTATGAATTTTCTACATTGGTATTCATAAAGGGAAACCCCGTTCCGTGTTATATGGCATGGTCTATGAGTTACCTTACTTTAAAATAAACAACTATTTTAAGTTCTCACACTAGTCTCGTGACTGACCTGGAGTTTATTTTCATCTACCTAAACTCTGGGTGCCCATATTTTTCATACGGTCAACCTAGTAGTTAAGGTTTGCAGATAGCCTTGGAGTAATTTTAGAGCAGGATCTGGATTAAGTCTAAAGGTATATTTTGGATAATTCGGTATTCTTCCGCTAGAGTCATTGTATTTTCCATTTTGAAAACATTGTACTTTGATATTTCTTGTAACTCTGATGTATAAAGATTGTTTTATAATAAAATTTCATTTCTGTTCTAATGTGTTATATCCTAGGCGACGTGGACTCCGAGTTTGAATCTCCGGCATTTGAATAATTGGATGTATCAAATGCCGATATTTGAAGTTTTCAGGTTGTTAGTTAAAGGTTCGAGAATTTTTACCATTTGGGTTGGACTTTTGTGGTTTATAGTTGATTCAAAAGGTAGGAATTTTCGGGTCTTTACACAATTGAAAACATTACGATAAATTTTAATACAAGCTCACAGAAGCTAGATTTATAGCCGTTGTACAAGCTGTGAAGCGGCATATGCCTCTCAATCCTTTAATGTGCGAAAATCGTTATAAAGTGAAAAAACTGATGTCAGCTTTTGATCTACCATGTCTAAACGATTGCATGCTGATTTAAAAATAAGAAATCAATCTTAGGAATTGTAAAATATGTAACCAAGAAAGGTACAAACCAAGAAAGAAGAAGGGAAATAAAGTTTCATATAAACGTGTGCATTATTTATCTGTTACTCCTATGCTCCAAAGGTTATATGCATCTTTTGTAATCGCACATCATTTGAGATAACACAGTGTGAGAACACGGGAAGACAGTATGTTAACACACCCTGTTGATGGGGAAGCATGTAAACATTTTGACTAGAAATATCCCTATTTTGCATCCGAGAGCCGTGATGTTAGACTTGGTTTATGTACGGATGGGTTTTCACCTGTAATGACTCGCATTTTCAGAGGTATTATAATTAATTTATTTAATTATTTAAATAGTGATTTAGGGAATTAAATCGTCGTTTAATTAAATAAAGCGAATATTTAATTAATTTAAATAATAGGATAATATATTTAATTCAGAAATAATTAGAAATATTGGAATTCACAATATTCTGTGAACTGGGTCATCCCTAAGATTTAATTCAGCTTAGAGTTGAATTATATTGACGAATATATTCAATCGACGTCAGTTTGTACATAGAATTATAATATAATTAAAATAGAGCTCGAAATGGCGCGGCAGTTCGCTATTTGCCGATTTGAACTTCAACTAAATATACAGGGTTCGTTTTAAATCGGATTTCTGTGAAACAAGAAAACGTGTGGAGCTGGTGGAGTATATCTTTCTAGTGGAAGAGAAGTATCGGGATTTCGTGGTGTAGATTTTGATTTATGTCCAAATCAAATTCTCAGAAATGCAGCGCCCTGACCATAACAATTTAATTATATTTTATATAAGGATTTAAATAGAAATCGAGCATCGATATAACTCCGACGATATGATATCGAGTTGTAAATCCATATAGGAATATTCTGAAGCTGTACGGTATACCACTGTGAATATAGACGATAATATTTAATTTTAAATATTGAATTCAATTATATTTAAATATATTTATATATTTAAATAGGTTATTTAGAGCGTTAAAAATAGCCACTTTTACAAACGAAGTCGGAATTCGACGAAACAAATTTTGTTGGATCCGCAATGTCAAATAGTTGCTAGATTCCAAGTTTCGTGATTTTTCGAATCACTGTGTGGCCGTACGGATTTTTAGAGTGAGAAACAGTCAGTATTTTGACGGTTAAAAATACGTTGTGTGAGCATACGAAGTTGGAATTCGACGAAACTAGTTTCGTTGGGACCGTAATGTCGAACTCTAGTCACATGTCTAGTTTGGTGATTTTTGGGTATCGCATATGACCACAGGAATTTTTAAGGACAAAAATACATAGCGTTTGCTAAAATCGAATATTAATAAAATAAATAAAAATATCCTATAAATACACCATCTTACCCTAAACCCTAATTTACTTCTTTCGCTGGTCAAACACATTTCCAGCCGCCGTATTTCTTTCCTCAACCAAAAACGAGAAGAAGAAAAATCAAAAGAAAATCATACTGAAATCAATAAATCCTAATACATATAAATGCGAGATCCTGGAGTAAAGCTCTTCACTTCTATGTGATTCATGTGGGGTTCGAACACCATTTGTGTGGCTGTGTTTTATACAGCATGCGTCATTTGTGATTAGGGTTGGGGGTTTTGGCGAATGGAAGCATCAAACCTCGATTTGGTGGTTAGATTTAGAGTCAGGAGGTGATTTAGCACCTTGGTGCAAGGTTTGGTTGGATTTGATCACCGAAACTGATGGTGCTTGTAGCCATCGGGTCAATGGTCGCGACAGAAGGGAAGAGGTCGAGTTCGACAGCAAGGGGGTGGTAAGGTGCGGTTTTGGAAGGAGATTACCATGGTATCATTGGTTTGAATTATGGTCGAGGAATAAAGTGGTGTTGGTTGAGAAAGAGATCAGGAAATGGTGATACGTACGGGAGCTGGAGTTCGTGGTTTGGGTTTTGGGGAAGAAAAGGAAAAAGTGCGGGTCTTGTTATTTTGAAATGGGTCTGGGCCTTAGAGAAAGGGTGAGCCCAATTAGAAGTAGGAATTTAGTTTTTAATTTAAAATAGTATGTATAAATTGTATAAATCATAACTTGGCCATACGTCATCAGAATTGAGTGAAACAAGATCATTGGGATCGTATGGGCGACGCCTACACACTGGAACTGGTGGAGGGAATTGGAGTCCGTTACAATTTATAGCAAAATAAATTGTCCGTCTGAATCAAATCGAGCGATGGTTATCGTTATTAACGATGATCGTCCAATGTGAGTAAAACTCACCAACTCTGAACAGTTCTATTTTTACAACATATTCTTAGAACTAATAATTGTCTGTTGATTGCTGTGTGTTAACTGTTTGGTTGAATTGCTTATGTGTTAGTTGAAAATATTAGATAACGATGCATATATATAAATCGTCAATCTAATATTGATTCTGTCTTGCAGAATATTTCATAGTGAAGTGAAATCGATGTTAATTATATTGTCTAATATCTGTGATGCAGGGAAAACAAGTTGGAGGAATCCAACTAGATTCCTCAACAAATATTTTACTGTGATTTATATATTATGATATATGATGTGATATATAATTTGTTGTTGATTATGTGTGTTGGACAATATTTATCGTTGTTATATGGTATGTTAAATACCATAAGAAATACTGGGATGTAGAAAAGGGATTTTCAAAGTATATTTTGAAAATAATTTATTTATATAAAATCGATGGATTTTATATATATAAAGGAAAAAAGGATTTTTATAAAGGAATTTATTTGTTAATCAAATATAAGGAATTATATTTGATAAACAAATATAAGGGAATTTTATTTGATAAACAAATATAAAGGAATTATATTTGTTAAACAAATATAAAGGGATTTATTTGTAAATCAAATATAGAGGAAATATATCTGTTAAACAAATATAAAGGAAAATATTTGTAAAACAAATATAAAGGAAAATATGTTTCAAACAAATAGAAAGAGAAATATTTGTAGAACATCTACAAATAGATAAGAAAGGTGACATTTATTTAGGGAATAAATAAATAGAATAAAGGTGACATTTATTTAGGGAATAAATAAATAGAATAAAGGTGACATTTATTTGTTAGAATAAATAGAATAAAGGATTATTTATGTGTTAAATAAATAGAAAGAAAAGGAATATTTATTGGTTAAATAAATAGGATTAAATCAAAGGAATATTTATTGGTTAAATAAATAGGAGATGATAAACGAGATACTTATTTGTTAAGTAAATAAGTTACAAAAGAGATATTGACTTAGGAAACAAAATAAGTTATTAAAAGTATTATTTATTTGTTAAATAAATAGAATAAGAAAAGGAGATATTTATTTGTTAAATAAATAAGATAAGATATAAGGGATATTTATTTAGAAAATAAATAAGATATTAATAAAGGAAATACTTAGGATAAATAAATAAGGTTAACAAAGGAAATACTTGGAAATAGAACCCTAAAAGGGGATATTTGCAAACCATTTGCAAATAGAATTCGAAAAGGGAATATTTGTAGACCATTTACAAATAGGATTAAAAAGGAAATATTTTTCTTTGGATAAATAGATTTATATATATAAGTCAGAACTTATATAAAGAAGTAAACCGGGAAATGGGCATATTAATTTATAAATGATATTTATAAATTAAGTAAATATTTACCATTTGGATAAATAGAGTATATAAGTCTGAACTTATATAAAGAAGAGATATTGGGTTTAACACCGATAGTTTAAATAGAATGGGTACACAACACTTGTATAAGTGAAGTACGTTATTAAAGCGAACATTTATAAAGTGCAGAACCGTTACTAAAAGTAAATCTTTATAAATGAATAAACATTATCAAATAGGAGTTGTTCGAATAAAGGGAATCGATTAGAGTAACCCAAAGGAGTTAAATCGATTAGAGTAACCCAAAGGAGTTAAATATTTAGGGTTGACCAGTTAGAGTTAAACAAATAGAGTTAACCAATTAGAGTTAACCAATTAGAGTTAACCAATTAGAGTTAATCAAAGGAGTAAATCGAATATTTGTTATTCGAGTAAAGTAAATCAAATACGAATTAATCGAATATTAGTTATTCGAATAAGAGTTAATCCAAGTGAGTCGCCATTTAGCACGACTGCTAGCATAATTCGCAGGGCTGCTGATAGCCTACGGCGGTCGGATGTTTCCTGAGGGGAACAGGCGTAACTGTAACGACCCGGAATTTTTGGGCCAATTTAAAAATTTTATTTTTGAAATTTTAAGGGAATTTTAATATATAAAATAATTTATTTTAAATAGGAACGACTAAAAATTTATTTTAAAATGAATAAATTCAATTTAATTATAAAAGGGGTTTAAAACAGCGCTGCAGTTTGAAAATTTGAATTTTGAACTTTGACTGACTGTACAGGATTCATTTAAAATCAGAATTGAACGAAACCAGAAATATTTAAATCTATTTAATAATATCTTTCTAACGAATCTGAAAAATTGAAATTTCATAGAGAAAATCAAAAGTTATGGCTAATTCAATTTTTAGAAAAGTCGCTGTAGAATATATATATATATATATATATATATATATATATATTATATTGGGCCCGAAAAGCTACTTTTCACATATGAAGGAATTTCGACTCGAAACCACTTCCATCGAGTTCGGAATGACGTTCCTGCATTGAAAAATAGTAAACACTTATATATTTTGAGTTTCGGAATTTATTTGTTTAAAAATGCATTTTTAATATTAAATATATTGGCCTTGAAAATAGTCATTTTTCAAACGACCTCGGTTTTCGACGAAACCACTTTAGTTGGAACCGTAATGTCAAACTATTGCTAGATTTCAATTTTCATAATTTTCCGAATCAATATGTGAGCGTGGCAAAGGAAAACGTGTTTTGTCAGTTTCGGTCAAATTTAATCGGCTTAAAAATAGCCATTGTTCAAACGGTCTCAGAATTCGACGAAATTAGTCTCGTTAGAACCGTATCGTCAAAACATATCTAGAATTAATTTTTCTACAATTTTTAGAGTCAGTATGTGGCCCCGGTAATTTAAAATGTACGTTTGAATTTAATAATTTAATGATTTATAATTAAATTTAAAGAAAAACATATTGTAACAGCCGAACTGGGTTACGAAACATATTCCATTGTGTCCGGGACGGGGGTATTTGGTTAGGGGCGACATTCGTTGGGTTCGATTCAGAGTTAGTATCGACAAACAAATATTTTCTTGAATTAAAATAAATAAATAATATAAAATACACTAAAATACAGTATAAATACCCCTCGAAATATGCTATACCCTAACCCAGAAATACAGCCACCGTATGTTCTAATTGCATGGCTGAAACAATCCCAAATTGCCAAGCCAAAATCTCTCAATCCGCTTGATGGTTTTCGAAAATTCAGAACTCAAATCAAAGAGCACATCGAGCTCTTCTTTCTCAACGGCGATGATCGTTCTTGGTGGCGTATGGAGGACGGAATTGGACCGAGAAGTAGCGGTGTATGGAGTGGAATTCGAGGAGAAAAAGGAGGCCGGACCTCTCGGCGTTCAGAGCGGTGGATGACGAGGTGATGGCCGACGTTGGGGAGTTTTCGGATCGGGTCCCGGCGTCCTGGAATCTCATGGGTGGTGGTGTGTTGGAGGGCGACGGCTATGGGTTTCGGTGAATAGGTGATTTACAGAAGGAAGAAGAATGGGATTAAAGGGGTAAAGGGTATTATAATGTAATTAATTATTAATTTATATAATCAATGGAATCAGATCTTTAAACAAGCATAACTCTTTCATACAGCGACGAAAACACGAACAGTCAGTTGCGTTGAACTCGTATCCGAGAAGACTACGTATGGAAAAGACTAGAACGGAAATGGAGACTGTAGGAATTTCAGGGAATTTCAAACGTGAGCTGTTCAGAACGAATCGGTGAGATTTCTTTGTTTTAAATTAATTAATTAATTAATTAATTTGTTGTGCGATGTAATAAGCAGATGTTGTGCTTCAGATCTATTTTTTTTTGATAGTTGTGATGATGGTTGTTCTGTGCTTGCGATGGATAGTTATAAATCCATGTGTACTAGTCCTTTTGTTATCACGTTTGTTATTTTGAGATGATCTATTTTTATCAATTCAAAAATAGAAGAAATATAATGATCACCTTTTTGGTTATCGCTTTGGTTATATTGAATTGATTTATTTTATCGATTGAAAAAAAAATCTTTTTGTTTGAATTGATATTAGTTTTGTCAATTCAACGTAGAAATAAAAAAATGTCTTTTTATATTGAATTGATTTAGTTTTGTCAATTCGACGGTGAAAATATAATTTGTCTTTTTATTGAATTAGTTTAGGTTATTAATTCAACGTAGAAATATAAATGGACTTTTTATTTGTGTTAACAACACAAATGTATCTTAAAAAAAAGTTACTTTTTTTTAAACATGTTCCATAATGCAAATAAAACATGAGAAATAAGATTTATATTTTATTTGTGTTCACTCAACACAAATAAAACTTAGAAAAAGATGTTCACTCTTTTATGTACATTTCTCAAAGCAAATATAACATGAAGTGAAACATTGAAAACAAAGTTTGTTATTTTATTTGCATCAACTAATGCAAGCATATTTTGAGGTTAAAAACTTGTGTTTATATTTGCATCCATGAATGTAAATTATACATTGGAAATATGCATTTGTTCTTTTATGCAAACAAACATTGAATTCGAAAAATATATATTTTTATACATTAAAAGGAATGAATTGGAAAATTGTTGTAATTAGAAATGAATATGAAAAAATTCTCATATTTTGTACACTAAAAAGAGTTATGAACAAAATCCTCATTTTCTTGCATTAAGAGTTTATGAACAAAATCCTCATTTTGTTGCATTAAAAGTTATGAACAAAAATCACATTTTTGTTCATATTAAAAGTTTATAAACAAAAATCTCATTTTATTTGCATTAGAAGTTAATGAACAAATTTCTCATTTTTGTTTATATTAGAAGTTTACAAACAAATTCACATTTTTGTTCGTATTAGAAGTTTACAAACAAATTCACATTTTTGTTCGTATTAGAAGTTTACAAACCAAATTCACATTTTTAGTTACATCAAAAAGAATGAATAAAAAGATTCATTTTTGCCAAATATAAAAAGAATGAATTTAAAATGTATATTTTTATACATTAAAAAGAATGAGTTAAAGATGTATATTTTTATACATTAAAAGGATTTGTTCAATATTGCATTTTTGTTTATATAAAAAGGATTGGACAAAATATGCATCTTTGTTAACATTAAAAGAGATAGACAAGATAATCATTTTTGTTTACATAAAAAGAATCAGATAAAAATAGTCATTTTTGTCACTTAATAAGAGAATGAGATGAAAATATTCATTTTTGTTGTTTTAGAAATGATAACACCAAAATATATAATTTTGGTTATTCAAAAGGATAACACCAAACCATACATTCTTGGGAATTAAAGAGGTTTACATTAAAACAACATTTTTGGTCAAGTTATGATTTGTGAATTAAAACAACATTTTTGGTCAAGTTATGATTTGTGAATTAAAACAACATTTTTGTCAAAATATGATTTGTAAAAGAAATCAGCATTTCTGGTCGAAAGAAATATTAGTGAAGAAATAAACATTTTTGTTAATTAGATTATAAAGGACAAAATAATCATATTTTGTTGCATAGAAAAGATTAAACAAAATAATCATATTTTGTTGCATAGAAAAGATCAAACAAAATAATCATATTTTGTTGCATAGAAAAGATTAAACAAAATAATCATATTTTGTTGCATTGAAAGGAGTTAAACAAAAGTATCACATTTTGTACATTAAAAGGAGTTAAACAAAATCATCATATTTTGTATACTAGAAGGAGTTAAACAAAATTACTATATTTTGTATATTAGAAGGAGTTATACAAAATTGCCATATTTTGTACACCGAAAGGAATTTGACAAAAATATCACATTTTGTACAAAAAGGGAATTAGACAAAATTACAATTTTTGTCGCTTTAAAAGAATTAGAATAAAAGAGACATTTTTGTCATTTTCAAAAGAATGAAGCATGAGACCAAAAATATACAGGGTGGCATAAATAAGAGTTAAGATGTTATTTTCCATTTGCTCACAATAAAAAGAATTTAGACGTTTGTCTTAGATGTTGAAGTGTTTGATGTAAATAATGTTAGTATATTCAAACTGAATATTACACTTCCATTTACAAGCCATCCGACTTGTTTATGTGATTGGGTCGATAATTTTTACACATCGCCCAAGTGCAAAAATAATTTATTATTTGATTGCTGGATGAAACCCCACACGGGTGTTGGGATGATCCTACACTAGTCCCAATATTTAGTGTAGAATCCACTCTGGTTGATTATTTTGGTTGTGTGATAGTTATTTATCGTGATTGCCGATTATATGCAGTATTGGGTTGTTGATTGAGTCACATTCCAATAAAGAATATTCTAGAAAAGAAGATTTTAGAATATATTTTAGAAAAAGAATATATTTTAGAAAAATATATTTTTATTGAAATAAACTAGTTATTAACTAGAATAAATCATTAAATTTAGATTTAATGAAGTTTTTTTTCCAATTTATTAACATTTGATTGAGAATGAATGAAATAAATTGGATTTGGGTTAGTCGTGAATAGTGTCTTAAATAACTCTGTTCTTAAACGACGTATGAAAAGAATAATCTTTTAATTTAGATTATTAAAGTTTTCAATTATATTTAATAATTGGAATAAGATGAAATGTGAGTTGGGTTTATTGTGAACTGTGTTTTTAAGCGACATTCGTTCTTTAACTCAACTGATAGTAAAAATATGATTTGGAATTTATAAATCTTTTATTAAGATTTAAATAGGAGTTTTCCAATAGTAAAGATTTCCAATTTAATATACTAAATTGGAATTGAATAGAATTCGAATTTATTATAACCGAGATAAGCTTTGGTAGAAGAAGACCGATACTACATATGGAATTTAAAAGGCTTTGCTGTTATTCCATTTATATTATTGGTCGGATACAGAAATTTATAACGATTATATGTTGATTTGATTTCTGTGAAGATTCCATAATTTTATGGAAGATGATTTGGAGTTTACCGTGAACTATGTTTTAAATGACATTAGTTCTTTAACCCAGTTAAAGAAAAAGATTAATTTCTTAAATTTGAATAATCATTGAATAATGATTTTTGATATTTAAAACCAAATTGGGGTTTCAATAAATCTTTAAAGAAAGATTTAAGGATAAATATAAAGAATTTATCTTTGATAGAATAATTTGAATGTTTTATTTAAAAGAATATTCTGAATTGGAATGAGGCGTTGGATGTGCTTTTATAGTACTCGATTTTTAATTATAAAAATACGAGAGTTATTCAGAAAGACCGGGTTTAACCCATTCCGAATAATTTCTATGACGATGAAGAGTCGAAGATGAAGACGGTGTTGAAGACCGACGATCTTCACATCGAGTGGATGTGTTGCTACAGAGACCCTGATGGGAGTAGCTACCTTGAAGGGGCTTCAGTGGTGGCCGTCTGGACTATTGTTGATTGTTCGGATTTGGTTTTCGCTCAGACCCAGAGCATAAGCTAATAAATGGATGCGTGTCTGACATTGGATTTCGTTCCGTATGAATTAAATCGATTTCTGTTAATGTATGTCTGTTTGGTGGTAAAGGATTTATCCTCTACTTAACAACCTGGTATATATTAATAGTGATTGATCGCATGGCGTGAATTGTCAATGTAGCACGCCAAGATGCAATTGATCAAGGCTTTTTTTGAAAAGCAGGGCCTTGTGGGATGATCAAAGCATGGCCTATTACGGCATAGCTTTGTGTATATCGTGACTTCGCGAGCCTCACACCCCGGTATGAGTCAAAAACGGGATATGGACTGCAGGGAGTGCACACGTTTCTTTCTAGCTAGTGGTAGTGTCAGTGCTTTAACACGGCCTGGCATTTTACTTATGTGGATGATGGATTTTGAGGCGCCCCGGATTTTTTTTTATAGGCTGATAGTGGTCATATTATAGGTTCAAAGGAACCGGGAAGCGTGTGTTCAGGCATAATTAATCCACCACCCTTAGGTAGGGACCGGCCCTGAAGATCCAAGGGTTCACTACAGGGGATCCTGAGGCATTTGCTAGAGTGTCTCGAATCGGAGAGGAGCTTGCCCCTAGCCTCGACTCATGATGGAAATCCAATTTCCAATACGACCTTGCGGTTTTGAATGTAGAACTAGTATGGCGACACGATATATGGTACCTATGCCGTCTATGATTAATACATTATGATTGAAATTGTTTTTGAAATATATATATATGCACATATATACACACTAGTATTAAACCCGTTTTATCGTATCAAGCATCTCTTGACCATTATAAGGTAAAACCCTATCCTCCGGTTTGCGTTGCATTGTGTGATGGGACTTGGGTCTTATAATGGTTTCATTTTTCTAAAAAGCATTGCGTTGTTTAACGATTTACTTTAATTTATGCACTGGCAATCTAATGGAGTAAACCCGTTCCGCGTTAGCGGTGTGGTCCTGTGATTAGCCTTATTATTAGATAAGTTTAGTTAAGATTTCTCATACCACTCCCATGACTGACTGTAGTTTGTTTCACTGGCAAACTCGGGTGCCCTTATTTTCCACACGGGCAGTAGAGTAGCTTTTTACAGATATATTTATAGGATCCTAGCTTACAGCTGAAGTGGTATTCAGAAAGCTCTGTATCCGTGTATTCCTTCCAGTTGTATATTTGTATTATTTTTCCGCTGCTATTTAAATGTAATTTAAAACTCTGATATTATTGTATTTCCAATGTATATCATAAGTTCATACTCTGTTATATTCTTACTCTGATGTAATTGTTGTAATCAGCAATAAAATGTTCTTCAGTTTGTGTCTTGATGTGTGTTGTTCTCAAAGCAATCTAGACTTTCCTTTACCGGGAAGTTTGGGTCGTCACATGTGGTATCAGAGCTTTGGTTTACAGAGCTCGAGGACAAGACACATTAGAACCAAACGAAAGAATTCACCATAGATTGGATTAGTTATATCCAATGAGAATAACTCGTTAGAGATAGGATCAGTAGTATCCTTGAACGAGTGTGAAGAGTATTATTTTCTTTAAAATAAAATGGAAACAAATTTAGTTTTGAAAATTTTATCTAAAATACGTATTTGAGTATATTATATTTTAATGTGGAAAATCGAGTATATAAAGATTTCGAATATACGAGTAATTAACGGATATTTGAAGTTTTAATATACTGGATAGATATGGAATCACACTCTAGTCGCCCAGAGATAATTCTGGTGATAGGTCGACCATCACCAGTATTTACGTTCGAGTCTCGAAAGTGGAATTTCTATATATTTCCATTGACTGGTATGAGAATCAACACTTAGTTAGGACACATTGCTATGATTTGCACTAAAAATATGATTTTTGATTATATATATAAAAGTGATATATATTTGAAAAGTTAATCACCTAATTGATTGCTGGTTGTGATGTTTGATTATTAGTTTAATTAATTAAAATATTAGAATGATAATTAATTGAAACCAATAAATAAAATTTAAAATTGAGTTGGTATAATTAAATGACTTTTAGCTTCGTTCCTTTTCGAGGACGAAAGATTTTAAGTGGGGGCGATTGTAACGACCCGGAATTTTTGGGCCAATTTAAATTTTTTATTTTAGAAATTTTAAGGGAATTTTAATATATAAAATAATTTATTTTAAATAGGAACGACTAAAAATTTATTTTAAAATGAATAAATTCAATTTAATTATAAAGGGGGTTTAAAACAGCGCTGCAGTTTGAAAATTTGAATTTTGAACTTTGACTGACTGTACAGGATTCATTTTAAATCAGAATTGAACGAAACCAGAAATATTTAAATCTATTTAATAATATCTTTCTAACGAATCTGAAAAATTGAAATTTCATAGCGAAAATCAAAAGTTATGGCTAATTCAATTTTTAGAAAAGTTGCTGTAGAATATATATATATATATATATATATATATATATTATATAGGGCCTGAAAAACTACTTTTCACATATGAAGGAGTTTCGACTCGAAACCACTTCCATTGAGTTCGGAATGACATTTCTGCATTGAAATACAGTAAACACTTATATATTTTGAGTTTCGGAATTTATTTGTTTAAAAATGCATTTTTAATATTAAATGTATTGGCCTTGAAAATAGCCATTTTTCAAACGACCTCGGTTTTCGATGAAACCACTTTTGTTGGAACCGGAATGTCAAACTATTGCTAGATTTCAATTTTCATAATTTTCCGAATCAATATGTGAGCGTGGCAAAGGAAAACGTGTTTTGTCAGTTTTGGTCAAATTTAATCAGCTTAAAAATAGCCATTTTTCAAACTATCTCAGAATTCGACGAAATTAGTCTCGTTAGAACCGTATCATCAAAACATATCTAGAATAATTTTTCTACAATTTTTAGAGTCAGTATGTGGCCCCGGTAATTTAAAATGTACGTTTGAATTTAATAATTTAATGATTTATAATTAAATTTAAAGAAAAACATATTGTAACAGCCGAACTGGGTTACGAAACATATTCCATTATGTCCGGGATGGGGGTATTTGGTTAGGGGCGACATTTGTTGGGTTCGATTCGGAGTTAGTATCGACAAACAAATATTTTCTTGAATTAAAATAAATAAATAATATAAAATACACTAAAATACAGTATAAATACCCCTCGAAATACGCTATACCCTAACCCAGAAATACAGCCGCCGTATGTTCTAATTGCATGGCTGAAACGATCCCAAATAGCCAAGCCAAAATCTCTCAATCCGCTTGATGGTTTTCGAAAATTCGAAACTCAAATCAAAGAGCACATCGAGCTCTTCTTTCTCAACGGCGATGATCATTCCTGGTGGCGTATGGAGGTCGGAATTGGACCGAGAAGTAGCGGCGTATGGAGCGGAATTCGAGGAGAAAGGGGAGGCCGGACCTCTCGGCGTTCAGGGCGGTGGATGACGAGGTGATGGCCGACGTTGGGGAGTTCTCGGATTGGGTCCCGGCGTCCTGGAATCTCGTGCATGGTGGTGTGTTGGAGGGCGACGGCTATGGGTTTCGGTGAATACATGATTTACAGAAGGAAGAAGAAAGGGATTAACGGGGTAAAGGGTATTATAATGTAATTAATTATTAATTTATATAATCAGAGGAATCAGATCTTTAAACAAGCATAACTCTTTCATACAGCGACGAAAACACGAACCGTCAGTTGCGTTGAACTCGTATCCGAGAATACTACGCTATGGAAAAGACTAGAACTAAAATGGAGACTGTAGGAATTTCAGAGAATTTCAAACGTGAGCTGTTCAGAATGAATCGGTGAGATTTCTTTGTTTTAAATTAATTAATTTATTTATTTAATTTATTTGTTGTGCGATGTAATAAGTAGATGTTGTGCTTCAGATCTATTTTGCTTTGATAGTTGTGATGATGGTTGTTCTGTGCTTGCGATGGATAGTTATAAATCCATGTGTACTAGTCCTTTTGTTATCACGTTTGTTATTTTTAGATGATCTATTTTTATCAATTCAAAAATAGAAGAAATATAATGATCACCTTTTTGGTTATCGCTTTGGTTATATTGAATTGATTTATTTTATCGATTGAAAAAAAAATCTTTTTGTTTGAATTGATATTAGTTTTGTCAATTCAACGTAGAAATAAAAAAATGTCTTTTTATATTGAATTGATTTAGTTTTGTCAATTCGACGGTGAAAATATAATT
The DNA here is from genome assembly GCA_030737875.1 of Allium sativum. Taxonomy (NCBI): domain Eukaryota; kingdom Viridiplantae; phylum Streptophyta; class Magnoliopsida; order Asparagales; family Amaryllidaceae; genus Allium; species Allium sativum. The sequence continues at coordinate 474,317,675 of CM060922.1, forward strand.
TGTCTCTTTATTGAATTAGTTTAGGTTATCAATTCAACGTAGAAATATAAATGGACTTTTTATTTGTGTTAACAACACAAATGTATCTTAAAAAAAAGTTACTTTTTTTTAAACATGTTCCATAATGCAAATAAAACATGAGAAATAAGATTTATATTTTATTTGTGTTCACTCAACACAAATAAAACTTAGAAAAAGATGTTCACTCTTTTATGTACATTTCTCAAAGCAAATATAACATGAAGTGAAACATTGAAAACAAAGTTTGTTATTTTATTTGCATCAACTAATGCAAGCATATTTTGAGGTTAAAAACTTGTGTTTATATTTGCATCCATGAATGTAAATTATACATTGGAAATATGCATTTGTTCTTTTATGCAAACAAACATTGAATTCGAAAAATATATATTTTTATACATTAAAAGGAATGAATTGGAAAATTGTTGTACATTAGAAATGAATATGACAAAATTCTCATATTTTGTACACTAAAAAGAGTTTATGAACAAAATCCTCTTTTTCTTGCATTAAGAGTTTATGAACAAAATCCTCATTTTGTTGCATTAAAAGTTATGAACAAAAATCACATTTTTGTTCATATTAAAAGTTTATGAACAAAAATCTCATTTTGTTTGCATTAGAAGTTAATGAACAAATTTCTCATTTTTGTTTATATTAGAAGTTTACAAACAAATTCACATTTTTGTTCGTATTAGAAGTTTACAAACAAATTCATATTTTTGTTCGTATTAGAAGTTTACAAACCAAATTCACATTTTTAGTTACTTAAAAAGAATGAATAAAAAGACTCATTTTTGCAAAATATAAAAAGAATGAATTTAAAATGTATATTTTTATACATTAAAAAGAATGAGTTAAAGATGTATATTTTTATACATTAAAAGGATTTGTTCAATATTGCATTTTTGTTTACATAAAAAGGATTGGACAAAATATGCATCTTTGTTAACATTAAAAGTGCTAGACAAGATAATCATTTTTGTTTACATAAAAAGAATCAGATAAAAATAGTCATTTTTGTCACTTAATAAGATAATGAGATGAAAATATTCATTTTTGTTGTTTTAGAAATGATAACACCAAAATATATAATTTTGGTTATTCAAAAGGATAACACCAAACCATACATTCTTGGGAATTAAAGAGGTTTACAATAAAACAACATTTTTGGTCAAGTTATGATTTGTGAATTAAAACAACATTTTTGGTCAAGTTATGATTTGTGAATTAAAACAACATTTTTGGTCAAAATATGATTTGTAAAAGAAATCAGCATTTCTGGTCAAAAGAAATATTAGTGAAGAAATTAACATTTTTGTTAATTAGATTATAAAGGACTAAATAATCATATTTTGTTGCATAGAAAAGATTAAACAAAATAATCATATTTTGTTGCATAGAAAAGATTAAACAAAATAATCATATTTTGTTGCATAGAAAAGATTAAACAAAATAATCATATTATGTTGCATTGAAAGGAGTTAAACAAAAGTATCACATTTTGTACATTAAAAGGAGTTAAACAAAATCATCATATTTTGTATACTAGAAGGAGTTAAACAAAATTACTATATTTTGTATATCAGAAGGAGTTATACAAAATTGCCATATTTTGTACACTGAAAGGAATTTGACAAAAATATCACATTTTGTACAAAAAGGGAATTAGACAAAATAACAATTTTTGTCGCTTTAAAAGATTTAGAATAAAAGAGACATTTTTGTCATTTTCAAAACAATGAAGCATGAGACCAAAAATATACAGGGTGGCATAAATAAGAGTTAAGATGTTATTTTCCATTTGCTCACAATAAAAAGAATTTAGATGTTTGTCTGTGATGTTGAAGTGTTTGATGTAAATAATGTTAGTATATTCAAACTGAATATTACACTTCCATTTACAAGCCATCCGACTTGTTTATGTGATTGGGTCGATAATTTTTACACATCGCCCAAGTGCACAAATAATTTATTATTTGATTGCTGGATGAAACCCCACACGGGTGTTGGGATGATCCTACACTAGTCCCAATATTTAGTGTAGAATCCACTCTGTTGATTATTTGGTTGTGTGATAGTTATTTATCATGATTGCTGATTATATGCAGTATTGGGTTGTTGATTGAGTCACATTCCAATAAAGAATATTCTAGAAAAGAAGATTTTAGAATATATTTTAGAAAAAGAATATATTTTAGAGAAATATATTTTTATTGAAATAAACTAGTTATTAACTAGAATAAATCATTAAATTTAGATTTAATGAAGTTCTTTCCAATTTATTAACATTTGATTGAGAATGAATGAAATAAATTAGATTTGGGTTAGTCGTGAATAGTGTCTTAAATAACACTGTTCTTAAACCCCATATGAAAAGAATAATATTTTAATTTAGAGTATTAAAGTTTTCAATTATATTTAATAATTGGAATAAGATGAAATGTGAGTTGGATTTATTGTGAAATGTGTTTTTAAGCGACATTCGTTCTTTAACTCAACTGGCAGTAAAAATATGATTTGGAATTTATAAATCTTTTATTAAGATTTAAATAGGAGTTTTCCAATAGTAAAGATTTCCAATTTAATATACTAAATTGGAATTGAATAGAATTCGAATTTATTATAACCGAGATAAGCTTCGGTAGAAGAAGACCGATACTACATATGGAATTTAAAAGGCTTTGCCGTTATTCCATTTATATTATTGGTCGGATACAGAAATTTATAACGATTATATGTTGATTTGATTTCTGTGAAGATTCCATAATTTTATGGAAGATGATTTGGAGTTTACCGTGAACTATGTTTTAAATGACATTAGTTCTTTAACCCAGTTAAAGAAAAAGATTAATTTTTTAAATTTGAATAATCATTGAATAATGATTTTTGATATTTAAAATCAAATTGGGGTTTTAATAAATCTTTAAAGAAAGATTTAAGGATAAATATAAAGAATTTATCTTTGATAGAATAATTTGAATGTTTTATTTAAAAGAATATTTTGAATTGGAATGAAGCGTTGGATGTGCTTTTATAGTACTCGATTTTTAATTATAAAAATACGAGAGTTATTTGGAAAGACCGGGTTTAACCCATTCCGAATAATTTCTACGACGATGCAGAGTCGAAGATGAAGACGGTGTTGAAGACCGACGATCTTCACATCGAATGGATGTGTTGCTACAAAGACCCTGATGGGAGTAGCTACCTTGAAGGGGCTTCAGTGGTGGCCGTCCGGACTATTGTTGATTGTTCGGATTTGGTTTTCGCTTAGACCCAGAGCATAAGCTAATAAATGGATGCGTGTATGACATTGGATTTCGTTCCATGTGAATTAAATCGATTTCTGTTAATGTATGTCTGTTTGGTGGTAAAGGATTTATCCTCAACTTAACACCCTGGTATATATTAATAGTGATTGATCGCATGGCATGAATTGTCAATGTGGCACGCCAAGATGCAATTGATCAAGGCTTTTGTTGAAAAGCAGGGCCTTGTGGGATGATCAAAGCATAGCCTATTACGGCTTAGCTTTGTGTATATCATGACTTCACGAGCCTCACACCCCGGTATGAGTCAAAAACGGGATATGGACTACAGGGAGTGCACACGTTTCTTTCTTGCTAGTGGTAGTGTCAGTGCTTTAACACGGCCTGGCATTTTACTTATGTGGATGATGGATTTTGAGGCGCCTCGGATTTTTTTTATAGGCCGATAGTGGTCATATTATAGGTTCAAAGGAACCGGGAAGCGTGTGTTCAGGCATAATTAATCCACTACCCTTAGGTTGGGACCGACCCTGAAGATCCAAGGGTTCACTGTAGGGGATCCTGAGGCATTTGCTAGAGTGTCTCGAATCGGAGAGGAGCTTGCCCCTAGCCTCGACTCATGATGGAAATCCAATTTCCAATACGACCTTGCGGTTTTGAATGTAGAACTAGTATGGCGACATGATATGTGGTACCCATGCCGTCTATGATTAATACATTATGATTGAAATTGTTTTTGAAATATATATATATATGCACATATATACACACTAGTATTAAACCCGTTTTATCGTATCAAGCATCTCTTGACCATTATAAGTTAAAACCCTATCCTCCGGTTTGCGTTGCATTGTGTGATGGGACTTGGGTCTTATAATGGTTTCATTTTTCTAAAAAGCATTGCGTTGTTTAACGATTTACTTTAATTTATGCACTGGCAATCCAATGGAGTAAACCCGTTCCGCGTTAGCGGCGTGGTCCTGTGATTAGCCTTATTATTAGATAAGTTTAGTTAAGATTTCTCATACCAGTCCCATGACTGACCTGTAGTTTGTTTCACTGGCAAACTCGGGTGCCCTTATTTTCCACACGGGCAGTCGAGTAGCTTTTTGCAGATATATTTACAGCTTCCTGACTTACAGCTGAAGTGGTATTCGGAAAGCTCTGTATCCGTGTATTCCTTCCAGTTGTATATTTGTATTATTTTTCCACTGCTATTTAAATGTAAGTTAAAACTCTGATATTATTGTATTTCCAATGTATATCATAAGTTCATACTCTGTTATATTCTTACTCTGATGTAATTGTTGTAATCAGCAATAAAATGTTCTTCAATTTGTGTTCTGATGTGTGTTGTTCTCAAAGCAATCTAGACTTTCCTTTACTGGGAAGTTTGGGTCGTCACAGTAACCATTGTGATCGCTGCGATCTAGAGTCAAGCGAATGGAGTCAAATCGAATACTAGTTATTTGATAGGAGTTAATCAAATTAAGTTAAGTAGAATAAGTTGAGTTAACTAGTTAGAGTTAGAATTAACCAGTTAGAGTTATCCAAGTGGAGTTAATCGAGTTGAGTTATCGAATACCACTTATTCGAAGTAGAATTATCGAATATAGTGTATTCGAGAGAAGAGTAATCGAATATAATTTATTCGAGTGGAGTTATCGAATATTGGTTATTCGAAGTAAGGTAATCGAATCTAGTTATTCAAAAGGAGTCATCAAATCTAGTAAATTAAAGAAGTTAATCGAATATAGTTTATTCGAATATGAGTTAAGTGAAAAGAAGTTAATCGAATATAGTTTATTCGAATAGGAGTTAAGTGAAAAGGAGTTAATCGAATATAGTTTATTCGAATAGAGTTAAAGGAGTTAAGTGAAAAGAGTTAATCGATAGGAGTTAATCAAATAGAGTTAATCCAATAGAGTTAGTCCAATAGAGTAAATTGATAGGGTTAATTGAATAGAGTAATTGAATAGAGTTAATCGAATATAGTTTACTCAAAGAAAGGAGTTATCGAATCTAGTTATCCATAAGAGAATTACGTAAGGAAGTTTGTTAAAGGTTTAAAGATAAACTTTGACCATTTTGAAGTTAAAACATTGTTCAGTTAAGGTCGGAGAGGTAATTATACCCCAACTTGATTGACTTCCTTCCTAACTAAGGAATGGTAAGGTTTGATCATAAAGGAGTTTGGAAATGTTTTCCAAATCAGAATCATAAATGTTTTCTGATAATAGAAAATAAGAAATTTGAATATAGGGAAACAGGAGATAAGTAAATTAACGAACTAAAGAGGTATATGTTGATGATTGATCGATATAATTTCCATCTAGAAATAATATCGTTGTTTGCACACGTGTTTTTCTTTGATAGTTAACTCACCAACTATCGAAGTTTTGACCATTTTAACGTTGTTAATATGGAGACACCGGTTGGATTATTATCCAAAGAACCACTCCGTATTGGCATAAGCGTTGCGAACCAAGTATGCTGAATATATTGAAGACGGAGTAAAGTGCAAGGGTTGTTGTATAAATCTTAGATAACAATCGACTAAGATGGATATACGGAATAGTACCTTCGGTTTATCCTGTTCCTGGATGACTTATAGGGATGAATGTCTGACAGAGTATTTCCAGAAAGGTCACGTACATTGATTTCTTCAACCGTACCAAGAGTGGAAGCGGAGAAGGAAACTTCTTAGCTAACACATAATGTACTATTGTAGACGTCAATTAGTGATTTTCGATGGATCTGACAATGTGGCATTCGAAGTGAATCTGATGTGATGATAAAGCGTAACCCCAAGCCTCATCAATCGGTAAAGGACAGAAATCGGGCAGGCAGCATGGCTATGTAGGTCGCACCTATTAGGGTGTACAATCACCTGATCTAGAGTTTCATTTACATCTAAAAATCTATTGTTGATGCTGTCCCATTCGGGAAACGGTTGCTGATCCCAACCGTTGGTGATATACATTCGATACACTCAAGAGAAAATGAGTGGTCGGTCATGTGTGGCCGGGTTGCAAGATGTTCTTGTTGAACCTAGTGTATTCCTCTCTAGAGGTACACTAGCAGAAGGTGTTTCCATACCTTGTCATAGTTGGAAAACCATTATCCAATACGTGCTTGCGATTTTGATTGTATACTATGTATGTAGAACGTGAGATGAAAGCGTTCTGCTAGATTGATATCTATTTGTACGTAGACATTATTATAATATCAAGATGATATTACTTTGCAAAGATGTTTGGATTCTCATAAGGGAAAAACCCGTTCCGTATTCACGGCGTTGTCTCATGAGATATCATATACCTGTTCAACTGTTTTAAACTGTTTTACTCATACCAGTCCATGACTGACCCGGAGTTTATTTTGTTGTTTTCCCTAAACTCTTGGGTGCCTAAATTTGTACGGGTTGTCAAGTAGTCGGGATTTACCGATACTTGAAGAACTGGAGCAGGAGGCTTCAGGATTATATAGCTATTATTATTCCGCTGTGTTGTAAGTGATGTACTTGAAAAATGATTTGTATATGAAAGTAAATCTTTTATTTCAAGTTATGTTATATTTTATTCGTTCCGCTGTGAGATTCGTGTTTACTCTGATGATGATGTTCTTCTTCTTCTTCTTCTATTCTAACTTTCTATCTTATCTTTCTCTACCCTCTAAATTCTTTCATTAACTATTCGGTTATTTTCGATCCTTGGATGTTCGATATGTGTTGTATATCGGATAACCAAGATCGCATTTTTTCAGGTCGTTACATCACCATTTTATCAATTTGGTTATAAATATTCATCCTAACCTATAATTGTCACACCTTATAATTTATGTCCAAGGATGTGTATGAAAATCCATATATGTTTTTCACAGTTGTCCCTCATCCTGACAATCTGACACAAGGAATCGATGTTTATTTATAACATTTGATTGAAAAATTAAAAACATTATGGTACAACGGGATAGAAACATATGATATTTCGACAAAAGAACTTTCGCTTTTGCTTCTTTGTTGTGTAAATTAGCAATTTACCTGCATATGCAATGCTTTCTGGTTAGAGTACGATCGGTCGTCTAATTTTCCTTACTACGTGGAAGAAATATGAGCATTTTCTTTTTCACATGGAAAGAAAATTTCATGGTTTGATTGTCATTGATGTTTTCTTTATATTAATCATCTTTTTAGAAGAGATAAGAAAATATTTACAGCTAATAGACATGAGACTTTGCGACCATCTATAGTTTAGTCAATCAACGATACCTATGAACTTGTAAAAGATTATCCAAAGATACATGGAACAAGAGAATAAATTGAAATTCAAGGTAAATCATCGATTAGTAATGGGTGCAAATAAAGTATAATTTAGGAGTTGCCTTACTGGAAAAATCTCTTCATTTGTCATAATATTGACATGGTGCACAATGAGAAAAATGTGTTTAATAATGTGTTTAATACAATTTTGAATGTTAAGGGAAAGACGAACGATGATTTAAAATCAAGACGTAATATAGAAGTCATATGTAATCGTCTTGAGCTTCATATGAAGCCAAATGATACAAAAAACCAAAAACGTGTTATAAGCTAGACAATAATCATATTAAAATACTTTTAAATTGGATGGAAGAATTAAGATTCCCAAATGGTACATCTTATAATCTTCATAGATGTGCCGACAATATGTACTATAATCTAATGGGATGAAAAATCCATGATTGTCATGTTATGATGGAAAATTTGTTACCCATCGCTTTCAAAGAATCAATGCCCATAAAAGTTTGAACGTTTATAACAGAACTTAGTATGTTTTATAAGGAGTTTTGTTCTATTACATTAAAAGTTGATCATCTACATAAACTTGAGGAAGAAATATTTATATTATTCCGCAAACTAGAGAAAATATTCCCTCTAGGTTTTTTTAATATAATGGAGCATTTACCTGATCATCCTCCACTTGAAGCACTTCTTCGAGGGCCTGTGTAACAACCCGTATTTTTCGACTATTTAAAATCTTGAATTTAATTAGATTTTCTGATAATTATGGTTAGAATTTAAAATTTAATGATTTTATTGTGAAACGTATGACATAAACTTAATTAAATTAACTAAGGAATGAATTGCAAACATCGTAACAGTAATAGCTTACATGAATTATAAATGTAACTAAGATTTTGTTTGTATTAATAAATATTAAAATGTGGATTTATTACTTAAATTATTTAAATGGAATTGCTTTAATTTATTTACAATTGAAATTCAAACGAATCATATATTGTTCAAACTTTTCGATTCGTCGTTTATCATTGAAGCTGTTTGAATTAGTTAAATTAAACTGGAGTTTAATTTAACTAAAATTTCTACTGCTTCCAATGCTGTTCAAACTGTTCCGGCTTAGTTCCATGGCGTAGATCTTGTTAATATGGTCCCAACGTATCTTGAATCGCTCAATTCTGTTAATATATGAACAAGTTATTGATTTTATAAATAAAACAACTTTAATTAAACTATTGATTTCCTTAATCCATTTTTAAACTTAGCTAACCATTTTATTAAACCAACATGTCTATTACTTTGTTTTAACCCATGTAGCCTGATTCAGTTTTTATATCGTTTGTTTTAAACTCACAAATCACCAACGTTTTATATAAACTAATTATTAATTATTACCTAATTAATTTCTTAATTTAAACTAATCTCTAATTTAATATAAACTAAATTTCTTGACCCTATAATTAAAGTTGTCCAAAATAACATGTCAAGGACAATTAAAATCTTACAAAAAGGAAAACAATGCTAGGTCTAAAAGGCGTCAGCTCCATTCGGTTGCGGATTGATCCATTTTTTCTAATTTACGTTTTCAGTTAATACCTATTTGATTAATGATTTAAAAACCTAATTATCATTAATTACAAATTAATTACATTAGAAAATTAATGGGGCTGACTATATATATAACAACCCGGAATTTCAGAACTAATTAAAAAAATTTATTTTTGCAATTTTAATGAATTTTGAATATTTAAAATGATTTACCTTAAATAATAACGACTAAAAATTTATTTTAAATGAGGTTAGAATGTATAAATTTATTTTAATTATAAACAGAGTTTGAAATGGCGTGGTAGTTTGAAAATTCGATTTTAAGCTTTAAATGAATGTGCAGGATTTAAAATAAATCGGATTTCAGTAAAACTAGAAATATTTAAATCTGTTTAATAATATCTTCTAACGAATGTAAGAAACTGAGATTTCATAATATAAATTGAAAGTAATGTCCAGTTTAAAATTCAGAATAGTCGTTATGGAATTTATATATATTTTATATAATATATAGCCCTTGAAAATAGCCATTTTGCAAACGACCTCCGTTTTCGAGGAAACCACTTTTGTTGGTTTCGGAATGTCAAAGTATTGCTAGATTCCAATTTTCATAATTTTTGGAATTTATATGTGAGCGTGGCAAATTAAAACGTGTTTGGCCAATTTCAGTTGAATTGGATCGACCAAAAAATGACCATTTTCAACAGTCTCCAAATTCGATGAAATTAGTTTTTTTTAGGACTGTATCGTCAAAACAAAGCTATATTTAATTTTTCTACAATTTTTGGAGTCAGTAGGTGGCCCCGATAAATTAAAATGTACGTTCAAATTTAATATACATTGATTTATATTTCAATTTAAAGAAAAACTAATTGAAAAGATAGAATTAGCTTACGAAACATATGCCAATGTTTGTAATGGGGTTATTTAGCTAGGGGCGACAATCATTGGGTTTGATTTGGAGTTCGGTTCAATAAGCAAGTATTTTTGTGAATTAAAATAATAATAATTAAATATATATATATATATTAAAATATTTAAAACCCTAAGCCCTATTCCCTAATATTTCTGCCCGCCTCATATGCAATCAATGGCCCCAAAACTCCAGGAATTTGATTTCAATTTCTTTCAATCCTTGATGAATTAGGCTATGGATCCAAAGGGAAAAACGAAGCCCTCTACGAGCTCGAACAGATCAATGGTCATGATGGGTTATGGGTCACCGAGGCAATCAAAATTTCACCAGGAGTTGCCACTGTTTAGATCGATTTTGAGGGTTCTAGGGTACGACGAGCTTCGCGAGGGAGGGTGGCGGAGGCACGTGGTGCGACGGTGGTGATTGTGGGGCGGTCTGATTGGGGGCGTAATGCCTGGAGGAGGTGTACGGTGGTGGTTTAGTTTGGAATGATGGTCGAGCAGTTTACTGAAGGTGACGGGGGGATTAAGAAGAAGACAGTGTACTTTTTTTTAAACTATGTAATTAGTTTAATTAATTAAATAAAAATCTAAATTATATATTTTTTATACATAACAATGTTTTCAAAATATTAATAGCAATGCTCCAAAATATATATAGCTTTAAATAAAAATTGATTATAAATTATATAATAGCATTGATTATAAAATATAAATAACACTGTTTTTAAAAATATAAATAACATTGATAAAAATATGATTTGTATATATAAGGACATCGAAAAAAAATTATATGTAAAGCATTATTTTTAGAAATGAATTTTTATATGAAGAGCATTATTTTAAAAATATGAATTTTTTATATAATAACATTGTTATAAAAGGTAATTTTTATAAAGAAATAGCTTAAATAAAAAGGTGATTTTTATATATATAACTTTGAATTAAAAATGTGATTTTTAAATTATTTTTCATTGTTTTAAAAATATGATTTTTTAAAATATGAATAACATTGTTTTTAAATAGAAATAACATAGATAAAAATATGATTTTTATATATACATAGTGTTGTATATAACGCAGTTGTATACACAATTATACGATTTTTGTTTGATGGTAACAACCAAATATATATTATTTTAAATGTGTTTGTTATCGTACTGTTTCATATATTACATCACAGACAGGAATATAATATTTATATTTAAGTGAAATACTACTGTACATAAATTTAAATATTAACAAGGTATTTTATTTAAATAGAATATTTTATTTCAATATTCAAACAGTACAAATTTTTATAACTCCACAATTTGTACATCTCTGTATTACATATCAAATACAATTTCATATACAGTGTTCCTCACTACATCACTCATCACTCAGTACTTTTTCATATATACATTCGTTCACTGTTATACACACTGACACTTCAATATACTTGTCTTCTGTCTTCTGCTTAAGTCAGTCCAGCATCTTCACTGTCAGTTCAGTCGTCGTCTGCTAACGTGTAAAATGAAACACACACACAGAGTACACTACAATAGAAATAAAGCCGAACACACGCAAATATAAATTTTATTTTAAAAAAAATTTTTTGCCTCAGAAGTTCGGTGTGTTTCTCATCATTTTTCATGACTTGATCTGATATGTGAATGTAGCATGCGCACGATATATGTATACACACACATTTGTATGTATATACACATATTACAGTGCAGGGACAGGAAAATCTATTCTTGATGGCTGTATATACACACGTGCATTGCATACACGTGTGCAATGCCTCGCCAATCTAGTGTGCAGCTGTGGAGTAGCCACATGGACCATGCTCGATACAGTGCAAATGTCAAGTACAAACAGCCCGAACAAAACAGCCTACATGAAAGCAACTCAATGGTCGGACAAATTCAACACACACATGTATACATACATGACTGTATGTATACACATGGAGTTTCATGGCCAAGCACATGGAGCCGAGTACAAGCTAAAGTGAAGTCATGTTTATGGTTTCAGCCAACATATATGGATGGTGTTCACATGTGGTCGAGCACAATGGCCAAGACATTATGGTTATATACAGCAACTCAATAGCATGCAAGTAAACTCTTCCAAGTTCTCAAGTGACAAAGAAAATGTTTCCAAGAATGTATACAATAAGTACAAGCAAGTAAGATGGTTCAAGACAGGATCAACCACAACACAATGATTCAACAATTTCTAAGATGGTCGAGCAATGGGGGTGCAACATGAATACACAAATCATATCAGTCTAACTGCATGAATTCAATAGGCAGTTCAAATATCAAGCAATCAAGTGCAAACATGATCACATGAATGCATATGTGAGTACACAGTAACAATATATGGACATAGTAGTATGGTACATGTGCCAATGCAACAAGACGCAAGTGTTAAGCACAACACTGTTCAACTAAGGACACAAAGCTGGATAACAGCTACAATATGATTCATGTAACGTGCAACAAGTACATGCCACATGCCAACATGAATACCAAAAAGTAACAGCAGTACCATGCACAAATAAATGGTTACAAATGGGTACAACAACATGTTAGAATTGGTGTATGTCAACAAGTCAGTAATGGTCAAGTCACATTTCAGTTTTGGGTAGCCTACAAGTAGTTTCACAACAAATCATGCTTTTAAATTTCAACCGAGTTTTTTTTTCAAAAGGGGAAATCAAGCAAATCAAGGTCAAGCCCAGATGGTATTAACATAAAGATTCATTAAAGCCAGCATGTATATAGGCTTAAAGATTTGCACAGTTCAGAAATGTGTTGCCTGAATCAAAGTAAAACATGACCAGGCACATAACGAGTTTGAGGAAAGTTTTTATCAAAATTGGATGACTCAATACTAGAAAGTAAATATTTCAATTCAAGGGGGCTGCAAAATTAATTCAAATGTTCATTTCCAGAAATCATCAATTAATTTGTGCAAGATGGAAATACAATTATTTGTTTCCAGTTTTGGATAACAAATCAATTCGAGTGTGCACAAATTTAGTTATGGCAAATATCAATTTCAAGTTTCTGTTTCCTGAAATTTAACAGTGAGGAAGTTTTTTTTAAATACTCAAGAAATCTCAAGTCACATTTGGCAAGACAATCATTTCTCTTTTGGGACAATTTATTTCCAAAAACTCAATCTGTTTTGGCAACAGGATAAAAGATTCAAGTCATATGGTAATAATTTTATCAAGCAAATTCACAGCGTAATTTCATAAGGGCCACAATTAATATGATTCCAGAAATTATTCAGCAGTCATGAGCAGCTATTCGAAAAGCATATATTAAGGAAAACAAATCAACATTTTAATTCAAGTGCCAAATAATTTTTTCCAAGAATCACAGTATTATATTTGGCAACATTTCTGAAATATATGGCATGGATCATTAATTAATGTCTAGAATCAAAGTCGTATTCAGTCACGCCCAATCAAGAAATCAGAGAAAACAAATAGTCAAAATTAACTTCAATATTTACCAAAATTCCTCAAACCAATCAGTCAAGACAATAATCGAAATCAGAGAGAAATTATAGGATTTTCTAATCCAATATTATACACCATATCATCATCGGCCAAAAGAAAATAAAAAAATACAACAATAATTCAGAGCAATCGTTTTTAATCAGAGAACTTACAAAGGATTTCGATCCCCATAGAAAAATCCCAAACTGATTGATCAAAGGCATCAAAGCACTGAAAGCATCCAACGATTCTAGGCATCACTGAAACAATTTCATAATCACATCGACCTAGATTTGGGAGGATTTCCAAAACCCTAGCTGCCGCCGTATTTTTTCCAAATAGATCGGGCAAAAAGGAATAAAAGGGTGGACCGGACTTAAGCCAGTGGGCTTAACCCAGCTAATGCTTTAAAAAGGGGATGACCCTTATTTTTTAAGTTCTAGGGTTTTATTTTATATGTTTTTTATTTTGTGTTGTATTTTTTTTGTTTTGAAATTCGTCCAAACAGTTCTAGTATCTGTAAAATTCTCGGGGATTCAGTTAGGGATTAACTGACAGTTTACTAGTGTCTGCAAAACTAGGGGAAAATCTTGTCTAGTGGATATAAACCAGTCTAGGGTTTTGAGCGTAGGGTTAGGACAGGAGCAGGCGCTACGAGTTTACATGGGATTGTAAGCGGGATCCGTTTATAACACCTAGTAGAAACCTTAGGAATGCAGCAATAGGCAGGATTTTGCCGAAGTTGGGTATCTCTGTGTTATTTTCTTTCTGCTTTTTATTTCTGCTATATTCTGTGATCTGTTTATTATTTAATATCCTGTCGAATTTTTAATATCATGTAAAAACTGTGATATACCCTATTTACCCCCTCTCTAGGGTTATTCTGGATCCAACAAGTGGTATCAGAGCAAGTATTCTGTTAACTCTAGAGTAAAGGTGATCCCTAGTTGTTAGTCCACAGAGAGTCAGTCCAGTTAGATTCCAAATATTTTTGATCGTACAGATTTTTTGAATTGGAAATCAGAAATGAAATCGTATTTGAAATCTGTTACATATTGGGATGTTGTTGGCAGTGGAAGTCATATATTAGATAGGAATATTATTTCTCGTGCTATGCATATTCTCTATTCTCATCTTAGTAATAATCAACTTGATTTTATCTCCCATTGTTTGACTGTGCAGGAAATTTGGAAAACTCTCAATACAAAGTATGGATAAATTGACAATAGCTGCTCCAAACCCCGGAATGTCAACTCAAATTCAGGTTTATGCTTAATAGGTCTTGCAGATGATAACTCAGATGGATCAGCTAATGGAGACTTAACAGACAATGAAGTAGAAAATTTATCTTATGAAGATCTGGTTTATTTTGTGTTGATCTAACCAAATCAGTTGATAAACTCCAATCTAAAAATAAATCTCTAAAATCTAAGAATTCTGAGTTGACCAGCAAAATTGATGGTTTGGAAACACTACTTGAACATTTTAAAAATTCTTCAAATTCAGATTGCAAAAATTGTTTGAGATTGAAAACCAATCTTGTTCATCTTAATAAAAATATTCAAAAGTTTGAAGAGGAAATTCTGATCTTAAAAGAAAACAAGATTGAGTTATCAAGTTTGAATAATTTTTTACAAAAGGAATTTGAAATTTTTAAAACCGATATATATTCCAAACTTGAAATTGCTGAAAAGGAGAATTTGTTGAAATCCGATTTGAATTTGAAAGAACTGGAAAACGAGATTGAAAAATCCAAGAAATTTGAGTTTGAAAAACAAAAACATTTTTAATTTGAAATTGCTGAGTCCCAAACCAAAATTAAATTGCTTAATGATGAAAATTTGGTTTTGAAAATTGATTTTGAAAAGAGTAAGACCACTGAAAACCGTTGTTCAGATTTAATGAAAGAAAGCGATGATCTTAAAACTGAAATTCAACAACTTGAACAATTTTGAATAAATTTTCTGATGGAAAAAAATCTTTGAATATGTTGTTGAAAAATAAAATTTCTTTTGGAAATAAACGTGGACTTGGTTTTGTGAAAACAAATGTTTTTGAAAATCAGAACTCAAATGTTTTTAAAAATCCTTTAAACTGCTTTGGAAAGAATCGATATGAAAATTCAAACTCTAATAATCGCAAAGGATTTTTGAATCGTAAACGTGATGTGATTTTTTTTATAATAACCCAATTGAACAATTTTGGATCCCAAAAAGAAATAAAACAAACTTCATTAAATTCCAACAGATTTGGGTTCAAAAGGGTACGAAGATAGATTCGAATGGATTATTATACAAGCAGGTTTGGGTACTAAAACGTAAGAATATAACTATGAGTGGTTTTACTACTTTTGTTAGACCACTCGATCCTCTTAAGAATTAGGTACTGAAGGAGGCTGAGGAAATTCATAGCTAAATAAAAATTGGATTAAAACTGCTACATAGCACAGAACCATTCACAGTTCCTTAGCCACATCTGTTGAGTTAGAGATTCATTTGCTTATATCGATTTCAGGTGTAATCTCTAAACTCATTTTTGTAAATATTCCTTGTTTTTTATTTATTTTTTATTCCTCCTTCTACCCCTTCTGTTTATTTTCATTATCTCTTTTTGTTTTTGATTTGTCACTGCCATATTTTTTGTTTCTTTTTGGGCTTCATTAACTTCCAAATTGCAGAATTCATAATTTTTTTTTGGAAATTTTCTTCATTCGTATAAAACTCTAATGTTTAATAATTTTTAGATCTTGAATTCAAAATTTTAAATATTTCTACAATTGTTTTGAAGTTCGTTTTCTGTTCTCTGAATTCCTAACAGCGTTGACGTATTCTTGTTGTATCTTGAACACTGTTAATATGAATTCTAAATTTTTTGAAGATCTATAAAACAATTGAAATTTCACACATCTCTACTGTTCTGAGGTTCTTCTAATTCATTTTAGAAAGGCTTCAAAATTTATACTCATTACAGCACACTATTATTTCTCAGTCGTGATAACTTCATTGATTTTTAGATTGGCTTGGATATTTTAAATGGTCTTGAATCAGTGTTACATCATGAAGTTCATCTTTATTCATGATCATTTTATGGTTGAAATCTGTTTTCTTGAAATCATCTGAAATTATTGATATTCTGAATCTCACATACCTCTTAAATTTGGAATTATCAATCTTGTGTGACTGATTCATTATATCTCAAACTTGACATTGATTCAAGTGATTTCAAATAAATTATTCTTAATTTTTGGATCATGAATTATATCTCATACCTAATGTAAATGATCTGAAATTACTCCTGTACTTGTCAGAAAATACTTATGAAAAATTCTTTGAAAATTCGGTCTTAAAACTCACTGCTACTTCATGATTATTTGATTTGAATATTTGTTTGTTCAAAATCATTTGAAATTACTGATTTATTGAATCTCAAACACATCGTGAATTTAAAATTTATAATCTGGTGTGACTGATTCATTGAATCTCGATTTTTTCATATCCCTTCAAATGATTTAAAATAAATCATATATTTAATCTTGGATCATGAACCATTCTTTGACTGTCTGAAATATCTCTTAAACATCTCCTTGATAAGTCTGCTTTGAAAATGATTTCTTGTGCTGCTCTGATATTGATTTGAAAATATTTTGGAAATTGCTTGTTTATGATATGTTTGTTGCTCTGATACTGTTTTTCAAATATCTTCTTGCTCTTGTCTGCAACTCTGATAAATGTGCCAAATTTGTTAATCTTGTATGGTTGGGCCATGTGTTTAAGATTTTTTAATAAGGACACCAATTGGTATCAGATGTGCTGATTTTTTTTGTATATATTTTAATCCATCTTGGCATGTATAGATCTTCATATCCCTCTTGTAATTGATTTACAATTTTAAAATTATTTATTGATTATTCATTCAAAAATTGAAATCCAAATTGATATGTATTTATAATTCATCAAAATTATTATTAGATCTTGAAATTGTGATGAATTGCGACTGCAGTATATTTCACAACAAGCGGAGATTTTATTTAGATTTTCATGATGGTTGAATAATTATTATAATATCTTTGAATAGAATAATTTATAGTTAAAAATATAATTTTTAATGTGTATATAAAATAAATATTTATAAACAAATCGGACGATTTGTTCATGTACACCCATTTGACTGATATTGATTGGGACGACAAATTTTACACATCGTCCAACTGCACAAATAAAAATCTGTGTTTGTTGATTTGAAACCCCATATGGGTGTTGGGATGATATTTGGCGTACACTAATCCTAATTATTTAGCTGTATGTCAATCGATTGGTTGACAGACTGTGTAAGCGTTAATTATTTATATTTAATACTTATGTAGTTGTGTGGTGCACTCTGGATGATGGTTGATTATTTATCATTGCTATTATATACATGTGTCGTAGGGAATCCATATAACTAACATTATATGGTAATTGATTGGGTCTCATTCCAATTTGGAAAATTCAGAAAATTCATGTGTTGAATGAAATATATATTCATGTGTTGAATAAAAGAAAATTCATGTGTTGAATAAAATATATATTCATGTGTTTAATAAAAGAAAATTCATGTGTTGAATAAAATATATATTCATGTGTTGAATAAAAGAAAATTCATGTGTTGAATAAAATATATATTCATGTGTTGAAGAAAATATTCATTTGTTGAATAGAATAACGAAGTTATTGAAATATATAAAGCCATGTTGATTAGATATGCGTCATTTTGACGTGAACGATATTTATATCGATTATATTCATTTTTATAATGAATATCGAAAAGGAAGTGATTTCAAAATACAATGTTTTGAAAATATTATCATTTATATATTAATGATAGGGAATATTCAAGTTTGATCTGAAATTGAATATGAAGTTGAAATCGTTTTGAAAACGAATTTAAAACGATTTATAAAATACGTTTTGAAAGGAAATGTAACGCCCGGCCCCTAGACCCATGCTAACCAAGAGCAACACTAAGTGTTACTGTCGGAAAGCACGGAGAATGGGACTCGATAGGGCTAAAAATTGTTCTCATTCCTTTGAACGAACACTGGCACGAGAATTCAAAACTTCTTAACTTACCATTTGTGCTCAGTATAAGTTCAAAGAAATGATACAAGAAAATTTCCCAGGTACATAGTGCAAAATATAATAGAATCAAGCACAACACAATAACAACAGCAGAATACATAATACATATCATAATAGAGGTGTCCAACATACATGGTCCATCATACATAATGTCACATCCCAAAATACATAATAGCATACATACCATAATACTACACGCTACTGATAATTTGAAGCTGCATAGTCCAAAACCCCAAAACGTGGAAAAAGATAAGAACGCTGCTACAGTCCACGCAACCTAACCTGCAAACAATCCTCAACCTGACCCGAGGATTGTTTTAACAAAACAAATCACACGGGTCAGACTATGTCTAGTGGGAGTGAAGTAAGTATCTATGGACATTAAATAATTTAACAAATAAGGCTGCCACATGTATAAGTCAACATGGGGCGTATGAATGTTACAAAAATGTGAACAATTTAGCATAATTAACACATTAACATGCCATAATCGCAGGTATCGGTATTGTATATAACTCAATACAATACCAAAACAATTATCATATGTAAAGCAATATGATAATATAAAAAGTAAAGTTAAAGGGGCACAGGTATTGTATGTAAAGCAATACAATACCAAAATAATTATCATATGTAAAGCAATATGATAATGTAATAATTATGATTAAGAAGGCACATGTATTGTATGTAAAGCAATACAATACCGAACAATTATCATATGTAAAGCAATATGATAATGTAATAAGTGAAGTTAAAAGGGCACAGGTATTGTATGTAAAGCAATACAATACCACAACAATTATCATATGTAATGCAATATGATAATATAAAAATTGGGATAAAAAGGCACAGTATTGTATGTAAAGCAATACAATACCAAAACAATTATCATATATAAAGCAATATGATAATATAATCAAACGTTGATTAAAATACTGGGTTTCCAAATTATCTTGGGTAATATCCCATTATTATTCAAACAAATTAGAAGTTAATAAAGAATTATGGGAATTACGGGATAAATATAATATGACTCATAACAGATACCAAATAAACAGACGCTAGTATTGTAAAATCACAGTGGTAGAGCTCTTGCGCGCGCGGAGACATCAGCACCGTAACCTACTCATAACGCCATAACGACACCTGGCGATCAACCCAGGATAACCAAGACGGTCTAAGGCGAAGGCCGTATGATACCCGTTCACGGCACTACACGTGGCACACCCACGCCTCCATCTGATGTAGTCTGTGACCCGCCGATCGGGAATCCCGATCAAACAACAAAATTGCCCAATGTAGCAGACCGTTTGACCTTTGGTGGTAGATGGGCGAAATTTAAAACCACCGCGATTCAGGTAGCGAACCTGAATCAGGTCGACCAAGATGGAGTTTTGGCCCATTGGTACAACAGAGTCCAATCTATCCCAATCCCAAAATTAGAGTATTTTGAAATATTAATTTGTAAATTCATGCTTTGAAAACTCATAGTGTTTATAATGTCAAAACACTATAAAAACTCATCATGGCAACTTCCATAAAAGTAAGTTTTATAAACCCAGTATACTTCACAAAAAAGATAACACCACATGTCCATAGATGATTAAACTACCGTTTCGCTTTAATACACAAGTACCCCATAATACTTATGTATTATAACGAAACATAAGCATTGTTTAGTATGTTTAACTTAATTGAAATTAATAAAATTTTATTCGACTATTTAATTTGTACATAATAGCATTATTCGCTTGTAGGAAAAAAATATTTACTTTTAAAAACTTTACAGAAATTTTTTTTTTATAAAAACAAATTTTTTTTCACTGTAGCACAGTACAGTGCTGCCTGTAGCAGTGCAGCACACTGCTGCACAGTACAGTGCAGCACACTGCTGCACTGTAGCAGTGCAGCTGTGCTGCACTGTTTCAGTGCAGCTCGCTGCACTGTAGCAGTGCAGCTCACTGTACAATTGCAGCTCGGCTGCACTGCTCCAGTGCAGTTCCGCTGCACTGCTCCAGTGCAGCCCGGCTGCACTGTAGTAGTGCAACAGCAGCTGCACTGTACCAGTGGAGCTGTGCTGCACTATAGCAGTGCAGCTCGGCTGTGCTGCACTGTAGCAGTGCAGCTATGCTGCACTGTTCCAGTGCAGCACCGCTTTACTGTTTCAGTGTAGCCCGGCTGCACTGTAGCACCACGGCTGCACTGTAGCAGTGCAGTTCATTTTTTTCCAAAAAAAAAATGTTTTTTTTTCCGACAAAACAGAAAATTGGCAAAGATGTGTAGATTTGTCTTTCAAGCACCATCAATATGCTTCTCTTTGAAGCAATTAAACAAACATTTTGCATGCACCTAAATTATATGCATACAATAGCCTTAAATTTTTTTCCAACAAATAGTAACAAATTCATATGATAGATCAAGCAAGGAATAACCACAAAGAGGGAAGGGGCCAATTATGCAAGGACTGAACCTTTATTCCAACATGCATACACAATCAAACCAAAATTGGAGGAAAGTTTAAAACTTCACTCACCTTCGACGCCAAAATGCAATCTTGAAGCTCTATAACAGCTTGCCTTTGATTGCAATCCCTTTCCTTTCCAATTCAAACAAAAATCAAAGACCCTAAATCACAATTCATAAAAAAAATCGAAAGGAAAGGATATGGAGGAACTGATTTAGGGATACTTACTTGAAAAATTGGGAATCTACTTCACTCTTAGTTTGCAAATTTCTAATTTTTACTTTGATTGGATGAGAAGATTTGATCTTTTTTTTTTTCTCTCTTCTTACGGTGGATGAAGTTTCTGAATGAGGAAGAAGGAAAAATACGTATATGTTTTAATCGATAGAAAGAGGGGCTATGTATTTTTATTCATAAGTCCCCCTCTAGAGTCTTCCTATGAAATATCTCCCTTTTGTTTATTATTTTCCCCCTTCTTATTATTTTTATTTTTATTTCTTTCTAATCCAACATAATCATTATAGTTTGTCTTATCATAGATATTTCTTTGTTTTGCACCCTTATTTAAATTGTTTCTAGAGTATTCCTACATGATGCATACATACATATTTGTATGCTTATTTTATTTACATTTTTCTTTTATAATCTTTTCTTTTTATGAAAAATGACATAAAATTTTCTTTTTATCTTACATAACACACATTTTCAACATTATGTAAACTTCTCCTTTTTTTTCATAACTTGAAAACAATAAGAAAACATTATTTTATATATTATTTAAAATAACACACATAACAATGAACACATTTTATGAAATCAATCAAAATTTTCTATTAAAATTTGCACTTTACCATTGTATTGAAATTTGTCCTTTTTATTTCATGCAAAAGACTTGTTCACAACTATAGCTAACTTATAACTACATTTTTTTTCCTTTTTCTCTTTTTTTTCCATTAACAAAATGTACATTTTTTTTTTTCAAAAGTACATTTGCTAAAATAAATTAATTATGCAACAAAAATGGTAAAATTCTTCATATTAACTACACACAACCGATTTATTGATCGTCAACAATTTTTCCTCTCATCCATTTTAATATTTTATTGCCATTTATTTAATTTTCAAACAATATTTAATATAATTATTGCCAATTTATTATTGGATTCCCAATTCAGTATCCCTAAAAAAAAGTGGGTTGTTACAGACTTCCCCCCTTACAAAAATTGCGTCCTCGCAATTTCTACGTAAGGGATACATTTGTAATAAACTTATAGATTCAACTCAAAACAAAAGGACATACCTTACTCAAGCGCCAAACAATTTAGGATAATGTCTCTGCATCGACTCTTGTGTTTCCCAAGCGCAGTCCTTTGGATTACTTGACCACTGCACCTTGACTAAAGGAACCACTTTGCTACGAAGCTTCTTCGTCTCAGAGGCAATAATACGAATAGGCTCTCGAGTAAAAGTCATGTTAGGAGCGATCTCAAGCTGCTGCAACTGCTTCGGCTCTAGGACCTCTTCAGAATCCCTTAAACACTTCCTCAAGTGAGACACATGAAAGACGTTATGCACACTCGACAAGTGTTCGGGTAAGGCAACCCTGTAGGCAAGTTTTCCAATTCGCTCCACGACAGGATAAGGGCCAATAAATCTCGGAGCAAGCTTACCAGTCTTACTGAACCTCATTACTCCTTTTAAAGGAGTAACCTTCACAAATACATGATCTCCAACACTAAACTCCAAGTCCTTTCTTCGACGATCTGCATAGAACTTTTGTCTATCCTGCGCCTCTTTCATCCTTCTTCTAATTAGGTCCACCTTCTCAGAAGCTTCACGCACAGTGTCGGGACCAAACACCAACCTATCCCCAGTCTCAAGCCAGCACGAAGGAGATCTACAGGGTCTTCATACAATGCTTCAAAAGGAGCCATGCCTATACTGGATTGAAAGCTATTGTTATATGCAAACTCAACCAAGTATAGGTGGTCCTCCCAAGACCCGCCAAAATCAAGAATACAAGAGCGCAACAAATCCTCTAATATCTTGTTAACCCGCTCAGTTTGCCCATCGGACTGAGGATGATATGCTGAGCTGATATTCAACTTCGTCCCCAAAGCAGACTGCAAGCTTCTCCAAAACCCACTAGTAAATAGTGGATCCCTATCACAAACTATAGCACTAGGTACACCATGGAGACGAACAACTTCCTTCACATATAGCTTTGCCAAATAAGGAGCGGTTCTTATTGACTTGACTGGGATAAAATGGGCAGATTTAGTCAAACGATCCACTACTACCCATATGCTATCATGCCCTTGCTTTGATCTCGGCAATCCATCAATGAAGTCCATGGATACCTGATCCCATTTCTATAGCGGAATCTCCAATGGCTGAAGAAGACCGCTAGGCTTTTGGAGCTCGCACTTCACCAATTGGCAGGTAATACACTTCTTTACATACTCGCCTATATCGCGCTTCATACCTTCCCAGTAATATAGACGTTTCATGTCCATATACATCTTACTGCCACCTGGGTGAATGGTATATCGCGAACTATGGCAATCACTCATCACCTCATGCCTAAGACCTGCAACATTAGGTACAAAGATCCTGCCCTTCTTCCTTAAACAACCTTGAGCATCCTACTCAAATCCTTTCAAATCATCAGCATCATCCCCATTCTTCAGCCGATGAATACGCTCTAAAGCGGTAGGATCTTCTGTCTGAGCATGAGAAATCCTATCCATGAGGCTTGGTCTCATAACCATATTGGCCAACATCCTTCCAGAGCTATGAGTGGGCATATTACAATAGATTCCACTAGAAGCCAACACCTCCAAGTCTCGCCATTCAGCTATCATCATTGATACAACCGCTTGGTGTTTACGACTAAGAGCATCAGCTACACGATTGCCTTTCCCAGGTGTATACTGAATATCAAAATCGTATGCAGCCAAAAACTCCAACCATCTTTGCTGACGCATATTCAACTCTTTTTGAGTGAAGAGGTATTTCAAAGACTTATGGTCAGTATAAAGGACAAACCTCTCACCCATGAGATAATGACGCCATAGCTTCAAAGCAAAAACTACAGCTGCCAGCTCCAAATCATGTACAGCATATCTAACCTCATTGGGTCTTAATTGTCTAGATGCATAAGCCACAACTCGTCCTTTCTGCATAAGCACAGCACCCAGTCCAGACCCACAAGCATCAGTATAGACCACAAGATCCTGATTGCCTTCTGGAATCACCAAAACTGGTGCATTAGTGAGCATCTCCTTCAACTTAGAGAAAGCTTCTTCACACTTATCTGCCCAATCAAACTTTACACCCTTCTTCGTTAGCCTTGTCAAAGGTGTGACAATCTTCGAAAAATCCTTAACAAAGCGACGATAATACCCTGCTAGACCGAGGAAGCTTCGAATCTCTGTAACAGTCTCAGGCCTTTTCCAATTCTGAATTGCTTCTATCTTAGAAGGATCCACAGCTAGACCAGCTTCGGATATAATATGTCCCAAGAACTTTACCTCCTTCTGCCAAAAGTGGCACTTGGAAAACTTTGCTTTTAGCTTATGTTCTCTCAAAGTCTCCAAAACAATCCTCAAATGACCTTCATGCTCTTGCTCAGACTTGGAATAAACTAATATATCATCAATGAAGACCAAGACGAATCTATCAAGATAGCTTCTGAACACTCTACTCATCAGGTTTACAAAGTATGCAGGGGCATTCGTAAGTCCAAACGGCATTACCAACCATTCATAAGAGCCATATCGAGTGCGAAAGGCAGTGAGAGGGATGCTGTCTTCCGCTACTCGTAACTGATGGAATCCAGTGGCTAAGTCAAGCTGGGAAAAGACTTTTGCTCCACTTAACTGATCAAAAAGATCATCAATACAGGGCAGTGGATACTTATTCTTCACGGTTAGCTCATTAAGCTTCCTATAATCAATGCACAAGCGGAGAGAGCCATCATCCTTCTTTACAAAGACTGCAGCAGCTCCCCAAGGAGAGCTATTAGATCGGATGAACTGCTTCCCTTCCAATTCTGTCAACTGCTTTCGAAGCTCCTCCATATCCACACGAGGCATTCGATTAGGTGGTCTACTAACTGGTTGGGCTCCAGGGATAAGATCTATGCGAAACTCCACAGCTCTCTTAGGCGGTAAGCCGGTAACAGGCTCAAACACATCACCAAAGTCCCTAACAACAGGAACTCTGGCGATCTCATCATCTTCTCGTGATTCAATGGAATGAAGAGAACCATGAGCATTAGGGCCTTGCGTATCAAGTGTTATATTAACGAGCCCTTTGAAAGATGGATGCTTCAAGGTAACAACTCTGTCTAAGCAAGATAGACGAGCCTCATATCGATCCAACCAATCCATCCCCAAGATAATATCAAATCCAAGATGCTCAAACACATGCAAATCACATGAGAAAGGGAGTCCTCCTAAAAAGATCTCAAGGTTTTTGCACAACATTCCAAGTGTTGCGGACCCGCCAATGGGATTCGCGACCCTTAGAGATGTGACGAGATAAATTACTTCCAAAGCATATCTATCAACTAAATCTTTAGATATAAATGAGTGTGATGCACCAGTGTCAAAAAGTATGCAAATGAAAGTATCTTTAAATGGGGTTGTACCTTGCATAACTTGCTTCCCCTTCCTTTGGCTCGGACCAGGGTCTCCCTCCATGACATGCAGTCTAGCAGCTTGTTTCTTCTTCGTGAGTTGTGGGCACCCGTTCCTTAAATGACCTATCTGGTGACACTCATAACACTCCCTTTGAGGACAAACATTAGCAAAATGCCCCTTGGCTCCACACTTATAGCATTCCACTCCACCTTTAGCTTGCTTTTGAGTGCCTGAAGCTTGTCCCTTCTAATGCTTCTTTTGAGAATTCTGCTTCTTCTTAGGGAAAAATGGAGCTTTCCTCTTAGGTGCATCATCATCTCTTTCACGATACAGGTCCTCGTACCTCAAAGCCAGATCCACAATCTCATCAAATGTAGAGCGAAGCTGAGTCAAGAGCTGTTCTCTCAGCTTCCTACGAAGACCATCTACAAATTTCTGATTCTTTTTGAACTGGGTGTTGACAAAACCTGCACCATACTTAGAGAGGGAATTGAAGGTATTGACGTACTCCTGAACTGACATATCCCTCTGCTTAAGCTCAATAAATCTACGAGTAAGGATGGCCTTCTCTGCCTCTGGAACGAACCTCAACTCAAATCGTTCCCTAAATCTTTCCCATGTAAGCTCTTCCTCTCCTCTCTCAGCATTCATAATGTCAAACCAATCAGCGGCATTGCCTTGGAGGAAGCTAGAAGCAATCTCGACCTTTTGACGGTCAGTCACACCCATGTGCCCAAAAACACGCTCACAAGTCTTAAGCCAGGCCTGAACTTCAAAAACGCCTTCTTTCCTAAGGAAAGGCTTCCCTCCAAGGCTCGTAAAATCCTTGCACATACGAGCGAAATCAGCTCTAGGAGCAGCATTAGGAGCGGGTGCGGGCATGTTCCGCATCAACTCCAATCACTGCTCCATCGTCAAACGGGGAGGTCTTCCAGCCATCTTTCTCACTACTCTACATATAGTGAGAAATATCATTAAGTTGGAATTAAAACAATACTCACACTAGAACGTTTAAAGGTTGGGGTTTTGGTTCAGGTATGTACAACTATTAATATATGATGGGAGTGATACTATAAATAAACAGACATGTATGATGTTTCTACTGTCTTGTGCTAAGCCATGTTCTAAATATATTTTGTACTATGTCAAACCTGGGCTCTGATACCAACAATGTAACGCCCGGCCCCTAGACCCATGCTAACCAAGAGCAACACTAAGTGTTACTGTCGGAAAGCACGGAGAATGGGACTCGATAGGGCTAAAAATTGTTCTCATTCCTTTGAACGAACACTGGCCCGAGAATTCAAAACTTCTTAACTTACCATTTGTGCTCAGTATAAGTTCAAAGAAATGATACAAGAAAATTTCCCAGGTACATAGTGCAAAATATAATAGAATCAAGCACAGCACAATAACAACAGCAGAATACATAATACATATCATAATAGAGGTGTCCAACATACATGGTCCATCATACATAATGTCACATCCCAAAATACATAATAGCATACATACCATAATACTACACGCTACTAATAATTTGAAGCTGCATAGTCCAAAACCCCAAAACGTGGAAAAAGATAAGAACGCTGCTACAGTCCATGCAACCTAACCTGCAAACAATCCTCAACCTGACCCGAGGATTGTTTTAACAAAACAAATCAAACGGGTCAGACTATGTCTAGTGTGAGTGAAGTAAGTATCTATGGACATTAAATAATTTAACAAATAAGGGTGCCACATGTATAAGTCAACATGGGGCGTATGAATGTTACAAAAATGTGAACAATTTAGCATAATTAACACATTAACATGCCATAATCGCAGGTATCAGTATTGTATATAACTCAATACAATACCAAAACAATTATCATATGTAAAGCAATATGATAATATAAAAAGTAAAGTTAAAGGGGCACAGGTATTGTATGTAAAGCAATACAATACCAAAATAATTATCATATGTAAAGCAATATGATAATGTAATAATTATGATTAAGAAGGCACATGTATTGTATGTAAAGCAATACAATACCGAACAATTATCATATGTAAAGCAATATGATAATGTAATAAGTGAAGTTAAAAGGGCACAGGTATTGTATGTAAAGCAATACAATACCACAACAATTATCATATGTAATGCAATATGATAATATAAAAATTGGGATAAAAAGGCACAGTATTGTATGTAAAGCAATACAATACCAAAACAATTATCATATATAAAGCAATATGATAATATAATCAAACGTTGATTAAAATACTGGGTTTCCAAATTATCTTGGGTAATATCCAATTATTATTCAAACAAATTAGAAGTTAATAAAGAATTATGGGAATTATGGGATAAATATAATATGACTCATAACAGATACCAAATAAACAGACGCTAGTATTGTAAAATCACAGTGGTAGAGCTCTTGCGCGCGCGGAGACATCAGCACCGTAACCTACTCATAACGCCATAACGACACCTGGCGATCAACCCAGGATAACCAAGACGGTCTAAGGCGAAGGCCGTATGCTACCCGTTCACGGCACTACACGTGGCACACCCACGCCTCCATCTGATGTAGTCCGTGACCCGCCGATCGGGAATCCCGATCAAACAACAAAATTGCCCAATGTAGCAGACCGTTTGACCTTTGGTGGTAGATGGGCGAAATTTAAAACCACCGCGATTCAGGTAGCGAACCTGAATCAGGTCGACCAAGATGGAGTTTTGGCCCATTGGTACAACAGAGTCCAATCTATCCCAATCCCAAAATTAGAGTATTTTGAAATATTAATTTGTAAATTCATGCTTTGAAAACTCATAGTGTTTATAATGTCAAAACACTATAAAAACTCATCATGGCAACTTCCATAAAAGTAAGTTTTATAAACCCAATATACTTCACAAAAAAGATAACACCACATGTCCATAGATGATTAAACTTCCGTTTCGCTTTAATACACAAGTACCCCATAATACTTATGTATTATAACGAAACATAAGCATTGTTTAGTATGTTTAACTTAATTAAAATTAATAAAATTTTATTCGACTATTTAAAAACTTTACAGAAAATATATATTTTTTTTATAAAAACAATTTTTTTTTCACTGTAGCACAGTATAGTGCTGCCTGTAGCAGTGCAGCACACTGCTGCACAGTACAGTGCAGTACGGCTGCACTGTAGCAGTGCAGCTGTGCTGCACTGTTTCAGTGCAGCTCGCTGCACTGTAGCAGTGCAGCTCACTGTACAATTGCAGCTCGGCTGCACTGCTTCAGTGCAGTTCCGCTGCACTGCTCCAGTGCAGCCCGGCTGCACTGCAGCAGTGCAGCCCGGCTGCACTGTACCAGTGCAGCCCGGCTGCACTACTTCAGTGCAGCTCGGCTGCACTGTTCCAGTGCAGCTCCGTTGCACTGTAGCAGTGCAGCTATGCTGCACTATTCCAGTGCAGCACCGCTTTACTGTTTCAGTGTAGCCCGGCTGCACTGTAGCACCATGGCTGCACTGTAGCAGTGCAATTCATTTTTTTCCAAAAAAAAAAAAATGTTTTTTTTTTCGACAAAACAGAAAATTGGCAAAGATGTGTAGATTTGTCTTTCAAGCACCATCAATATGCTTCTCTTTGAAGCAATTAAACAAACATTTTGCATGCACCTAAATTATATGCATACAATAGCCTTAAATTTTTTTTTCCAACAAATAGTAACAAATACATATGATAGATCAAGCAAGGAATAACCACAAAGAGGGAAGGGGCCAATTATGCAAGGACCGAACCTTTATTCCAACATGCATACACAATCAAACAAAAATTGGAGGAAAGTTTAAAACTTCACTCACCTTCAACGCCAAAATGCAATCTTGAAGCTCTATAACAGCTTGCCTTTGATTGCAATCCCTTTCCTTTCCAATTCAAACAAAAATCAAAGACCCTAAATCATAATTCATAAGAAAAACGAAAGGAAAGGATATGGAGGAACTGATTTAGGGATACTTACTTGAAGAATTGGGAATCTACTTCACTCTTAATTTGCAAATTTCTAATTTTTACTTTGATTGGATGAGAAGATTTGATCTTTCTTTTTTTTTCTCTCTTCTTACGGTGGATGAAGTTTCTGAATGAGGAAGAAGGAAAAATACGTATATGTTTTAATCGATAGAAAGAGGGGCTATGTATTTTTATTCATAAGTCCCCCTCTAGAGTCTTCCTATGAAATATCTCCCTTTTGTTTATTATTTTCCCCCTTCTTATTATTTTTATTTTTATTTCTTTCTAATCCAACATAATCATTATAGTTTGTCTTATCATAGATATTTCTTTGTTTTGCACCCTTATTTAAATTATTTCTAGAGCATTCCTACATGATGCATACATACATATTTGTATGCTTATTTTATTTACATTTTTCTTTTATAATCTTTTCTTTTTATGAAAAATGACATAAAATTTTCTTTTTATCTTACATAACACACATTTTCAACATTATGTAAACTTCTCCTTTTTTTTCATAACTTGAAAACAACAAGAAAACATTATTTTATATATTATTTAAAATAACACACATATCAATGAACACATTTTATGAAATCAATCAAAATTTTCTATTAAAATTTGCACTTTTCCATTGTATTGAAATTTGTCCTTTTTATTTCATGCAAAAGACTTGTTCACAACTATAGCTAACTTATAACTACATTTTTTTCCTTTTTCTCTTTTTTTTTTCCATTAACAAAATGTACATTTTTTTTCAAAAGTACATTTGCTAAAATAAATTAATTATGCAACAAAAATGGTAAAATTCTTCATATTAACTACACACAACCGATTTATTGATCGTCAACAATTTTTCCTCTCATCCATTTTAATATTTTATTGCCATTTATTTAATTTTCAAACAATATTTAATATAATTATTGCCAATTTATTATTGGATTCCCAATTCAGTATCCCTAAAAAAAAGTGGGTTGTTACAGGAAATTGATGAAATATATATATAATACATATATTATATATATAATGGCCTGAATAGAACGCGCCGCGCTGCAGCAGTTCGCGAATTTCGACCATTGACTTCGAATGGATATTACGGGAGATCCGACCGTCGGATTCTCCTAAAACCGAAACCGTTGGGTTTGTATCGAAAAGTGCTTTCTAATGAATATTAGAGATTTGAAATCTAATGGTTGGATTTGGAATTATGTCGAAATCAGATTTGGAAAAGGTTGATGTAAGTGCAGTTTGATGGTCGTTGATGGAAATCGACTGTATGGGCCTTGATAAAATTATTAAAAATAGCAATAATTTGTGTAAAATTATAAGAAATGATTTGGAAAGAATTGGGATGAAAAACACCATATTTGAAAAGATAAAAATAGATTTTTATCGAAATGAACTAGTTTTGAACTAGAATTATAATCCATTTATTTTTGAAATAAATAAATGGGATTTGAAAGGGTTTTAAAAGTAACCAGAATTTCCAATAATTGAATTGGAATGGATTTGAATCGAAATTCTCTTCGGAATATTTCGATGTTGGTTTTCGTGATTATACAGATATTGTTATGGAAATTTGAAAGATATATTTATATCGTTATTTCCAATACGATATTTGTTGGTCGTAGAATTTGATATTGAATATAAGCCGATATATTTTCTATTCAGAGTCTTGTATTTAATATCAAATGGGATTTGGGTTTGTCGTGAATGGTGTCTCCATTAACACTGTTCTTAAACCCAGTTGAGAAAAAGACTAAATCTTTTTATTTAGATTTAATGAAGTATACCAGTTAAATGGTATATAATTGGAATTGAATTTGTATTGATTTTTGGGTTTATCGTGAACGGTGTTTTAAATAACATTTGTTCTTTAACCCGATAATTAATGGAATGTGAATTGGGTTTGTTGTGAACTGTGTTTTAACGACATTAGTTCTTTAACCTGATTTACAGTGAAATGTTATTTGGAATTTGTAAATCTTTTGTTAAGATTTAAAGGAGATTTTCCAAAGTAAAGTTTTCCAATTTAATAAAATAAATTGGAATGGAATTCGATTTGGAAATGATCGAAGTGAATTTCTGTGGAGGAAGACAACTACTATATCTGGAATTTAAAAGGCTTTGCCGTTATTCCATTTATATTATTAGTCGGATATGGAAGTTTATATCGATTATATATATCGATTTGTTTTCCATGAAGATTCCATTGTAAATGGAATGTGATTTTGGGTTTATCGTGAACCGTGTTTTAAATGACAATGGTTCTTTAACCCAATTAAAGACAGGATATGATTTCCCAAGTTAAATAATCATTGATAGTGATTTTTGGGAAGATTAAAACCAAGTGGAGTTTTAATGAATCTTTAATTAGATTGAAATGATCGAGAATGGAGTATCACCAGTTTTGCTCCAGGCGATAGTTAAATCTTTAATTAGATTTGAACGTGAAATGGTAATTGAATTTACCTATAACACCGTGGTGTTAGATATGAAGTATGATCAGTTTTACTTCATGGGATGAATAGGTTGGTGTTGAGAAACTTAACAAGTGATTACTTTGGTAAGATTCGCTAACCCCGACTAGTTTGGATAAACCATAATTTGGTTTGAATTGATATTCAAAAGAAGATTAAAGAATAAATTTAAAGAATTTATCTTTGATAAAATTAATGGGAACCTTTCCCAAAGTATTAGAATATTTGAATAAAAGAATATTATGAATTGGAATGAGGCGTATGTTGTGTTTGTGTAACACTTGTTTATTATATACGCGAGTTATTTAGAAAGACCGGGTTTATCCCATTCTGAAAAACTGATTCGACGATGTGTCGAGGATGGAGACGGTGGTTGAAGACCGGAGGTCTTCACATCGTTTGGATAATTACTAATGATCTTGATTAGGCTTTACACCCAAGAGGAGGGAATCAGTTGGTGATCGTCCAGACGTACTTGGAGATCGATGGATATGCGAGGTACAAGGTGCCTCCGTTTTCGTTCAGACCCAGAACGGACTTGTAAATGGACTTTGTGTCTGACAATGGATATCATTCTGTGTGATTAATGGATATCGGTTGCATGGTGTGGTTTGCCTGTGTGGCATGCTAAGATGCAAATGATCAAGGCTTCTATTGAAAAGCAGAGTCTTGTGGTTGATGATCAAAGCACAACCTGTGTGGCACAGCTTTGTGTAGCGTTAATTCGCGAGCCTCACACCCCGGTTGTGAACCAGAAACGGGAGAGGACATCAGGGAGGGCATGCGTTTCTTTCTAGCTAGGGTGGTGTCAGTGACCTACCAGCTCTGACATTTATATTATTTTCACCTGTGTGGTTGTTGTATTATGAGGCGCCTCAGATATATCGGTGACTATGTGGAGCCGATGGAGTCATTTGGCTCATTTACACCCCAAAGGGCGGGGAAACGCAGTGTTCAGGCATTTTAATCCACATCGGTGGACCGGCCCTGAACAATACATGGGCTAACCTGAGTCTGGGTCCTGAGGCTCGGGCTAGACAGTATCGAATTCGGTGAGGACGATCCCTTGCCTCGGTTCACAGATGGAAATCCAACTTCCGATACGTGACTTTGCGGTTTTGATTGTAGAGCCTAGTATGGCGACATAGTGGTATGGGGCACTTATGTCGTCTATGATTGAAATTGTTTTGACACTATACACTAATAGTAATAATAAAACATGAAATTTCACGTACCAAGCATTCTTGGCTATTATAAGGTAAAAACCCTATCCTTCGGCTTGCGTTGCATTGTGTGATGGGACATGGGTCTTATATTAGCTTAATTGTTCTTTATTTAGCATTGCACTGTTGTTTTATGCACTGGTATTCTTGGGAGGAAACCCGTTCCGTGTCATACTGCGTGGTCCCTTGATTTACCTAACTTTAAAATAAAAATTAATAACTGTTTTAGTTCTCACACCAGTCACATGACTGACCTGGAGTTTATTGTTTTAACCTAAACTCCGGGTGCCCCTATTTTCCGCATGGGCAACTAGTAGTTTTGGTTTTGCAGATTTATATTCACAGGATCCTGGTTTACAGCTGGAATGATATCCGGAAAGCTCTGTATCCGTATATCTCTTTTAGTTGTGTATTGTATTATTTTTCCGCTGCAGTATTGTATTTAAATCTATGATATTGAATAATGTGTAATTTTTATTCATACTCTGTGGTATTCCTGTATTCTGATGGAATTGTTGTAATAAGCAAGGAAATGTTCTTCTGTTTGCGTTCCGATTTGTCGCGTTCTCAAAACAATCAGGGGTTTCGAGCGGTCTTGGTCGGTTTAGCGATCGATTCGGATCGAGCGAAATTCGTTGTTGTTACAGGTGATGTGCATGATTCTAGAGAAGATTCAGTTCAAGGTGGAGCTGAAGGAATACCATGTGATGGTATTGCTACTCAGGTTGGTTGTCGTACTATAAAGCAACCCGAAAGATATGGTGATTGGAACTATCTTAGCTTTTGTGTGAATTTGGACTATGCGCTTCATGTAGTCCAAGATGAGTCGATGGAACTTGATGACGTCATGGGTTCAACTGATAGCTCAAGGTGGATTTTCGCCATGGAGGAAGAGATGCAATCGTTGATGAAGAAGCGGACATTGGAGTTTGTTCCACTTCCTAAAGGAAATTGTGCTACTTGGTGCAAATGGATATACAACGTGAATGGCGATGGAAGATACAAAGCTAGGCTAGTGGCTAAGGGGTTTGCATAAAGGAAGGGAAAGGAGTATGATGATATCTTCGCACCAGTTGCGAAACATACTTCTATCCTGATATTACTTGCCATTGTTGTTATTTACGAATTGGAGTTGGAGCAACTTGATGTGGAAACCGCATTCTTGCATAGTGACTTGGATGAAGACATTTACATGGAGAAACCGGAAGGGTTTGTAGATGGTAAGTCAAAATTGGTTTGCAAGTTAAAGAAATCAATATATGGTTTGAAGTAATCACCTATGCAATGGTACAAGAGTTTTGATCATTTCATGCCTGAAAGTGACTTCCATCGTAGCATCAAAGATGCTGGTGTATATTTCAAGAAGTTGGGAAATGATTGTTGGGTGTATTTACTCTTGTATGTGGACAATATGCTCATTGCTTCTAAGGATACGGAAGAAATAAACAAGTTGAAATTAAGATTAAAGACGGAATTCGAAATGAAAGACCTTGGAGAAGCAAATAAGATTTTGGGTATAGAAATCGAAAGGGATTGAAAGCATTTTGAGTTGAAATTGACTCAAAAGGAATATATTAGAAAATTGCTTTGCCGATTCAGCATGGAGGATGTAAAGGCGTCAAATACACCTTTACCTTTGCATGTAAAGCTTTCGAGTAAGGGATCACCTATTAAGGAGAAATACACGGCTTATATGGCAAAGGTGCCATATAATAGTGTGGTTGGTAGTTTGATGTGTACCATGGTGTGTATAAGTCCCGAATTGCAAATGTTGTCGAGGTGGTTAGTTGGTTTATGGCTAATCTGGGGAAATCGCATTGGGAAGCAATGAAGCTTATCTTGAGATACTTGAAAGGTACAACTTCTCATTGTCATGTTTTCAGGGGTAGTGAAGTGAAGAATTGCATGATGGTTGGTTATTGTGATTCGGATTAGGCTGGTGATAGGGATCGTATAAAATCAACTTCCGGTTATGTCTTCACTCTTGGTGGTACAGCCATAAGTTGGAGATCGATATTGCAAATCATAGTTTCTTTATCCACTACGGAGGCAGAGTTGATAGCTGCAGTGGAGGTAGCAAAGGAAGCATTTTACTTGAAGCGGTTATTGTGTGACTTGGGCTTTGAACATGATAGTGTTGATGTTCGAAGTGATAGTCAAAGTGCAATCCATTTGGCGGAGAATTGGGCGTTTAGCTCATGGACCAAGCATATTGAAGTAAGAGAGTCATTTCTAGTAGCCATGGACGAAGACAAGAAAGTATACCTTTGAAAAGTGCACACAAGGGATAATGCGGTGGATAAGTTCATTAAGACATTTCCGGTTGGGAAGTTCGAGCATTGCTCGAACTTAATTTGCTTGGAGAGGTGCTAGGTGCCATAGGGTGGCACAGTTGAGGGAGAATGTAACAACCCGGAAATTCTGAACCAATTTAGAAATTTTATTTTAGCAATTTTAATGGATTTTGAAAATTTAAAATAATTTATTTTAATAATAATGACTAAAATTTATTTTAATCGAAGTTAGAACGAAATTTTTTAGTTTAATTATAAAAGGAGTTTGAAATAGCACGATATTTTGAAAATTTGAATTTGAATTTTGAATGAATGTACAGGATTCAAAATAAATTGGATTTCAGTAAAACCAAAAATATTTAAATCTGTTTAAAAATATCTTTCCAACGAATCTGAAAAATCCAAATTTCATAGCGGGAATAAAATGTTATGGCCAGTTAAATGTTCAGAATAGTCGCTATGGAATTTATGTATATATTTTAATATATTAAACAGCCATTTTGTAAATGGCCTCGTTTTCAACGAAACCATCCAGAATGTCAAATTATTGCTAGATTCCAATTTTCATAATTTTTGGAATTAATATGTGATCATGGAAAAAGAAAACGTGTTTTGTTAATTTTAGTCAAATTGGATCAACCAAAAAATGGCCATTTTTCAAACGGTCTCCAAATTCGATAAAATTAATTTTGTTTGGACCATGTTGTCAAAATATAGCTAGATATAGTTTTTCTGGAATTTTTAGAGTCAGTATGTGGCCACGGTAAACTTAAATGTACGATCAAATTAAATAATTAAATATTTTATATTTTAAATTAAAGAAAAGTGGGTTGAGAAATTAAACGGGCTGACGAGACCTAGCCCATTATGTCCGGAATAGGGGTATTTGGCTAGGGGCAACCTTTGTTGGGCTGGATTTGGAGTTTGTTATAATTAACGGGCTTTTTTAGAAAATTAAAGAATTATATATTATAAATATATGATAATCCTAAACCCTAATTCCAATACATCAGTCGCCACCCTCATAATTGATGGCTCCAAAGCTCAGAGTTTTGGATCCAAATTCCTATCAATCCGCACATAAATTTTCAAAGATTTCAAAGCCAAAATCATAGAGTCCCTCGAGATCTTCATCTTGAACGGTGGTGATCGAAAACTGATGACCAAAGCAACAGTATTTTAGCCATGAACGGCCAACGTTCGAACACCATCCCGGGCGTTATTATGCGCGCGAGTGGGGGCCCCTTCTGGGCGAGAGCCGAGTGAGGCGAGGGCTTTGGGGTGTCATCGATGGATCGTGGCCAGGGTGACTGTGGAGGCCGCGAACTGGAGCCCTAGACGTCTACTTTGGGTTCTACGAAGAGACTCATTGTCCAAGAAAGAAGAACGATAATGGTTAAGTGGATATGAGATTAATTGATTATTAATTAGTCAAATTTAATTTAATTAAAGTAATTAAAATGCATAAACCCTTGTATCTTGTTCAAATGAAATCAGAAATTGATGAAACGAATTGCGTTGGAACCGTCTTGAAGAGAGTTATGCTAGGGAACAGACCAGAGCTGAAATGGAGCGATCTAAAATTTTGAACAATTCAAAGCCCAAGGTGAGATCTCTAATTCAAATAAAATCTAATTGGTTTTTTTGATGTGAAATCTACATGTATTCGCTATTAAAATTCATGTGTGTGATGTAGGAGATTAGATTTGGTTGTTTGTGGTTGAAATGGATTTATTGGATTGAATTGCGTATATTTGTTTATACAATTAAAATAATATTTTATTGTACATATGAAAATAAAAATATTCATTATTTTAAAATGGAATAAGTTAACAATAAAATTCACATTTTTATTGAATGTACAAAATATGAAAAAAAATCGTATTGAAATGAAAAGTGTTTGAAACAATAAAAATTACATTTTTATTGAATGTACAAAGTATGAAAAATATTTATATAAGAAATTAAAAGTTTGTAACAATAAAAAAATCACATTTTTATTGAATATAGAAACATGAAAAATATTCATGGTTTGAAACAGAAAAGTTAAACAATGAAAATTCACATATTTTATTAATGAATGGGTCATTTAAGTTAGAAAACATATTTTAAAAGTAAATGTGCCATTTATGTTAGAAAACATATTTTATAAATAGATAAATCATTTATGTTAGAAAACATATTTTGTAAATAAATATTTTATGTAAATAAAAATGTCAGCTTATAAAAAAATGTCATTTATTTAGAATAATGTCATGTTAGATAAAAATGTCATTTATTAAGAATAATGTCATTTATTTAGAATAATGTCATGTTAGATAAAAATGTCATTTATTTAGAATAATGTCATGTTACAATAAAATGTCATATGTTTGGAATATGTTCATGTGACAATAAAATGTCATATGTTTAGAATATGTTCATGTTACAATAAAATGTCATATTTTTAGAATATGTTCATGTTATGATAAAATGTCATATGTTTAGAATATGTTCATGTTACAGTAAATTGTCATATGTTTAGAATATGTTCATGTTACAATAAAAATTGTCTTTTTTTTAAAATATAAATTGACAAATAAAATTGTCACTTTGATTGAAATTAGAATTGACAAATAAAATTGTCATTTTTGTTGAAAGTAGAATTGACAAATAAAATTGTCATTTTTGTTGAAATTAGAGTTGACAAATAAAATCATCATTTCTGTTGAAATAGATTGTATGAAAATAAAATCGTCATTTTTGTTGAAATAGAATATATGAAAACAAAAACATCATTTTTGTTGAAATAGATGGTATAAAAACAAAATTATATTTTTATTTTATCACTAGAATTAAAAAAACATGTATGTAGACAAAATTACCTTTTTATTTTGTCATTAAAAGAATAGAAAATGTATGCGAATAAAAATTCTTTTTACTTGACATTAGGAAACATGTAGATAATGTTTAGTGAAATAAAAATGTCATTTATTTAGAATAATGCCTAGTGAAAAAATGCCATTTATTTAGTATAAAGTTTGTGAAATAAAATGTCATCTTTTTAGATAATGTTATGTTAAATGAAAATGTCATTTAGTTAAAATATATGTTTCGTTAGACAAAATGTCACCTTTATCATGTTGGATAATAGTAAAAATAATTACTTGTTAAAATATATGTTTTGTTGACATTAGATTATAAATATTTATTTATAATTTAAACAGTGAAAATTCATTAAATAGAAAATAATTCAAACCGAATTATAATTGGTTAAATTTATTAATCAATAATGTATTTAAATAAACTGTTATTGTTTGAAAACCCCACACAGTTATTGGGATGATATTTGTCATACACTAGTCCTAATATTTAGTTATATGTCAATTGATGGATTGACAGTTTGTGTTGAACATTATTCATTTATTTTAATGCTCGCACAGTTGCAAAACTTCACTCTGGATGTGAATGGATTGTTGAATGATTATTTATCATTATTGTTGTATACATGTGACGTATGAAATTCATTTAACTGAAATTATATGGTAATCGATTGAGTCGCATTCTGATTCAGAATATCTTTTATATAAAAAATATTTTAAAATAAAGAACATTTTTATATAAAGAATATTTTAAAATAAATAATCTTTTAAAATAAAGAATATTTTAAAATAAGGAATATTTTAAAATAATATTCAATGAAGAATAAAATTATGATTTTTATGTCCATCTTTGGATGGACACAAAAATATAATAATATGAAGCCGAGTTAAGTATAAAAACGCCATTTTTAACCCGAACGGGTTTATCGATCGATTTTATTCTATTTAAAATGAATATTGAAAAGTAGTGACTTCAAAATTTAATATTTTGGAAATATTATCATTTAATATGATAGAGATATAAAATATTCTATTTTGATTTAAAATTGAAAATGAAGTTAGAATCGTTTTTTAATAATTATATAAATGATTTATAAAATACGTTTTAATTGGAAATCGACGAAATATTATATATATATATATATATATATATAATGGCCTGAATAGAACGTGTTGCGCAGCGACCGTTCGCGAATTTCGACCATTAACTTCAAATTGATGTAACGGGAGATCTGACCGTCCGATTCTCCTAAAACCGGAACTGTTGGGTTCTTATCGAAAAGAGCTTTCCAATGAATATAAGAGTTTTGAAATCTAATGGTTAGATTTGGAATTATGTCCAATCAAATTTGAAAAAGGTCGTTATGGATGCAGTTTGATGGTCGTTATTGGAAACCGACTGTACGGGCCTTGATAAAATTATTAAAAATATGGTAAAATTATCTAAAATCATAATAAGTGATTTGGAAATATTTTAGAGGAAAAATTTCATAGTTGAAAAGATAAAAATACATTTTATCGAAATGAACTAGTTATTAACTAGAATAAATCTTTAAATTAAGATTTAATGAAGTTTTCCAATTAATTAATATTTAATTGGAACTAAATAAAATAAATTGGATTTTTAGGTTTGCCATGAATGATGTCTTCAATAACACTGTTCTTAAACCCTGTGTGAAAAGAATAAATCTTTTAATTAAGATTATTATAGTTTCCAATTATATTTAGTAATTGGAATAAAATGAAAAGTGAATTGGGTTTATCGTGAATTGTGTTTTAAACAACATTTGTTCTTTAACCCAATTAACAGTGAAAATATAATTTGGAATTTATAATTATTTTATTAAGATGTAAATGGAATTTTTCCAAGGTAAGGTTTTCCAAATTTATATATTAAATTGGAATTGAACGGAATTTGATTTAATAATAATCGAGATGAGCTTCTATAAAAGAAGACCATTATTATATATGGAATTTAGAAGGCTTTGCCGTTATTCCATTTATACTATTAGTCTGATACAGAAATTTATATCGATTAGATTTTGATTTGATTTCTGTGAAAATTCCATATTTAATGGAAGATGATTTTGGGTTTATCGTGAACTGGGTTTTAAATGACATTGGTTCTTTAACCCAGTTAAAGACAATATTAATTTCTTAAAGTTGAATAATCATAAAGTAATAATTTTTGATATTAAAACCAAATTGGAGTTTTAATAAATCTTTAAAAACTAGATTAAAGAATAAATTTAAAAGAAATTATCTTTGATAAAATTAATCAGAACCTTTCCCTAATAATGTGAATAGTTTATTAAAATTATATTCTGAATTGGAATGAGGCATATGTTGTGTTTCTGCAGCACTTAATTATTGATTATAAAATACGCGAGTTATTTGGAAAGACCGGGTTCAACCCATTATGAATAATTACCACGACGATTAAAAACACGAAGATGAAGACGGTGGTTGAAGACCGGAGGTCTTCACATCGTTTGGATAATTACTGATGTCTTGATTGGGAGGCATCCCAAGACAAGATAATAAGTGGTAATCGTCCATACGTACTTAGATATCGACGGATATGCGAGAACCTCTCTCCTATATTGGACATATGGGACGAGGAATAAGGTGTCTCCGGTTTCGTTCATACCCAGAACGGACTCGTAAATGGATGGTATGTTTGACGTTGTATTCCTTTATGCTGTATTCGTTGATCTCTACTAAATATATATTTGTTTGGTGGCGGAGAATTTATTCTCTTGCTTAACACCCTTCTCTGGGACGTACGAGCTTGGAGGTTATATATTGGCCGAAATCAATGGTATGGTATGGATTGACAATATGGCATGCTAAGATGCAAATGATCAAGGCTTTTGTTGAAAAGCAGAGTCTTGTGGATGATGATCAAAGCACAACTTTAGTTAGCATAACTTTGTGTATAGCGATACTTCGCGAGCCTTACACCCCGATATGAATCAGAAATGGGAGAGGACTGCAGGGAGGACATACGTTTCTTTCTAGCTAGGAGTGGTGTCATGGTATGGAGCCCAGACATTTTACTTATGTGGATGATGGAATGAGGCGCCTCGATTATTGAGTCCCTAGTTTCTCTGATTTTATGCCCCATAGGGCAGGAAAACATATTGTTCAGGCATTATTAATCCACTAAAGTATTTGTGGACCGGCCCAGAAGATCCAAGGTGCAGTTGCGACTGATCCTGAGACATGGGTTAGATTGTCTCGAATTCGGTAAGGACGATCCCTTGCCTTGATTCATGATGGAAATTCAACTTCCAATATGACACCATATGGTTTTGATTGTATAACTAGTATGGCGACATAGTATATGGTAGCTATGCCGTCTATGATTGATACATTATGATTGAAATGTTTTTGAAACATATATGATCGTCGCTAATCTATGAATTAGAAAAGCGCGACATTTGTAATAAATTCTGCAAGCATACAGGTGCGTAGCATACAGGTCGAACACAGGGAGGTGTAATTAAAAATTATTATCTATCTATTCTTGGGCGAGTTAGACGAATTCTGAAGATGTTTTTAACGCTAATGATTTTACTGTTGATCTGAATCTAATCAGATCAACACTAAAATTTAACAACTGAAACTGAAAGACAATTAACTAGAAAGAAAACAACAATTAACAACTACAACAACAGAAATTAAATTAGAATTCTCGTTGAATCTAATCGAACGACTAATTCTAATTTGCAAATAGAAATAACAGTAACACTTCGTGTTCTATCAAAACTAATTGAATAGAAGCACAAATTGTTAGAAAAGAGCAATAAAACTAAATTGAAGAAAACTTTGTTTAGAATAAAAGAGAGTACAGAAGAATGAATGATTTTTACATTGGTTACAACACGTATTTATAG
The DNA here is from genome assembly GCA_030737875.1 of Allium sativum. NCBI lineage: Eukaryota > Viridiplantae > Streptophyta > Magnoliopsida > Asparagales > Amaryllidaceae > Allium > Allium sativum. Next base: position 474,360,183 of record CM060922.1, read on the forward strand.
ATGAGAATGGGAAAACCATAATTAGGTCTAGGAATAATTGGGCCTCCTCATTCATGAATATCTCTTGCCTTCCTTGACTCAGCTTGATTGGAGAAAATCTGGGCATATCATGGTAAATATTTTCCATATCTCTCAATTCTCTCATGTGGCTAATTGATTGATAAAAGATTTCATATAATTAATTCTTCCAAACAAGGATGCGTATTAGACTCCAAAGGTAACAAAGGATAAAATCTTCACAATGGATCTTTTCTTGGCAGCAATTCAATCAGAAATTCTTCTAATTGAAATTGAATGATTTGAATTTAATTCCATGATAAGAATATGGCTATTGCTGAAATGATAATTGGTGCACATCATAAATACATACACATGAATATGTGTATGTATATATATAACATAACACTAATCCAAATATTCCTCAAAGCAAAGGGGCCAGTGTGAACGCGTTCTGTTCTTTGGCAAAAAGTGAGCTCGACGGGGATCGAACTCAGGTCTCTCAGTACAAACTTCCATGCAATTACCAGTGAGCTACAATGTCTTTTGTAGTTGAGATGGCTTTAATACGGGGAAGTAGCTTTTTATCTGTATTTGGCCTTTAATTTGAAATGGAGGAGGCATTTCTTGACATCCTGTAAAAACATACAAAAGTAACCAAAGTATCATTTATTTATTTACAAAAGATAAAATATAAGAGCATAGAATAAACACATTTCTATGTTAATCAAATACCCCCACACTTATCTTTTACTCATCCTCGAGTAAAAAGAAAATGAAAAACTAACTAGATAGGTCGCACTTTCGTAGGAAACACGATTGCATTGAGCGTATGCAACAAGCCGTTAAACCTCTAGGTGTCCCTAGTAGGACGAGTGGTGTCTCGTGAGGGTTTTCAGGGGATACTACCCACAAAATCCAAATGCAGTATGCTATGATTCTAATGAAACTACATGAATGCAATGGACATATGCAAAAAATAAATGAAAAATGACAACACGACTTATTTCAGGAAAGTGGTACAACAAATCAAGTTAATAATTTCTAATCAGTTGATTTTATTTTAGATACCTCGACTTGTCACAAATTTTCAATATAAATCAAGTTTTCAAATGTTAAATTCCAGTTTGGCCAGTTAGTTCGGTCGATAACATAGTGCAGCCATGAAATAAATTCTTAGTTTGCTTGGCACAGTTTGCAAAGTGGTATTCTAATTTTCTCATGTATGGCTAGTCGAATCAATAAGGTCAAGAAGTGTTTGGGTATCATCGCTTATTCTTTATTCTATAAAATTTTTAAGATTTATGATTAAGTACATACACCCAACTAAAAAGACCAAGGTTTACCACCCATGCACTGCCTCGCGGACTAACGGAGAATAGGTAAAGAGCTTGGCGGATTGTGTAGGCCGACTTTGACTTTGTCAACAACGTGTCGGTAATCCTTAGGTGTCCAATCTCATAAAATGAGACCAAGATATTCCGACTATGACTTTGTCAACAACGTGTCGGATAGAGCTTGGCGGGTTTGCACACTAACGCTCGATATACAAGCAATGTTGGATACCCTTGGAATATTATTATTATTATCGAAAATATAAGCACAAAAGAGAGTTACGCGAATTCAACTTAACATAACTTAGTTTTAAAGATTTGAAAAGCCAATATAAGTATTTTAAGTCCTCCACTTATTTAAACAAAGTCTACAATATAGAATAGATTTCATGGCCATCACCTAAGAATCTCCCTATGTACCGGTTACACTATTATCCCTCAAAATTAAACTTTTCATTATATTTCCTATTCGATCTAAGTTGAGAGAGAAAAATACTATCAACTGGCTAAAAATTGTAAACTTATTTTGCTGTATCAATTGAAAATGAGTCGTATTTCAAAAAAAAAAATTATGGTATGTTACTACAATCTAAAATGTATGATGGTCCTACTTAAATGGCTAAAAAAAAAAGAAATAAAAACAAAGAAAAATGAAAATGGATGAAATGCAGACCCCCCCCCCACACTTGATTGAGACAGTGTCCCAACTGTCTAAGGCAGAAAAACAAAAATAAAATGAAAAAATGAAAAAGAAAAAATAAAAGAAAAAGAACATGTACCACCTGGTTTCATGGTGGATGATCATGCAGATCGATAGAGTCATCTTCGTCATATTGCTCGAATTCCAAAAATGGTTTCAGTCGTTGACCGTTTACTTTGAAGACTTTTCCATCCCTAGGATTGTCAATTTCAACCGCTCCATGAGGGTATACTGTTTTCACGACATAAGGTCCAGTCCATCGAGATCTGAGTTTTCCTGGAAACAAGTGAAGTCTAGAGTCGTATAAAAGAACTTTTTGACCTACGTTGAATTCCTTACGAAGTATGTTTTTGTCGTGTTGGGCTTTGGTTCTTTCTTTGTAGATTTTCGCATTTTCATACGCCTCATTTCTTAATTCCTCTAATTCCGAAATTTGTAAATTCCTATGTGAGCCGGCTTTTTCTAAGTCAAAATTCAAAAATTTTATGGCCCAAAGAGCGCGATGCTCTAATTCAAGAGGTAAGTGACAGGCCTTTCCAAAGACTAATCGATATGGTGACATCCCTAGATTGGTTTTATAAGCAGTGCGAAAAGCCCAAAGTGCATCAATCAGTTTTACAGACCAATCTTTTCTATTGGAATTCACGGTTTTCTCAAGAATTTGTTTGATTTGTCTATTGGAGACTTCTACTTGCCCACTAGTTTGTGGGTGGTAGGGGGTCGACAGCTTGTGTGTGATTGAGTATTTCTTGAGCAAGGACTCAAAAGAACGATTACAGAAGTGAGTGCCATTATCGCTAATGATAGCTCGCGGTGTGCCAAAGCGTGAAAAGATGTTTTCTTTGAGGAATTTGACAACAACCTTGTTGTCGTTGGTTTTGGTCGGAATGGCTTCAACCCACTTTGAGACATAATCTACTGCAAGCAAGATGTAAAGATTCCCAAATGAATTGGGGAATGGTCCCATGAAGTCGATGCCCCAAACATCGAATAACTCAATCACTAAAATGGGGTTGAGAGGCATCATGTTCCTCTTAGAGATTCGACTCGTTCTTTGACATCGCTCACATTTAGAGCAAAATTCGAAAGCGTCACGGAAGAGTGTGGGCCAATAAAAACCACTTTGCAAAACTTTTGCAGCAGTTTTTCTTGCTCCAAAATGACCGCTACAAGCATGGTCATGTGAGGAGGAGAGAATACTTTGGTGTTCATGATCGGGCACACACCTTCGAATGACTTGGTCTGGGCAGTATTTGAAAAGATATGGGTCGTCCCAATAGAAGTTTCGAACTTTCGAGAGAAATTTTTGTTTATCTTGTTTCGACCATTCAGCGGGCATTTGTTGTGTGACAAGATAATTCACAATGTCAGCGTACCAAGGGGTGTTAGAGATGGAAAGAATTTGTTCGTCAGGAAAATAGTCATCGATTTGGGTGTCGTTATCATTTTCGTGCACAATTCGAGAGAGATGGTCAGCTATGACATTTTCAGAACCCTTTTTATCTCATATTTCTATATCGAATTCTTGAAGAAGAAGGATCCAACGAATCAAGCGGGCCTTGGCATCCTTTTTAGAAGGCAAATATCGTAGGGCAGCATGGTCAGTGTAAACTATGACTTTGGATCCTATGAGATATGGTCTGAATTTATCAAGAGCGAAAACAACTGCCAAAAATTCCTTTTCAGTAGTTGAGTAATTCAATTGGGCCACGTTTAAGGTTTTGCTAGCGTAATAAATGACTCGAGGGAGTTTATCGATACGCTGACCTAAGATGGCTCCAACTGCAAAATCAGAAGCGTCGCACATAAGTTCGAAGGGCTGAGTCCAATCAGGAGGTTGAATGATGGGAGTTGTGGTCAAGATTGACTCAAGAGTTTCAAAAGATGTTTTGCAATCATTGGAAAATTCAAACTTTACGTCTTTGGCAAGTAAATTCGAGAGAGGTTTTGAAATTTTCGAGAAGTCCTTAATGAATCTTCTATAGAATCCCGCATGGCCAAGAAATGAACGAACATCTTTGACAGACTTAGGAGGAGGTAAATTAGCAATCAAATCGATTTTGGATTTATCGACTTCTAGGCCATCTTTGGAGACGACATGACCTAGAACCATCCCCCTTTTTACCATAAAGTGACATTTTTCCCAATTAAGCACGAGTGATTTCTCCTTACAACGCTTAAGGACGAGTTCTAAATGAGTTAGACATTGGAAAAAAAGATGATCCATATATTGAAAAATCGTCCATGAATATTTCCAAGAATTCTTCCACCATATCAGAGAAAATACTCATCATACACCTTTGGAAAGTCGCGGGGGCATTACAAAGACCGAAAGGCATGCGACGATAAGCAAAGGTTCCAAAGGGACAAGTAAAGGTGGTCTTATGTTGATCTTCTAAAGCAACAGGAATTTGGTTATAGCCAGAGTATCCATCGAGAAAACAGTAGTACTCATGTCCCGCTAAGCGTTCGAGCATTTGGTCAATAAAAGGCAAGGGAAAATGGTCTTTTCGTGTGGTTGAGTTAAGCTTTCGATACTCGATGCACACACACCATTTGGTTTTGATTTTTGTTGGGACGAGTTCATTACTGTCGTTTTTGATCACTGTGACTCCCGACTTCTTTGGTACAACTTGTACCGGACTCACCCAAGTACTAACAGAGATGGGATAGATGATGTTATTGTCTAGACATTTGATTATCTCCTCCTTGACCACTTCTCTCATGTTTGGGTTTAATCGCCTTTGAACCTCACGGGTGGGTTTAGCCTCATCAACTAAATGTATGCGATGTTCCACAATTGATGGGCTAATTCCTTTTATATCGCTAATTTCCCACCCCAAGGCGTCTTTATTTTCCCGTAAAATTTCCAAAACTTTTTCTTCTTGTTCTTCGGTAAGATCAGAGGCCAAGATTACGGGAAAAGTTTGTGATGGGTCCAAGTAAGCAGACTTAAGGTCTGGTGGCAAGGGTTTGAGGTCTAACTTAGGAAGTTCTTGTGTATCAACATTGGTCAACATTCCTTGGTTAGATTCAGGTGACGAAGTGTCGGAGTCAAGAATTTTGTTTAGTTCAGAAATGTATTCGAGTTCGTCGAAATCAGAGTCGAAATGGTCAAGACACATTTTCAAGGTTTCAGAAGTGTCACTAGAGGTTTCATCAACTGTGGTTTGAATCATGTCAATTTCATCGATCTCAAAATCCCTAGGTTGTTTGTTGAGATTAAAGATGTTTAGCTCAATGGTTAGGTGCCCGAAGGAAAGTCGAAGCTGACCATTCCTACAATTAATGACAGCATTAGAGGTTGCTAAGAAAGGGCGTCCTAAGATCAATGGTATTTGAACTTTGGGATTTGAGACAGGCTCTGTTTCTAGAACTATAAAATCGACAGGAAAGTAGAACTGTTCGATCTGTATCAAGACGTCTTCGATAAGTCCTAATGGCTTTTTGACAGATCGACCGGCTAGTTGAAATGTGATGTTTGTTGGTTTAATCTCCCCTAGTCCAAGTTGACGATAGATAGTATAAGGGAGATGGTTGACACTGGCACCAAGGTCGAGTAGGGCACGAGAGATGTGAGTGTTTCCTATTTTACAATCAATCGTAGGGTAGCCAGGGTCTTTATACTTGACTGGGGCAAGATTCGAAAGAACAGAGCTTGTATTTGCAGTTAGAAAGGCGGTTTTTGGGACATTGGTCGCACGTTTTTGTGTGCACAATTCCTTAAGACATTTAGCATATTGAGGAATTTGTTCGATTGTGTCTAAAAGAGGAATGTTCACACGGACTTGTTTGAAAATTTCCAGAATTTTGTCGAAATTTGCCGCTTTCTTCTTATTGTTGAGCCTATGGGGAAATGGAGCTATTGGTTTTTCAACTCTGTGATGAGTTTCATCATTCGAGGAAGAAGGTTTATCCAAGGAAGTAGAAGGTGGTAAGGTCGTAGAAGAAGTAATGTTGGTATTGCCAACATTATTTTTCGAAGGTGGGTCGGGTTTGCCGACACTGGAAGAAGAACTGTTGGGATTGCCAACATTTAAGGGAACTTGAGGTTTAGAAGAATTGGCATTCGAAGCCAATGGGTGATCAGTAAGATTAGGGATTGGGGTCGAGTTAGAAGGTTCGTCAGGGTCGCCCACGTTATTATCAATCCTCTTTCCAGATCGAAGGGTTGTAATAGCGTTGACTGGATTGTGGTTTCGTCCTCACAAGAATTTACAGCACGAGAGTTATACTTTGGATTCACCTCGGGTTGACTAGGCAATTTTCCCCTCTCATTATTTTTCGCCATTTCCTTTATCATATTCATCATTTGGTCCATTTTAGCGTCTTGCGAGTTTATTTTGGCTTCGTAAGAGCTCAACTGTTTTTCTAGACGCACAATTTCTTGTGACGGTTGAGAAGATTGAGAGGATTGGTTTGATGATTGAAAATTGGGGTGCCTACAAGGTTGTTTGGATTGAGGTGAAGCTTGAGATGTTTGAGAATTGGAAGAAGGAGCTTGGTAATTCGGATTGAGAATAAAGGGTTGCACGTGAGATGGGTTGGCCGAATTGTTGGGGTTTGACCAAGAAAAATTTGGGTGGTTCCTCCAACCAGGGTTGTACGTGGATGAGTAAGGATTATTTTGAGCTATGGCATTGGCTTGGTCTTGAGAGTAATAGTGGGGTAACCCTTCTCCGGCTTGAGGAGTTTGATTTTCTGAGGGAATTTGACTTGGGTCCACGGCATGCACTCCTCTAGTAAAAGTACGAATGGGAACACGAATCGATTCCCACTGCATGTCCTTTTCAGAATAATCTTCTAAAAACCACCAAGCTTCATCGGCTGTTTTAGACATAAAGTCTCCTCCACACATTGATTCTAGTTGAGTTCTAGTCTGATAGTTTAGCCCTTCATATGCAATTTGACATAAGTGATATTTTAGAATTCCATGATGAGGACAACTATACAGTAGTTGGTTGAATCTCTCAAAATATTTTGAAAAAGTTTCCCCCTTATTTTGACAAAATTGATTTATCTCGATTCGGATTTTCAGAGTTTTATGGAAAGGGAAAAACTTTTTCAAGAATGCAGTGACAAATTCATCCCAACTTCTTATAGAATGTCGTGGAAGAGAATTTAGCCATCTTTTAGTGCTTTCAAGTAGTGCAAATGGAATTAGCCTTAGCTTGATCGATTCATTAGATAGTTGTTGCATTTTTGTTGTGGAGGCATACAATTCAAATTCACTTAGAAATTCATAAGCATTTTCAGACCCAGTAAATTTTGGTACCCCTTGGATAAAAGAATGTTTTAGCTCAAAATTGTTTCCTTCAGCTGGTGGGAACACAATGACAGATGGTTGAACGGTCCTAGTAGGATAACATCGATCACGAAGAGACAAGGGTCTATCCATTTGGATATTGAGGTTTTGAAAATTTTGATTTATTTGGTTTTGATCCCCAAAGTTTGGAAAGTTTTGATTCACTCGATTTTGATCCAATTCGGTTGGAAAGTTTTGGTTGATACGAGAACCCCTAGGAGAATTTTGTTGGCTAACACTTTTTTCACTCATTGTTGTTAAATGCAAGCACAGAAATTAGCTACAATGAAGTTTTCTGTCCTTATTGGCTCCTAACCCAAAATTATAAAGTGATGCGTTTGATTACTTAGATCAAAAGATTTCTTAGCCAGTTAACGGACAGGAGTTATCGGTGCACCAGGAATCACCCTAGCAATTCAACCGAAGGTTTAAGTACCTTCAGAGTAACAACCGATATAATATTTACGAATCACCGTAATATTTATAAATGGTTATTTCTTTGCCGTAGTCTAGACACCAAGAAATAATTCGTTCCAAATGAATCAACTATCACAATATAATTAAGCCCTAGATGAGCCCGTGACTCCCTTAAGTCCAACGTCTAACCGTTATTATTAGTCAGATTCTACGGTGAAATGCAATTTATGGGCTAAGGAAAGGGTGATGAAATCCCTCACCTTATGTGAATTGGGGTATTGCCCTTAACAGAATGAATAAAAATGCAGAAATCACACAAAATAATTGCAAAAATTAAAAATTGTACATTCAAAGCCGCTGCCCCTGCAGAATTTTTTTACAACAATTGTCTATATATTTTTCTTTGAAACAGAGCACTTGTAGAGTTAAAGAAATTTTACAGCAGTGTATAGCGGTCCTTCCAAAGCAATTGAGTAGGTTGAATGATTAAAATCACAATGGTTGCAAATCCGTTGGCCTTTCAATCTCTTTGTTCGCTTTGTCTGAATGATTTACTTCACTTTGGTCTTGTTGTTTGAACTCTTTCTTACTTTTGTCTTTGAATTTGAACTCCCTTTCTTCTTCTTTTTTTTAATGAACTTCAAAACGAAAACAAAAGAAAATAAAACGAAAAGTAAAAGCAAAAACAAAAACCTAAGCACTAAAAAAAAATTAACGAAACGACAACGCAAATAAAAACAATTAACTCGAATAACTGGTTGCAAAATAAAGGAAACTAAAACGAAAAGGGAAAGTAACGAGGGAGTCGATAGAATGAAACTAAAACAATGCCAAAAATAATTAAAATGGAACGAACAAGAAGGAACGTACCGCACCCCACTACAATTAAAACCAGGGCAAATCACAATTCAACACACACCAATCACAGCTCAACACACGCCAATCCCTTTTTAAAAACTCACGCCCCCATGTGATTTTTCCAAAAAAAAAAAAAATTCCAACAAGTCCCTAAAATATTCTTTAAAAGCACGCCTCCTCTCTTTTTTCTTTTTTCTTTTTCTCTTTCGAATTGGGTTTAGGTGCGGTAATTTGAGTTTCAATTCAGGGCTTTCGGATTTTTTTTTTGATGAGGTGATGATTGGAGTCAACTGAAAGTTGTTCGTACTTTGAGATCCGAGGAGTTTTGATGGGTTTTGATGATCCGAGGGGTGGCCGATGCGGTGAGTTTGGGGTTAGGCTTTAATACAGAGGATTGTGAAGCCTGGAAAGAACGTGGATATTGGGTGATAATGGTAGATGGGGTAAAGGAGCTGCTTTGGGTAGGTGATGACGGTGGATGTATGGAGGGTCTTTTGTGTGGTGAACGATGAACGGTTGCGGGATTTGTAATGAAAGTGCCGGCTTTGATAGTGTTGTTGTGGTTTGAGGGGTTGGTTGTGGATGTAGGGGATGCTGTTACGGCAGGGGGATTATGCTGAGAAGTTTGAACGGTTTATGATGGAGTATGGGTGCTGGGTTTGAGTGGCAGAAGTCGTTGTGATCTGGACTGATGATTGATGGTGTGTGGAGTGACGTGAAGGCGTTCGATGGTTGTATTGGCTACCGGTGCAGATTTTTGCGTGGGTGAGGGCTGCGATCTGGATTTGTTCAATGCGGTATTGGTGGTATTGTTTGGATGTGAAGTGTGATGGAGCGTGAGTGTAGGAAGTGCGGCTGTGGTGTTATGGCGATGGTTTAATCAATGTAGTAGAGATGATTGGATTTTGTGGATGATTGGGACTTGGTGAGGTGCTCTGCAGAACGTGGTATAGGGGGTTTGGGAATAATTGGCTTGTGAAGTGGAGAGCAGGGGGTGAACGTGGATGGATTTGTTAGAACTAGGTTGGGGAGTTTGAATTGTGAATTATATTTTTTTCGATTTGGGTATGATGAATGTGTGGATTTTTGGCCGTATGGGTTCAGTTTGGTCACAGTGGGAGAGATCGTCAGGGAAGTTGATCTGCAGATGGGACGCAGAGCATGATGACGACAGAGAGTAGAGGATGGTTAGATGGAAAGAAATATTTGATTGTTGATTTTTTTTTATTTTATATATGCACGAAAATTAAAGGAAAAATAAATAAATAAAACTAACACGAATCAGAAATTAAATAAATAATAAAATTTAATCGTTAGCTCCCCAGCAACGGCGCCAAAAACTTGATCGTCGCTAATCTATGAATTAGAAAAGCGCGACATTTGTAATAAATTCTGCAAGCATACAGGTCGAACACAGGGAGGTGTAATTAAAAATTATTATCTATATATTCTTGGGCGAGTTAGACGAATTCTGAAGATGTTTTTAACGCTAATGATTTTACTGTTGATCTGAATTTAATTAGATCAACACTAAAATTTAACAACTGAAACTGAAAGACAATTAACTAGAAAGAAAACAACAATTAACAACTACAACAACAGAAATTAAACTTAGAATTCTCGTTGAATCTAATCGAACGACTAATTCTAATTTGCAAATAGAAATAACAGTAACACTTCGTGTTCTATCAAAACAAATTGAATAGAAGCACAAATTGTTAGAAAAGAGCAATAAAACTAAATTGAAGAACACTTTGTTTAGAATAAAAGAGAGTACAGAAGAATGAATGATTTTTACAATGGTTACAACACGTATTTATAGATGAGAATGTGAAAACCATAATTAGGTCTATGAATAAATGGGCCTCCTCATTCATGAATATCTCTTGCCTTCCTTGACTCAGCTTGATTGGAGAAAATCTGGGCATATCATGGTAAATATTTTCCATATCTCTCAATTCTCTCATGTGGCTAATTGATTGATAAAAGATTGCATATAATTAATTCTTCCAAACAAGGATGCGTATTAGACTCCAAAGGTAACAAAGGATAAAATCTTCACAATGGATCTTTTCTTGGCAGCAATTCAATCAAAAATTCTTCTAATTGAAATTGAATGATTTGAATTTAATTCCATGATAAGAATATGGCTATTGCTGAAATGTTAATTGGTGCACATCATAAATACATACACATGAATATGTGTATGTATATATATAACACAACACTAATCCAAATATTCCTCAAAGCAAAGGGGCCAGTGTGAACGCGTTCTATTCTTTGGCAAAAAGTGAGCTCGACGGGGATCGAACTCAGGTCTCTCAGTACAAACTTCCATGCAATTACCAGTGAGCTACAACATCTTTTTGTAGTTGAGATGGCTTTAATACGGGGAAGTAGCTTTTTATCTGTAGTTGGCCTTTAATTTGAAATGGAGGAGGCATTTCTTGACATCCTGTAAAAACATACAAAAGTAACCAAAGTATCATTTATTTATTTACAAAAGATAAAATATAAGAGCATAGAATAAACACATTTCTATGTTAATCAATATATACACTAATAATAATACCAAATCCGTTTTATCGTGTCAAGCATTTTTGACCGTTATAAGGTAAAACTCTGTCCTCCGGTTTGTGTTGCATTGTGTGATGGGACTTGAGTCTTATAATGGTTTCATTTTTCTAAAAAGCATTGCGTTGTTTAACGATTTACTTTAATTATGCACTGGCAATGCAATGGAGTAAACCCGTTCTGCGTTAGCGGCGTGGTCCTGTGATTAGCCTTATTATTAGATAAGTTACTCATACCAGTCCCATGACTGACTCGTATTTTATTTCACTTTGCAAACTTGGGTGCCCTCTTTTCCACATGGGCAGTCGAGTGGTTTGTTTTGCAGATATCTATTTATTAGGCAGCATTCTGGATCGAAGCTTAAACCTGTGGCCAGAGCAATGATAGTCTCCGCTACATTGTGTTAAGTTTATTTTAAGTTAATCTTCCGCTGTATTATATTCTATGTACTCTGATATTCTGTACTCTGATGTAACATTATTATAATATTTATAAAAGTCTTTTATTATTTTTTCTGATGTGTTGTATGCCCAAAGTTAGTGTATCCGGCGATTTTCCACGAGGGGAATTTTCGGGTTATTACATGTGGTATCAGAGCTTTGGTTAATCAAAATCTTTAGAGTACAACTCGTTAGAACTGAACAAAAGACTCATCAGGTGTAGGATTAGTAATTTACTATAAAAGAATGCTCATTAGAGATAGGATCAGTAGTATCCTAGAATGAGAAAACTCATTAGAGATGGGGTTAGAAATGCCCTAGAATGAGTGACAAGTTCATAATTAACGCATTTGTGATTATATATAAAATCTAATCTTAGAAAATATGATTTTTCAGTATATAAAAGTTATATATATTTGAAAAATTAATTAACTAATTGATTGATGACTGTGTTGTGTGATTATTAGTTCAACTAATAAAATTATTGAAACCAATAGAAGAATGAAAGTTGAGTTGGTTAGTTAAATAACTTTCAGCTCCGTTCCTTTTCGGGGACGAAAAGATTTTAAGTGGGGGAGATTGTAACAACTCGGAAATGCTGAACCAATTTAAAAATTTTATTTTAGCAATTTTAATGGATTTTGAAAATTTAAAATAATTTATTTTAATAATAACAACTAAAAATTTATTTTAATCGAAGTTAGAACGAAAATTTTAATTTAATTATAGAAGGAGATTAAAATAGCACGGTAGTTTGAAAATTTGAATTTGAACTTTGACTGAATGTACAGGATTCAAAATAAATTGGATTTCAGTAAAACCAAAAATATTTAAATCTGTTTAAAAATATATTTCCAACGAATCTGAAAAATCCCGATTTCATAGCGGGAATAAAATATTATGGCCAGTTAAATATTCAGAATAGTCGCTATGGAATTTATATATATATTTTAATATATTAAATAGCCATTTTTTAAATGACCTCCGTTTTCGACGAAACCACTTTTGTTTGATCCGGAATGTCAAATTATTGCTAGATTCCAATATTCATAATTTTTGGAATTAATATGTGAGCATGGCAAAAGAAAACGTTTTTTGTCAATTTCAGTCAAATTGGATTGGACAGAAAATGGCCATTTTTCAAACGGTCTCCAAATTCGACGAAATTATTTTTTTAGGATCAAATCGTCAAAACGTAGCCAGATATATTTTTTATGGAATTTTTAGAGTTAGTATGTGGCCCCGATAAATTTAAAGGTACGATCAAATTAAATAATTAAATGTTTTATATTTTAAATTAAAGAAAAGTGGGCTGAGACGATTAAACGGGCTGACGGGACCTAGCCCATTGTGTCCGGAATAGGGGTATTTGGCTGGGGCAACCTTCATTGGGCTGGATTTGGAGTTTGTTAGAGTTAATGGGCTTTTTTCCAGAAAATTAAAGAATTGAATGTTATAATATTATAAATATACGATAATTCTAAACCCTAATTCCAATACATCAGCCGCCACCCTCATAACCGATGGCACCAAAGCTCAGAATTTTGGATCCAAATTCCTGTCAATCCACACATTAATTTTCAAAGCTTTCAAAGCCAAAATCGTAAAACCCCTCGAGATCTTCATCTTGAACGGTGGTGATCGAAAACTGATGACCAAAGCAACAGTATTTTGGCCATGAACGACCAACGTTCGAACGCTGCCCCTGGCGTTATTAGGTGTGTGAGTGGGGCCCCCTTCTGGGCGAGCGTGGAGTGAGGAGAGGGCTTCGGGGTGGCATCAATGGATCGTGGCCAGGGTGACTGTGGAGGCCGAGAACTGGAGTCCTAGACGTCGACTTGGGTTCAACGAAGAGATTCATTGTCCAGGAAGGAAGAACGATCACGGTTAAGTGGATATGAGTTTGAATAATTATTAATTAGTCAAAGTTAATTTAATTAAAATAATTAAAATGTATAAACCCTTGTATCTTGTTCAAATGAAATCAGAAATTGATGAAACGAATTGCATTGGAACCGTCTTGAAGAGAGCTGCGCTATGGAACATACCAAAGCTGAAATGGAGTGATTTAAAATTTTGAAGAATTTAAAACTCAAGGTGAGATCTCTAATTCAAATCAAATCTAATTGTTGTTTTCGATGTGAAATCTACATGTATTCGCTGTTAAAATTCATGTGTGTGATGTAGGAGGTTAGATTTGGTTGTTTGTGGTTGAAATGAATTTATTGGATTGAATTGTGTAGATCTAGAATTATTTTATACAATTAAAATACTATTTTACTGTATATATGAAAATAAAAATATTCATTGTTTTAAAATGGAATAAGTTTACAATAAAAATTTACATTTATATTGTATATAGAAATGATAACAAAATATTCATTGTTTTAAAATGGAATAAGTTAGCAATAAAATTACATTTTTATTGAATGTACAAAATATGAAAAATATTCATATTTAAATGAATAGTGTTTGAAACAATAAAAATCACATTTTTATTGAATGTACAAAGTATGAAAAATATTTATATAAGAAATGAAAAGTTTGAAACAACAAAAAATCACATTTTTATTGAATGTAGAAAAATAAAAAATATTCATGGTTTGAAACAGAAAAATTAAACGATGAAAATTCACATATTTTATAAATGAATATGTCATTTAAGTTAGAAAACATATTTTATAAATAAATGTGTCATTTATGTTAGAAAACATATTTTATAAATAGATATATCATTTATGTTAGAAAACATATTTTGTAAATAAATATGTTGTAAATAAAAATGTTAGCTTATAAAAAAAATGTCATTTATTTAGAATAATGTCATGTTAGATAAAAATGTCTTTTATTTAGAATAATGTCATGTAAGATAAAAATGTCATTTATTTAGAATAATGTCATGTTATAATAAAATGTCATATGTTTAGAATATGTTCATGTTACAATAAAATGTTTTAGAATATGTTCATGTTACAATAAAATGTCATATGTTTGGAATATGTTCATGTTACGATAAAATGTCATATGTTTAGAATATTTTCATGTTACAGTAAAATGTCATATGTTTAGAATATGTTCATGTTACAATAATATTCTCATTTTGTTAAAATATAAATTGACAAATAAAATTGTCATTTTTGTTGAAATTAGAATTAACAAATAAAATTGTCATTTTTGTTGAAATTAGAATTGAAAAATAAAATTGTCATTTTTATTGAAATTAGAGTTGACAAATAAAATCATCATTTTTGTTGAAATAGATTGTATGAAAATAAAATCATCATTTTTGTTGAAATAGATTGTATGAAAACAAAAACATCATTTTTGTTGAAATAGATGGTATGAAAACAAAATTATCTTTTTAGTTTTTCACTAAAATAAAAAAAAAATGTATGAAGACAAAATTGTCTTTTTATTTTGTCATTAGAAGAATAAAAAATGTATGCGAATATTTTTTTTTTTATTTGACATTAGGAAACATGTAGATAATGTTTAGTAAAATAAAAATGTCATTTATTTAGAATAATGCCTAATGAAATAAAAATGTCATTTATTTAGAATACTGCCTAGTGAAATAAAAATGTCATTTATTTAGTATAAAGTTTGTGAAATAAAATGTCATCTTGTTAGATAATGTTATGTTAAAATGAAAATGTCATTTAGTTAAAATATATGTTTCGTTAGACAAAATGTCACCTTTATCATGTTAGACAATAGTAAAAATAATTACTTGTTAAAATATATGTTTTGTTGACATTAGATTATAAATATTTACTTATAATTTAAATAGTGAAAATTCGTTAAATAGCAAATAATTCAAACTGAATTATAATTGGTTAAATTTATTAACCAATAATGTATTTAAATAAGCTGTTGTTGATTGAAAACCCCACACGGTTATTAGATGATATTTGTCATACACTAGTCCTAATATTTTGTTATATGTCAATCGATGGATTAACAGTCTGTGGTGAGCGTTATTTATTTATTTTAATGCTCACACAGTTGAAAAACTTCACTCTGGATGTGAATGGATTGTTTAATGATTATTTATCATTATTGTTGTATACATGTGATGTATGAAATCTATATAACTGAAATTATATGGTAATCGATTGAGTCACATTCCAATTCAGAATATCTTTTATATAAAGAATATTTCAAAATAAAGAACATTTTTATATAGAGAATATTTTAAAATAAAGAATATTTTAAAATAAAGAATATTTTAACATAGCGTATATTTTAAAATAATATTCAATGAAGAATAACATTATGATTTTTATGTCCATCTTTGGATGGACACAAAAATGTAAAAATATGAAGCCGGGTTAAGTTTAGAAACGCCATTTTTAACCCGCACTGGTTTATCGATCGGTTTTATTCTATTTAAAATGAATATTGAAAAGTAGTGATTTCAAAATTTAACATTTTGGAAATATTATCATTTAATATGATAAAGATATAGAATATTCAATTTTGATTTAAAATTGAAAATAAAGTTAGAACCGTTTTTAAATAAATATATAAACGATTTATAAAATACGTTTTAATTGAAAATCAATGAGATATATATATATATATATATATAATGGCCTGAATAGAACGCGTCGTGCAACGACCGTTCGCGAATTTCTACCATTAACTTCAAATTGATATAATGGGAGATCCGACCATCGGATTCTCCTAATACGGGAACCGTTGGGTTCGTATCGAAAAGAGCTTTCTAATGAATATAAGAATTTTGAAATCTAACAGTTAGATTTGGAATTATGTCCAAATCGAATTTGAAAAAGGTCGCTATGGATGCAGTTCAGTGGCCATTATTGGAAACTGACTGTACGGGCCTTGATAAAATTATTAAAAATATGGTAAAATTATGTAAAATCATAATAAGTGATTTGAAAAGATTTTGGAGGAAAAATTCCATATTTGAAAAGTTAAAAATACATTTTATCAAAATGAACTAGTTATTAACTAGAATAAATCTTTAAATTAAGATTAATGAAGTTTTCCAATTAATTAATATTTAATTGGAATTAAATAAAATAAATTGGATTTTTGGGTTTGCCATGAACGATGTCTTCAATAACACTGTTCTTAAACCCTATGTGAAAAGAATAAATCTTTTAATTAAGATTATTATAGTTTCCAATTATATTTAGTAATTGGGATAAAATGATAAGTGAATTGGGTTTATCGTGAACTGTGTTTTAAACGACATTAGTTCTTTAACCCAATTATAGTGAAAATATAATTTGGAATTTATAAATCTTTTATTAAGATTTGAATGGAAATTTTCCATGGTAAGGTTTTCCAATTTTATATATTAAATTGGAATTGAATGGAATTCGATTTAATAATAGTCGAGATGAGCTTATGTAAATGAAGACCGTTATTATATATGGAATTTAGAAGGCTTTGTCGTTATTTCATTTATACTATTAGTCTGATACAGAAATTTATATTGATTTGATTTCTGTGAAAATTCCATATTTAATGGAAGATAATTTTGGGTTTATCGTGGACTGTTTTTAAATGACATTGGTTCTTTAACCCAGTTAAAGACAAGATTAATTTCTTAAAGCTGAATAATCATAAAGTAATAGTTTTTGATATTAAAGCCAAATTGGAGTTTTAACGAATCTTTAAAAAGAAGATTAAAGGATAAATTTAAAAGAATTTATCTTTGATAAAATTAATGTGAACCTTTCCCTAATAACGTGAATATTTTGTTAAAAGAATATTCTAAATTGGAATGAGGCGTATGATGTGTTTCTACAGCACTTAATTATTGATTATAAAATACACGAGTTATTCAGAGAGACCAGATTCAACCCATTCTGAATAACTACTACGACGATTAAAAAGTCAAAGATGAAGACGATGGTTGAAGACCGGAGGTCTTTATATCATCTGGATGATTACTGATGTCTTGATTGGGAGGCATCCCAAGACAGGGTAATAAGTGGTGATCGTCCAGACGTACTTGGAGATCGATGGATACGTGAGAACCTCTCTCCTGTATTGGACATATAGGAGGTGGAATATGGTGTCTCCGGTTTCGTTCATACCCAGAACGGACTCGTAAATGGATGGTATGTATGACATTGTATTCCTTTATGTTGTATTCGTTGATCTCTGCTAAATATATATCTGTTTGCTGGCGGAGAATTTATTCTCTTGCTTAACACCCTTCTCTGAAACGTACGAGCTTAGAGGTTATAGATTGGCAGAAATCAATGGTATGGTATGGATTGACAATGTGGCATGTTAAGATGCAAATGGTCAAGGCTTTTGTTTAAAAGTAGAGTCTTGTGGATGATGATCAAAGCACAGATTTAGTTAGCATAACTTTGTGTATAGCGATACTACGCAAGCCTCACACCCCGATATGAAGCAGAAATGGGAGAGGACTGCAGGGAGGACATACATTTCTTTCTATCTAGGAGTGGTGTCATGGTATGGAGCCTAGACATTTTACTTATGTGGATGATGGAATGAGGCGCCTCGGTTATTGAGTCCCTAGTGGCTCAGATTTTATGCCCCATAGGGTAGGGAAACGTGTTGTTCAGGCATTATTAATCCACTAAAGTATTTGTGGACCGCCCTGAAGATCCAAGGTGCAGTTGTGGATGATCCTGAGACATGGGCTAGATTGTCTTGAATTCATTAAGGACGATCCATTGCCTTAGTTCATGATGGAAATCCAACTTCCAATACAACACCATGCGGTTTTGATTGTATAACTAGTATGGTGACATAGTATATGGTAGCTATGTTGTCTATGATTGATACATTATGATTGAAATGTTTTTGAAACATATATACACTAATAATAATATTAAATCCATTTTATCATATCAAGCATTTTTGACCACTATAAGGTAAAACTCTATCCTTCGGTTTGTGTTGCATTGTGTGATGGGACTTGAGTCTTATAGTGGTTTCATTTTTCTAGAAAGCATTGCGTTGTTTAATGATTTACTTTAATTATGCACTGGAAATCTAATGGAGTAAACCCGTTCCGCGTTAGCGGCGTGGTCCTGTGATTAGCCTTATTATTGGATAAGTTAAGTAAGATTTCTCATACCCGTCTGACTCGTAGTTTGTTTCACTTTGCAAACTCGGGTGCCCCCTTTTCCACACGGGAAGTCGAGTGGCTTGTTTTGCAGATATCTATTTATTAGGCAGGATTCTGGATTGAAGCTTAAAGCTGTGGCCAGAGCAATGATAGCCTTCCGCTGCATTGTGTTAAGTTTATTGTAAATTAATCTTCCGCTGTATTATATTCGATGTACTCTTATATTCTGTACTCTAATGTAACATTATTATAATGTTTATAAAAGTCTTCTGTTATTTGTTCTGATGTGTTGTATGCCCAAAGTTAGTGTATCCGGCGATTTTCCATGAGGGGAATTTTCGGGTTATTATTGAGAAGCTTGGTTGTCGAAGTAGAGGAGTCTCGGTGAGAGATTAGAGTTATGTCTTCTTGGTATGTTTTTCTATTGGTGAGACTAGTTTTGGAGTTGGGTGCTTTCAACACTTCATTGGCGGGTGGGGGATTTTCTTGAACTCGTTGGTGGAGTGCAATGGGTGGTAGCTATGCCGAAGCTCATTAGGAAAACATCAAGCCTACTTGATAGAAGGTAGAGGATGGTTGGGTACCATCGGTGTTAGTGATGGAGATGAATATAATATCAAGCTTGAGTGTTAAATTTTGCGGTACTATATGGTAGAATTGAATTGAATGGAAGTAGCTTCGTGTCGGAGAAGATGGTTCACAAATCGGAGCTCGTAGGTGAAAGTTGCAAGCGAATATGTGCAAGGATTCAGCAGGAAAGGCCGACAGACGTCTGTCATGGAGTGATAGACGCCTGTGTTTCCAGAGTGGATTTTCTCAAGACTTGGGACAGACGCATTTCACTTATGGATAGACGTTTATGGTGAACAAAAATTGATTCCCTGATTAGGGACAGATGTTTGTCCTATCATGACAGACGTCTGAGGCGACTTTCGGGTTGTTTCAGGCTGAGAACATTGTAGACTGATTTGCAAAGGATCAAGGAGAAATTTGGGCAATTGCTACATAATATTATCTTTCTGTATAAGCTATTTTCAGGTTTAGGTGATGGGTGACCAATTAATCAAATCAAGAGATTAGATCAAGGTTTATTCTAATTAGGGTTTCGGCAACCCTAATCTTCTTCAATTCTCATCTCCACAAAATCAAATTTTTCTAGTGAAATTGATCACTGTAATTAATCTCTTGTACTCTTCTATTGATATTAATAAAAGGTTCTCTCTCAAAGTGGATGTACACTGACAAGACATTAGTGGAACCATTATAAATCCATATGTGGCTTACTATTCTTTATTACTCCTTTATTTCTCTTGTTTGGGATTTTAATTAGTTATTGGATTGATATGGGACCGTTTTGATATATTGATTAGTTATTTTTGCATGTTTACCACGATCTCGTCTTCCGCTAGGTTAGTTTTTTTGATTTGAGCGGTCTTGAGTCAAAATTATCCAAAAAGATGCATGTCAGAAACTTTGGCAAATGGGTTGACTCTAGACTGTATCTTCTCTTGACGTGTCATAAATTTTCCTAGAATGATAACACGATCCATCAAAGGATCATCCTAAAAACTCATTTGACGTTGGATAGAACAACATTCCTAAGCTTAAAAATACTCTGCTAAGTCCAACTGGCATTTTGTGGCACCTTCATGTTCCAAAAACTTTTATATCAAACTATGTTGTACGTTAACCACCTGACCCAAAGGCCTTCAGTTTTATTGAGGAAGTTTCCAGCGTGTTTAGTAAAGGCTGCACTGTTCCATTGATGTAAGTTAATAATCCCTAGCCTACCTTTAGACTTGGATTTTTCAGATTCTTTATAGGAGATAGTGGCTGTGTTCCTTTCTAAAAGAACCTTATCATTGTCGTACATATCATTTTTATGAATTTGAAGGGTAAGTTGAAGGTATGCATCTGATAGATGGTCATAGAGAATATAACAGACTTTATCAAAGTATGTCTACCAGCCTGACTGAGATGCTTATTAGTCCAACTATTAAGTCTTGCAATAATTTTCACATAAAGAGGGATGCATTGATGAACAATGATTTCGGATGTAGCTAAATCAAGGAACACCCAGATACGAGGTAGTGCCGCTGTTAGCCCTTAGACCGTAGCAATAAGAACGATGTTTGTTTGCAGCTTATCAACCCAAGCAAGCATAATATTAGATTTGTCCACATTAATCTATAAATCAGGGGCTTCGTTACAATTCTACGAGACAAGAAGATGGCCCTAACAGTCTTAGTGTCTGGTTTACATAAACCCACTATGTAATCACCCGCCTGGAATGGGCCAAAATTTTGACTCAGAAAAGGCCCATCGAAACTTAGAGCCATTCTAAACGGGTTGTTGCTTCCAGTAAGGAATTATATTTGAATAGATAATATATGTGTACACTTTGAATGGAAACCTCACACAGCAGAAAGAGAAAATATAATACTGAAATAAGATGCACCACTTTATTAAAAACCACACAATTCCAACACAATAGTCAAGATTACATTTGCTCCACAGGTACATCAATAGATGTAGTCTAAAAATCTTCCATAAGAAGTACAGTAATAATAATTAATAAAAGCATGATATCTTCGTCTTCGTCTTCAGCCTCCATCCTTATTTTGTCCATGGATCCTATCGCATCTACTGACCTATTGGATATGTTAAGGAGAGGGGTCAGAATATAAAGTTCCGTGTGACCGGAATATGGAGAGTACTTCAAGACCATACCCTATGTTTCTAGCAGGTTACATATGCCAAGATATGTCTACGCAACACACAACATTTACAAAAACACCAAGTATCTAACCAATGAGGTGGATTTCCAAGTCAATAGCTCATTAGTGTTTTTAGGGTCGAGACCCAATAAGGCGGGAATTCTTAGTCACCTATGGCCTTATTAAAGTTGGATTCTTATGATCGCTTATAACCCTGAGGCGGACCCTAGCCCCTTAAGACCCTGTTCTAGTACGTCAACGTTCTTAAGTCCATACTCCTGATTGTAATACGAGAAGTAGTGTTACGAACGTTACTACTTAACTGATATTACGATAGAACACCTATGTCACTTAATACTTCCCTTAGATAGTTGGTGAGCATGCAATAGCCACATATCTTTTATATACCAATTATGTCCCTAGTTGAGCCCTTACAAGCTTCTAGAGGACGTGGACATCCCCGTGAACTACCCTGCTCCGTTACCGTTTATGCCTAACCACTTTTAGAGAAAGAGGACCTATAGACTTACTTTGAATCTAATACGGGTTGGTCCCATGATTTTGGTTCCTCTCCAAGCAATAAACCTTAGGAGGGATCCTAGTCCTAACCACTTAATACCCAAATTAGCTAGGAAGAGCGTAATGACCCAAGGATTTTCGACCCTGAAAATCGACACAACATACCATGTCAACAATTAAAGCACCGAAAATACTGGACCATTAATAGAATGAAGTAAGAGGGTAAGAAATAGAAAGAAAGTTAGAATAGAAGAAGAAGATCACAACAGAACAAAATCAGAGTAAACACGAATCTCTTAGCGGGACAAATAAATATATTATATAAATAATTTTGAAATACAAAGCCATAACTATATATACATATCAGAATAACAAATAACATCAAAGCGGAAATAACTCTATATATAACTAATGTTGAAGCCTTCTGCTCCAAGCTCCTCCAAGTATATTTGTAAAATCCCGACTACTTGACTGTCCGTACAAATTTGGGCACCAGAGAGTTCAGGGTAAAACAAAACAAAATAAACTCTGGGTCAATCATGGAATTGGTGTGAGTAAACTCTAATCACTTGGTTTAACTTTTAAAATCCTTTTAAAAGAAATGATAACCATAAGACCGCTTCACACATAAACATGGACGGTTTTTATCTTATGATAACCCAAAACATTTCTTAAGATCATTATTTTTCGATATTACAATAATGTCTAAATCAAGTAAATAAAAATCTAGCAGAACACTTTCATCTCACGCTCTACATATATAATATACAATCAAAAACCGTGGGCTCTTATTGGAGAATGGATTTATCACTATGACAAGTTATGGAACCACCTTCCGATCAGTGTACTCTAGAAGCGATACACTGGAGTTCAACACGAACATTTTGTAACTCGGCCACACATGACCAGCCATTCATTCCACGTGAATGTTCTGAATATATTGTCACCTTACATTTGATATACCAACATAACCATTCCTGAGAGATACAGAAATAAAAAGAAGTAACAAATATGAATATTCTCTAGAAAATGAAAATATACCCTAATTGGGTGCGACCCACTTAGCCATGTTGCCTGCCCGATTTTTGTCATTTCCCATTTGATGAGGCTTAAGGTCATAATGTATCCTTTGACAGATCACACCTTCCTTTACTTTGAATGTCACATCGTCATACCCACCAAATAACAAATTGATTTCCCTAAAAATACCATGGGTATAAAACTAACAGAAACGAATTCCTCTGCCACCAACGGAAATATATTTGAAGCGATCAAGTTATGCGATCTATTAGATATACTCTGTCAGATATTCGTCCATACACATTGTCCTAGGACTAGACAAATCGAAGACACTATTATGTAAATCCATGTTAGGAAATTTCTACCTAGGATTGCCAGAATAGCCCTTGCATAAACTCCATTTTAAATTAATTTCTTCGTATTCAATTCCCATGTAAATGCCATACGGAGTGGTTTTCAGATGATAAACCTGATCCTAGCTCTCCATATTGACAATGGAAAAATGGTCAAAAACTTTGATAGCCTGTTATTTAACTATCAAAGGAAAACATACATACAAATAACGGTTGCATTTCCAAATGGAAATCTTATTGATCAAGTATTAATCAACATTGAGCCATTTTAAATAGATTGATCAATAATAATTGCATTTCCAAAATTCTCTTTGCCAAATATTTTACCAACTTGCTTAGCCTCTCATGATTTCTTGGAAAACGATTCCATATATTCACAACTCCTTTTTCTCGTATTTCGAAGATATCCGTTATTAACATTGGAAAACATTTCCATATCTTATTCATACATCACTATTCTTTCCCATCCATTAGTCACTAACCGTAAACTAGTAAGAGAACAACTTCCTAAGTATCAACCTGAAGGTCGAAACCAACATCAGATCAATACTAAGGAAGCTGTTCAACATAACTAATCTCCAGTCTGTTTCTAATTTCCTTAACTCCAATTTTAAATTCAAAATCATTTCATTTTCTATATTTAGAAACATTTCTGGTTATATTTGGAAAACATTTCCAAAATAGTTTATAATAATTATTACATCCCATTTTTGTTTATCATTTATAAACCCAACTTCTTGTAAATTATATATCAAGTTTATAACTTAATCTTGATTACATATTCAATTATAAATTATTGGTTTTTAATCAAACATAAATTTTCGTTTCCAATTCTGAATTATATAATATTTAATTCATTAAAATAAATTATTCGACCTTGTCGAATTCTAGTTACAAATCCTTATATATTTGTTTCAATTCTCTTTACATTTTGAACATTGAAATAATTTCTTTGTTTTCTTTGTAAACGATTTCCTTTTTTCCTATTAAATAAATTCACTTCTTGATTTTATAATTTCAATCTATTTAATAAAAATCATTTCGCTTTATTTATAAACTAGGTTGGAACCCGTGCTACGCATACAGGTAAATTAGGAAATTGTGTTGTGATAGTCACACAGGAGTATCAAAAGCGTTGCAGTAATAGTAATGTGCAGGTAGGAAGTAACAGAAAGTTCAGTTGATGTAGTATGAGTTGGGAAAGTAAGAGTATGATGTTGTAATTAAGAATTATGTTGCACAATATACAGATTTGAGTTTAGTTTTAAGTCAACATGATTAATGTATTTTGTCACATTTCGCAGCAATCAACCAAATCTATGCATTTTATTTATTTGACTTCATTATTTCAGTTACAGATTATCGACCAAAACATCAGACAATGTAATACAAAATGCTTTTAGACAACCAGTATCTAGAAGTGAACCACATAACATCATTTAAGAATATTTGTCTATAGGCAAATACTTGCTGAATAAACGTTGACAAAACTTTCTACTTCATAAAGAGAACATGAGTAGAATTGATTGATTTAACAAAGTGATAATTAATAAGCATCATAATCGATGACCGTTAAATGTATGGATAATTTAGGAACAATTTAACGCAACTTGATATTCAAATTAAAGATGGATGTTGGCAAGAAGAACAAATGATTCTGATATAGATTACTTTATCAATAACTCACCACCATCAACATGTCGAAGGCAATTGCTAATTTCAATAAACCAACTTGAAAATTAGAAAATCTCAATAAAAAAATTTGTAATGGTAGAAAATTATGCCAGTCATATTTTAAAAACTTGAAATATAATTATTTAATAGTTGTTCATATATTATAGATTTTCACTTGATTTAAAAAAGGGGAGAAATGTTAAATTTTAAACTTGAGTAGATTAAAAATGGGAATTATTAGGATTGTAGACAGATGTGAGGAGAAATTATGATCAGTGTGTACAACAAAATATGTAGTTGGAAGTAAAGTGATATTTGTCCATTATTTAAATGAAATATTATCACAGAAATGGACTGACTACAATATAATAAATTTGAAGACTACAAAGGTATCACGTAGATGGAAAAGTTGATAACAAAATATCTACCTATTGATACCATCAAGATTACATGTGCAACAATGTGTCTATATCAATTTTTAAAAGGGAATAAAGTTACAATCGCCTCAAACTGCTTAGAGGGATAAATATCACTTGAGTTTTTTTTGGCTTTTTTATTATGTAATGTCGATCATATATCGTTGAGTTTTATTGAAAGTCTTTTTCATTAAATTTAAAACCAAAAATTTGTTGAATGTTTTTTATCTAATACCGTCAGCTTATTGTGATGTTATTTGATGGCAAGGATGGCTAAGAAATTCCTGCACATAAAGTAAGCATGAAGAGTAAAATTATCACTACTGTGACGTGAATAAATGAAGAATGTGATGTAATACAAAATTATTATTTTTTAAATGAAATAAAAATCCTAAGAATTTATAAATCGACTTGTAGAATTGATCGGATAGGGCCAACGTCATGGTTCTAAGTTGGAAGTAACTAACTGAAGCAAAAAAAATATAAAGTTTGTCCAGTTGACAATTAGCATAACACTGAAATAGCCAAGTCATTAAGTCAACTACTTGGATAATAACCATGCTATTTTTCAGCAATAACGCTTTCGACTACAGATATTTACAAATGGAATTCTTCTTCCTTTCCAGCAAATAAATTAGAAAATTATGCGATGACTTAATTCTTCCAGTAAGAGTATGATTTTAATTCAAAGTCATATAACAATTAATGAAACCTGAAATAAATATTGAATATAAATCGTAAATAAATGCAAAGGAAACAAAGCATGGCATCAAATTCATAAGACATCATATATTAGCAAGCAAGAAGCTCCAACAATGCATAAGCTAATATAAATAACAAATCAAATTTCAAATCTCCATAAATAGATCTAAACATATCTATTTACTACAGTAAAAGAGCATTTCAATACACCTAAGGATAAATCTTGAAAGATAGCCACATTAGGGAAGGTACGACTACATATCAATCTCTAACTTTGACACCAAGCTGCATAAATTTATCAAATTTATGAAGAAAACAATGGATACACTGACAAATTTTTGTAAAAAAAAATAACATGTTAAATTGTACTTTTCGTGTAAATGTACACTTTTCTTCATCCTAATACATAGTTGTTCCTTTTTGTTCTTGAACCTGAAAAGAAAGATAGTAGACAAATATTATTTCAAATCGATCAATAGTGATAATTGTAACGACCCGGAAAATCTGAACCAATTTAAAATTTTTAAATTGGCTATTTTAGTGGATTTTAAATATTTAAAATAAATATTTTGAATAATAACAATGAAAAGTAAGTTTGAATCGACGTTTGAAAATAAATATAATGAATTCTAATTATAAACATGGCCTGAAATGGCGCGGTAGTTTCAAAATTTGAATTCAAACTTTGACTGACAGTACCAGGTGCAAAACAAAACGGATTTTAGTGAAACCAAAAATATTTAAATCTGTTATTGAATCTCTTTCTAACGAATCTGAAAAATCTAAGTTTCATAGCGGGAAGTAAAAGTTATGGCCAAATGAATTTTCAGAAAGGTCGCTATAGAGTTTATATAGTCCGTGAAAATGGCCATTTTGCAAACGACCTCGGTATTCGACGAAACCACTTTTGTTGGATCCGGGATGTTAAACTATTGCTAGGTTTCAAATTTCATAATTTTTGAAGCTAGTATGTGAGCGTGGCATAGGAAAATATGTTTGGTCGAATTCTATTAAATTGGATCGACCATAAAATGGCCATTTTGCAAACGGTCTCAGAATTCGACGAAACTATTTTTGTTGGGACCGTATCATCAAAACATAGCTACATTTATTTTTCGGGAATTTTAGAATCAGTATGTGGCCTCGGCAAATTGAAATGTACGTTCGAATTAAATATTGAATGTTTTATATTTTAATCTGAAGAGAAACTGACTGAAACAGTCGAATGGGACTTCGAAACATATCCCATTGTGTTCGGAATGGGGGTATTTAGCTAGGGACGACAGTCGTTGGGTTTCGATTGGTGTTCGTGTGTGAAAGAGGGTATTTTAGAAATTTAAAAATATATAAATTAATATAAAAAAATCATTGGTCGAGGCATATTCTCTCTCCCCGATTTTGGCTCCAGGCGACGGCGGAAATACGTTCTTCCCTTCTCTCCTCAATTCCTCTCAATCCGCTCAAAATTAGACCTCCATCCTGTTGGGGATTTTGTAGAGCTCGTCAAGATCTTCAAATCCATAGCAAGTTTGGATTTTTTTCATTAAAAAATTGGAGAGATTCGTCGCCTGGAAGTTTCTGGTTTCAAACCACCGCCGCACCCTCCTCCGGCCGTCGAACTGGCCAACTCCTCTAGGCGCAGGTGCACCTCTCCTCCCCCTTCGATGCTGCAAAGGCTGATCGACGAATAGCTACACGGATTCGAAGAAAAATCAAAACCTAGTTTTGAACAAATCAGCTGAGGTATGGCTATTTTAAAATAAACTATATTATAGCACTTTAAAGCGCTACGGTTTTTGATTTCACTGTAAAAATCATATCTTTTTCGTCTGTTGACCAAATTCAGTGAAACAAGAGACAGTGGACTCGTGTGGACATCTTCTCCATTCTAGAAGAGACCGCATATTTTTCTGAGCCTTCTGCTATTTTTGGTGGAGTGGAACCCAATGTGAGATTTCTAATTTATAAACGATATGGAAAACGACGATGTATAAATTATATAGTCGATGTTTGAGTTATATAAGCGTTGTACACCTCTTGTATAAGCGTTGTATAAGTTGTACGTTCGATATATAAGTTATATATGCGTTGTAAAAATTATGTATGTGTTCAAATAGAAGTGAAATGCTTTTATATATATATATATATATATATATATATATATATATATATATATATATATACGCCTCTCGTCCACAAACCATGGACGATATTTATTGGTTGTGATTGATGTGAAAATTGGTTGATAACGAATGATTGATTAGAATTGTTTGTGGTTGAAATTGATTGATTGTGGTTGAAAAATACCCGTTTGTGGTTGAGAATTATTTGGTTGAAACCACATAAGATTAGTTTGTGGAAAAGAAAGAAAAATATACATGCCGCCTGCGTGCGAACTAGATGCATGAAATCCCCATTGTCAAAAGCTGCGAGGCTTTAAGGTAGAGCGAGGAGCCATATTAGGGACGACCCTGGTTTTAACTACCTTGCCGTTATGCTGCCGAAATTTTGAATAATATTCATGTGTTAGAATTATTTTCATGTGTTTAAACTATATTCGTGTGTTGAATAGAAATTCATATGTTGAACGACATTCGTGTTTTGAAATAAATTGTTTTATAATAAAAATCATATTTTTATCATCTATATGAACTATATAAAATAGTCGTGTTTTGAAATAAATTGTTTTGCAATAAAAATCACATTTTTTGCTGTATATATATGAACTATAGAAAACCTTCATGTGTTGAATAGAAATTCATTCGTTGAATAGAAATTATTCATGTGTTGAATGGTATTCGTGTTTTAAATAAATTGTTTTGCAATAAAAATCACATTTTTACTGTATATATATGAACTGTAGAAAACGTTCATGTGTTGAATAGAAATTCATGTGTTGAATGGTATTCGTGTTTTAAATAAATTGTTTTGCAATATAAAAATCACCTTTTTATTGTATATATATATGAACTATAGAAAACATTCATGTGTTGAATAGAAATTCATTCGTTGAATAGAAATTCATGTGTTGAATGGTATTCGTGTTTTGAATTAAATAGTTTTATAATAAAAATCATATTTTTATCATCTATATGAACTATATAAAATAGTTGTGTTTTGAAATAAATTGTTTTACATTAAAAATCACATTTTTATTATATACATGAAATGTTAAAAATAGTGAAGTGTTGAAATAAAAGTCGGTTAGATAAAAATATCATTTTTATCAAATATATGAAAAGAATATCATTTTGAAATCGGAAAATAGATTATATATAAATATAATTAAATTAAATCGAATAACGACGCTGTAGTTCGTGTTTTGAAACCGTGATTTCAAACGATTAGTGCGGGAGATCCGACCATCGGATTTTCCAGAAACCAAAACTGTCGGGTTCGCTTTGGAAATATCTTTCCAACGATACCAACTTTGTAAAGATCCAACGGTTGGATAATTTGGAATGTTTAATTCAAATCTGAAGAAAAACAGCGCCAGAACCGATTATATATATATAATTAAATTAAATCGAATAACGACGCTGTAGTTCGTATTTTGAAATCGAAACTTCAAACGATTGTACCGGGAGATCCGACCGTCGGATTTTCCCAAAACTGGAACCATTGGAATTGTTTTGAAAAGATCTTTCTAATGATTTAAATTTTGTGATGATCCAACGTTTAGATTTTCAGATATATGTAAATCAAATCTGAAGAAAAACAGCGCCACGACCGCGTTATGGCCCGAAGTGTCGTTTGAATAAATTGGCAATTTTAAAATAAATAAAAATAGAGATAAATCATTATAAAATATTATAAATGATATGGATGTGAAATTTAGAAACTAACTGAAGGTTGGCTAAGTCAAATGGTTTCCTGGGATTTGATCTGATGTTGGTTTCGGCCTTCGGGGTTAATATATGGGAAATCGTTCTCTTACTGATTTACAGTTAGTGACTAATGAATTGGAATAAGGAGTATGTTGTGTTTGTTTAGCACTGGTTTATTATATACGCAAGTTGCTCAAAAAGACCTGGTTTATCCCATTCTGAATAACTGAATCAACGATAAGGAATCGAAGATGAAGACGGTGGTCGATGACCGGAGATCTTCACCTCGTTTGGATGGTAACTGATGTCCTGATTGGGAGGCATCCTGAAATATGGATAATGAGTGGTGATCGTCCAGACATACGTGGAGATTGATGGGTATGCGAGGTATATAGTGCCTCCGGCTTCGTTCAGACCCAGAATGGACTTGCAAATGGACTGTGTGTCTGACATTGGAATTCATTCTATGTGATTGATAGCCATCAATTGCATGGTGTGAATTACCTGTGTGGCATGCTAAGATGCAGTGATCAAGGCTTCTGTTGAAAAGCAAAGTCTTGTGGTTGATGATCAAAGCACCGCCTGTGTGGCGTAGCTTTGTGTATAACATGAATTCGCAAGCCTCACACCCCGGTATGAACCAGAAACGGGAGAGGACATCAGGCAGGGTCTGCGTTTCTTTCTAGCTAGAGGTGGTGTCGGTGCTTAAACTGGCTGACATTTATATTATTTTCACCTGTGTGGTTGTTGCTGTTGCGAGGCGCCTCGGATATACCGGTGACTATGTGAAGCCGAAGGAGCCATTCGTTGGCTCATTTACGCCCCAAAGGGCGGGGGAACGCATCGTTCATGCATAATAATCCACATCAGTGGACTGGCCCTGACGATCCAAGGCTTGCCTGCGCGCTTGCCTGAGGGACGGGCTAGAGCGTCTCGAATTCGGTGAGGACGATCTCTTGCCTCGGTTCATGACGGAAATCCAATTTCCAAATACGTGACTTTGCGGTTTTGATTTTATTCCTATATATGGCGACATAGTGGTATGGGGCATTAATGCCGTCTATGATTGATACTTATGATTCGAAATTGTTTTTGAAACATATAAATACTAGTAATAATATCAAATTCTTTTGTTTTATTTGTATCAAGCATATTTTGGCCATTATAAGGTAAAACTCTATCCTCCGGTTTGCGTTGCATTGTGTGATGGGAACTGAGTCTTATAATGGCTTCATTTTTATAAAAAGCATTGCGATGTTTTAAAAGAATTATTTGTTTTAAAGCACTGGCAATCCAATGGAGTAAACCCGTTCCATGAAAGTGGCGTAGTCCTGTGGTTAGCCATATTATAAATGTGTTAAGTAGATTTCTCATACCAGTCCCATGACTGACTCGTAGTTTGTGTCACTTGCAAACTCGGGTGCCCTATTTCTACACGGGCAGCCTTGTATTCAGGTTTTAGCTGGCTCTTTCTAGATAGCTGGAACTGAGGATGGATTCTATCATTTATCTCTTTTTATGCTGTTCAGCTCCTATTGTACATTTTGTTTTGTTTTCCGCTGTAGACATTTATGTATAGCTGAACTGTTGTAACGACCCGGATTTTTCGGCCTTTGAATTCTGAATATTTAAATTGGTTTAAATATTTTATTTGAATTATGTATAGGGATTTATAATGCATTTATTTATAAAACGAAGTTTGAACGTTAATTTATTAATATAATTATAAAACGAGCTCGAAATCGCGCGGCAGTTCGTAATATAGAGTTTTGAACTTCAACGGAGGATACAGGATCCGATATAAGTCGGATTTCTGTGAAACAAGACACGTTGGAACCGTATTGATTATAATTTTCATATGAAAGGGAAAAATCTAGATTTCGTGTTATAAATAGAAAGTTATGGCCAAATCAAATTTTGAAATAGTCGCTGTGGAAAATCGTTATTTAAATTATACGCGTTAAAATAGCCATTTTGGAAACGGACTCAGATTTCGACGAAATCAGTTTCATTGGGACCGTATCGTTAAATTATGGTACGGTGTTGAATTGCGTGGCAAACCGATGTCGTATGTAACCACGGTAGCCGTAAACGCTCGTTCAGTGCAATTAAATTAATTCAACTAAATAAAGGGATATTAGAATGTAACTTGAACAGACGATCGGATCAGGCCACGAAACCAGTTCCGGTGAGTTCGTAACGTCGGATATAGTCAGGGTAGGTATATAGTTTGTTATTTTTAGAGATCGGCAAATTTGGTGTTCAGAAGGACAGTGCGGTACGCGCCAAAAACAGTCTACCGGGGCAACAGTCTCAGAATGCGACGAAACTAGTGCCATTGGGTTCGTATCGAAAAGTTATTGTTAGTGTTCGCAGATTCAAGTTGATTTGATCTATCTGGTGATCGTGAAAAATTTAAACGCGTGTTGATTTCTGGTTTTATAAAGGAAAAATTTTCAAACGATGTCGGAATTCGACCAAACTTGTCCCATTGGGTTCAGAATACCTTTTTACATCAAGATTAGCTTTTTCATCAGTAAAACAGAAGTCAACTGTGGCTAGTTTTACTTGATACGTCATCGCGAAGTTTTGCTAGAATATATAATAATATATTTTCTCTTATATAATTCATTCCTAACCTATCTGCAATAGCCAACCTACCTATCCTACCATGTCCCCCTACTCTCAAAACCTTGCCGACATAAAAAAAAAAAAAAAAAAATCTCTTATTGAACGTGGAGAGCCTGAAGGAAATATTTGCTACCATGTTACATTGTTTCAGCTGTCCTTGTTTCACTTCACATTGAAAACGATGGGGACCTTATCTTCATTTTATACATGCAATCACGCACATGCATGGCCCATCGAATTAATGAATGCACAGCTTTTGTTTAAATCTGTACATCTTATGCACATGTCCTTCTGAGTGAACCGCCTACCCTAGTCTCAGCACATGTCTATGCTGTATGAAATTAAATAACGCACATGAAAATGCAGACTAGAAGAAAATTTCCTATCCTATTCAGTACGATCGAAAATGACATTGTCGTGGCCACCAAGCCATTTCGCTCTATAAATATACAGCCCCACCTCGTTCTCAGTAAGGAAGAAAAAAATCAAGACAAACGAAGCCTTAAAAGAAAAAAAAAAAGAAAAATCCAAACAATAGCTTCTGAAACCGGTTAGGGAGGTGAGCTTCACCTTTACAGTGCTCCTCTTTCAGTAGAAAACGCATGAACAGGTTGTATGTGGTGAGGAAGCAAGAAGGAAACGTGAGTTCCCTGTAGCAACTGAACTTGGGTTGGTATTATATTAAGGAAATAAAATGGTGGTGAGGCATAGACAGTAGAGTGGGGTCGCATGCAAACAAAAGGAGCTGCATGGTTCTAGCTTGGGCGTTGTGAAGGAAGAAGAGTGTCTAATGGTGGCGATGGCCAGCAAGGTGCTCCGGGGATTGGGAAATGGGTGCGCAGGCACAGGTAAGTGCTTTAACAGCAGAAAGGGGAAGGGGAGTCTCGGTTACAAAACGTGAGATGGAAGGTGACCAGAAATTTTGGTGCAAAAGGCACGGAAACATTTAGGTACATGCAACAAACCTGGAGCCGAATCTAGGAGCACGTACATGGAGAAGGTATGCTATAAATCTAGAAACGTCCGTATCTTGACCTTATATATACCATATATATTAAATATAACAATGTAATGAATAATGCAACCTAGTATATCGTCGGTAACATTTCGGTATGCTACTGTAATAATGATGAATTAAGAAATTTATAGGTTAACTAATTAACTATTAAATGATTTTAAATTATCAGTAATGATTCAAACTTGTAATATTTATATGGTTGCCGTACATTATCAGAATTTAGCGCCGTCTGTCGTATTGGAATCTTATGATCATAAGCTACAAACTGAAATGGATATGGAGCCTTTCGGAGCTCGGTTGGGTTATGGAGAAGTAAAATAACTGGTTGGATAAATTGACCGTTATTCATTATGCAACGGTTGACGAACGAGGTGAGTAAACTCACTAACTCCCTCTCGTTTATATTTTTATATATAAACGAGTTTTAAATTATTTTATAATGTGAAATGGTTGCTTGATTGAATAGTTGATAAATTTGTTGATATAATCACATCGTTGATTTTTTTTTTCATTAATGCGATATTTTTGATGTTACTAACATCTATGGATGCAGGGAAACAGGTTGGAGGGATCCAGCTGGATCCCTCAACATTTTATTTACTGTTTTATTTGATGGTGATATATGTTATGCTACATTATCCATGGTTGAATTTGTGGGTTTGGTTTACCCTGGCCTTAGGAACCTGGTATTTTAGATACCGTAAAATATCATCGAATGTGAAAAAGAAAGTTAGAATTTAAAAGCAGAGTTTATTTCCACATTAGAAATAATTTCTTTTCCATTGAATTGTAAATGGAAACCTATTCCATTGGGTAAACCAAGAAAAATGTTAAATAAAGATATCAATCAAGTGGATCATTAACCATTGGATAAATTAAAAGGTGAGTTCAAATATGAATGTATATTTGAAAGTGAGTATCGGTTTTGAAACCAATATTTGGAAATGGATCCGAATTTAGCAAATTACAGAGGAAAGTTTAAAGAAAGAATAAATGCTTTAAAACAAGGAAATATTTTGTAAATAAAATAAGGGGATTTATAGAAATCGAATTAAGTGGTTAGGAAATGTATAGTTTATAAATACGTTTAAAGGAGAACTTGAATTGTTTAAAATAAACAGAGTTTATAAATGAACAACAGAAGCGTGTGCGTCGCACACGGTATTTTATTCAAAACAGCAATCATAACGCTTTGTTATAAGAAATGCTTTTATAATTTTAAACAGCGATTATAACGCTGTTTTTGTAAGGAATGCTTTTATAAAACTAAACAACGGTTTTAGCGCTGTTGTTAAAATAGAGGTTGTAAATCTATACAGCAATTTTAGACGCTGCTGTTATAATAACTGTTTTAATAGCAATTTTAATGCTATGGTTATGATAAGTGTTCTATAATGCTAGATAGCGGTTTTAACGCTGTTGTTAAAAGAAATGTTTGGTTTAAAGTCGTGAGTTCTGACTATTTCGAAGTTAAGAATGTCGTTCAGTTAAGGTCTGAGAGGTAATTATACCCCAACTTGACTGACTGCATTATTGACGGAGAAAGGGTTAAGGCTCGATAGCAAGGGTTGGATAGTGATATCGTTAGTTAACGAATGATTTATGATTTGAGTTATAATAACGATGTTTATAACATCAGTTAATTCAAAGGATTTAGAAATGTTTTCTAACTGGAGTAAAAGATATTTTCTCAATAAAGGAATTATATATATTGGAAATGTTTTCCAATAATCGAGAGAGGAAATAGAGCTTTGAAAGAACACGAAAGATGGGAAATGGAAATTGGAAATGATAATGTAATAAAGAAGTAATATAAAAAGGAGCCCAGTGTTGTTTGATGTTTGATTGATAGAATTTCCATTTGAAAATAGAACCGTTGATTGTATGGATGTTTCTTTGATAGTTAAATCACCGACTATCAAAGTTTTATTTTTTTATACCTCCGTTGTCAACATGGAGAGACCGGGATCAGATTTGATATCTGAAAACCACTTCGTATTGGCGTAAGCGTATGAAGCAACTTATGCTGAAGAAAATTGAAGACGGAGTTATGCAAGGGCTATCCTGTTTACGGGTTAGTGCCTTCGGTTTGTCCAGACCCAGGACAACTTGTATGGACGAATGTCTGACAGAGTATTTCCAAAGGAGGTTACGTACGTTGATTTCTTCAAACGTACGAAGTTGGAGGCATAGAAAGGAAGCTTCTTTAGCCTAACAATCTGAGTATTTTTGTGGGAATCAATTAGTGATTTCCGATGGATCTGACGATGTGGCATTCAAAGTGAATGATGGCCAGATGTTCTGGAAGATAATTCAAACCTCAAGCCTCACAACCCGGAAGTGGACAAAAATCGGGCAGGCAGCATGGCTATGTGGGTCGCACCCATTAGGATGTATGATCACCTATCTAGAGAAATTCCTTTTGTTCTTAAATCTATCGATGCTGTCCCTTATCGGGAGGCGGTTGCTGATCCCAACCGTCGGTGGTATACATTGATACACTCAAGCGAAATGAGTGGTCGGTCATGTGTGGGCCGGGTTGCAAGATGTTCTTGTTGAACCCAGTGTATTTGCCTCTAGAGATACACGTTCGGAAGGTGGTCCCATACCTTGTCAAGTTGGAATCCAATCTCCAATAAGCGCCTGCGAGTTTGATTGTATATTATATATGTAGAGTGTGAGATGCAAGCGTTCTACTAGATTTTAATTAATTGTGATTAGACATTATTATAATATCAGATAATATATGATTTCCAAAGTGTTTTGGGTTATCGTAAGGTAAAAACCATCCGTGTTTATGTGTGGATTGGTCTTACGATTATCATTTCTTTGAAAGGATTTTTGAAAGTTAAAAAATGGTTGGAGTTTACTCACACCAGTCCCATGACTGACCCAGAGTTTATTTTGTTTGTTTTCCCTAAACTCTTGGGTGCCCAAATTTGTACGGGCAGTCAAGTAGTCGGGATTTTACA
Source organism: Allium sativum (assembly GCA_030737875.1). Taxonomy (NCBI): domain Eukaryota; kingdom Viridiplantae; phylum Streptophyta; class Magnoliopsida; order Asparagales; family Amaryllidaceae; genus Allium; species Allium sativum. The sequence goes on from CM060922.1 coordinate 474,396,741, forward strand.
GATTCACTTGGAGAAGCTTGAAGCAGGAGGCTTCACCAGTTAGCTATAGACCATCATATTTTCCGCTGTGTATTTTGTTGTATCTGGAAACAGGTGTTTATAACTGTTCCAGGGATAATCGTTGTGCTCTGATAATGGTATGTATATACAAATACTGATTTGTGCTTCAAAGTTATATTATCTAATATATTTTATTCGTTCCGCTGTAAGTTTGTGATCTTCGTTTTCTTCTATTCTAATAATTCTTTCTTTCTATTTCTCATCCTCTAACTTCTTTCTAAAAATGATACGTATTTCTGTACAATTTGAGTTGGACGTGTGGTGTTATTAGTCGACTCAAAGGGTACGGATTTGCGGGTCGTTTCAGTTGGTATCAGAGCTGAAGGTTAAGTGATTACCTTGGCTCTGTGGCGAAACTCAATAGAGATGGGTTAGTAATACCCTAGATTGAGTTTGAGTGTATATATATGAGCGCGTATTTGTAAATTCGATATAAAAATTGTTTTATATTGTGTTGGTTGGTTTGTTGAGTGGTTTATGAATTCTGGTCGATACAGGATGTACAACCGTATCGATAGGTGTTTCTAAACTCTCGAACAGAACAATTCGACGTAGTATTGTTTTAAAGTGGGTGAATGACATAATTTTGCCCAAAAGTTATTTTGATATAAAAGGAATAATTTATGAATTATTATATCGATGTGTTGATCATTATTACGATCAAATGGAATTATGAAATATTGAATTGGTTATATAACCAAGATAAACTGGAATTGGATTCAAACCATAAATTGGAATTTAAAACCCGGATATTTTGAAAATATCCTTGAAGTATTTTAAAGGTGATATAGCATTGGTTTGAAGAGATTTTTGAATAAGAATGGTTTAAATGGATTTTAAAAAGAGATTAAGCATTGAAATCACTTCAGGGGCAAGAAAATAGTACTGATAATGGGTCGCGACATTATCGGTATTCATTTTCAAGTTTCTGAGTGACGGATTGCTACCATAGTAATTTGAGAATCAAAATTTTTGTTTGAAAGGGAAATGATGATTTAGAAATTCAAATTTTTTTGAATTGATTTGATTATAAAGATATTTGTATAAATATATATGATTTCAAACTAATTTGAAATAAAACCCGGGAATTTGAATTCTAAAATTTGTTTAACTTGTAAAAGTTGAATAGATTGAAATGGGTCAAAATGTATCAAGGGAATTGAAATTTAACTTAAGTTAAATGAAATCAAACTGGATTAGGGATAATCCAAATTGAAATTTAACAAAGAGAAATGTTGAGATTCGAATTATTAACATGAATTCGACTTATGAAGAAGCAAGTGAATATTTTGGATGTTGTTGATTGGAACTGAATTGGATTCAAGCATAATAGGTGGATTGACTTAAATAGAAATCAGATTTGTATTGATCGAATGGAAGGGAACTAATCAGAAGTTGATTAGAGCGTTAAAAACTGGAAGTTGGGTTGATTTGAAACCAGCTGGAAATGGATATATGTATGCTGGGCAGATATTGAATGGAAGAAAGTGCAAGAGATAGAATTATGCCCGACAAAAAGGTACATGTTTACAATATTGTTTGGGTTGATGATTTTATGAGCCTATGGGGCAAGCCACTTGGCTTTTTTCTTTTGGATTGGAGAAGGCCTAGAAAGGCGGGTTGTGATTGTGCCGTGCAGAGGAGATGCTGCCGAAATTTTTCAGAATCTAAAGTGTTAGAAAATTTCAGAATTTTTGGAAATTTTCGTTAGTATGAATAAATGAATATTTTAATTGAAATAAATTGGTCCAGTTAAACTGGAGTTAAGAGGTGGAAAAAAACAAAAAGGATTATTGGACCTAGTTAATAGGATACGTAGCATCTTTTCCTACCTTAGCAATTTCGAGGACGAAATTATTTTAAGGGGGAAGGAATGTAACGACCCGGATTTTTCGGCCTTTGAATTCTGAATATTTAAATTGGTTTAAATATTTTATTTGAATTATGTATAGGGATTTATAATGCATTTATTTATAAAACGAAGTTTGAACGTTAATTTATTAATATAATTATAAAACGAGCTCGAAATCGCGCGGCAGTTCGTAATATAGAGTTTTGAACTTCAACGGAGGATACAGGATCCGATATAAGTCGGATTTCTGTGAAACAAGACACGTTGGAACCGTATTGATTATAATTTTCATATGAAAGGGAAAAATCTAGATTTCGTGTTATAAATAGAAAGTTATGGCCAAATCAAATTTTGAAATAGTCGCTGTGGAAAATCGTTATTTAAATTATACGCGTTAAAATAGCCATTTTGGAAACGGACTCAGATTTCGACGAAATCAGTTTCATTGGGACCGTATCGTTAAATTATGGTACGGTGTTGAATTGCGTGGCAAACCGATGTCGTATGTAACCACGGTAGCCGTAAACGCTCGTTCAGTGCAATTAAATTAATTCAACTAAATAAAGGGATATTAGAATGTAACTTGAACAGACGATCGGATCAGGCCACGAAACCAGTTCCGGTGAGTTCGTAACGTCGGATATAGTCAGGGTAGGTATATAGTTTGTTATTTTTAGAGATCGGCAAATTTGGTGTTCAGAAGGACAGTGCGGTACGCGCCAAAAACAGTCTACCGGGGCAACAGTCTCAGAATGCGACGAAACTAGTGCCATTGGGTTCGTATCGAAAAGTTATTGTTAGTGTTCGCAGATTCAAGTTGATTTGATCTATCTGGTGATCGTGAAAATTTTAAACGCGTGTTGATTTCTGGTTTTATAAAGGAAAAATTTTCAAACGATGTCGGAATTCGACCAAACTTGTCCCATTGGGTTCAGAATACCTTTTTACATCAAGATTAGCTTTTTCATCAGTAAAACAGAAGTCAACTGTGGCTAGTTTTACTTGATACGTCATCGCGAAGTTTTCTAGAATATATAATAATATATTTTCTCTTATATAATTCATTCCTAACCTATCTGCAATAGCCAACCTACCTATCCTACCATGTCCCCCTACTCTCAAAACCTTGCCGACATAAAAAAAAAAATAAAAAAAAATCTCTTATTGAACGTGGAGAGCCTGAAGGAAATATTTGCTACCATGTTACATTGTTTCAGCTGTCCTTGTTTCACTTCACATTGAAAACGATGGGGACCTTATCTTCATTTTATACATGCAATCACGCACATGCATGGCCCATCGAATTAATGAATGCACAGCTTTTGTTTAAATCTGTACATCTTATGCACATGTCCTTCTGAGTGAACCGCCTACCCTAGTCTCAGCACATGTCTATGCTGTATGAAATTAAATAACGCACATGAAAATGCAGACTAGAAGAAAATTTCCTATCCTATTCAGTACGATCGAAAATGACATTGTCGTGGCCACCAAGCCATTTCGCTCTATAAATATACAGCCCCACCTCGTTCTCAGTAAGGAAGAAAAAAATCAAGACAAACGATGCCTTAAAAGAAAAAAAAAAGAAAAATCCAAACAATAGCTTCTGAAACCGGTTAGGGAGGTGAGCTTCACCTTTACAGTGCTCCTCTTTCAGTAGAAAACGCATGAACGGGTTGTATGTGGTGAGGAAGCAAGAAGGAAACGTGAGTTCCCTGTAGCAACTGAACTTGGGTTGGTATTATATTAAGGAAATAAAATGGTGGTGAGGCATAGACAGTAGAGTGGGGTCGCATGCAAACAAAAGGAGCTGCATGGTTCTAGCTTGGGCGTTGTGAAGGAAGAAGAGTGTCTAATGGTGGCGATGGCCAGCAAGGTGCTCCGGGGATTGGGAAATGGGTGCGCAGGCACAGGTAAGTGCTTTAACAGCAGAAAGGGGAAGGGGAGTCTCGGTTACAAAACGTGAGATGGAAGGTGACCAGAAATTTTGGTGCAAAAGGCACAGAAACATTTAGGTACATGCAACAAACCTGGAGCCGAATCTAGGAGCACGTACATGGAGAAGGTATGCTATAAATCTAGAAACGTCCGTATCTTGACCTTATATATACCATATATATTAAATATAACAATGTAATGAATAATGCAACCTAGTATATCGTCGGTAACATTTCGGTATGCTACTGTAATAATGATGAATTAAGAAATTTATAGGTTAACTAATTAACTATTAAATGATTTTAAATTATCAGTAATGATTCAAACTTGTAATATTTATATGGTTGCCGTACATTATCAGAATTTAGCGCCGTCTGTCGTATTGGAATCTTATGATCATAAGCTACAAACTGAAATGGATATGGAGCCTTTCGGAGCTCGGTTGGGTTATGGAGAAGTAAAATAACTGGTTGGATAAATTGACCGTTATTCATTATGCAACGGTTGACGAACGAGGTGAGTAAACTCACTAACTCCCTCTCGTTTATATTTTTATATATAAACGAGTTTTAAATTATTTATAATGTGAAATGGTTGCTTGATTGAATAGTTGATAAATTTGTTGATATAATCACATCGTTGATTTTTTTTTTCATTAATGCGATATTTTTGATGTTACTAACATCTGTGGATGCAGGGAAACAGGTTGGAGGGATCCAGCTGGATCCCTCAACATTTTATTTACTGTTTTATTTGATGGTGATATATGTTATGCTACATTATCCATGGTTGAATTTGTGGGTTTGGTTTACCCTGGCCTTAGGAACCTGGTATTTTAGATACCGTAAAATATCATCGAATGTGAAAAAGAAAGTTAGAATTTAAAAGCAGAGTTTATTTCCACATTAGAAATAATTTCTTTTCCATTGAATTGTAAATGGAAACCTATTCCATTGGGTAAACCAAGAAAAATGTTAAATAAAGATATCAATCAAGTGGATCATTAACCATTGGATAAATTAAAAGGTGAGTTCAAATATGAATGTATATTTGAAAGTGAGTATCGGTTTTGAAACCAATATTTGGAAATGGATCCGAATTTAGCAAATTACAGAGGAAAGTTTAAAGAAAGAATAAATGCTTTAAAACAAGGAAATATTTTGTAAATAAAATAAGGGGATTTATAGAAATCGAATTAAGTGGTTAGGAAATGTATAGTTTATAAATACGTTTAAAGGAGAACTTGAATTGTTTAAAATAAACAGAGTTTATAAATGAACAACAGAAGCGTGTGCGTCGCACACGGTATTTTATTCAAAACAGCAATCATAACGCTTTGTTATAAGAAATGCTTTTATAATTTTAAACAGCGATTATAACGCTGTTTTTGTAAGGAATGCTTTTATAAAACTAAACAGCGGTTTTAGCGCTGTTGTTAAAATAGAGGTTGTAAATCTATACAGCAATTTTAGACGCTGCTGTTATAATAACTGTTTTAATAGCAATTTTAATGCTATGGTTATGATAAGTGTTCTATAATGCTAGATAGCGGTTTTAACGCTGTTGTTAAAAGAAATGTTTGGTTTAAAGTCGTGAGTTCTGACTATTTCGAAGTTAAGAATGTCGTTCAGTTAAGGTCTGAGAGGTAATTATACCCCAACTTGACTGACTGCATTATTGACGGAGAAAGGGTTAAGGCTCGATAGCAAGGGTTGGATAGTGATATCGTTAGTTAACGAATGATTTATGATTTGAGTTATAATAACGATGTTTATAACATCAGTTAATTCAAAGGATTTAGAAATGTTTTCTAACTGGAGTAAAAGATATTTTCTCAATAAAGGAATTATATATATTGGAAATGTTTTCCAATAATCGAGAGAGGAAATAGAGCTTTGAAAGAACACGAAAGATGGGAAATGGAAATTGGAAATGATAATGTAATAAAGAAGTAATATAAAAAGGGGCCCAGTGTTGTTTGATGTTTGATTGATAGAATTTCCATTTGAAAATAGAACCGTTGATTGTATGGATGTTTCTTTGATAGTTAAATCACCGACTATCAAAGTTTTATTTTTTTATACCTCCGTTGTCAACATGGAGAGACCGGGATCAGATTTGATATCTGAAAACCACTCCGTATTGGCGTAAGCGTATGAAGCAACTTATGCTGAAGAAAATTGAAGACGGAGTTATGCAAGGGCTATCCTGTTTATGGGTTAGTGCCTTCGGTTTGTCCAGACCCAGGACAACTTGTATGGACGAATGTCTGACAGAGTATTTCCAAAGGAGGTTACGTACGTTGATTTCTTCAAACGTACGAAGTTGGAGGCATAAAAGGGAAGCTTCTTTAGCCTAACAATCTGAGTATTTTTGTGGGAATCAATTAGTGATTTCCGATGGATCTGACGATGTGGCATTCAAAGTGAATGATGGCCAGATGTTCTGGAAGATAATTCAAACCTCAAGCCTCACAACCCGGAAGTGGACAAAAATCGGGCAGGCAGCATGGCTATGTGGGTCGCACCCATTAGGATGTATGATCACCTATCTAGAGAAATTCCTTTTGTTCTTAAATCTATCGATGCTGTCCCTTATCGGGAGGCGGTTGCTGATCCCAACCGTCGGTGGTATACATTCGATACACTCAAGCGAAATGAGTGGTCGGTCATGTGTGGGCCGGGTTGCAAGATGTTCTTGTTGAACCCAGTGTATTTGCCTCTAGAGATACACGTTCGGAAGGTGGTCCCATATTTTGTCAAGTTGGAATCCAATCTCCAATAAGCGCCTGCGAGTTTGATTGTATATTATATATGTAGAGTGTGAGATGCAAGCGTTCTACTAGATTTTAATTACTTGTGATTAGACATTATTATAATATCAGATAATATATGATTTCCAAAGTGTTTTGGGTTATCGTAAGGTAAAAACCATCCGTGTTTATGTGTGGATTGGTCTTACGATTATCATTTCTTTGAAAGGATTTTTGAAAGTTAAAAAATGGTTGGAGTTTACTCACACCAGTCCCATGACTGACCCAGAGTTTATTTTGTTTGTTTTCCCTAAACTCTTGGGTGCCCAAATTTGTACGGGCAGTCAAGTAGTCGGGATTTTACAGATTCACTTGGAGAAGCTTGAAGCAGGAGGCTTCACCAGTTAGCTATAGACCATCATATTTTCCGCTGTGTATTTTGTTGTATCTGGAAACAGGTGTTTATAACTGTTCCAGGGATAATCGTTGTGCTCTGATAATGGTATGTATATACAAATACTGATTTGTGCTTCAAAGTTATATTATCTAATATATTTTATTCGTTCCGCTGTAAGTTTGTGATCTTCGTTTTCTTCTATTCTAATAATTCTTTCTTTCTATTTCTCATCCTCTAACTTCTTTCTAAAAATGATACGTATTTCTGTACAATTTGAGTTGGACGTGTGGTGTTATTAGTCGACTCAAAGGGTACGGATTTGCGGGTCGTTTCAACTGTATTTGTACTAAGTATGATCCTGTATACTGTGTAACTCTGATGATTTCGTTTATCCAGTGTATTATTTGTTCATTATCTGGTGTATTTATTTAATTCTGTTCTGCTATTATCTGTTTATGTGTTATATTCCAAAGATTACCCTTGACACCGTCGTACGGGATTTTGGGGTCGTCACAATAATTGTATTTGTGGCATAAGAAACAAAATTAAAGCTGCTTTTCCAAAACTATCTTAGAAAACATCCCAACTGCGACCATCATATGAAGCTGTACTAAAAATAAAGTGGTAAGTGTTTCCACGTTTTGTATGTTCACTTTAGGTTAGTCTCTTGTACAAAAATACAATACTATTACACTAAGAAAAGAAGAAAAAAAGTATGCAATGTGAGCTATGACCAAATTTGCATGTTGAAAGATTTAAATTAGGGTTAGCTACTTTGACAAACATAAAAAGTGTCACTGGTCGATTGGTTTTGATTCTATCATCTCTTACGTCATTTTTAGCCAAGTTAACTTATTTTGGTGATGAAATTTTGTATTAAACTGGAAAAGTAGATGTTTATAAATTAGAAACAGAAATTTAAATAGTACCAATATTTAGTGCGGTTGAGCCAAGGTTTTTTTTTGTTCTTGGAAAGCAGGTAGCAACCGCTTTTAGTCAATTAGTGTTGAAAAAATGAGTACTCTGCATTTTGGACTTATAACTGAGCTAAAAATGCAAGTATATATTTTTAGCATGGCACCACAGGTGTGCCAGTAGGCAACAAATGGGGTAGAATTGCATGAGTAACATATATTTTTTGAACCCATGCTTAGCAGTAATTCCAATTTTAAACTCTATTAATTTTATGATCTGAACTTACAACTTGATTTACTTGAAAGACAGATTTTTCTTTTTAATATGTGAAATGGGTAATATTTTTAGTTACTTATGTAATTTAAATTTTAAATTGACTTGTAAAGTACAAATATAACATATTTTACATTTTTCAATGTGTTTACTTAAATTTATTTTTCTTGAATTTGTATATTTTTTATCAACTTTGATATTTTTTTTCAAAATTTATTTTCTAGTTTTAAATACTAAAATATTAAATTTTCATTTACTTAATTTTACATCGTGAATCTTTTGCTTATTACTTTCTGATATTTGAAACGATAACCTTTAATTTTAACCTATGTACCTTTTAAATATGAAGGTTCGATCTTCTATCTAATTCTAAATTTTAAAAATATTCATCTTTGAGTACTTAAAGTAATTAACAAAATTTTACTCATAATAGATTCTAAGTTGAAATGATTGCTATACTTGAATTAAGTATACTTCTATTATCAATATATCATATTTTTTTCTAATTATAATTTCTAGAGATTGAAATTTTAGAGTTTCGGTTTTCCTGATTGTAAAGTTTCCAGACTGAACCTATGAGTTTGTAAATTCAAATTTGAAATCAAAATTTCAACTTAAGAAAAAAATCAAAAATACATCATAATAGGTCATGTCGTGTCAAAAAAAATTCAGTTTTAGTGACACAAAAGATTGTTTTACAGATCACATGTTATGTTTGAAGTATGTACCAAATATTGTTGGTCGATGACTAAATTTGAAGCTGGTTGCTGGAAAAAGAAAACATGTTTTCAATAAATTGTTATGAAGGAGTTTTACAATATTTAGCAATACTATAGATTGCAATGCATGTATAATATTTCAGAACGTGACTGATTTGAGTACTTCAACACTATGCATTGAGAATTATTTAAAATAAAATAAAATATCAGAGCATCGTAAATGTATTGCATCAGTAATGATTTTGTACAACATTATAGAAACAATACACAAAGAATCATTATATCCTTCAAATTTATGTAGAAGCTTAGTTTGTTGCTTGTATTTAACTATAGAGTAAAGTATATATAAAAAGCAAATATAACTTTTTACTAAATACCGAATGCATGGATAAAAAGCATTATAATCTTAAGAACACAATGAATCACTACCAAAGGAGTTTAGTACTGTAATTATTTCTCCTGCAACTACTATTTTATTTTAGTTAATAGGAAGGCAACTAAGTTACTATTCCACAATAATTACAAAACTTTCATTTTTTATCATAACTGTAATTTAGTTCTACATACTAATCATGAAAACTATAATATTAAAAATCTTAAAATTAGCATATTTAAATTTGTACCATATGTTAAAACCTTAAACATTATTAAGTTTTACTTTTATTGACAAATAAAATAATTTTTTCTTTTAACTTAGCATTAAAAAAGTGAGGTACATACCATTGGTCTCGCTTGAGGTATATTTGTGGGAATCAGGACTCCAACATCATAATGTTAGAATTTGTGATACAATATTTCCATTTGTAGAAGATTTGGAAGATATTATTGATTACGGTGATACAATATTTCCATTTAGAGAAGATTTGGGAAATATTGTTAATTTGAGTAGTATAATATTTCCAACTGTAGAAGATTTGGAAGATATTAGAAAATTTATTGCTTTTTCATTAAAATTAGTCAGGACAATAAATTACCTGCATAAGTGGAAGAATGTGAAGAAGTTTCTTTTGGGATATTTATAGCGACCCGAACTCCCCCGGTAAGGAAAGCCCAGATTGAGACGAGAACAACACACATCGGAACGCAGACAGAAGAACATTTCATTGTTTATTACAACAATTCCATCAGAATACAAGAATATATAGAGTATGAATGAATAAAATACATTAGATAAATATCAGATATTACAATAATTTACATAGCAGCGGAAAATAATACAAAACACAACTGGAAGTAGTACACGGATACAGAGCTTTTCGAGCATCATTCCAGCTGTAAATCAAGATCCTGTGAATATAAATCTGCAAAACCAAAACTACTAGCTGCCCGTGTCAAAATAAGGGCACCTAGAGTTTAGGTTGAAACAATAAACTCCAGGTCAGTCATGTGACTGGTGTGAGAACTAAAACAGTTATTAATCTTTATTTTAAAGTTAGGTAAATCAAGGGACCAAGCCGTATAACACGGAACGGGTTTCCTCCCAAGAATACCAGTGCTTAAAACAAACAGCGCAATGCTAAATAAACAAAAATTAAGCTATTATAAGACCCAGGTCCTATCACACAATGCAACGCAAGCCGGAGGATAGGGTTTTTACCATATAATAGCCAAAGCATGATTGACACGTTTAAAACAAATCATTTGATACTATTATAAGTGTATAGTGTCAAAACAATTTCAATCATAAATATCAATCATAGGCGGCATGGGTACCATCTATCATGTCGCCATACTGGTTCTACAATTAAAACCGCAATATCACGTATTGGAAATTGGATTTCCGTCATGAGTCGAGGCAAGGGGGCAAGCTCCTCTCCGATTCGAGACACTCTAGCAAATGTCTCAGGACCCCACTATGATCCTTTGGAACCTCCAAGGCCGGTCGTACCTTACTTTTGAGGATTAATTATTCCTGAACACACGTTTCCCGGTCCTATAGGACCTATAATCGAGGCACCTCGCATCCAACAACCACACAGGTGAAAAGTATATAAATATCAGCCAGTTTAAGCACTGACACCACCCATAGCTAGAAAGAAACGTCGTGCAATTCTTGGGTCCTTATCCCGTTTTGACTCATACCGAGGTGTGAGGCTCGCAAATTCACGCTATACACAAAGCTATGCCACACAGGCTGTGCTTTGATCATCAACCACAAGACTTTGCTTTTCAACAGAAGCCTTGATCAATTGCCACTTACGCGTTCCACACTGGCAATTCACTCCATGCGAGTGATATCCATCGATATACAACCTCTTAGCTCGTACGTCTCAGAGAAGGGCGTTAATGTAACGACCCGTGTTTTTCGACCATTTGAATATGAATATTTAAATTAGTTTTAAATATTATATTGGGAATATTAATGAAATTTAATATTGAATTCGCTATTTAGAACGAAGTTGAACGTTATAATTTATATATAATATAATTCGAGCTCGAAAATGGCATGCAGTTCGTAAATTAGAGTTTTGAACTTCAACTGAGAATACAGGATTCGATATAAGGCGGATTTCTGTGAAACAAGACACGTTGGGAGCGTGTTGACGATAGTTTTCATATGAAAGAGAAAAATCCAGATTCCGTGTTATAAATAGTAAATTATGGCTAAATCAAATTTTGAAATAGTCGCTATGGAAAATCGTTATTAAATTATAGGCCTTTAAAATGGCCGTTTTGCAAACGGACTCAGATTTCGACGAAATTAGTTTCATTAGAACTGTATCGCTAAATTATTGTACGGTGGTGAATTGTGTGGAAAACCGATATCGTATGTGACCACGGTAGCCGTAAACGCCCGTTCAATTTCTATAGCGCGTATTTAAATAAATAAAGGGACATTCGAGTGTAACTAGAGCAGACGATCGAATTAGACCGCGAAACCAGTTCCGTTGAGTTCGTATCGTCGATTAGTGTCAGGATAGGTATATAGTTTGTTATTTTTAGAGATCGGGAAAAATTAACGTTAAAAAGGGTAGGGCGGTTCGGGTAAAAACAGCCTATCGGGCAAACAGTCTCAGAATGCGACGAAATTAGTGTCGTTTGGTTCATATCGAAAAGTTATTGTCGATGTTCGCAGTTTCAAGTGGATTTGATTTATCTGGTGACTGTGGAAAAATTTAACGCGTGTTCATTTCTGGTTTTATAAAGGAAAAATATTCATACGACCTCGGATCGCGATGAAACTTGTCTCATTGGGTCCGGAATACTTTCTTATACCAAGATTAGCCTTTTTATCAGTAAACAGAAGTCGTTTGTGGTGGTTCCTGCGTGATACTTCATCGTCAAGTTCATTATAATATAAAATACATAATTAAACCTTAAGAAATGAAATAAGAGGCTACCCCTATTTTTCAGCTATTATGCAGGCCTCTTATAAACACTGAACGTTGATTTCCTTTTTGCTTCAATCCTACGATATGACCTTTCTTTTCAGTACCCTGTATATTTCTTGTCTACCCATTTGCATACACCATGCCGACCAAGCTTTATTTTGAGAATCCTATACTGTGCCGCTACCATATTAAGCTACAGCCCTACCTTTTGTATTTTCTTTTCAGCATTAAAACGTGCCGACCAAGCTTTTCTTGGAACCCACAAAAGCATACAGCTACATATCTATGGCTCGCAACCTTATATACTCTAAACGACTTGGCCACCACGTCGTCCACTCCTATATAATGGCTCGCTCCATTCGTTTCTTGCTCATCTTCCAGAAATGGCAGAAAACAAATCCTCCTCGCACTCTTCCTCTATAAAAAAAAAAAGAGAGAGAGAGAAAAAAAGAAATAAGGAACTGGAGCGAGAAGAGGAAGAAAGCAGTAGGAGGGGGACGTGGGAAAACTGTGGTGTGGAGGAAAGAAGCAAGACTTGAGTGGAAGGCGAGGTTGAGCATGGTGCTTGAAGTAACGGGAAGGGAGCAAGGCGCGGACCAGAAATGAAGTGAACGAGAGGGATAAGGAGGTGGACTCTTCGGCCTTGTTTAAAAAGAAAAAAAAGAAAAAAAATTATAATGCGGAAGGAATAAAGAAATGGGCAGCGGCAAAAACGTGAGGAGAGCGCAGCGCCTTATGGGAAAGAAGACAGCATGGTATCGACAGTATTTTCATATATAATTAGTCTGACTAATGAACTATTGATTAAAAGATTAATTATATAATTAAAAGTTAATTAAGTTGATTAATTGAATTAAAATTGTATAGATTAAAATGTTGATAATTTCTTATCTATAGGTTGGAATCCGGTGAAGCAAATTGCGTTAAGATCGCGGTGACGGATCATAGATTATGGAACTGTGTTGAACTGAGACGGAGATAGCTGGAGTTCATAATTAAACACTGTTTAATTTGATTATAATCGAACCGCGTCAGCAATAAACAAAGCAAAGTGAGTTAAACTCACTCAGTTACCCTTTTTATATTTTATATAAATTGGGTATTTTTATTTTGTGTGCTCTGCTTGCCAATAATTGACTGTTTGCTAGTTATACAGTTGTTTGATGATTTAACTGATGAAATTAAACTGTGTTTAATTTCAGTAAAATTCCAAATCGTTATTTTAACGGTTGGTTCCAATAAAGGTAACTCACCTTATTGGTCACGTTTATTTGTAAACGTGTTTTAAATGGTTGAACTGTTTGCGGTTGATGTTGAATGGTTGCTATTTAGTGTTATCAGTTAAACAAAACTGAACGGCCTGATTTGAGATAACCATTTGAATACAGGGAAGAACAGGTTGGAGGGATCCAACCGGATTCCTCAAATGTATTATTTATTTTCATATGATCATATATGAACTGATATGTTTGTGTGATTGATTTGATGGTTGATTATTGACTGGATATTCAACATCTGTTTGGTTTAAACCAATGGGCGATATTGGTTAAGTGTTTGGCAGAGTATGGCCTTTAAAACCAATCGAGTTATAGATATTGATTCACCGACAGGTGAATCGATAGAGTTGAGGTTATAAAATTTATTTTATAACCAGAGTTAGATTTGAATTATATTATTTGAATAAAAGTTATTTAAGAGAAATAAATAAATATTTTATTTGTTTAAGACTTTGATTTGTTATGAATTTATTTTGCAAAGCAAATGCTGATGTTAATCAGATTTACCAGTTGAAGAATAAGAAATGAATTAAAGGGTTAAACCTTGGAAAATTTGTTTTGTAAATAAAACAAATAATTAGAATCTATTTAAATTAATCATATTTTTGATTAATTTAAAGCGAGGATTGTTGAAATCGGTTAATGAGATAATCAAGTTTTTGAGTTAATTAAATCGACCGTTTGGAATTAGAATTGTTTATCAAGTTAATGTGTTTTGACTAAAATAGTTAAATGAATATTGTTGAATTTAAATAAGGATTTAAAAAGGGATTTAGTAGTTAATTTAGATAATAAAGGGATTAACTACTAAAGTAGTTAATGTTTGAAATAAGTTATTATTTTAATTAATGATAAAGTTAGGAATACATTTTTTGGGAATTCATTTAAAAAGGTTACCGAATGTGAGATGCAAGCCAATTGAATGGTGAAAAGAAATAAACGTACACAATTATATGAATTAAGTGAAAGGAGATTACGATAAAAGGGTTATTATAAACCAGAGGTTTTAAGTGAGATTTAAAGTGTAAAGCGTTAACTTTACATTAACGTTACGTGAGAATGAAATCAAGTAGAAATGGGACAAGGGAAATAAGATCTCCAAAGTGGATAAGGGTTGAAAATAATGGAAGGAGATCGGTAGAAAGTGCAATTTGGGGATAAAGAAATGGGTCATAAGATTGTATAAATAAAACCAATTTATAAATGGGATTTGTTTTGAGACTGGAGTGGAATTTTGGTGTTGGATTAAAACTGATATTTATCTGAGGATAAGAATGTTGTTGATCAAGGTCTGAGAGGTAATTAAAATACCCCAACTTGAACCACATCAGGATTATCTGAAGATAGTATTAGTTGGTAATCGTAAGTGACGTTAGTGGATATGTTTTGAAATCTAAACAGCGATTTTAGCGCTGTTGTTATAGTATATGTTTTGTAAATCTAATATAGCGATTGTAGCGCTTTTGCTATAGTAAATGGGTTGTAAACCTAAACAGCGATTATAGCGCTGTTGTTTTGTAAATCTAAATAGTAATTATAACGCTATTGTTATAACATATGTGTTATAAATTTCTTTGTTAAAACTAATGGATTTCCGAATTTAAAAGATGATTTGAAAGAAGATTTAGGTGGGTAATTGAATATAGTTATTCGAGATAGAATTAGCCAACATAATTATTCGGCTAAGTTGCCATTGCATACGACTGCTAGCGTAATTCGCAGGGCTGCAGATAGCCTACGGCGGTCGGATGTTTCCTGAGGAAATCAGGCGTAACCATTGTGATCGCTGCGATCTAGGGTCAAGCGAATAGATTTAAGTCGAGTATTAGTTAATCAATTAGAGTTAATCGATTAAAGTTAAATCGAAGTAGAGTTATTCAAATATCATATTTTTGAATATTAAAAGAGTTAGAAGTTTAATTTAACAAAAGTAAATCAGTTTGTTAAAGGCCAGGTGATGCTGAATACTTAACCAGTGAACTCATTGGAGTGTCATGATTTAAACACTATATATTTTGATAGTTAAAACACCGACTATCAAATCTGTCCAATGCGATTGTTGGTATGGAAAGACCGGGATCGAATTTATATTCGAAAACCATTCCGACCAACAAATACGTAAAGATCTCAGAAGATGTTAGAGATGGAGCATTGAAGACCGTGGATTTTCATAAACGGAAGAACCACTAATATTCTCTGCCTGGCAAGCAGAGATAAGCTGTGATTCTGTCGTGGTTGGAATCTACGGGATTGCAAGGACTTCTCGCTACTGATCCAGGGGGTGATTCCTATATTGGATGCAGTAGGAGAGTACCTTCGGTTCATCCTGTTCCTGGATGACGTATATGGACGAATGTCTGACAGAGTATTTCCAAAGGATCACGTACGTTGATTTCTCCAAACGTACGATAGTTGTTGGCAGAGATTTGCCGTTCTCTTAGCTTCCAGCTAGAGTATTTTTGTGGATATCAATTAGTGATATCGGACGGATCTGACGATGTGGCATTCAAAGTGAATGATGACCAGGTGTTCAAAGGTAAATCTAAACCTCAAGCCTCATCAACCGGAAGATGACAAAAATCGGGCAGGCAGCATGGCTATGTGGGTCGCTCCCATTAGGGTGTATGATCACCTATCTAGAGGAAATCCTATTTGCTTCTTTAATCTATGTTTCGATGCTGTCCCTTATCGGGAGACGGTTGCTGATCCCAACCGTCGGTGATATACATTCGATACACTCAAGCGAAATGAGTGGTCGGTCATGTGAGGGCCGGGTTGCAAGAAGTTCTTGTTGAACCTAGTGTATTCGTCTCTAGAGATACACTATCGGAAGGTGGACCCATACCTTGTCAAGTTGGAATCAAATCTCCAATAAGCGCCCGCGGTTTTTGATTGTATACTATATATGTAGAGCGTGAGATGCAAGCGTTCTACTAGATTCTATTTACTTGTATTTAGACATTATTATAATATCAGAAAAGATATTGATTTCAAAAGTGGTTTGGGTTATCGTAAGGTAAAAACCGTCCGTGTTTATGTGTGGATTTGGTCTTACGATTATCCTTTTCTTTTGAAAAGATTTTGAACTTTAAAATCATGATTGGATGATTCACCCTTATTACTGTGCGAGTTTATCTCACTCTGGTTCACCAGACTGACCCGGTGTTTTGTAAATGCTCGGGTTAGACCGGGTTGTACAGGTTCAGGTTATCGACTGTTGTGAAGAGACGAGCTGGAGGTGTTCAGACGTATGATATTATATAGCTGCTATTCCGCTGTGGGTTGTATATGGGAACAGGCTAGTATAACTGTCCCAGTGTATGATGTACTCTGATACTGTAAGTATTTTAAAGCTTTCAATAAAGATTATTTCTGTATTATATTTTGTTCCGCTGCGATGTGAGACTCTGTGTGGTGTTCTTCTTCTTCTTCTTCTATTCTAATATTTCTATCTTATCTATTCTCACCCTCTAACTTCTTTCTATTAATGATCTGGAATGTTCGATGTCTGAATGGTCAACATGGTAGTTTGATGTTGATTTTCGGAGTCGAAAATCCCGGTTCGTTACAGTGGTATCAGAGCTTAAGGTTAAGTAATTACCTTGGCTCTGTGGCGTGACTCAATAGAGATGGGGTTAGCAATACCCTAGATTGAGTTTGAGTGTATATATATGAGCGCGTATTTGTAAATTGATATAAAAACTGTTTATATTGTGTTGTTTGGTTTGTCGAGTAGTTTATGAATTCTGGTCGATACAGTAATGCAAACTGTGTCGATAAGTGTTTCTAAACTCTTGAACAGAATAATTCGACACAGTATGTTTTTGAAAGAGGGTAAATGAAATAATTTTACCCAAATTATATTTTGATATAAAAGAATGATTAATATTTGGAGTATTATAGTATATTGGATGTGTTATAATGGAATGGTTATGTAAGTAACCAATCAGAATTCCTATGGATATAATATATGGAATCAGATGAATTAAATTTGAAGATAAATCAGAATTTAGATTGAAATTGTGAAAACTTAGAAAAGTGTGAAAAAGAATTTTGGATTAAATATATGGGAATTTTAAGATCCTGGGAGATTTTAATTTTGGTTTACAAGCATCTTGAATGATATTTTGAAATAAATTTCAAAATGGAAGTGTTAAATATGATTTAATAAGTGATATAGTATTGAACTCACTTCAATAGCTGGAAAATAGATTCCGAGGATGATCCGGACATCATCGGTGTTCATTTTCGAGTTGTAAGTGACGGATTACTAACAAAGATTTTGTTTAAAATTGCTTTGAGAAAAACAAGTTGTTTTGAATCCTGAAAAGGAATATTTGACTTTGGAAAGAACTGAACTATTTAAAAACTCCCAGGAAAATTGTTTGAACAAAAGCAAAATTAAATAAAAGTTTGTGAAAGCAAATATGGATTGAATTGAAATCGATTAACTGGAAATTGAATCGGGAGATAATATATCGAGTAGAATCATATTTTGAAATTTGTGAGACAAGAATCTGAAATAGTGTTGGTTGGAATTGATGATGGATGATGATTGAGTTAAGAATGAGATTCGGCTTGGATGCATGAAGGATTTGGTTTTGAGGATAAAGTTGGAATTTTGGGGATGCATTTGTATATGCTAACAGGGTGGCAGACGGGAAAAGATATAGTGATATGCCCGACAAAAAGGTACAAGTTTATTTTATATGGGGTTTGGTGATTTATGAGCCTATTTGGCAAGCCGCTTGGCTGTTTCATTTTCTTTTGAAGTGGAGAAGGCCTAGAGAGGCGAGTTGGAGTTGTACTGATTGAGCCGTACAGAGGAGGTGCTGACGAAATTTTTCGAAAATTTAAAGTGTTAGAAAGTTTTCGATATTTTTGAAAATATCTATTTACAGTATTGAATTGGTTTCTAATTTAATATAAAACTAGATTTGAAATTAATAAGTTTATAACGTTCATTCTTACCTTAGCAATTTCGAGGACGAAATTATTTTAAGGGGGGAAGAATGTAACGACCCGTGTTTTTCGACCATTTGAATATGAATATTTAAATTAGTTTTAAATATTATATTGGGAATATTAATGAAATTTAATATTGAATTCGCTATTTAGAACGAAGTTGAACGTTATAATTTATATATAATATAATTCGAGCTCGAAAATGGCGTGCAGTTCGTAAATTAGAGTTTTGAACTTCAACTGAGAATACAGGATTCGATATAAGGCGGATTTCTGTGAAACAAGACACGTTGGGAGCGTGTTGACGATAGTTTTCATATGAAAGAGAAAAATCCAGATTCCGTGTTATAAATAGTAAATTATGGCTAAATCAAATTTTGAAATAGTCGCTATGGAAAATCGTTATTAAATTATAGGCCTTTAAAATGGCCGTTTTGCAAACGGACTCAGATTTCGACGAAATCAGTTTCATTAGAACCATATCGCTAAATTATTGTACGGTGGTGAATTGTGTGGAAAACCGATATCGTATGTGACCACGGTAGCCGTAAACGCCCGTTCAATTTCTATAGCGCGTATTTAAATAAATAAAGGGACATTCGAGTGTAACTAGAGCAGACGATCGAATTAGACCGCGAAACCAGTTCCGTTGAGTTCGTATCGTCGATTAGAGTCAGGATAGGTATATAGTTTGTTATTTTTAGAGATCGGGAAAATTGACGTTAAAAAGGGTAGGGCGGTTCGGGGTAAAAACAGCCTATCGGGCAAACAGTCTCAGAATGCGACGAAATTAGTGTCGTTGGGTTCATATCGAAAAGTTATTGTCGATGTTCGCAGTTTCAAGTGGATTTGATTTATCTAGTGACTGTGGAAAAATTTAACGCGTGTTCATTTCTGGTTTTATAAAGGAAATTTTTTCATACGACCTCGGATCGCGATGAAATTTGTCTCATTGGGTCCGGAATACTTTCTTATACCAAGATTAGCCTTTTTATCAGTAAACAGAAGTCGTTTGTGGTGGTTCCTGCGTGATACTTCATCGTCAAGTTCACTATAATATAAAATACATAATTAAACCTTAAGAAATGAAATAAGAGGCTACCCCTATTTTTCAGCTATTATGCAGGCCTCTTATAAACACTGAACGTTGATTTTCTTTTTGCTTCAATCCTACGATATGACCTTTCTTTTCAGTACCCTGTATATTTCTTGTCTACCCATTTGCATACACCATGCCGACCAAGCTTTATTTTGAGAATCCTATACTGTGCCGCTACCATATTTAGCTACAGCCCTACCTTTTGTATTTTCTTTTCAGCATTAAAACGTGCCGACCAAGCTTTTCTTGGAACCCACAAAAGCATACAGCTACATATCTATGGCTCACAACCTTATATACTCTAAACGACTTGGCCACCACGTCGTCCACTCCTATATAATGGCTCGCTCCATTCGTTTCTTGCTCATCTTCCAGAAATGGCAGAAAACAAATCCTCCTCGCACTCTTCCTCTAAAAAAAAAAAAAAACAGAGAGAGAAAAGAAGAAATAAGGAACTGGAGCGAGAAGAGGAAGAAAGCAGTAGGAGGGGGACGTGGGAAAACTGTGGTGTGGAGGAAAGAAGCAAGACTTGAGTGGAAGGCGAGGTTGAGCATGGTGCTTGAAGTAACGGGAAGGGAGCAAGGCGCGGACCAGAAATGAAGTGAACGAGAGGGATAAGGAGGTGGACTCTTCGGCCTTGTTTAAAAAGAAAAAAAAGAAAAAAAAATTATAATGCGGAAGGAATAAAGAAATGGGCAGCGGCAAAAACGTGAGGAGAGCGCAGCGCCTTGTGGGAAAGAAGACAGCATGGTATCGACAGTATTTTCATATATAATTAGTCTGACTAATGAACTATTGATTAAAAGATTAATTATATAATTAAAAGTTAATTAAGTTGATTAATTGAATTAAAATTGTATAGATTAAAATGTTGATAATTTCTTATCTATAGGTTGGAATCCGGTGAAGCAAATTGCGTTAAGATCGCGGTGACGGATCATAGATTATGGAACTGTGTTGAACTGAGACGGAGATAGCTGGAGTTCATAATTAAACACGGTTTAATTTGATTATAATCGAACCGCGTCAGCAATAAACAAAGCAAAGTGAGTTAAACTCACTCAGTTACCCTTTTTATATTTTATATAAATTGGGTATTTTTATTTTGTGTTCTCTGCTTGCCAATAATTGACTGTTTGCTAGTTATACAGTTGTTTGATGATTTAACTGATGAAATTAAACTATGTTTAATTTCAGTAAAATTCCAAATCGTTATTTTAACGGTTGGTTCCAATAAAGGTAACTCACCTTATTGGTCACGTTTATTTGTAAACGTGTTTTAAATGGTTGAACTGTTTGCGGTTGATGTTGAATGGTTGCTATTTAGTGTTATCAGTTAAACAAAACTGAACGGCCTGATTTGAGATAACCATTTGAATACAGGGAAGAACAGGTTGGAGGGATCCAACCGGATTCCTCAAATGTATTATTTATTTTCATATGATCATATATGAACTGATCTGTTTGTGTGATTGATTTGATGGTTGATTATTGACTGGATATTCAACATCTGTTTGGTTTAAACCAATGGGCGATATTGGTTAAGTGTTTGGCAGAGTATGGCCTTTAAAACCAATCGAGTTATAGATATTGATTCACCGACAGGTGAATCGATAGAGTTGAGGTTATAAAATTTATTTTATAACCAGAGTTAGATTTGAATTATATTATTTGAATAAAAGTTATTTAAGAGAAATAAATAAATATTTTATTTGTTTAAGACTTTGATTTGTTATGAATTTATTTTGCAAAGCAAATGCTGATGTTAATCAGATTTACCAGTTGAAGAATAAGAAATGAATTAAAGGGTTAAACCTTGGAAAATTTGTTTTGTAAATAAAACAAATAATTAGAATCTATTTAAATTAATCATATTTTTGATTAATTTAAAGCGAGGATTGTTGAAATCGGTTAATGAGATAATCAAGTTTTTGAGTTAATTAAATCGACCGTTTGGAATTAGAATTGTTTATCAAGTTAATGTGTTTTGACTAAAATAGTTAAATGAATATTGTTGAATTTAAATAAGGATTTAAAAAGGGATTTAGTAGTTAATTTAGATAATAAAGGGATTAACTACTAAAGTAGTTAATGTTTGAAATAAGTTATTATTTTAATTAATGATAAAGTTAGGAATATATTTTTTGGGAATTCATTTAAAAAGGTTACCGAATGTGAGATGCAAGCCAATTGAATGGTGAAAAGAAATAAACGTACACAATTATATGAATTAAGTGAAAGGAGATTACGATAAAAGGGTTATTATAAACCAAAGGTTTTAAGTGAGATTTAAAGTGTAAAGCGTTAACTTTACATTAACGTTACGTGAGAATGAAATCAAGTAGAAATGGGACAAGGGAAATAAGATCTCCAAAGTGGATAAGGGTTGAAAATAATGGAAGGAGATCGGTAGAAAGTGCAATTTGGGGATAAAGAAATGGGTCATAAGATTGTATAAATAAAACCAATTTATAAATGGGATTTGTTTTGAGACTGGAGTGGAATTTTGGTGTTGGATTACAACTGATATTTATCTGAGGATAAGAATGTTGTTGATCAAGGTCTGAGAGGTAATTAAAATACCCCAACTTGAACCACATCAGGATTATCTGAAGATAGTATTAGTTGGTAATCGTAAGTGACGTTAGTGGATATGTTTTGAAATCTAAACAGCGATTTTAGCGCTGTTGTTATAGTATATGTTTTGTAAATCTAATATAGCGATTGTAGCGCTTTTGCTATAGTAAATGGGTTGTAAACCTAAACAGCGATTATAGCGCTGTTGTTTTGTAAATCTAAATAGTAATTATAACGCTATTGTTATAACATATGTGTTATAAATTTCTTTGTTAAAACTAATGGATTTCCGAATTTAAAAGATGATTTGAAAGAAGATTTAGGTGGGTAATTGAATATAGTTATTCGAGATAGAATTAGCCAACATAATTATTCGGCTAAGTTGCCATTGCATACGACTGCTAGCGTAATTCGCAGGGCTGCAGATAGCCTACGGCGGTCGGATGTTTCCTGAGGAAATCAGGCGTAACCATTGTGATCGCTGCGATCTAGGGTCAAGCGAATAGATTTAAGTCGAGTATTAGTTAATCAATTAGAGTTAATCGATTAAAGTTAAATCGAAGTAGAGTTATTCAAATATCATATTTTTGAATATTAAAAGAGTTAGAAGTTTAATTCAACAAAAGTAAATCAGTTTGTTAAAGGCCAGGTGATGTTGAATACTTAACCAGTGAACTCATTGGAGTGTCATGACTTAAACACTATATATTTTGATAGTTAAAACACCGACTATCAAATCTGTCCAATGCGATTGTTGGTATGGAAAGACCGGGATCGAATTTATATTCGAAAACCATTCCGACCAACAAATACGTAAAGATCTCAGAAGATGTTAGAGATGGAGCATTGAAGACCGTGGATTTTCATAAATGGAAGAACCACTAATATTCTCTGCCTGGCAAGCAGAGATAAGCTGTGATTCTGTCGTGGTTGGAATCTACGGGATTGCAAGGACTTCTCGCTACTGATCCAGGGGGTGATTCCTATATTGGATGCAGTAGGAGAGTACCTTCGGTTCATCCTATTCCTGGATGACGTATATGGACGAATGTCTGACAGAGTATTTCCAAAGGATCACGTACGTTGATTTCTCCAAACGTACGATAGTTGTTGGCAGAGATTTGCCGTTCTCTTAGCTTCCAGCTAGAGTATTTTTGTGGATATCAATTAGTGATATCGGACGGATCTGACGATGTGTTATTCAAAGTGAATGATGACCAGGTGTTCAAAGGTAAATCTAAACCTCAAGCCTCATCAACCGGAAGATGACAAAAATCGGGCAGGCAGCATGGCTATGTGGGTCGCTCCCATTAGGGTGTATGATCACCTATCTAGAGGAAATCCTATTTGCTTCTTTAATCTATGTTTCGATGCTGTCCCTTATCGGGAGACGGTTGCTGATCCCAACCGTCGGTGATATACATTCGATACACTCAAGCGAAATGAGTGGTCGGTCATGTGTGGGCCGGGTTGCAAGAAGTTCTTGTTGAACCCAGTGTATTCGTCTCTAGAGATACACTATCGGAAGGTGGACCCATACCTTGTCAAGTTGGAATCAAATCTCCAATAAGCGCCCGTGGTTTTTGATTGTATACTATATATGTAGAGCGTGAGATGCAAGCGTTCTACTAGATTCTATTTACTTGTATTTAGACATTATTATAATATCAGAAAAGATATTGATTTCAAAAGTGGTTTGGGTTATCGTAAGGTAAAAACCGTCCGTGTTTATGTGTGGATTTGGTCTTACGATTATCCTTTTCTTTTGAAAAGATTTTGAACTTTAAAATCATGATTGGATGATTCACCCTTATTACTGTGCGAGTTTATCTCACTCTGGTTCACCAGACTGACCCGGTGTTTTGTAAATGCTCGGGTTAGACCGGGTTGTACAGGTTCAGGTTATCGACTGTTGTGAAGAGACGAGCTGGAGGTGTTCAGACGTATGATATTATATAGCTGCTATTCCGCTGTGGGTTGTATATGGGAACAGGCTAGTATAACTGTCCCAGTGTATGATGTACTCTGATACTGTAAGTATTTTAAAGCTTTCAATAAAGATTATTTCTGTATTATATTTTGTTCCGCTGCGATGTGAGACTCTGTGTGGTGTTCTTCTTCTTCTTCTATTCTAATATTTCTATCTTATCTATTCTCACCCTCTAACTTCTTTCTATTAATGATCTGGAATGTTCGATGTCTGAATGGTCAACATGGTAGTTTGATGTTGATTTTCGGAGTCGAAAATCCCGGTTCGTTACAGTTAAGCAAGAGAATAAATTCTCCGCCGCCAAACAGATGTATATTTAATAGAGATCAATCAACACAGAATAAAATCCAATGTCAGACACACAGTCCATTTACAAGTTCGTTCTGGGTCTGAACGAAACCGGAGGCACTTTCCTCGCATATCCATCAATCTCCAAGTACGTCTGGACGATCACCAATTGTTTCCTTCATCTTGGGTGTACAGCCCAATCAAGATCATCAGTATTTACCCAAACGATGTGAAGACTTCCGGTCTTCGACCACCGTCTTCAACTTCGACATCTCGTTGAATCAGTTATTCAGAATGGGTAGAAACCCGACCTTTCTGAATAACCCACGTATATAATAAACAAATGTTACACAAACACAACAAACGCCTCATTCCAATTCAGAATATTCTTTTATTCATAAAATCACATTCTTAGGGAAAGGTTCCCATTAATTTTATCCAAGATAAATTCTTCTAAATTTATTCTTTAATCTTCCTTTGGATATCATTTCAAACCAAATTATGGTTTTCCAAACTAGTCGGGATTAGCGAACCACAACGAAGTAATTATTTATTTTATTTCCCAATCCCAACCTATTTATCCCATGGAGCAAAACTTGTAATACTCCATATCTAACATGGTGTTATCGGTAAATATTAATTACCATTTCAGGTTCAAATCTAATTAAAGATTTAACTATCGCTTTGGAGCAAAACTGGTGATACTCCATTCTCGATCACTTTCCAGATTTGATAATTTAAATTATCAATTCACATTTCAATCTAATTAAAGATTCATTAAACTCCACTTAGTTTTAACCTTTTCAAAAATCAACCCTGCTTTTAACTGGGTTAAAGAACCAATGTCTTCTAAAACACGATTCACGATAAACCTAAAATCACATTCTTTTGTTAATCGGGTTAAAGAACAGGTGTTATTCAAAACACCGCTCACGATAAACCCAAGAACCAATTCAATTCAATTCCGATTAAATATTATTTAATTGATACACTTCATTAAATCTAAATAGAAAGATTTAATCCTTTTCTCTATTGGGCTTAAGAACAGTGTTAATGAAGACACCATTCACGACAAACCCAAATCACATTTGATATTAAATACAAGGCTCTGAATAGAAAATATACCGGCTTATATTCAATATCAAATTCTGAAACCAACAAATATCGTATTGGAAATAACGATATAAAATATATCTTTCAAATTCCCATAACAATATCTGTATAGTCACGAAATCCAACATCGAAATATTCCGAAGATAATTTCGATTCAACTCTTGTCCAATTCACGTATTGGAAATTCTGATTATTTTCAAAACCACTTTCAAACTCAATTGATTTATTTCAAAAATAAATTGATTTTAATCCTAGTTCAAAACTAGTTCATTTCGATAAAAATCTATTTTTATCTTTTCAAATGTGGAATTTTTAATCCCAGTTCTTTCCAATTCACATATTATGATTTTACACAAATTATTAATATTTTTAATAATTTTATCAAGGCCCGTGCAATCGATTTCCATCAACGGCCATCGAACTGCACTTACAACGACCTTTTCTGAAATTGATTTGGACGTATCTCCAAATCCAACCGTTAGATTTCAAATTTCTAATATTCATTGGAAAGATCTTTTCGATACGAACCCAACGGTTCCGGTTTTAGGAGAATCCGACGGTCGGATCTCCCGCAACGTCAATTTGAAGTCAATGGTCGAAATTCGCGAACTGCCACAGCGCGGCGCGTTCTATTCAGGCCATTTAATATATATAATATATATGTATATATATTATATATTTCGTCGATTTCAATTCAAAACGTATTTATAATTCGTTTTAAATTCGTTTTCAAAACGATTTCAACTTCATATTCAATTTCAAATCAAAATTGAATATTCCACATCATCGATATATATATTTTCAAAATGTTATATTTTGAAATCACTTCCTTTTCGATATTCGAATAAAATCGATATAAATATCATTCGCGTCAAAATGGCGCATCACTAATCAACACGGCTTTATATATTTCAATCACTTTGTTATTCTATTCAACAAATGAATATTTATTCTATTCAACACATGAATCTATATTTCTTTCAACACTTGACTAATCTCAACAAATGAGTACTGTCAGCACGTGACTATTTTTGTTATGTAATATATTTTATAAAATTTTGATAAAGATGTTAATTTTTTTTGTTAAAATATTTTGTTCAACATATGAATCTATATTTTTTTTTTCAACACATGACTAATCTCAACAAATGAGTATTGTCAACACATGAATCTTATTTTATAATATTCTTTATTTTCTCAATTGGAATGAGGCCCAATCAATTACCATATAATGTTAATTATATGGATTCCATACAACACATGTATATAATAGCAATGATAAATAATCAACCATCATCCAAAGTGCACAACACAACTATCTGTCAACCTATTGATCGACACACAACTAATTATTGGGACTAGTGTACGTCAAATATCATCCCAATACCCGTGTGGGGTTTCAAATCAACAAACACAAATTTTATTTGTGAAGTTGGGCGATGTGTAAAATTTATCGTCCCAATCAATATCAGTCAAATGTGTGTATATAAAAAAATCGTCCGATTTGTTTATAAATATTTATTTCATTTCATATACATGTTAAAAATTCTATTTTTTTAACTATAAAATATTTTAACTATATAAATATTTTATTTCACATCACAAAATCAACAACACATCTAAATTAAACAAACAAACAAGCCGTCCATGATCTGTGGACAACGGGTGTCGGGTGCTACTAAACACCGTCTGCATCCTGGTATATATATTATAACTAGAAAAGGAAATTTAAAGTGAGAAGTTCTCACAGAGGGTTCCACTCCGTCGTGCTTTCTTTTGAACTGCTGAATCGTCTGGATTTCCTTTGCAATTCCTATGCAGTTCTTTTCACATTGTTCAAATAAAAATTATATTTTTGTTGCTTCATTTCAATATATAAAAATCATATTTTTAAATTGATCTTTCATATATAAAGATCGAATTTTTATTATCTCTATAATATAAAATTCATATTTTTTTACTTTGCTATATACATGATAAAAATCACGTTTTTTACTTCGCTACTTCATATAAAAAGATTATATTTTTACTATGCTACTCTATATAAAAATCGAATTTTTACTTTCACTTCGTATGTATAAAAATCGAATTTTACTTTACTACACATATAAAAATTATATTTTTATATCTCCAAATATATAAAAGTTATATTTTTAGCCTTTCTATAGTATAAAAATTATATTTCTAACCTCCTACTTATATCAAAATTATATTTTTCTTTTATACGTATGTAAAAATATAATCTTCCATCTCTTTTCAAAGTAAAAATCACATTTTTACCTTCGCTTCTTTGTTATAAAAATCAAATCTTTTTAAGCAAATAAAAATTTAACCTTTTTATAATTAAAAATCCTATTTTTTCCGCATATAAAAATCCATGCTTTCACTGTATAAAAAGTCAAACTTTGCATACTATTTAAACTGAAACTGAAAACTAAAATAAATGTTAATAAAAAACTTACTTTTTCATCGAAGAAAGTCGGATTACTACAGGACAAAGGGGGTTTCTTTTACTGTGTTCGGATTGGAGGGATGCGGGGTCGGAGTTGGCGGTTCAGGGCGGCGAGGGGATTGTCTGCGTGAATCGAGGAGGAGGGGGTGCTGTCAGATGGCGTCGGGGTCTGGTGAGGGCGCAGGAGGCTGGGTGGTCGGGGGATGGTCGGCGCTGACCTGCGGCGAGGCTAGGGTTTCGCGATGTGGTGGTCGTCCTCGGGTCTGGGCGCGGTTTACAAAAGAAGGAGGGGAGAGAGAGAGGGGGGAAGGACGATCGGATGGGGCTCGCCTGGAGGAGGGGAATGAACGGAGGTTGCGGCGTGGATGGGGTGGAGGAGCTGCATGGTGGAGGCGAGAGAGAGGTCCGCCATTTTTTTAGGCCGCTATTTCTGATTGGGGAAAATGAAGGTGGAGGGGGTTAAGTGTAAAGAGATTTTATTTATTTATTTATTTATTTCTCCCATAAAGTAACTTTTAAATTCGAACTCGAAGCGAGGCCCACCGACTATCGTCCCTAGCTAATTACCCCCATTCCGAACGCAATGGGATATGTATCGTAGGCTGATTCGACTGTCTCGATCAGTTTTCGTCAAAATCAAAATATAACTCTATATATTGAATTCGAACGCGCATTTCAATTTACCGAGGTCACGTACTAACTCGAAAAATTCCAGAAAAATATTTTCTAGCTTCGTATTGATGATACGGTCCTAAAAAAACTAATTTCATCGAATTCTGAGACCGTTTGAAAAATGGCCATTTTCCAGTCGATTAAAATCAACTGAAACTGCTCAAACGCGTTTTCCTTTGCCACGCTCACATATTGATTCTAAAAATTACGAATTTCGAAACCTAGCAATAATTTGACATCACGGATCCAACAAAAGTGGTTTCATCGAAATCCGAGGTCGTTTGCAAAATGGCTATTTTTAAGGGCCTGAATTCCATAGCGACTATTCAGAAAATTCCTTTGGACATAAATTTTGATTCCCGCTATGAAATTTCAATTTTTCAGATTCGTTGGAAAGATATTATCAATTAGATTCTATTATTTTTGGTTTCACTAAAATCCAGTTTATTTTGAACCCGGTATGTTCAATTGAAGTTTGAAATCGAATTATCGAACTACCGCGCCATTTTCAATTCCTTTTATAATTATAAATAAATATTTATATTCTAACGACGATCTTTATAAATATATACATTCGAATTCTATTCAAAATAAATTTCTCGTCGATATTATTTAAAATAATTCATTTTAAATATTCAAAATTCGTTAAAATTGCCAAAATAAAAATTTTAAACTGGCTCGCATTTCCGGGTTGTTACATTCTCCCCCACTTAACTTTTCGTCCTAGAAAAGGAACGAAGCCGAAAGTTGTTTAACAAATCAACTTAGCTTTCTTTATTTTGATTACGGCTTAAGTTCTTCAACTTTTCAGTTTCTAAGAACTTTTCAAAAATTTCAAAAATTTGGCTAACACTCTAAATTCCCGAAAAATTTCGCCATTACCTCCCCTGCACCGGGGACTTCGGGATATTTCATATAGCCTCCCATGACCTTCTTCAATCCAAAAGAAAAAGAAAAAGCCAAGCGGCTAGCCAATCGGCTCATAAAATCATCATCACCCAAACAAAACAGTAAATTATGGTAAACATGTACCTATTTGTCGGGCAAACAATTTTATTCTTCTGCTCTAGCCTCTTTGCTATGACCTTTTCAATGTAAGTCCATGTATATGCAAGCAAATGCGACCAATTTTCAATACGATTCAATATTCAGTTCAATTAGGCTAAATGGCTCAAAATTTCAAACAAATAGACAAACAACACAACCATTAATCAATTAGTGGATTAACGTTTCAAATTCATAATTTTGATACATATACAGAAAATCATGTTTTGATGCCAAATCACAACAATATATTCTAGCTATATTTTGGTTCTCACACCAGTCTAATGGAAATATATAGATATCACACCTTCGGAACACGAATATAAATACTGATGATGCACGTGCTATCATCAGTACCATCTCCGGGAGACTAGAGTGCGATTCTATATCTATCCAGTATATTAAAACTTCGAATATATGTTCATGACGCGTATACGCGAAATCTTTATATACTCGATTGTCCAAATTCAAAGTAAATAGATATTCAAATACGTATAAGGTTTAAATTTTCAAAACAAAGTTGTTTTCATTTGAAAAATATACTCTTCACACTCGTTCTAGGATACAATTGATCCTATCTCTAACGAGTCATTCTAATTGGATATTACTGATCCAATATCTGATGAATTCTTTCATTCGGTTCTAATGTGTCTTGTTCTCGAGCTCTGTAAACCAAAGCTCTGATACCACTCTATAACGACCCGAACTCCCCCAGTAAGGAAAGCCCAGATTGAGATGAGAACAAAACACACATCGGAATGCAGACAGGAGAACATTTCATTTTTTATTACAACAATTCCACCAGAATACAAGAATATATAGAGTATGAATGAATGAAGTACATTCGATAAATATCAGAGATTACAGTAATTTACATAGCAGCGGAAAATAATACAAAACACAACTGAAAGTAATACACGGATACAGAGCTTTCAGAGCATCGTTCCAGCTGTAAATCAGGATCCTGTGAATATAAATCTGCAAAACCAAAACTACTAGCTGCCTGTGCCAAAATAAGGGCACCCAGAGTTTAGGTTGAAACAATAAACTCCAGGTCAGTCATGTGACTGGTGTGAGAAATAAAACAGTTATTAATCTTTATTTTAAAGTTAGGTAAATCAAGGGACCACGCCGTATAACACGGAACGGGTTTCCTCCCAAGAATACAAGTGCTTAAAACTAACAACGCAATGCTAAATAAAGAAAAATGAAGCTATTATAAGACCCTTGTCCCATCACACAATGCAACGCAAGCCGGAGGATAGGGTTTTTACCTTATAATAGCCAAAGCATGCTTGATACGTTTAAAACAAATCATTTGATACTATTATAAGTGTATAGTGTCAAAACAATTTCAATCATAAATATCAATCATAGGAGGCATGGGTACCATCTATAATGTCGCCATACTGGTTCTACAATTTAAAAACGCAATATCACGTATTGGAAATTGGATTTTCGTCATGAGTCGAGGCAACGGGTAATCTCCTCTCCGATTTGAGACACTCTGGCAAATGTCTCAGGACCCCACTATGATCCTTTGGAACCTCCAAGGCTGGTTCTACCTTACTTTTGAGGATTAATTATTCCTGAACACACGTTTCCCGGTCCTATAGGACCAATAATCGAGGCGCCTCGCAACCAACAACCACACAGGTGAAAATTATATAAATGTCAGTCAGTTTAAGCACTAACACCACCCATAGCTAGAAAGAAACGTCGTGCACTCCTTAGGTCCTTATCCCGTTTTTGACTCATACCGAGGTGTGAGGCTCGCGAATTCACGCTATACACAAAGCTATGCCACACAGGCTGTGCTTTGATCATCAACCACAAAACTTTTCTTTTCAACAGAAGCCTTGATCAATTGCCACTTACGCGTGCCACACTGGCAATTCACTCCATGCGACTGATATCCATCGATATACAACCTCTGAGCTCGTACGTCTCAGAGAAGGGCGTTAAGCAAGAGAATAAATTCTCCGCCGCCAAACAGATGTATATATAATAGAGATCAATCAACACAGAATAAAATCCATTGTCAGACACACAGTCCATTTACAAGTTCGTTCTGGGTCTGAACGAAACCGGAGGCACTTTCCTCGCATATCCATCGATCTCCAAGTACGTCTGGACGATCACCAACTGTTTCCCTCATCTTGGGTGTATAGCCCAATCAAGATCATCAGTAATCACCCAAATGATGTGAAGACTTCCGGTCTTCAACCACCGTCTTCATCTTCGACATCTCGTCGAATCGGTTATTCAGAATGGGTAGAAACCTGACCTTTCTGAATAACCCACGTATATAATAAACAAATGTTACACAAACACAACAAACGCCTCATTCCAATTCAGAATATTCTTTTATTCACAAAATCACATTCTTAGGGAAAGGTTCCTATTAATTTTATCCAAGATAAATTCTTCTAAATTTATTCTTTAATCTTCCTTTGGATATCATTTCAAACCATATTATGGTTTTCCAAACTTGTCGGGATTAGCGAACCACACCGAAGTAATTATTTATTTTATTTCCCAATCCCAACCTATTTATCCCATGGAGCAAAACTGGTAATACTCCATATCTACCACCATGGTGTTATCGGTAAATATTAATGACCATTTCAGGTTCAAATCTAATTAAAGATTTAACTATCGCTTTGGAGCAAAACTGGTGATACTCCATTCTCGATCACTTTTCAGATTTGATAATTTAAATTATCAATTCACATTTCAATCTAATTAAAGATTCATTAAAACTCCACTTAGTTTTAACCTTTTCAAAAATCAATCCTGCCTTTAACTGGGTTAAAGAACGAATGTCATCTAAAACACGATTCACGATAAACCCAAAATCACATTCTATTGTTAGTCGGGTTAAAGAACAGGTGTTATTCAAAACACCGCTCATGATAAACCCAAGAATCAATTCAAATTCAATTCCAATTAAATATTATTTAATTGATACACTTCATTAAATCTAAATATAAAGATTTAATCCTTTTCTCTATTGGGCTTAAGAACAATGTTAATGAAGACACCATTCACGACAAACCCAAATCACATTTGATATTAAATACAAGGCTCTGAATAGAAAATATACCGGCTTATATTCAATATCAAATTCTGAAACCAACAAATATCGTATTGGAAATAACGATATAAAATATATCTTTCAAATTCCCATAACAATATCTGTATAGTCACGAAATCCAACATCTAAATATTCCGAAGATAATTTCGATTCAACTCCAGTCCAATTCACGTATTGGAAATTCTGATTATTTTCAAAACCACTTTCAAACTCAATTTATTTATTTCAAAAATAAATTGATTTTAATCCTAGTTCAAAACTAGTTCATTTCGATAAAAATCTATTTTTATCTTTTCAAATGTGGAATTTTTCATCCCAGTTCTTTCCAATTCACATATTATTATTTTACACAAATTATTAATATTTTTAATAATTTTATCAAGGCCCGTACAGTCAATTTCCATCAACGGCCATCGAACTGCACTTACAACGACCTTTTCTGAAATTGATTTGGACGTATCTCCAAATCCAACCGTTAGATTTCAAAATTCTAAAATTCTTTGGAAAGCTCTTTTCGATACGAACCCAACGGTTCCGGTTTGAGGATAATCCGACGGTCGGATCTCCCGCAACGTCAATTCGAAGTCAATGGTCGAAATTCGCAAACTGCCGCAGCGCGGCGCGTTCTATTCAGGCCATTTAATATATATAATATATATATTATATATATTTCATCAATTTCAATTCAAAACGTATTTATAATTCGCTTTAAATTCGTTTTCAAAACGATTTCAACTTCATATTCAATTTCAAATCAAAATTGCATATTCCACATCATTGATATATATATTTTCAAAATGTTATATTTTGAAATCGCTTCCTTTTCGATATTCGAATAAAATCGATATAAATATCGTTCGCGTCAAAATGGAGCATCACTAATCAACACGGCTTTATATATTTCAATCACTTTGTTATTCTATTCAACAAATGAATATTTATTCTATTCAACACATGAATCTATATTTCTTTCAACACTTAACTAATCTCAACAAATGAGTAATGTCAGCACATGACTATTTTTGTGATGTAATATATTTTATAAAATTTTGATAAAGATGTTAATTTTTATTGTTAAAATATTTCGTTCAACATATGAATCTATATATTTTTTTCAACACATGACTAATCTCAACAAATGAGTATTGTCAACACATGAATCTTATTTTATAATATTCTTTATTTTCTCAATTGGAATGAGGCCCAATCAATTACCATATAATGTTAATTATATGGATTCCATACAACACATGTACATAATAGCAACGATAAATAATCAACCATCATCCAAAGTGCACAACACAACTGTCTGTCAACCTATCGATCGACACACAACTAATTATTAAGACCAGTGTACGTCAAATATCATCCCAATACCCGTGTGGGGTTTCAAATCAACAAACACAAATTTTATTTGTGAAGTTGAGCGATGTGTAAAATTTATCGTCCCAATCAATATCAGTCAAATGTGTGTATATAAACAAATCGTCCGATTTGTTTATAAATATTTATTTCATTTCATATACACGTTAAAAATTCTATTTTTTAACTATAAAATATTTTAACTATATAAATATTTTATTTCACATCACACAATCAACTACACATCTAAATTAAACAAACAAACAAGCCGTCCATGGCTTATGGACGACGGGTGTCGGGTGCTACTAAACACCGTCTGCATCCTAGTATATATATTATAACTAGAAAAGGAAATTTAAAGTGAGAAGTTCTCACAGAGGGTTCCACTCCGCCGTGCTTTCTTTTGAACTGCTGAATCGTCTAGATTTCCTTTGCAATTCCTATGCAGTTCTTTTCACACTGTTCAAATAAAAATTATATTTTTATTGCTTCATTTAAATATATAAAAATCATATTTTTAAATTGATCTTTCATATATAAAGATCGAATTTTTATTATCTATATAATATAAAAATCGTATTTTTTTACTTTGCTATATACATGATAAAAAACACGTTTTTTACTTCGCTACTTCATATAAAAAGATTATATTTTTACTATACTACTCTATATAAAAATCGAATTTTTACTTTCACTTCATATATATAAAAATCGAATTTTAATTTACTACACATATAAAAATTATATTTTTATATCTCCACATATATAAAAGTTATATTTTTAGCCTTTCTATAGTATAAAAATTATATTTCTAACCTCCTACTTATATCAAAATTATATTTTTCTTTTATACGTATATAAAAATATAATCTTCCATCTCTTTTCATAGTAAAAATCACGTTTTTACCTTCGCTTCTTTGTTATAAAAATCAAATCTTTTTAAGCAAATAAAAATTTAACCTTTTTATAATTAAAAATCCTATTTTTTCCACATATAAAAATCCATGCTTTCACTGTATAAAAAGTCAAACTTTGCATACTATTTAAACTGAAACTGAAAACTAAAATAAATGTTAATAAAAAACTTACTTTTTCATCGAAGGAAGTTGGATTACTATAGGAAAAAGGGGTTTTCTTTTACTGTGTTCAGATTGGAGGGATGCGGGGTCGGAGTTGGCGGTTCAGGGCGGCGATGGGATGGTCTGCGTGAATCGAGGAAGAGGGGGTGCTGTCAGGTGGCGTCGGGGTCTGGTGAGGGCGCAGGAGGCTGGGTGGTCGGGGGATGGTCGGCGCTGACCTGCGGCGAGGCTAGGGTTTCGCGACGTGGTGGTCCTCCTCGGGTCTGGGTACGGTTTACAAAAGAAGGAGGGGAGAGAGAGGGGGGAAAGGACGATCGGAGGGGGCTCGCCTGGAGGGGGTAATGAACGGAGGTTGCTGCGTGGATGGGGAGGAGGAGCTGCGTGGTAGTGGAGAGAGAGAGGCCCACCAAATTTTTTTAGGCCGCTATTTCTGATTGGAGAAAATGAAGGTGGAGGGGGTTAAGTGTAAAGAGATTTTTTTTATTTATTTAATTCTCCCATAAAGTAACTTTTAAATTCGAACTAAAAGCGAACCCCATCGACTATCGTCCCTAGCTAATTACCCTCATTCCGAACACAATGGGATATGTATCGTAGGCTGATTCGACTGTTTCGATCGGTTTTCGTCAAAATCAAAATATAACTCTATATATTGAATTTGAACGCGTATTTCAATTTACCGGGGTCACGTACTAACTCAAAAAATTCCAAAAAAATATTTTCTAGCTTCGTATTGACGATACGGTCCTAACAAAACTAATTTCGTCGAATTCTGAGACCGTTTGAAAAATGGCCATTTTCCAGTCGATTAAAATCAACTGAAACTGGTCAAACGCGTTTTCCTTTTCCACGCTCACCTATTGATTCGAAAAATTATGAATTTCGAAACCTAGCAATAATTTGACATCACGGATCAATCAAAAGCGGTTTCGTTGAAATCCGAGGTCGTTTCCAAAATGGCTGTTTTTAAGGGCCTGAATTCCATAGCGACTATTCAGAAAATTCCTTTGGACATAACTTTTGATTCCCGCTATGAAATTTCAATTTTTCGGATTCGTTGGAAATATATTCTCAATTAGATTCTATTATTTTTGGTTTCACTAAAATCCGGTTTATTTTGAACCCGGTATGTTCAATTGAAGTTTGAAATTGAATTATCAAACTACCGCGCCATTTTCAATTCCTTTTATAATTATAAATAAATATTTATATTCTAACGACGATCTATATAAATATATACGTTCGAATTCTATTTAAAATAAATTTCTCGTTGATATTATTTAAAATAATTCATTTTAAATATTAAAAATTCGTTAAAATTGCCAAAATAAAAAATTTAAACTGGCTCGCATTTCCGGGTTGTTACAATATTGAAGTAAGGATCTAATTTTCTGATTGGAGAATTAATTAGGCATTGATTTATAACTATAAATCAATTACTTCAACCCCAAGTATTAATCCTTATATAAGGATAGGGATCAAGTAAATGTATGGAACATCCCTCTGAAAGTTGTATTTCTTCTTCTTCTTCTTCTTCTTCCTTATTATCAGTCTTGTAATATTTTCTTATTTAGAAAAGGAATAAAATCTCCTCTCCCCTAGTGGACATACACTAACAAGATTTTCGTGGAACCACTATAAATCTTTTGTGTTCTGTCTTTTATTGCTTGATCTGTGATTGTTTTGCTAGTGACTATCTGTTGTTTGTTTTGCCTTGCCATTAATCCGTTCCTATTTGTTTTTCCATAAGGTTGGGTTTTATTCTCAAGGCGTTATTGGGAAACTGTTCCCCAAAAATTAGTATCGGAGCTACGAGTTTGATTGAGAAAGGGTGTTAGGCATTATGGCAGGAGATGAGGAGAATTTAATAATTTTATCAAGGCCATATGTCAAAGGGACATATATGGCAGTATGATCTCAGTTAGCGATACAAAGATGGAATGGGGATAAAGACTTTGAGAAGTGGCAATGGAGGATAAAGGATGTTCTGATGAGGAATAATGTTCATCCTGTGGTGTTTGCTCCTGAGGAGTTGACGGATGGTATTTCAGCCGTGAAAGGAAGGAGATGGAACGATGGGAATTTACTGTTTACAACTAGCAATGGGAGAAAATGTCATTTCAGAGATTAGCGGTGAGACCACTGCTAAGGACATTTGGACTAAGCTGGAAAAACTCTATTTAAAGAAGTCACTAACCAATCATCTGCTTTTGCTGAAGACGTTTTTCACCATACGGATGAGAGAGGGTACTTCAGTGAAGGCACATCTAAGCTTCTTCGACGATCTTGTGATGAAGATGAAGACTGTTGACTTGAAAGTAGATGAAGAACAAATAGCGACGATTCTTATGTGTTCTCTTCTGGAGCAATACATAGGTTTCACTAATAGTCTTATTTATGCCATATATACACTAATAGTAGATGATGTGAAGGCAGGTCTTCTATCTGAGGACTTGAGGGATCAGATGAAGGAGTTGAGTGAAGGTAGAGGAGGAAGTAGTACGGAAGCCTTATTAGCTGGTATGAAGAAAGGGGAGAAAAAGAAGAAAACAAAGTCAAGAGATGGGAAGTGCTACATTTGCAAGAAACCAGGCCATTGGAAGAGAGATTGTCTAGACCTAAAGAAAAAAATTGAAGTTGGAAATTCATTGGTTGCAGTGGAGAAATTTTTGTCTGATGACTTGTTGACAGTGGTAGCATCAAATGTATCAGACCATTGGGTGCTATATACGGGGGCGTCTTTTCATATGACACCTAATAAGAATTATTTCAGTTCTTTTAAAAGAAAAAGAGGGGAACTGATTCTTATAGGAAATGATGCTAGTTGTAGAGTCATGGGTGAAGGTATTATGCAGATTCACATGTATAACAAGGTAATACGCACCTTGATAGGGGTCCATTATGTTCCAGATCTTCGGAAGTCAATGATCTCTCTTGGGCAGTTAGCATCCAAAGGATGCGAGGTGACTATTGATAAGGATAGTCTAGGGGGTTTTTAAGGGTGCATTTGCAGTGATGAAGGGAGATATGTTTCATAATTTGTATATCCTAAGAGGAAGCAATGTACTTGGAGAGTCAAGGGTTGGAGTCTACAGTTCTCATGGAAAAGATGTCAAAGCTAGACATACGAGAAGGGACTTTGAGTCTCTACAAAGGCAGAATATGATCAAAGGGGAAAGCTTCAACAAGGTGAGATTTTACCAAGAGGATGTGCTTGATAAGCAGAAGAAGGGATCGTCTAAAGTTGGTTAGAGATCAAAGGAGAAAGCAGTGGATATGCATAAGTCTTTGCAGACTGCTAAGTTCGGGCATTGCTCGAGCTGGAATCGCTTATCGAAATGCTACGCGCCATGCGGTGGCATATTGTAGGGAGCGAGTTAAGATGGTTCATTGAGACGTTTGTTTTCATGGGGAAGATTGATAGGTCTTACAAGAAGGGGGTACTCTGAGCACTTTGTTGGCAATCGGTGGCATTGTCGTAGTTTGTTGACAAAGTGCAATGGGTGATGGCCATGCCGAAGCTCACTGGGAAAGTAACCATGGTGTCTTGTCCAAGAAGATGCGTAGAGTAAGAGGATGTAGGTGGAGTTGTATGCTTTCAAGGAAATATAGTATCAAGGTGGAGAATGTTAGAATTTGTGATACAATATTTCCATTTGCAGAAGATTTGGAAGATATTATTGATTATGGTGATACAATATTTCCATTTAGAGAAGATTTGGGAAATATTGTTAATTTGAGTAATATAATATTTCCAACTGCAGAAGATTTGGAAGATATCAGAAAATTTATTGCCTTTTTTTTGTGAAATTAGACAGGGCAATAAATTACCTACATAAGTGGAAAAATGTGAAGAAGTTTCTTTTAGGATATTGAAGTAAGGAATTAATTCTCTGATTGGAGAATTAATTAGGCATTGATTTATAACCATAAATTAGTTACTTCAACCCCAAGTATTAATCCTTATATAAGGATTGGGATTAGGTAAATGTATGGAACATCTCTCTAAAAGTCGTATTTCTTCTTCTTCCTTATTATCAATCTTTTAATATTTTTCTTATTTAGAAAATGAATAAAATCTCCTTTCTCCAAGTGGACGTACACTAACAAGACGTTAGTGGAACCACTATAAATCTTTTGTGTTCTTTCTTTTATTGTTCGATTTGTTATTGTTTTGCTGGTGACTAACTGTTGTTTGTTTTGCCTCGCCATCAATCCGTTCCTTTTTGTTATTCCACAAGGTAGGGTTTTATTCTCAAGGCGTTGTTAGGAAACCTTTCCCCAACATATACTATTCCTAAAAGTCTACTGGCATAATATGATTGAAAAGCGTGCAATGTAATATAGTTTGAGGTAATGGTAAATATGAACTTAGCAGATATTCATAAGATAAAACACCAAAATGTTTGTCACATGACTAAATATATCAGATGCAGATGATAAATGTCATTGTCATGTAATTATTTAACTTGTATCTGTTAATTTTAAACTTTGTCTCTGCAATTAAATGGCTCATATATGTTGATTTTTGAAATTTACCTGTATAACAACAATACATACTTGAAACTACATATCAAGCCTTACAGATTTCCAAGCTGTAATGGCCCGAATTTCCGTACTCTGTGAATCAACTAATAACACCACACGTCCAACCCAAATTGCACAGAAATACGAATCATTATTAGAAAGAAGTTAGAGGATGAGGAATAGAAAGAAAGAAATATTAGAATAGAAGAAAAAAACAAAGATCACAAACTCATAGCAGAACGAATAAAATATATTAAATAACATAACTTTTGAAATACAAATCAGTAACTGTATATACATACCATTATCAGAGCACAACAGCTATTCCTGGAACAGTTATAAACACATGTTTCCAGATACAACATCGTACACAACGGAAATATGATAGTCTATAGATAACTGGTGAAGCCTCCTGCTTCAAACTCCTCCAAGTGAATCTGTAAAATCCCAACTACTTGACTGCCCGTACAAATTTGAGCACCCAAGAGTTAAGAAAAACAAACAAAATAACTCCGGGTCAGTCATGGGACTGGTGTGAGTAAACTCCAACCATTTGTTTAACTTTCAAAATCCTTTCGAAAGAAATGATAATCGTAAGACCGATCCACACATAAACTCGAATGGTTTTTACCTTATGATGACCAAAAATATTTTTGATATCAAATCCAGTGATATTATAATAATGTCTACATCAAATAAATAGAATCTAGCGGAACGCTTGCATCTCACGCTCCATATATAATATAAAATCGAAAACCGCAGGGCGCTTATTGGAGATTGGATTTCCAACATGACAAGGTATGGAACCACCTTCCGATCAGTGTACTCTAGAGAGGATACACTGGGGTTCAACAAGAACAGCTTGCAACCCGGCCCACACATGACCGACCACTCATTTCGCTTGAGTGTATCGAATGTATATCACCAACGGTTGGGATCAGCAACCGTTTCCCGAAAGGGACAACATCGATATATTAAAGAAGCAAATTGAATTTCTCTAGATAGGTGATTATACATCCTAATAGGAGCGACCCACATAGCCATGCTGCCTCCCCGATTTTTGTCAATTCCTGGTTGTGAAGCTTGAGGTTTGAATTATTTTCCAGAACATCTGGCCACCATTCACTTTGAATGCCACATCGTCAGATCCATCGGAAATCACTAATTGATTCCCACAAAAATACTCAGATTGTTAGGCTAAAGAAATTTCCCTTCTTTGCCACCAACTTCGTACGTTTGAAGGAATCAACGTACGTAATCCCTTTGGAAATACTCTTGAGGACACTTGTCCATACAAGTTGTCCTGGGTCTGGACAAACCGAAGGCACCATTCTATTAATCCATCTTAGGCAATTTCTACCTAGAATTAACAGAACAACCCTTGCACTTTGCTCCGTCTTCATAATCTCTTCGACATAAGTTGATTCGAATGCTTATACCAATACATAGTGGGTTTCAGATATTAAATCTGATCCCGGTCTCTCCATATTGATAATGGAGGTTTAAAGTAAATCAAAACTATTTGATAATCAGTGATTTAACTATCAAAGAAAAACATCCATACAATCAACGGTCATATTTCCAATTGGAAATTCTACCGATCAACCATCAACAACACTGGGCCCCTTTAAATCAATTCCTGATCATATTATTATTTCCAATTCCTTTTCTTAATTCCTCGTTGACCAATTCATTTCATTCTCTGTACGTCGAAATTATCTCTTATTTTATTTGGGAAAAACATTTCAAATTCTTTTAAATTAACGCGATGTTATTAAACATGGTTATTATAACTCAAACTATAAATCATTCATTAACTTAGCATATGGCTAACCAATCTTCACTATTGAACCTTAACCCTTTCTCCATCAATCATGAAGTCAATCAAGTTGGGGTATAATTACCTCTCACACCTTAATTGAACAACATTCTCAACTTTGAAATAGTCAAAGGTCACAACTTTTAACCAAACATCGCTTACACGACCTTCGGATCCAATCTAAGAACATACTTCTTTCATGGAAAAACTTTGGTTATAACGGTAGCATTATGATCGCTGTTTCCAAATATTTGGTTTATAAAACATTACTTTTAACAACAGCGTTACAATCACTGTTGAGAATTATAGAACACTTATTATAACAATAGCGTTAAGATCATTGTTTAGATTTACAAAACATTTATTATAACGGCAGCGTTAAAATCGCTGTTTAGAATTTACAAAACATTTATGACAACGGCAGCGTTAAAATCCCTGTTCATAATTTACAAAACATTTGCCATAACGACAGCATTAAAATTGCTATTTAGAATTTACAAAACATTTGTTATTATGACAGCGCTAAAATCGTTGTTTTGAACAAAGTACTGTGTGCGACGCACACGCTTCCGTTGTTCATTTTGGGAAAAAAAATAGTCAAAATGTCTGGATTTAAACAATGCAGACATATACCATTCTGTTTGTCGAAACCCATAAGATAAAGGTTATATAAGGATAAAAATCCGCTTTCCACCTTCTTTACAACAAGACCTCTTTCCTTGGATTTGATTTCAAAAATCTATTTATCAATGTTTAACACAAAACTATCTTATGTTCTTTCCTTTGCATTTAAATTTTTTCTTTCAATTACCGTGCTTTGCTTAATTCAGTTAAAGTTATCACTTTGGTTATAAAAATTTCATTTAAACCTTGGATTACAAATCTTTTTATGAAACTCTTATCCCATCCTTGATCAAACTATAATGCCACTAAATAAGTTTCTTAACTGAATCTCCAATTACAATCATTGTTTTAATTATTATTAAATTAACAATTAACTTTATTATTAACTATATTAAAAATAGTTAACTTTGCTATTAACTAAAAATAATATAATTATCACTTTAAAAGCTTATTAAATAATAATTAACTTTATTAACACTAACCAATTCGATAATTACTTTAATTTTAGTTAATCGAAGATTAACTAATATTTAACACCCTTTGTTAAATTCAAATTAATTTCAAATATTAGTTTAAAAACCATTTTCCATAAATTCAAATTTGAATTTATATTTTCATTTTACCCAATGATAAATGATTCACTTAATTTATACTCTCGTTTATATACAACTTCTTGTTTTCTCCATTTACATGTTTTTAGTTTCAACCCTATTCGAAATTACATTTCTATTTTTGGAAATAAATTCCACTTTTTAAAACTCAAATATAATTTTATATATTCGAAAATATTTTATGGTTTTTAAATACCAAATTCTAGGGCCAGTGATATTTAAACACAACAAGATCAATCACAGTTAATATATCAAAGCATAGGTCACAACTAATGCAAACACAATAATATAAATGTTGAGGAATCTAGTTGGATCCCACCAACCTGTTTCCCTGTATCCACGGATGTTAATCAACATCAATAAATTATTTCACATCAATATGAAATATCAGAACTAATAATCGTTCACGATGTAATCATATCAACCATTTCAACCAATTTTATCAGCTATTCAACCAATCAACCATTGCATAGTATAAAATTACTATAAATAAATTTAAAGCTCGTTTATATAAAAATATAAACG
This sequence comes from Allium sativum, assembly GCA_030737875.1. Taxonomy (NCBI): domain Eukaryota; kingdom Viridiplantae; phylum Streptophyta; class Magnoliopsida; order Asparagales; family Amaryllidaceae; genus Allium; species Allium sativum. The sequence goes on from CM060922.1 coordinate 474,440,100, forward strand.
AGGCAGAGTTAGTGAGTTTACTCACCTTGATCGCAGTTGACGGTTCTAATTTTGTTTCGTTAAAAATCAACCAGCGGTAAATTTTATCACCAAATTTTCCAATAGCTCTACTCTCAGCGAAAACAGCTTCACACTGTAGATTTCTTCGTTACGATCACAACGTAACTTGTTTTGTTTCCTTCTGTTTAAGTACGAACGAATTATATAATTTACAGGATTTAAGGTCTATTATATACTAACTGACATTATTTAAAACTTAATAATTTACCTTAACCCAAGCGTTAAGCCGCTTAATCACCACGAATAGCCAGGTTGGATATAAATCACTTTAATTAAAATTTCTGGTTACCCACTAATTCACGTGATTAGAATCGATCACGTTTCTTCCTTCCAGGTTCCAACTGTTCTTCCCTTCATAATAACAACCCAATTCCATCCATGAACTCCCCCCAAACCTGCTGCTGCTTTACTTCTATCTCAATTTCCACTACTCTTCTCTAAATCCTTCATTAGTGTCATTAACCCACATTATCCCTTAAATCCCCTTTTTTAACTATTTAAACAAAACACCTCAACTTCTCCATTATCAGTAAACATAGTCGGTCACTCCCCCTTCCCACCGTACATCAGTTTGGCTCCAACAGGCCAAACAATCCCACTTCCCTACTGTACATACGTGGAACAACACCACCACACAAATTTGAACTGAATACCATCCAATCTCCTTCATCAACATTTAAATAGAAAAAAAAACAGTTCGCATTTTCCTGTTGCCCCCTCGTAACTCATGCTGTCTACACACCTTTCTTCCAGTAACACAAAACTGACCTCCCCCCTTCTACTACAAAAACCGACATTCCCTTTTATTCGCTTAAAGCTCCTGTATCCACCAATGTAAACCAGTTTCGCACACTTGTCTGACCAACTAATCACTCCATCGTGGACCTCCCTTCCTTCCCATATATCTCCTCCTTCCAGTAAAACGCTTACAGTATTTTTTTTCAAGCCAACGTTTCCAATTCCAGGCAACCAAAATAGCAACTTCTACCTGCCATCGGACCCCACAAGACGACCACCACCATCACTCTTGGGATCTCAACTTCGACCTCCACTCAGCTAAAACCGAAACTCTTTGAACCGCCAGAACTCCTTTTTCGACCAATGTAGAGGGCTGCACCACCGCCAGTAGCAGCGCATCGATCCCTTGAGTAACTCGCCACCAACGGATCTCCTCCCCCGATGCTTCAAACTCCGACAAACTTGAAACCCTCATCGTCGGTTGAAAAATACCGCGAACAGAAAACTCATGGACCCCAAATGTTTTGTATACAAGTGCGGAGAGAATAAACTGATGAGTCCAGTAAACATAAATTTGATTGTTTTTCATTAAGTATCGATTTTGATTTTTGAAGTGCAGTGGTTTTTGTTGCAGTAGAAATAGCGGATGGATTAAACGAAAATGAGGATGAAGGGATAAAAGTATTTAAAGAAGTGATAGTTTGGATGATATGGCATCTAGTTGCTTGGCACCCACGGAAACGAACAGCTTGATTTACGCGGCTACGGCTTGGAGAACACGGTTTTTGAACAGCTTGGAGCGCACGTATTAATGTTCTTCAGAGGTTTAAGCGGGGAAGTTTTAACTGGCATGTGCTTTATTAAATACAAAAAGATCTGCATGTAGAGATTTGAGGAAAATTGTTTACTGTTGATTTTAAAAACATGTGCCGTGACTGATAAAGGATTTAGATGTATTTATGTTCTAAGATTTCAAGATTTTTCTTACCGACATCTCTTTTTTTCTACTTTATCGATCGTTCCGGACAGGAATAAAAATATGATCGTGACAAGTAGTACGCCACGATCCCAAAAATATAATAATATCGGTAGTTTAACTTATATTATGAAACACCAAAATATTGATATAGGGTGCAAAATACTCCAAATAAAAAGTTGCGTATTTAATTAATTAAAAATTATAGTTAAATTCTAAAAATTAAATTATAACTACGCCTCAAAAGAATCTTGTCCAAATTCGTAACCAATCTCTAGTTATATTAACTAAACCGTTATGGTCTATAAACGATTCTACAATGACTATTTAAATATATGATTTGGATATAAAACAAAATCTACAATATGAAAACTAGATTTTTCTCTTCCATTAGAAAAATAAAATCAAATAGATCCGAACATTTCTTGTTTCAAAGAAATCCGACTTATTTTGGATCCTGCATATTCAGTTGAAGTTTAAATCGTAAATTACAAAATACCGCGACCATTTCGAGCTCGTTTTAAATTATATTATAAATTATAAGTTTAAATATCGTTTTATTAAATAAATTCCTATATATAATTCAAATAAAATATTTAAAACAAATTTAAATATTCAGAATTCAACGGCTGAAAATCCGGGTCGTTACATTCCTTCCCCCTTAAAATAATTTCGTCCTCGAAATTGCTAAGCAGTAAGAATGCTATAACTCTAACTCCTCATAATCTACTTAGTTGAAATCTTATATCCCATATCTTCATAACCCAGTTCTTACCCGACCTTCGAATTTTCATACCAACACTCGACCATTCATAATCCTTTCCAAATGATCTGTCCACCCTTTTTGGACAATCCATCATCACTTTCTTGTCTTCAATCCATATGCTCTTCTGCATATTCACACCCATTCGAGTTGGTATTAAATCAATTTATCAATTTCATTATTCCACTTGAAATTTAATTAACCAATTCTTGTTTTCTTATTTCAATCACAATTAACACTCAATTTTAAATTATCAAAAATTTCTTAAAAATTTTCTAACTTTTTAAATTTTCGAAAAATTTCGCCAGCACCTCCTTTGCATGGCTCAATCGGTACAACCACAACTCGCCTTTCTAGGCCTTCTCCAATCCAAAAGAAAATCAAAAAGCCAAACGGCTTGCCCTATAGGCTCATAAAACCATCGAACCCAAGTAATATTGTAAACATGTACCTTTTTGTCGGGCATAATTCTATATCTTGCATTGCTTCCATTCAATATCCGCTCAGCATACATATATCCATTTCCAGTTGGTTTCAAATCAATCCAACTTCCAGTTTTAACTCTCTAATCAATTTCTGATTAGTTCACTTCCATTCTATTAATTCAAACTGAGTTCTATTTCCCAAAATCAAAACTCTTATTCTACTTGAGTTCAATTCCATCACAGTTTAATTCCAAACAACAACATCCAATATATATTCAACTTGTTTGATTTCATTCTGGATTATTTTTAATCCAGTCCAATTTTATTTAACTTAACTTAAGTTAAATTTCAATTCATTTGATACATTTTTACCATTTCAATATATTCAATTCATACAAGTTAAATTTTAATTTTAGAATTCAAATTCTCAGTTTTTATTTCAAATTATTTTAAAATCATATATATATTTATACACATATTTATAATCAACTCAATTCAAAACATTTGAATTTCTAAATCATCATGTCCTTTTTAAAAAAAAATTCATTCCTAAATTACTATGGTAGCAATCCATCACTCAGAAAATCAAAAATGAATACCGATAATGTCGCGACCCATTATCAGAATTATTTTCTCGTCACTGAAGTGATTTCAGTGCTTAATCCCTTTAAAATCCATTTAAACCATTCTTATTCAAAAATACTTTAAAGTAATGTTATATTACTTTATAATACTTTAGAAAATATTTTCTAAACACCGTTTGAACTTAATCTTGATTTATCTCATTTGTATACATTATCCGTATACAAATTTTATAACCATTTCAATATTTCACAATTCCATTTGATTGTAATAACAATCAACATATTCATATATAATAATTCAGGAATTATTCTTTTTATATCAAAATAAATTTTGGGCAAAATTATTTCATTTACCCATTTTAAAACAATACTGCGTCGAATTGTTTTGTTCGAGAGTTTAGAAACAACTATCGATACAGTTGTACATCTTGTATCGACCAGAATTCATAAACCACTCAACAGACTAGTCAACACAACATGAAACAATTTTTATATCAAATCTACAAATACGCGCTCATATATATACACTCAAACTCAATCTAGGGTGTTACTAACCCCATCTCTTTTGAGTCACGCCACAGAGCCAAGGTTATCATTCAACCTTCAGCTCTGATACCAACTGTAATAGCCCGAATTTCCGTACTCTTTGAGTCAACTAATAACACCATACATCCAACCCAAATTGCACAGAAATACGAATCATTATTAGAAAGAAGTTAGAGGATGAGGAATAGAAAGAAAGAAATATTAGAATAGAAGAAAAAATGAAGATCACAAACTCAAAGCGGAACGAATAAAATATATTAAATAACATAACTTTTGAAATACAAATCAGTAACTTTATATACATACCATTATCAGAGCACAACAGTTATTCCTGGAACAGTTATAAACACTTGTTTCCAAATACAACATCGTACACAGTGGAAATATGACAGTCTATAGCTAACTGGTGAAGCCTCCTGCTTCAAACTCCTCCCAAGTGAATCTGTAAAATCCTGACTACTTGACTGCCCATACAAATTTGGGCACCCAAGAGTTAGGAAAAACAAACAAAATAACTCTGGGTCAGTCATGGGACTGGTGTGAGTAAACTCCAACCATTTGTTTAACTTTCAAAATCCTTTCGAAAGAAATGATAATCGTAAGACCGATCCACACATACACGGATGGTTTTTACCTTATGATGACCAAAAATATTTTTGATATCAAATCCAGTGATATTATAATAATGTCTACATCAAATAAATAGAATCTAGCGGAACACCTGCATCTCACGCTCCATATCCAATATAAAATCGAAAACCGCAGGCGCTTATTAGAGATTGGATTTCCAACATGACAAGGTATGGAACCACCTTCCGATCAGTGTACTCTAGAGAGGATACACTGGGGTTCAACAAGAACATCTTGCAATCCGGCCCACACATGACCGACCACTCATTTCGCTTGAGTGTATCGAATGTATATCACCAACGTTGGGATCAGCAACCGATTCCAGAAAGGGACAGCATCGATAGATTAAAGAAGAAAATTGAATTTCTCTGGATAGGTGATTATACATCCTAATGGGAGCGACCCACATAGCCATGTTGCCTGCCCAATTTTTGTCAATTCCCGGTTGAGACGCTTGAGGTTTGAATTATTTTACAGAACATCTGGCCACCATTCACTTTGAATGCCACATCGTCAAATCCATCGGAAATCACTAATTGATTCCCACAAAAATACTCAGATTGTTAGGCTAAAGAAGTTTCCCGTCTTTTCCACCAACTTCGTATGTTTGAAGGAATCAACGTACGTAATCCCTTTGGAAATACTCTGTCAGACACTCGTCCATACAAGTTGTCCTGGGTCTGGACAAACCGAAGGCACCATTCTATTAATCCATCTTAGGCAATTTCTACCTAGAATTAACAGAACTGGCCTTGCACTTTACTCCGTCTTCAAAATCTCTTCGACATAAGTTGATTCGAACGCTTATACCAATACATAGTGGGTTTCAGATATTAAATCTAATCCCAGTCTCTCCATATTGATAACGGAGGTACAAAGTAAATCAAAACTTTGATAGTCGGTGATTTAACTATCAAAGAAAAACATCTAAACAATCAACGGTCCTATTTCCAATTGGAAATTCTACCGATCAACCATCAACAACACTGGGCCCCTTTAAATCAATTCATGATCATATTATTATTTCCAATTCCTTTTCTTAATTCCTCGTTGAACAATTCATTTCATTCTCTGTACGTTGAAATTATCTCTTATTTTATTTGGGTAAAACATTTCAAATTCTTTTAAATTAATGCGATGTTATAAAACATGGTTATTATAACTCAAACTATAAATCATTTATTAACTTACCCTATTGCTAACCAATCTTCACTATTGAACCTTAACCATTTCTCCATCGATCATGAAGTCAATCAAGTTGGGGTATAATTACCTCTCACACCTTAATTGAACAACATTCTCAAATTTGAAATAGTCAAAGGTCACAACTTTTAACCAAACATCGCTTACACGACCTTCGGATCCAATCTAAGAACATACTTCTTTCATGGAAAAACTTTGGTTATAACGGTAGCATTATGATCGCTGTTTCCAAATATTTGGTTTATAAAACATTACTTTTAACAACAGCGTTACAATCGCTGTTGAGAATTATAGAACACTTATTATAACAATAGCGTTAAGATCATTGTTTAGATTTACAAAACATTTATTATAACGGCAGCGTTAAAATCGCTGTTTAGAATTTACAAAACATTTATGATAACGACAGCGTTAAAATCACTGTTCAGAATTTACAAAACATTTGCCATAACGACAGCATTAAAATTGCTGTTTAGAATTTACAAAACATTTGTTATTATGACAGCGCTAAAATCGTTGTTTTGAATAAAGTACTGTGTGCGACGCACACGCTTCCGTTGTTCATTTTAGGAAAAAAAATAGTCAAAATGTCTGGATTTAAACAATGCAGACATATACCATTCTTTTTGTCGAAACCATAAGATAAAAGTTATATAAGGATAAAAATCCGCTTTCCACCTTCTTTACAACAAGACCTCTTTCCTTGGATTTGATTTCAAAAATCTATTTATCAATGTTTAACACAAAACTATCTTATGTTCTTTCCTTTGCATTTAAATTTTTTCTTTCAATTATCGTGCTTTGCTTAATTCAGTTAAAGTTATCACTTTAGTTTTAAAAATCTCATTTGAACCTTGGATTACAAATCTCTTTATGAAACTCTTATCCCATCCTTGATCAAACTATAATGCCACTAAATCATTTCTTAACTCAATCTCCAATTACAATCATTGTTTTAATTATTATTAATTAAATTAACAATTAACTTTATTATTAACTATATTAAAAATTGTTAACTTTGCTATTAACTAAAAATAGTATAATTATCACTTTAAAAGCTTATTAAATAATAATTAACTTTATTAACACTAACCAATTCGATAATTACTTTAATTTTAGTTAATCGAAGATTAACTAATATTTAACACCCTTCGTTAAATTCAAATTAATTTCAAATATTGGTTTCAAAACCATTTTCCATAAATTCAAATTTGAATTTATATTTTCATTTTACCCAATGATAAATAATTCACTTAATTTATACTCTCGTTTATATACAACTTCTTGTTTTCTCCATTTACATGTTTTTAGTTTCAACCCTATTCGAAATTACATTTCTATTTTTGGAAATAAATTCCACTTTTTAAAACTCAAATTTCATTTTATATATTCGAAAATATTTTATGGTTTTTAAATACCAAATTCTAGGGCCAATGATATTTAAACACAACAAGATCAATCACAGTTAATATATCAAAGCATAGGTCACAACTAATGCAAACATAATAATATAAATGTTGAGGAATCCAGTTGGATCCTACCAACCTGTTTCCTTGTATCCACGGATGTTAATCATCATCAATAATATTATTTCACATCAATATGAAATATCAGAACTAATAATCGATCACGATGTAATCATATCAACCATTTCAACCAATTTTATCAGCTATTCAACCAATCAACCATTGCATAGTATAAAATTACTATAAATAAATTTAAAACTCGTTTATATAAAAATATAAATGAGGCAGAGTTAGTGAGTTTATTCACCTCGGTCGCAGTTGACGGTTCTGATTTTGTTTCGTTAAAAATCAACCAGCGGTAAATTTTATCACCAAATTTTCCAATAACTCTACTCTCAGCGAAAACAACTTCACACTGTAGATTTCTTCGTTACGATCACAACATAACTTGTTTTGTTTCCTTCTGTTTAAGTACAAACGAATTATATAATTTACAGGATTTAAGGTCTATTATATACTAACCGACATTATTTAAAACTTAATAATTTACCTTAACCCAAGTGTTAAGCCGCTTAATCACCACGAATAGCCAGGTTGGATATAAATCACTTTAATTAAAATTTCCGGTTACCCACTAATTCACGTGAATAGAATCGATCACGTTTCTTCCTTCCAGGTTCCAACTGTTCTTCCCTTCATAATAACAACCCAATTCCATCTATGAACTCCCCACCCCCAAACCTGCTGCTGCTTTACTTCTATCTCAATTTCCACTACTCTTCTCTAAATCCTTCATCAGTGTCATTAACCTACATTATCCCTTAAATCCCCTTTTTAACTATTTAAACAAAACACCTCAACTTCTCCAGTATCAGTAAACATAGTCGGTCACTCCCCCTTCCCACCGTACATCAGTTCGGCTCCAACAGGCCAAACAATCCCACTTCCCTACTATACATACGTGGAACAACACCACCACACAAATCTGAACAGAATACCATCCAATCTCCTTCATAAACATTTAAATAGAAAAAAAAAACAGTTTGTATTTTCCTGTTGCCCCCTCGCAACTCATGCTTTCTACACACCTTTCTTCCAGTAACACAAAACTGACCTCCCCCCTTCTACTACAAAAACCGACATTCCCTTTTATTCGCTTAAAGCTCCTGTATCCACCAATGTAAACCAGTTTCGCACACTTTTATGACTACATAATCACTCCACCGTGGACCTCCCTTCCTTCCCATCTATCTCCTCCTTTTAGTAAAACGCTTACAGTATTTTTTTTCCAAGCCAACGTTTTCAATTCCAGGCAACCAAAATAGCAACTTCTACCTGCCATCGGACCCCACAAGCCGACCACCACCATCACTCTTGGGATCTCCACTTCGAACTCCACTCAGCTAAAACCGAAACTCTTTGAACCGCCAGAACTCCTTTTTTCGACCACCGTAGAGGGCTGCTCCACCGCTAGTAGCAGCGCCTCGATCCCCTGAGTAACTCGCCACCAACGGATCTCCTCCCCCGATGCTTCAAACTCTGGCAAACTTGAAACCCTCATCGCTGGTTGAAAAATACTACGAACAGAAAACTCATGGACCCCAAATGTTTTGTATACAAGTGCGGAGAGAATAAACAGACGAGTCCAGTAAACATAAATTTGGTTGTTTTTCATTAAGTATCGAATTTGATTTTTGAAGTGCAGTGGTTTTTGTTCCCGGAGAAATAGCGGATGGATTAAACGAAAATGAGGATGAAGTGATAACAGTATTTAAAGAAGTGACAGTTTGGATGATACGGCATCCAGTTGCTTGGCACCCACGGAAACGAACAGCTTGATTTACATGGCTACACATTGGAGAACACGGTTTTTGAACAGCTTGGAGCGCACGTATTAATGTTCTTTAGAGGTTTAAGCGGGGAAGTTTTAACTGGCATGTGCTTTATTAAATACAAAAATATCTGCGTGTAGAGATTTGAGGACAATTGTTTACTGTTGATTTTAAAAGCATGTGTCGTGACTGATAAAGGATTTAGATGTATTTATGTTCTAAGATTTCAAGATTTTTCTTACCGACATCTCTTTTTTTCTAGTTTATCGATCGTTCCGGACAAGAATAAAAATATGATCGTGACAAGTAGTACGCCAGGATCCCAAAAATATAATAATATTGGTAGTTTGACTTATATTATGAAACACCAAAATATTGATATAGGGTGCAAAATACTCCCAATAAAATGTTGTGTATTTAATTAATTAAAAATCACAGTAAAATTCTAAAAATTAAATTATAACTACGCCTCAAAAGAATCTTGCCCAGATTCGTAACCAATCTCTAGTTATATTAACTAAACCGTTATGGCCTATAAACGATTCTACAGCGACTGTTTAAATATTTGATTTGGATATAAAACAAAATCTACAATATGAAAACTAGAATTTTCTCTTCCATTAGAAAAATAAAATCAAATAGATCCGAACGTTTCTTGTTTCAAAGAAATCCGACTTATTTTGGATCTTGCATATTCAGTTGAAGTTTAAATAGTAAATTACGAACTACCGCGACCATTTCGAGCTCATTTTAAATTATATTATAAATTATACGTTTAAATATCGTTTTATTAAATAAATTCCTATATATAATTCAAATAAAATATTTAAAACAAATTTAAATATTCAGAATTCAACGGCGGAAAATCCGGGTCGTTACATAAGCCATTAGTGTGAGTTTCACTTATATCGGGGCATTTTTGTTTTGATAATAAAAATGTGTTTTTTGTGGCAAAGTATAGTACAAATGTTACCCTTGATAGTTGTCCACTACTTGTATGAACATCAAGATACAGAAACAACAGTTTGGTATAGTGAATTTTTTTTACTAGGAGACGAATTAAGGTAAAAAGAAAAAAAATATTTTGTTCGTAAATCGTAGATGCAAAAGTAACAACAAAAGAAAGTATATATATGTATATACACACACATAATGAAAACATTGTGAAATGTGCATTAGATCATAGTTCATAACATGTCGGTGAATTATATTACATAGGGCTGAATATCGGACATGACAGTCCGTTGTCCGGCTCGGTCCGTAGTTATAAGGTGTCCGGTCCGTGTCCGTCCGATTGTCTTATAGGACAGAGCTTGGACACACCTGTGTTCGGTCCGATCTAAAACATTCGATGTTTTTTTATTATCCAATGCTATATCAGATAGGACCGTTCGTTGTCCGGCTCGGTCCGAGGCTATATGATGTCCGGTCCGGGTCCGTCCGAATTCTTACAGGACAGAGCTTGGACATACTTCCGTCCGGTTCGGTCTGACCCGTTTACACCCCTAATATTACACCTAAAACTGAAACAGCTGACCTTTTAAAATCTCTTAAAAGGTAGATTTCAAGCCATCCTCCTCTAGTAGCTTAGAAATTTGGTGGTTCAAGCGAAGGAACATGCCTATGGAAAGCAAAACATGTTCCAGGAAGTGGAACAACATCAGTTACGGAAAGCTCAATACATAAAGTCAGATCTCAACCTGAGACTGCTTTCTCCGCTTCGGGCAGAAGCTTCAGAACTTTCAGGTTCAATACTACTATCATACTGAAGCCTTTCGAAAATGCATTTAGCCATTTACTGCTAGCTGATTGTGTGTAGAGATCAAGGGTAATTACTGACCAAAGTGTATATAATATGATTTTTCTTTCATAAATTTTAAGAGTACAATTACCATGATTGCGAGGATATGGAAAATTATTGAAATTCGAATCTTTAATGTAACTGAGAATTACATGAAGTAGTTTTCTGTAACATGAAATTTAATGCAGAATTTTCACATGCAGTAAGAAATGATTTTTTAATAAACTGGTAAAAATCTAGGGAAAAATTAAATAGTTTTGTCAAATAAATATAGTAATTACTCATATATAAAGGAAAAAATAATTCAAATGGTTAAAAAGACTTGTTTATCAACTAAAACACTAAGGCAATCAAAGCTAATTATATAGTACGTATTTTCCTATAATTTTAATGGATCTTATGTTCTAATTATACTGGTTTAAAATCATCTTTAATATAGTAAAGTGTTAACAACAAATGCACATAAGGTTCAATATACAATGAAACGACCCGCAAATCCGTACCCTTTGAGTCGACTAATAACACCACATGTCCAACTCAAATTGCACAGAAATACGAATCATTATTAGAAAGAAGTTAGAGGATGAGAAATAGAAAGAAAGAAACATTAGAATAGGAGAAAACGAAGATCACAAACTCACAGCGGAACGAATAAAATATATTAGATAATATAACTTGGAAGCACAAATCAGTAACTTTGTATACATACCATTATCAGAGCACAGCAGTTACTTTTGGAACAGTTATAAACACCTGTTTCCAGATACAACATAGTACACAGCGGAAAAAAAATCTATAGCTAACTGGTGAAGCCTCCTGCTTCGAGCCCCTCCAAGCGAATCTGAAAAATCCCGACCACTTGACTGCCCGTACAAATTTGGGCACCCAAGAGTTTAGGGAAAACAACAAAATAAACTCTGGGTCAGTCATGGGACTGGTGTGAGTAAACTCCAACCATTTGTTTAACTTCCAAAATCCTTTCGAAAAGAATTGATAATCGTAAGACCGATCCACACATAAACACGGATGGTTTTTACCTTACGATAACCAAAAATATTTTTGATATCAAACCCAGTGATATTATAATAGTGTCTACAACGAATAAATAGAATCTAGCGGAACGCTTGCATCTCACGCTCCATATATAATATAAAATCAAAAACCGCAGGGCGCTTATTGGAGATTGGATTTCCAACATGACAAGGTATGGAACCACCTTCCGATAGTGTATCTCTAGAGACGAATACACTGGGTTCAACAAGAACGTCTTGCAACCCGGCCCACACATGACCGACCACTCATTTCGCTTGAGTGTATCGAATGTATATCACCAACGGTTGGGATCAGCAACCGCCTCCCGATAAGGGAAAACATCGATAGATTTAAGAAGCAAAAGGAATTTCTCTAGATAGGTGATCATACATCCTCATGGGAGCGACCCACATAGCCATGCTGCCTGCCCGATTTTTTGTCCTTTCCTGGTTGATGAGGCTTGAGGTCATAACGTATCTTTTGACAGATCCCACCTCCATTACTTTGAATGCCACATCGTCATACCCGCCAAACCACAAATTGATTTCACCAAAAATACCACGGGTATACAGCTAAGAGAAACGAATTCCCCCGCCACCAAACGTAAGTACGTTTGAAGAGATCAACTTACGTAATTTATTGGATATACTCTGTCAGACACTCGTCCATTTACGTTTGTCCTGGGACTGGACAAACCGAAGGCACTATTCAGTACATCCATCTTAGGCACTGTTATCTAAGACTTATACAATAGCCCTTGCACTTCACTCCGTCTTCAAGATATTCAACATACTTGATTCGCAACGCTTATGCCAATACGGAGTGGTTCTCTGGATAATAATCCAACCGGTCTCTCCATATTAACAACGTTAAAATGGTCAAAACTTTGATAGTTGGTGATTTAACTATCAAATGAAAACATGTCGGTGTGCAAACAATGATATTATTTCCAGAAGGAAATTCTATCGACCAAACGTTTATCCCTTTTAGTTCATTCATTTATTCATTTCCCTTTTCACTTTCATTTACATTCCTTATTTAATATATTTAGAAAATATACGCCATTAACATTGGAAAACATTTCCATTATCTGTCCTCTATATTCAGAAAACATTTCTGACTCTCATTTGGAAAACATTTCCAAATCTCCTTCATTTTTGTTTTAAACAGATGTTTGAATAAACATCGATATGCCAACTCACCATTTCACTCATTTACTAAATCCACTTAATCACTTCCACTCTCGAACCTTATCCACTTCTTAGTTAAAACTAAAGTCAATCAAGTTAGGGTATAATTACCTCTCAGACGTTAACTGAACGACATTCTTAACTTTGAATTAGTCAGAGCTCACAACTTTAAACCAAACATTTCTTACATGACTCTCGGATTTGATCTACGGACACACCTTCTTTATAAAAATACTGATTATAACGGTAACGTTATAATCGCTGTCTTCAAACGTTTGGTTTATACAACATTGCTTTCAACAACAGCGTTAAACCGCTGTCTAGCATTATAGAACACTTATCATAACCATAGCATTAAGATTGCTATTAAAACAGTTATTTATAACGGCAGCGTTAAAATTGCTATTTAGATTTACCAAGACATTTATTATAACAGCAGCGTCTAAAATTGCTGCATAGATTTACAACATCTATGATAACAACAGCGCTAAAATCGCTGTTTAGTTTTATAAAAGCATTCCTTACAAAGACAGCGTTATGATTGCTGTTTAAAATTATAAAAGCATTTCTTATAACAACAGCATTATAATTGCTGTTTCGAGTAAAATACCGTGTGCGACGCACACGCTTCCGTTGTACATTTATAAACTCTGTTTATTTTAAACAATTCAAGTTCTCCTTTAAACATATTTATAAACTATACATTCTTCTAACCACTTAATTCGATTTCTATAAATCCCCTTTTTATATACATTTTATTTGCAAAATATTTCCTTGTTTTAAACTACTATTCTTTTACTTTAAGCATTTGAAAATCTTTCTTTAAACTTTCCTCTGTAATTTGCTAAATTCGGATCCATTTCCAAATATTGGTTTCAAAACCGATACTCACTTTCAAATATACATTCATATTTGAACTCACCTTTTAATTTATCCAATGGTTAATGATCCACTTCATTTATATCTTTATTTATAACATTTTTCTTGGTTTACCCAATGGAATAGGTTTCCATTTGCAACTCAATGAAAAAGAAATTATTTCTAATTTGGAAATAAACTCTACTTTTAAATTCTAATTTCCTTTTTCACATTCGATGATATTTTACGGTATCTAAAATACCAGGTTCCTAAGGCCAGGGTAAACCAAACACACCAATTCAACCATGGATAATGTAGCATAACATATATCACCATCAAATAAAACAGTAAATAAAATGTTGAGGGATCCAGTTGGATCCCTCCAACCTGTTTCCCTGCATCCACAGATGTTAGTAACATCAAAAATATCGCATTAATCAACGATGTGATTATATCAACCAATTTATCAACTATTCAACCAAGCAACCATTTTACATTATAAAAATATCTAAAACTCGTCTATATATAAAAATATAAACGAGAGGGAGTTAGTGAGTTTACTCGCATTGTTTAGCAGTTAACGATTCTCCTTTGTTTCGTTTACAATCAAACAAGCGTTCGATTTATCACGAAATTCCAGTAATCTTGTTCTCAGGCACAAAAGTTCTACACTGTAGATCCTTCCGTTGTGATCTCAACGTGACCGGTTTCATCGCATTCTGCTAACAAGTGACCAAGTTATAACCGCTATAAAATAAATTAATTATTTCGCTTAATGATGTGATTAATCTTAACTAATCACCTTTTAATGTTAATTAACACAGTTAAATCATCTTCTTCACTTATGCTTCAGGACATAGGAAAACAAACGTTCTCACCATGATTTTCCACTGTTGACCCTGCTTTGCCAGTCGACTTCTCTTGCACTTAAATGGCACTGTACCCATGAAATCAACCTAATCCAAATATTTTTCATGTAAAACCGTAACAGCAGTTGAACTTTTCCACTTTCTCAAACAACTATTCCAAATGAACGGCTACAGTAAAGGTATATCGGAAAGAACTCTTTAATTTATCCACTCCTAAGCCCACTACAGGAAAGATGTTGAACCCAACATCGTGATTTCTCAACAACGTTTCTCCCTCCAACTGCAAACACCCACCGCCGTGCTCTTTTCCGTCCCTTTCATGCAACACAGCTCACCCCACACATCAATATACACATAGCGCACTATCCTTTCCTGCTCGCGTCCACCTTGATGAACTTCCTTATCGCGATCAACTGAGCTCACGGCTGTTTTCCCCTCCGTCAAATTTAATCACCATCAGTGATCACTGAACAACCGGTGATTAAATCAGACACCTTCGCCACCTTCGCAACCTCAGCCTCACGTTAGTCACCACCGAGCAAACTCGCGACCCCTTCCAATCCGCGTTGAAATCCCCTATACAGCCATCTCCAGAAAAAGCACCGACCCAAAAACATCACCAATACCCCAAAAATTCACCAACAGCTCCACCTTTAGCCCAGACTTCGACACCGGCGTCAGGACGCTTTCTGGTCATCACCAGTTCGAGGGACAGTTTTATAAAAGGGGATTGAGGATTTTCGAATAAAAATTGGTTTGATTGTATTGTAGTTCTGATTTTATGTTGATTTTTGAAAGTTCGGTTTATCTTCTTTCTTTCGTGATTTAATTCGTCTCAGAAAGAAAAGGAATGAAGTGCACAGTATTTAAAAGGAGGAAGAGACTTGAGGGGCACGGAGCTGTAATTACTTGAGGGGCACCGATACACTTTACTTGGAGAGCACGGGGTGTACAGTGTGGGAAGCACGTTGCCAATGTTTTTCTCTTTTCTTATATTATATTATAATATTTCATATTATAGCGAAACTTCATGGTGAAGTATCAAGGAAAACTAACCATAATTAATTTCTGTCTACTGGTAAAAAAACTAATCTTGATGTAAAAAGGTATTCCGGACCCAATGGGACAAGTTTCGTCGAATTCCGACATCGTTTGAAAAAATTTCCTTTATAAAACCAGAAATCAACACACGTTTAAATTTTTCATGATCACCAGATAAATCAAAACAACTTGAAACTGCGAACACTAACAATAACTTTTCGATACGAACCCAACGGCACTAGTTTCGTCGCATTCTGAGACTGTTGCCCCGGTAGACTGTTTTTGGCGCGTACCGCACTGCCCTTCTGAACACCAAATTTGCCGATCTCTAAAAATAACAAACTATATACCTACCCTGACTATATCCGACGCTACGAACTCACCGGAACTGGTTTCATGGCCTGATTCGATCGTCTGTTCAAGTTACACTCTAATATCCCTTTATTCAGTTGAATTAATTTAATTGTACTGAACGAGCGTTTACGGCTACCGTGGTTACATACGACATCGGTTTTCCACGCCACTCACCACCGTACAATAATTTAACGATACGGTCCCAATGAAACTGATTTCGTCGAAATCTGAGTCCGTTTACAAAACGGCTATTTTAACGCGTATATTTTAAATGACGATTTCCACAGCGACTATTTCAAAATTTGATTTGACCATAACTAACAAATTATAACACGAAATCTAGATTTTTCTCTTTCATATGAGAATTATAATCAATATGGTTCCAACGTGTCTTGTTTCACAGAAATCCGACTTATATCGGATCCTGTATCCTCAGTTGAAGTTCAAACTCTATATTACGAACTGCCGCGCGATTTCGAGCTCGTTTTATAATCGTATTATAAATTAACGTTCAAACTTCGTTTTTAATTAATAAATTCCTATATATAATTCAAATAAAATATTTAAAACAAATTTAAATATTCAGAATTCAACGGCCGAAAATCCGGGTCGTTACATTCCTTCCCCCTTAAAATAATTTCGTCCTCGAAATTGCTAAGGTAGGAAAAGATGCTACGTACCCTGTTAACTAGGTCCAATAATCCTTTTTGTTTTTTTCCACCTCTTAACTCCAGTTTAACTGGACCAATTTATTTCGATTAAAATATTCTTTATTCTTGCCAACGAAAATTTTCAAAAATTATGAAAATTTTCTAACACTTTAAATTCTGAAAAATTTCGGCAGCATCTCCTCTGCACGGCTCAATCGGTACAACCATAACTCGCCTTTCTAGGCCTTCTCCAATCCAAAAGAAAATCAAAAGCCAAGTGGCTTGCCTCATAGGCTCATAAAATCATCAACCCAAACAATATTGTAAACATGTACCTTTTTGTCGGGCATAATCTATCTCATGCATTTGCTTCCATTCAATATCTGCTCAGCATACATATATCATTTCCACTTGGTTTAAAATCAATCCAACTTCCCGTTTGTAACACTCTAATCAAATTCTGATCAGCTCACTGCCATTCACTAATCCAAACTGAGTTCTGTTTTCAAAAATCAACCCCCTTATCCTGCTTGAGTTCAACCCCATCACAGTTTAATTCCAGACAACATCATCCAATATATATATTCAACTGGCTTATTCATACGTCGAATTCATATTAATAATTCGAATCTCAACATTCCTCTTTATTTAATTTCATTCGAGATTATCTCCATCCAATCTAATTTCCGCTTAACTTAAATAAATTCCAATCCAATACAATTTTGTATATAATCCAAATTTCTTGCATATTGGGTTTAGCTAGTTTATTTCCTTTCAAGGGTTCCCCCAATTTTGTATGCTTCAATATATTTCCAATGATATCCCGGTTCATATCATTTCCTTATAAACCATTTATCGGGCCAACTTTTCCATTTAATTTCAAAAAGATTCCATTTCAATGGATTTCGAACAAATTTTGTTTTCTTTAGGGTTGTCCCGCTCCATTTAACTAAACTTTAGTTAAATTTAATCCATTCGATTTTACTTCCACCTTTTTAATCTATTTAACTTATATTAAATTCAGAATTCGAATCCCTAAGGTTTCTTTCAAATTAGTTTGAAATCATATAACTATACACATATGTTTAAATATATTTTTTTGCAAACTCAAATTCTTGGATTTTATAGAAATAACTTGTTCTTTTCAAACCAATTTCCAATCAAAGAATTTTCATGGTAGCAATCTACCACTCGAAACTTGAAAATGAATACCGATAATGCTGCAGTCCATTATCAGAATTATTTTCTCGCCACTGAAGTGGTTTCAGTGCTTAATCACTTTCAAACTCATTAAAAATCATTCTCATTCAAAAATACCTTCAAGTAATGCTATATTACCTTTAAAATACTTCAGAAAATATTTCTAAACCTCCGGAATTTAAATTCCACATTCTGATCTGATTCCAGTTTTAATTTATCTTATTTGTATATTCCACTCTGATACAAATTCGATTAGGTTATACATAACCATTTTGATATTTTATAATTTCATTTGATTATAATAACAATCAGTACATTTAATAATTGCAGAAAATTATTCCTTTTGTATCAAAAATATCTTTTGGGCAAAATTATATCATTTACCCATCTTTCCAACAATACTGCGTCGAATTGTTTTGTTCGAGAGTTTAGAAACACCTAACGATACAGTTGTACATCCTGTATCGGCCAGAATTCATAAACCACTCAACAAACCAGCCAACACAATATAAAACAATTTTATATCAAATCTACAAATACGCTCCCTCATATATATACACTCAAACCCAATCTAGGGTGTTACTAACCCCATCTCTATTGAGTCACGCCATAGAGCCAAGGTAATCACTTAACCTTCAGCTCTGATACCAACTGAAACGACCCGCAAATCCGTACCCTTTGAGTCGACTAATAACACCACATGTCCAACTCAAATTGCACAGAAATACGAATCATTATTAGAAAGAAGTTAGAGGATGAGAAATAGAAAGAAAGAAACATTAGAATAGGAGAAAACGAAGATCACAAACTCACAGCGGAACGAATAAAATATATTAGATAATATAACTTGGAAGCACAAATCAGTAACTTTGTATACATACCATTATCAGAGCACAGCAGTTACTTTTGGAACAGTTATAAACACCTGTTTCCAGATACAACATAGTACACAGCGGAAAAAAAATCTATAGCTAACTGGTGAAGCCTCCTGCTTCGAGCACCTCCAAGCGAATCTGAAAAATCCCGACCACTTGACTGCCCGTACAAATTTGGGCACCCAAGAGTTTAGGGAAAACAACAAAATAAACTCTGGGTCAGTCATGGGACTGGTGTGAGTAAACTCCAACCATTTGTTTAACTTCCAAAATCCTTTCGAAAAGAATTGATAATCGTAAGACCGATCCACACATAAACACGGATGGTTTTTACCTTACAATAACCAAAAATATTTTTGATATCAAACCCAGTGATATTATAATAGTGTCTACAACGAATAAATAGAATCTAGCGGAACGCTTGCATCTCACGCTCCATATATAATATAAAATCAAAAACCGCAGGGCGCTTATTGGAGATTGGATTTCCAACATGACAAGGTATGGAACCACCTTCCGATAGTGTATCTCTAGAGACGAATACACTGGGTTCAACAAGAACGTCTTGCAACCCGGCTCACACATGACCGACCACTCATTTCGCTTGAGTGTATCGAATGTATATCACCAACGGTTGGGATCAGCAACCGCCTCCCGATAAGGGACAGCATCGATAGATTTAAGAAGCAAAAGGAATTTCTCTAGATAGGTGATCATACATCCTCATGGGAGCGACCCACATAGCCATGCTGCCTGCCCGATTTTTTGTCCTTTCCTGGTTGATGAGGCTTGAGGTCATAACGTATCTTTTGACAGATCCCACCTCCATTACTTTGAATGCCACATCGTCATACCCGCCAAACCACAAATTGATTTCACCAAAAATACCACGGGTATACAGCTAAGAGAAACGAATTCCCCCGCCACCAAACGTAAGTACGTTTGAAGAGATCAACTTACGTAATTTATTGGATATACTCTGTCAGACACTCGTCCATTTACGTTTGTCCTGGGACTGGACAAACCGAAGGCACTATTCAGTACATCCATCTTAGGCACTGTTATCTAAGACTTATACAATAGCCCTTGCACTTCACTCCGTCTTCAAGATATTCAGCATACTTGATTCGCAACGCTTATGCCAATACGGAGTGGTTCTCTGGATAATAATCCAACCGGTCTCTCCATATTAACAACGTTAAAATGGTCAAAACTTTGATAGTCGGTGATTTAACTATCAAATGAAAACATGTCGGTGTGCAAACAATGATATTATTTCCAGAAGGAAATTCTATCGACCAAACGTTTATCCCTTTTAGTTCATTCATTTATTCATTTCCCTTTTCACTTTTATTTACATTCCTTATTTAATATATTTAGAAAATATATGCCATTAACATTGGAAAACATTTCCATTATCTGTCCTCTATATTCAGAAAACATTTCTGACTCTCATTTGGAAAACATTTCCAAATCTCCTTCATTTTTGTTTTAAACAGATGTTTGAATAAACATCGCTATGCCAGCTCACCATTTCACTCATTTACTAAATCCACTTAATCACTTCCACTCTCGAACCTTATCCACTTCTTAGTTAAAACTAAAGTCAATCAAGTTAGGGTATAATTACCTCTCAGACGTTAACTGAACGACATTCTTAACTTTGAATTAGTCAGAGCTCACAACTTTAAACCAAACATTTCTTACATGACTCTCGGATTTGATCTACGGACACACCTTCTTTATAAAAATACTGATTATAACGGTAACGTTATAATCGCTGTCTTCAAACGTTTGGTTTATACAACATTGCTTTCAACAACAGCGTTAAACCGCTGTCTAGCATTATAGAACACTTATCATAACCATAGCATTAAGATTGCTATTAAAACAGTTATTTATAACGGCAGCGTTAAAATTGCTATTTAGATTTACCAAGACATTTATTATAACAGCAGCGTCTAAAATTGCTGCATAGATTTACAACATCTATGATAACAACAGCGCTAAAATCGCTGTTTAGTTTTATAAAAGCATTCCTTACAAAGACAGCGTTATGATTGCTGTTTAAAATTATAAAAGCATTTCTTATAACAACAGCGTTATAATTGCTGTTTCGAGTAAAATACCGTGTGCGACGCACACGCTTCCGTTGTACATTTATAAACTCTGTTTATTTTAAACAATTCAAGTTCTCCTTTAAACATATTTATAAACTATACATTCTTCTAACCACTTAATTCGATTTCTATAAATCCCCTTTTTATATACATTTTATTTGCAAAATATTTCCTTGTTTTAAACTACTATTCTTTTACTTTAAGCATTTGAAAATCTTTCTTTAAACTTTCCTCTGTAATTTGCTAAATTCGGATCCATTTCCAAATATTGGTTTCAAAACCGATACTCACTTTCAAATATACATTCATATTTGAACTCACCTTTTAATTTATCCAATGGTTAATGATCCACTTCATTTATATCTTTATTTATAACATTTTTCTTGGTTTACCCAATGGAATAGGTTTCCATTTGCAACTCAATGAAAAAGAAATTATTTCTAATTTGGAAATAAACTCTGCTTTTAAATTCTAATTTCCTTTTTCACATTCGATGATATTTTACGGTATCTAAAATACCAGGTTCCTAAGGCCAGGGTAAACCAAACACACCAATTCAACCATGGATAATGTAGCATAACATATATCACCATCAAATAAAACAGTAAATAAAATGTTGAGGGATCTAGTTGGATCCCTCCAACCTGTTTCCCTGCATCCACAGATGTTAGTAACATCAAAAATATCGCATTAATCAACGATGTGATTATATCAACCAATTTATCAACTATTCAACCAAGCAACCATTTTACATTATAAAAATATCTAAAACTCGTCTATATATAAAAATATAAACGAGAGGGAGTTAGTGAGTTTACTAACATTGTTTAGCAGTTAACGATTCTCCTTTGTTTCGTTTACAATCAAACAAGCGTTCGATTTATCACGAAATTCCAGTAATCTTGTTCTCAGGCACAAAAGTTCTACACTGTAGATCCTTCCGTTGTGATCTCAACGTGACCGGTTTCATCGCATTCTGCTAACAAGTGACCAAGTTATAACCGCTATAAAATAAATTAATTATTTCGCTTAATGATGTGATTAATCTTAACTAATCACCTTTTAACGTTAATTAACACAGTTAAATCATCTTCTTCACTTATGCTTCAGGACATAGGAAAACAAACGTTCTCACCATGATTTTCCACTGTTGACCCTGCTTTGCCAGTCGACTTCTCTTGCACTTAAATGGCACTGTACCCATGAAATCAACCTAATCCAAATATTTTTCATGTAAAACCGTAACAGTAGTTGAACTTTTCCACTTTCTCAAACAACTATTCCAAATGAACGGCTACAGTAAAGGTATATCGGAAAGAACTCTTTAATTTATCCACTCCTAAGCCCACTACAGGAAAGATGTTGAACCCAACATCGTGATTTCTCAACAACGTTTCTCCCTCCAACTGCAAACACCCACCGCCGTGCTCTTTTCCGTCCCTTTCACGCAACACAGCTCACCCCACACATCAATATACACATAGCGCACTATCCTTTCCTGCTCGCGTCCACCTTGATGAACTTCCTTATCGCGATCAACTGAGCTCACGGCTGTTTTCCCCTCCGTCAAATTTAATCACCATCAGTGATCACTGAACAACCGGTGATTAAATCAGACACCTTCGCCACCTTCCCAACCTCAGCCTCACGTTAGTCACCACCGAGCAAAACTCGCGACCCCTTCCAATCCGCGTTGAACTCCCCTATACAGCCATCTCCAGAAAAAGCACCGACCCAAAAACATCACCAATACCCCAAAAATTCACCAACAGCTCCACCTTTAGCCCAGACTTCGACACCGGCGTCAGGACGCTTTCTGGTCATCACCAGTTCGAGGGACAGTTTTATAAAAGGGGATTGAGGATTTTCGAATAAAAATTGGTTTGATTGTATTGTAGTTCTGATTTTATGTTGATTTTTGAAAGTTCGGTTTATCTTCTTTCTTCCGTGATTTAATTCGTCTCAGAAAGAAAAGGAATGAAGTGCAAAGTATTTAAAAGGAGGAAGAGACTTGAGGGGCACGGAGCTGTAATTACTTGAGGGGCACGGATACACTTTACTTGGAGAGCACGGGGTGTACAGTGTGGGAAGCACGTTGCCAATGTTTTTCTCTTTTCTTATATTATATTATAATATTTCATATTATAGCGAAACTTCATGGTGAAGTATCAAGGAAAACTAACCATAATTAATTTCTGTCTACTGATAAAAAAACTAATCTTGATGTAAAAAGGTATTCCGGACCCAATGGGACAAGTTTCGTCGAATTCCGACATCGTTTGAAAAAATTTCCTTTATAAAACCAGAAATCAACACGCATTTAAATTTTTCACGATCACCAGATAAATCAAAACAACTTGAAACTGCGAACACTAACAATAACTTTTCGATACGAACCCAACGGCACTAGTTTCGTCGCATTCTGAGACTGTTGCCCCGGTAGACTGTTTTTGGCGCGTACCGCACTGCCCTTCTGAACACCAAATTTGCCGATCTCTAAAAATAACAAACTATATACCTACCCTGACTATATCCGACGCTACGAACTCACCGGAACTGGTTTCGTGGCCTGATTCGATCGTCTGTTCAAGTTACACTCTAATATCCCTTTATTCAGTTGAATTAATTTAATTGTACTGAACGAGCGTTTACGGCTACCGTGGTTACATACGACATCGGTTTTCCACGCCACTCACCACCGTACAATAATTTAACGATACGGTCCCAATGAAACTGATTTCGTCGAAATCTGAGTCCGTTTACAAAACGGCTATTTTAACCCGTATATTTTAAATGACGATTTCCACAGCGACTATTTCAAAATTTGATTTGACCATAACTAACAAATTATAACACGAAATCTAGATTTTTCTCTTTCATATGAGAATTATAATCAATATGGTTCCAACGTGTCTTGTTTCACAGAAATCCGACTTATAACGGATCCTGTATCCTCAGTTGAAGTTCAAACTCTATATTACGAACTGCCGCGCGATTTCGAGCTCGTTTTATAATCATATTATAAATTAACGTTCAAACTTCGTTTTTAATTAATAAATTCCTATATATAATTCAAATAAAATATTTAAAACAAATTTAAATATTCAGAATTCAACGGCCGAAAATCCGGGTCGTTACATACAACATCTTAAGTACTAAAGTGTACTGTTATCGTGATTCCAAGGATATGCAAAATTATTGAAATTCCAATCATTAATGCAAATTCGGAATTATGCGAAAGCAATTTATTATAACATGAAATCTAAGGTAAAATTTTCACATGTAGTAAGAAATGATATTTGTAACAACCCGTATTTTTAATAACCTGTTATAACATAAATCGAGGCAGAATTTAATTCTAAAATTTGAATCAAGGGAAACGGGCTATTCCATTGCGTTCGCCTCGGAAAAATACGCGAAATAGAGTCCGAGTTTTCGAAGATCGGAGTCCGTATGACCCGATTAAGGCCCAACGAAGTTTTCAGAAAATTCCTAAGTAAAAACAGATTTCAAATTCAAATCCGAACTTGGGAATTGGGCCAGTTTGGGCCAGGCGGGAGAATTCCCGCCACAGTACCCAAGTCGACAGCCCTGTCGACTTGGGAGTCGACCAGGTCGACAGCCCTGTCGACTTTGCTGTCGACTTGGCTCAGACGCCCAGTTCTGCCAGGTGCACCAGTTTGGGTTTGTGTTGAGCTTGGGGGCCAGATTCGATTTGGGGGGTTGAGATGAGAACTAGGGTTTAATCCTATGGTCTAAATCACTAGCCTAATCTATAAATAAGACCCTAACCTACCCTAAATCCTCATTATTCATCCTAGCAACTAAACTATGGCAAAATCAAACCTCTCATGGCCTCCACTCTCTTCATACAATTCCTAAACAAATTTCTAAGAGATTTCCATGCATACAAGTGTATTTAGGCTTGTATGATCCTCTTTAGCTTGCATTAAAGTCTTGTTTCTCTATTGGCATCATAAAGGAGGAGTCTTGATCAAGTTTGCTTGCATTTTTGGGGTTTTAATTTGTTGCATAAGGGGTTTCTTATATTTGCTATACTCATTTGAGTCCGCATAAGCATTGTAAGCCCTATTCCTCTCATACTTGAACTTTGAAGTTAAATGCATGATATGCAAGTTGTCATATGTTATGCAAGTTTATTTATGCAAGTATGATATGAAAGTTGTCATGTGTTATGCAAGTTTGTTTATGCAAGTATGATATGCAAGTTGTCATATGTTATGCAAGTTTATTTATGCAAGTATGTTATGCAAGTTGTCATAAGTTATGCAAGTTTGTTTATGCAAGTATGATATGCAAATTGTCATATGTTATGCAAGTTTGTTTATGCAAGTTTGATATGCAAGTTGTCCTATGATATGATGCAAGTTTGGGATGGTCATATGGTTCATGTTATCATGTTATGCATGCTTTTTGGGCGTAAAAATGTAATATGCAAGTGTGTGAACACATGAACATTTCATATGCCACCATGTTGAACTTGTGGCTTTAACACTTTTTTTTGTCATGATTATGCCAAGATCCCTCTTTCTATCCTTTATGCGCTATTGCGATATGTAAGCGATGGGATTGCGTTTGGGGTTGGGTAAACTTAAAAGACATAAAAACATGAGCTTGGGAATTTACCTATTAAGTTAGGTCTACCCATTGGGAATTTACCTATTAAGTTAGGTCTACCCAATTGCTTGAAAATTTGTAACATGTTTTGGAAACATGATGGACATGACACTTAGAAAAGATAAGTGTGGCCAACTCGAGGTTGGGTTGAGTTTGTAGCGTAAACCTACCCGGAACCGACCGGCCTAACTAGTTGCTACAAACAATAGGACCCAATGTGAGAAGTTGGTCATGTTGTACCTTGGACCCGAGGTTAGACCAAGTTGTGGTGTAAAGCTACCCGGACCCGCCCGGCTTAACTAATAACCACAACAAAGTCTAATGTGAGAGGTTAAGGCGCATTAATTAATTAATGCCTCGTGATTAGGGTTAAGTCATGGACCATTTAATACTTAACCAACTTGGGCTCGGTAGAGTAATTGGGGTTAAGTCGTGAACTCATAGTTACACTTAACCAAGTTAATCCATGATTAGTGAAGGGGTTAAACCATACTTAACCCACTAGAAAAATCCTAGTAATGGGGGTCCACTCCGCAGTAATCCCAAGTTTGTATCATTAAGGCCCTAGGGACTAGGCTAGGGAGGGGGCACGATTACTGGGCTGGAGGTAAGCGACCAAAAGCGACGGCCGAGTGGTACGCCGGTGTAGTTCTGGGCGGACTCTGGTCGTGCACATAGCCCGTAGCCGGAGAAAACAAGCACGGGTACCGGTAGACCGAGACTGTGCACTCATGTTTATGGTGTCCAGGGGTTGACACCCTAGGGCTTGATACACCCGACGGGTGGACCCGGCACAGTTCGACTACATTCATGTTTGGGCCGTATTGACACCAACACGTGACGAGATAGGCTTAGGGAGCCGATCGACTAGACCGTTGGGTTGGACCTCGTGGCATGGTCACTTCATGTACCTCGTATGAGGGTCACTTCAGGTTATTGGGCCAAAGCATAGGCCAAGGGGATCAATACTTGTTTATTCAAGCCATGTTAGTTTGCTAGTACATCTGTGGTGCAAAACCTTAGTCTTGATTATGCGATGACACCTTTATCTATCGTGCCAGTATGTAGTTATCCTTATGTTCATTCCTGCTGCTCATGACAGTTAACTTTATTAGTTTACATTGATTGTAATAGGGCTTACTCAGTCTTTTTGACTGACCTGTTTTCTTTCACCTCTTTTCTTCCGTTCCCCCCCCCCCCAAGGTTCTCAGGGAGGGAATACAGGAGCTTAGCTTGGATCCTACCTACTTTCTTGGATAGCTCATTTATGCTTTGGACTTGAGCTTGCTATGGTTTTTCTGCTTTGGGGATAGCTACTTATGTTTTTCTGTTCAGTTTCAGATGATGTTATTTTATGTACTAGACTTATTTATTTGGAAAATTGACATTATGATGTACTAGACTGGTTTGAAATGGTTTAAAAATCTTCCGCTGTTTTATCCATGTTAATTACTCTGTTTACTCATATACATATGTTCTTGTTCTGTCTTGATATATCATTATGCATGTTTACCTGATTCAAACGCCCCTCCAAAGTCAGAGTGCTTGCAAGAGACACCCTGGTGGAGGTGGGGAGTTACAATATTTTAACAAACTGGTAAAAATTTAGGGAAGAAGGAAATAGTTTTATCTAATAAATGTACTAATCTATTAAATAATAGTAAAGCAGAAGAATTTCCAGCTCTCTCTCCATGATTCTCTCAATTGTCCTTACTTCTTTCAATTTTCTTAATTCTCCTTAATTCTCTCAATTTTGTTAATTCTCCTTAATTTTCTCAATTTTTTCAGCTCTCCTTGAAACTCTAAGATAGTTCGATGAGATCAAAATTACACAACCATATAATTCGCCGTGAAAATTAGATCTGAAGGTCGCTCTTTCATCCTACTCTTGCATTTGCTATTTGACTATCTCATTATACGGCTTTTCTTCCTATTCTAACAGGCGGAAAGGTATCTAAGCGGTGGCTCTTTGCCACCTTCTCCCCAACTTTATTTTTGCCCGTCCTTTGGTGAATTACTCCCTCCCTGTCTGTTTCTCCGAACCCATGGGGATTTCGTCATTCATTCGTCTCTTTCCCCATCGTTAGGTATTTTCTTCCCCTCTTCAAGCTATGTTTTAGAGGAAACATATACTTATCATCAGAATTCAATTATTTGATGTCATCATTTGTTATAAATTCCTATATTATTTAGTAAGGTAGTATGTAAATTTTTTTTTGAAGAAAAATTTCTGAACTAGGCTTTGCACGACATCTTCTCTTGCATAAATATTGACACCAGTATAATATTTAGACTTCATCTGAAGGTTTTTAATCACAATAGGTCAATGATGATTTTCTGACATATTATTTCCTAGAATAAGTGCGTGATAATTATGGAAGCGATAAATATTTCAACAAAATCCTATTTTTTGTCTATATGATTTTGGTTAAAAATAGGCTATATTTGCAGATATTGTTTATTTTTGAAACATTTGGTACAAAAATGCAAAATAAGTAGGACAGTGGATCCTACCTTGCGCACACACACACACACGTATATAGTGTAGTCTTCTTTGATTTCTACGTGTAGAACCTTTGAAATTTAAAACGTGACATAACAGTTATATTCACATTAATTATCTTCCATTAACAAGAAAAATTGAATAAAATGGTTTCTCTACTTAGTAGAATTGTGTGTATTTTTGTATTAGCCAAAATTAAGAAGCATTCAGTTTTCCAATGTTTTGATTTGAACTTCCGAAAATTGGATTTTGTATGACATTTTATCTAAAACAATAAACAGTTTATGTATGCTAAAAGGATGCTTATATATAGCCGATACGAAGTAGCAGTTGGTAAATTATGCTTTCATGTTTCGATCATGATATAAATAGGTTGGACTATCAAATGCAATGTGTATTGTATGTTTCTGCTATGATTAAGATTTTTTTTTTCAGTGCAGCGACACATAGTCTTGGAACATTTATTCATTGTACCACACATCTGGCAGTACTTGATGGGAAAAAAATACAATGATTGATTTTTGGTGGGCCATCTTGAGTATGCAGGTGAACTGGAGACGATGGTTTGCCTTCTAATCTCACCAACTCTCTTAAGTACACGCTAACATGTCGGCCTTGGTTAAAATTTCATGTGCCACTTTTTTGTTTAACCAACCTAAGAAAGTTTCAATGTGCTGTCTTGAAATTTATGGTATTTATTTGCTTCTTCATGAAGATTAATATTTAGTTCTCTATGTATACTATTATTAGTAGATAATTTTTATATTATTAAATGCTCTACGATTTATTGAATTAATAAACTTCATCTCATTAACTTTCCATCTTCTTAACTAACCGTAATATTTTGTATGGGCACTAACTTTAACCTTGATTGTTAACTTTCATGTGAAGATAGATAATTTTTGATTGTCGTCCACTTCTGTTTATGAGTACTAAGTGACATCTAAGGTCGCTTATCAATTATTTTTGTAATAACCCGAAAAATCTGAACCAGTTTGAAAATTTTAAATTGGCTATTTTGGTGAATTTAAAACATTTAAAATAAATATTTTAAATGATAACGATGAAAAGTGAGTTTGAAACGACATTTGAAAATAAATATAATTAATTGTAATTATAAACAAGGCCTGAAATGGCGCGGTAGTTTCAAAATTTGAATTCAAACTTTGACCGACTGTACCGGGTGCAAAACAAAACGGATTTGAGTGAAGCCAAAAATATTTAAATCTGTTAGTGAATATCTTTCTAACGAATCTTAAAAATCGAAGTTTCATAGCGGGAAGCAAAAGTTATGGCCAAATGAATTTTCAGAAAGGTCGCTATAGAGTTTATATAGCCCGTGAAAATGGCCATTTTGCAAACGACCTCGGAATTCGACGAAACCACTTTTGTTGGATCTGGGATGTTAAATTATTGCTAGGTTTCAAATTTCATAATTTTTGAAGCTAGTATGTGAGCGTGGCAAAGGAAAATGTGTTTGGTCGATTTCTATTAAATTGGATCGACCAGAAAAGGGCCATTTTTCAAACGGTCTTAGAATTCGATGAAACTAGTTTTGTTGGGACCGTATCATCAAAACATAGCTAGATTTATTTTTCGGGAATTTTTAGAATCAGTATGTGGCCCCGGCAAATTGAAATGTACGTTCAAATCAAATATTGAATGTTTTATATTTTAATTTGAAGAAAAACTGACTGAAACAGTCGAATGGGCCTACGAAACATATCCCATTGTGTTCGGAATGGGGGTATTTAGCTAGGGACGACAGTCGTTGGGCTTGAATTGGGGTTCGTGGGTGAAAGAGGGTATTTTCAAATTTTAAAATATATAAATAAATAAATAAAATCTCATTCCTCCACCACAAATTTTCTCTCTCCCCGACGTCGAATATCAGGCAGAAACCCCTCAAAACTTCCCCCTCCGATTCCTCCTCCTACACACAATAAAACACCATGCTCCTTTGGAGATTTTTGTAGTGCTATCAACGAGCTTCACATCCATATGAAGTTTGGATTTTTTTTCATGACCTGTAGAGCTAGAATCGAGCTCGGGAGGTTCGAGGCTTTCAGCCACCGCCGCCGATAGCTGGCGCCACCGAGTGGGCCCACTTCCCCCGGCGCCTGAGCGCCTCTCCTCCCCCTTCAACACTGCATAGCCCGATCCTCTTAAGGCTTCACAGATTTCGAGTAAATTCGAAACCTAGTTTTGAACGAAACTGCTGAGGTACGGCTAATTTAATTTTAAACTATATTATAGCAGTTTAAAGCGCTACGGTTTTTGATTTCACTGTAAAAATCATATCTTTTTCGTTTCTTGACGAAATTCAGTGAAACAAGAGACAGCGGACTCGTGTGGAAGTCTTCTACATTCTAGAAGAGACCGCATATTTTTCTGAGCCTTCTGCTATTTTTGGTGGAGTGGAACCCAATGTGAGATTTCTAAATTATAAACGATATGGAAAACGACGATGTATAAATTATATAGTCAATGTATGAGTTATATAAGCGTTGTACAGCTCTTGTATAAGCGTTGTATAAGTTGTACGTTCGATATATAAATTATATATGTGTTGTAAAAATTATATATGTGTTGAAATAGAAGTGAGATGCTTATACATATATATATATACACACGCCCCTCTTCCACAAACCATGGACGATATTTATTGGTTGTGATTGGTGTGAAAATTGGTTGATTACGAATGGTTGATTAGAATTGTTTGTGGTTGAAATTGATTGATTATGGTTGAAAAATACCCGTTTGTGGTTGAGAATTATTTGGTTGAAACCACGTAGGATTAGTTTGTGGAAAAGAAAAAAATATACATGCCCCTACGTGCGAACTAGATGCATGAAATCCCCATTGTCAAAAGCTGCGAGGCTTTAAGGTAGAGCGACGAGCCGTACTAGGGACGGCCCCGGTTTTAACTACCCTGCCGTTATGCTGCCGAAATTTTGAATAATATTCATGTGTTAGAATTATTTTCATGTGTTGAAACTATATTCGTGTGTTGAATAGAAATTCATGTGTTGAACGACATTCATGTTTTGAAATAAATTGTTTCATAATAAAAATCATATTTTTATCATCTATATGAACTGTATAAAGTAGTTGTGTTTTGAAATAAATTGTTTTGCAATAAAAATCACATTTTTATTGTATATATATAAACTATAGAAAACATTCATGTGTTGAATAGAAATTCATTCGTTGAATAGAAATTCATGTGTTGAATGGTATTCGTGTTTTAAATAAATTGTTTTAAATATAAAAATCACCTTTTTATTGTATATATATAAACTATAGAAAACATTCGTGTGTTGAATAGAAATTCATTCGTTGAATAGAAATTCATGTGTTGAATGGTATTCGTGTTTTAAATAAATTGTTTTATAATAAAAATCACATTTTTGTCATATACATGAATTGTCAAAAATAGTGAAGTGTTGAAATAAATGTCGGTTGGATAAAAATATTATTTTTATCAAAGGTATGAAAAGAAAATGGTTTTGAAATCGAAGAATAGATTATATATATATAATTAAAATAAATCAAATAACGAAGCTGCAGTTCGTGTTTTGAAACCATGATTTCAAACGATTAGTGCGGGAGATTCGACCATCGGATTTTCCCGAAACGAAACCGTTGGGTTCGCTTTGGAAATATCTTTCCAACGACACCAGCTTTGTAAAGATCCAACAATTGGATTGTCTGGAATGTTTAATTCAAATTTGAAGAAAAACATCGCCAGAAACGATTATATATATATATATATATATATATATATATATATATAATTAAGTTAAATCGAATAACGACGCTGCAGTTCGTATTTTGAAAACGAAACTTCAAATGAGTGTACCGGGAGATCCGACTGTCGGATTTTCCCAAAACTAGAACCGTTGGATTCGTTTTGAAAAGATCTTTCTAATGATATAAATTTTGTGAAGATCCAACGATTAGATTTTCAGATATGTGTAAATCAAATCTGAAGAAAAACAGCGCCACGGCCGCGTTATGGCCTGAAGCGTCGTTTGAATAAATTGGCTATTTTTAAATAAATAAAAATAGCGATAAATCATTATAAAATATTATAAACGATTTGGAATGTGAAATTTAGAAACTAACTGAAGGTTAGCTAAGTCGAATGGCTTCCTGGATTTTGATCTGATGTTGGTTTCGGCTTTCGAGGTTAATATATTGGGAATCGTTCTCTTACTGATTTACGGTTAGTGACTAATGAATTGGAATAAGGCGTATGTAGTGTTTTTGTAGCACTAGTTTATTATATACGCGAGTTGCTCAGAAAGACCAGGTTTATCCCATTCTGAATAACTGAATCGACGATAAGAAATCGATGATGAAGACGGTGGTTGAAGACCGAAGATCTTCACCTCGTTTGGATGGTAACTGATGTCCTGATTGGGAGGCATACCGAAATATGGATAATGAGTGGTGATCGTCCAGACGTACGTGGAGATTGATGGGTATGCGAGGTATATAGTGCCTCCGGTTTCGTTCAGACCCAGAACGGACTTGCAAATGGACTGTGTGTCTGACATTGGAATTCATTCTATGTGATTGATAACCATCAGTTGCATGGTGTGAATTTCCTGTATGGCATGCTAAGATGCAGTGATCAAGGCTTCTGTTGAAAAGCAAAGTCTTGTGGTTGATGATCAAAGCACCGCCTATGTGGCGTAGCTTTGTGTATAACGTGAATTCGCGAGCCTCACACCCCGGTATGAACCAGAAACGGGAGAGGACCTCAGGGAGGGCATGTGTTTCCTTCTAGCTAGAGGTGGTGTCGGTGCTTAAACTGGCTGACATTTATATTACTTTCACCTATGTGGTTGTTACTGTTGCAAGGCGCCTCAGATATATCGGTTGATCTAGGACCGATGGAGTCATTCGTTGGCTCATTTATGCCCCAAAGGGCGGGAAAACGTAGTGTTTAGGCATTTTAATCCACATCGGTGGATCGGACCTGACGATCCAAGGGTCACTCGAGCTTTGATCCTGAGACATGGGCTAGATTGTCTCGAAGTCGGTAAGGACTATCTTTTGCCTTGGTTCATGACGGAAATCCAATTTTCAAATACGACATCATGCGGTTTTGATTGTATACCTATATATGGCGACATAGTTGTATAGAGGCATTAATGCCGTCTATGATTGATACTTATGATTTTAAATTGTTTTTGAAACATATAAACACTAGTAATAATATCAAATGCTTTTGTTTTATTCGTATCAAGCATATTTTGGCCGTTATAAGGTAAAAACTCTATCCTCTGGTATGCGTTGCATCGTGTGATGGGAACTGAGTCTTATAATGGCTTCATTTTTATAAAAAGCATTGCGATGTTTAAAAGAATTATTTGTTCTAAAGCACTGGCAATCCAATGGAGTAAACCCGTCCCACGAAAGTGGCGTGGTCCTGTGATTAGCCATATGATAAAATGTGTTAAGTAGATTCCTTATACCAGTCCCATGACTGACTCGTAGTTTGTTTCACTTGCAAACTCGGGTGCCCCTTTTTCTACACGGGTAGCCTTGTGTTCAGGTTTTAGCAGGCTCTTTCTGGATAGCTGGAGCTGAAGATGGATTCTATCATTTATCTCTTTTTATGCTGTTCAGCTCCTATTGTACATATTATGTTTTGTTTTCCGCCGTAGACATTTATGTATAGCTGAACTGTATTTGTACTAAGTATGATCCTGTATAATGTGTAACTCTGATGATTACGTTTATCCAGTGTATTATTTGTTCATTATCTAGTGTATTTATTTATTTATGTTCTGCTATTATCTGTTTATGTGTTATATTCCAAAGATTACCCTTAACACCGTCGTACGGGGTTTTGGGGTCGTCACAACGTGATATCAGAGCTTTGGTTAAGCTTAGTTCTGGAATATAACACATTAACGAACTCGTCATAAATAGAACCAGTAGTGTTGTAGGACGAATAACTCATTACAGATAGGATAAGCAATATCCTAGTATGAGTATAGCAGAATCAGAATAACTCGTTAGAGATGGGGTCAGAAGTGCCCCAGAACGAGTTGAGAGTTATATGTTTATAAATAGCGTATTTGTGATTATATTTATAGTTTGGCTTTAGAAATATGATTTTTGAATATATATAAAGGATGTATATTTGAAAAGTTAAAAACAAATTACTTGTTGTTTGAGTTGTGTGATAATGGGTTTGATTAATTAAATTATTAGAACGATAGTTAATTTAATCAATAAGAGAATGAAGGGTAGAACTTATTCGATTAAATCACACATTGAACGGATATTAAAATAGATAGAAATATATACATGTGCATTATATATGTTTGACCAGGTAAATGGACTAGCTGTTGAGTAAGGAATTTATTTGCGTGCCCGACAAATATGTAAACCTTAATGAGTTGGATGCGAAATATTATTATATCAACTCCTGTGAATACCATTGGATGCGGAGTGCTGGTTGTTCTGTGTGTAATAATAAATGTCGCCATAGGATAGTAACAATTAATTTTGAACTACACTACATAGCATACTTCTTGAAGATAGGCATACTTCATCATATACCACATAAGCATTTGGAGCTTGTGTGACGAGGTTGAAGATTTACCATACGAGCGAGAGGCTTGTATGGCGATGACTATGTATTACTGGTTGAACTGATGACTGATATGGACCATATAAATTGTAACGATAAATTGCCAGATTAATAAAAAAAACCCCACACGGGTCTGGAGTTGACAATAATCACGTCTCTCTAGTTATTAGATATGGCACATGGATTATTTATTTCCCACACGGGACGAGATGACGAGAATTTATTCTTTGGAGTAATTAAAAATACACACTCCCTCAGGTTTTGACAGGGTGACGAGATTTTATTCTCTGGAGTTATTATCTATAAGCGCTCCCCTATAAACACCAGAATATATCACTATAAATATGTGTATGCTTTATAGGATTTATAAGGTACCTAATATGGCCTAATAAATTTCCAAACCCCTCCCTATACAAAGGAGGTTATGGCGAAATTTTCGAAAATTTCGGGAGTTAGCCAAATTTTTGAAGAATTTGAAAATTCTCAAAAACTGAAAAGTTGGAGAATGGAAGCCAGATTGAAAGTAGAGTTGATAAATCAAACCACTTTCGAATTTGTTCCTTTTCGAGGACGAAAAGTTTTAAGTGGGGGAGATTGTAACAACCCGGAAAATCTGAACCAGTTTGAAAATTTTAAATTGGCTATTTTGGTGAATTTAAAACATTTAAAATAAATATTTTAAATGATAATGATGAAAAGTGAGTTTGAATCAACATTTGAAAATAAATATAATTAATTCTAATTATAAACAAGGACTGAAACGGCGCGATAGTTTCAAAATTTGAATTCAAACTTTGACTGACTGTACCGGGTGCAAAACAAAACGGATTTGAGTGAAACAAAAATATTTAAATCTGTTAGTGAATATCTTTCTAACGAATCTGAAAAATCGAAGTTTTATAGCGGGAAGCAAAAGTTATGGCCAAATGAATTTTCAGAAAGGTCGCTATAGAGTTTATATAGCCCGTGAAAATGGCCATTTTGCAAACGACCTCAGAATTCGATGAAACCACTTTTGTTGGATCTGGGATGTTGAATTATTGCTAGGTTTCAAATATCATAATTTTTGAAGCTAATATGTGAGCGTGGCAAAGGAAAATGTGTTTGTTCGATTTCTGTTAAATTGGATCGACCAGAAAAGGGTCATTTTTCAAACGGCCTCATAATTCGACGAAACTAGTTTTGTTGGGACCGTATCGTCAAAACATAGCTAGATTTATTTTTCGGGAATTTTTAGAATTAGTATGTGACCCCGGCAAATTGAAATATACGTTCAAATCAAATATTGAATGTTTTATATTTTAATTTGAAGAAAAACTGATTGAAACAGTCGAATGGGCCTACGAAACATATCCCATTGTGTTCGGAATGGGGGTATTTAGCTAAGGACGATAGTCGTTGGGCTTGAATTGGGGTTCGTGGGTGAAAGAGGGTATTTTCGAAATTTAAAATATATAAATAAATAAATAAAATCTCATTCGTCCACCTTAAATTTTCTCTGTCCCCGACGTCGAATATCAGGCGGAATGAAACGACCTGAACTTCCCAGTAAAGGAAAGCCTGGATTGCTTTGAGAACAACACACAACAGAACACAAACTGAAGAACATTTTATTACTGATTACAACAATTACATCAGAGTACAAGAATATAACAGAGTATGAAAACTTATTTCACAAAAGTAATACATTAATATCAGAGGTTTAAATTACACTTAAATGGCAGCGGAAAAATATAACAAATATACAACCGAAAGGAATACACGGATACAGAGCTTTCTGAATACCGCTTCAGCTGTAAGCCAGAATCCTGTAAATAAGGGCACCCGAGTTTGCAGTGAAACAAACTACAGGTCAGTCATGGGACTGGTATGAGAAATCTTAACTTAACTATCTAATAATAAGGCTAATCACAGGACCTCGCCGCTAACGCAGAACGGGTTTACTCCATTGGATTGCCAGTGCATAAATTAAAGTAAATCGTTAAACAACGCAATGCTTTTTAGAAAAAAAATGAAACCATTATAAGACCCAAGTCCCATCACACAATGCAACGCAAACCGGAGGATAGGGTTTTACCTTATAATGGTCAAAAGATGCTTGATACGATAAAACAGATTTAGTATTAATGTGTATATATTCTAATAAAAACATTTCAATCATAATGTATCAATCGTAGACGGCATAGTACCCTATCCTACTATGTCGCCATACTAGTTCTACAATCAAAACTGCAAGGTCGTATTGGAAATTGGATTTCAATCATGAGTCGAGGCTAGGGGCAAGCTCCTCTCTGATTCGAGATATTCTAGCAAATGCCTCAGGATCCCCCGTAGTGAACCCTTGGATGCGGTAGGGCCGGTCCCCACCTATCGGCAGTGGATTGGTTATGCCTGAACACACGTTTCCCGGTTCCTTTGAACCTATAATATGACCACTATCGACCTATAAAATCCGAGGCACCTCAAAATCCATCTTCCACATAAGTAAAAATGTCGGGCCTTGTCAAAACGCTAACACCACTTCTAGCTAGAAAGAAACGTGTGCACTCCCTACGGTCCATATCCCGTTTTTGACTCATACCGGGGTGTGAGGCTCGCGAAGCAACGCTATAACCACAAGGCATGCTTTTCAACAAAAGCCTTGATCAATCTCCATCTTGGCGTGCCACATTGACAATTCACGCCATGCAATCAATCACTATTAATATATACCAGGGTGTTAAGCATAAATAAATTCTCCACCACCAAACAGAGATACATTAATAAAAATCAATTTAATTCACATGGAACGAAATCCAATGTCAGACACGCATCCATTTACAAGCTTATGCTCTGGGTCTGAGCGAAAACCAAATCCGTACAATCAACAACAGTCTGGACGGCCACCACTGAAGCCCCCTTCAAGGTAGCTACTCCCATCAAGGGTCTCAGTAGCAACACATCCATTTGATGTGAAGATCGTCGGTCTTCAACCACCGTCTTCATCTTCGACTCTTCATCGTCGTAATAATTATTCGGAATGGGTTAAACCCGGTCTTCCCGAATAACTCACGTATTTTTATGATTAAAAATCAAGTGATGTAAAAACACATCTAACGCCTCATTCCAATTCAGAATTATTCTTTTAAACAAAATATTCTATCAAAGATAAATACTTTATCTTTATTCTTAAATCTTTCATTTAAAGATTTATTAAAACACAATTTGGTTTTAAATATCACAAATCATTATTCAATGATTATTCAAATTTAACAAATTTATCTTATTCTCAACTGGGTAAAAGAACTAATGTCATTTAAAACATAGTTCACAATAAACCCAAAATCGTCTTCCATAAAATATGGAATATTCACAGAAAGCAAATCAATATTTAATCGTTATAAATTTCTGTATCCGACCAATAATATAGATGGAATAACGACAAAGCCTCTTAAATTCCATATGTAGTATCGGTCTTCTTTTACAGAAGCTTAGCTCGGTTATTACTAATTCGAATCCCATTCAACTCCAATTTATTATATTAGATTGGAAAACTTAACTTTTGGAAAATTCCCAATTAAATCTTAATAAAAGATTTATAAATTCCAAATCATATTTTCATTGTCAGTTGGGTTAAAGAACGAATGTCGCTTAAAAAACACAGTTCACAATAAACCCAACTCACATTTCATTTTATTTCAATTATTAAATATAATTGAAAACTTTAATAATCTAAATTAAAGTATTATTCTTTTCATACAGGGCTTAAGAACAGTGTTATTTAAGACACTAATCACGACAAACCCAAAATCCAATTTATTCAATTTAATTTGAATTAAATATTAAATAATTGGAAAACTTCATTAAATCTTAATTTAATGATTTACTCTAGTTAATAACTAGTTCATTTCAATAAAAATATATTTTTCCAAAATATATTCTTTTCTAAACATTTTCTTTTCTAGAATATTCTTTATTGGAATGTGACTCAGTCAACAACCATAATTTGCATATAATCAACAATCATGATAAATAACTATCACACAACCAAATAATCAACCAGAGTGGATTCTACACTAAACATTGGGACTAGTGTAGGATCATCCCAACACCCGTGTGGGGTTTCATCCAGCAATCAAATAATAAATTATTTGTGCACCTGGGCGATGTGTAAAAATTATCGACCCAATCACATAAACAAGTCGGATGACTTGTAAATGGAAGTGTAATATTCAGTTTGAATATACTAACATTATATTTAATACATCAACATTTCAACATTACAACATCACAGACATATGTCTCAATTCTTTTTATTGCGTACAAAATCTTAACTTTTATTTCAATTCATTTTATTGTTAACAAATGACAATAAAATCTTAACTCTTCATTATTGACCAATAAGTATATTTTTGGTCTCATTCATTTTTAATGACAAAATAAATATTTAACTTCACTCTTTTTAAATGTGACAAAATATGATAATTTTGTCTAACTCTTCTTAAATGTACAAAATATGATTATTTTGTCTAACTCTTCTTTATGTAAACAAAATGACAAATT
This sequence comes from Allium sativum, assembly GCA_030737875.1. NCBI lineage: Eukaryota > Viridiplantae > Streptophyta > Magnoliopsida > Asparagales > Amaryllidaceae > Allium > Allium sativum. The sequence goes on from CM060922.1 coordinate 474,479,609, forward strand.
TTCTAATTCCTTTAATGTAAACAAAATGTTCATTTCTAACTCATTCTCCTTTTTAATTTATAAAAATATACATTTTCAATTCATAACTTTTTAATGTATAAAAATATACATTTTCATTTCATAACTTTTTAATGTATAAAAGTATACATTTTCAATTCTTCTTTTTAATGTATAAAAGTATACATTTTCAATTCTTCTTTTTCAAGCAAAATGAGAATTTTGTTTATAAACTTTTAATGCAACAAAATAAGAATTTTGTTTATTAACTTCTAATGCAAACAAAAATGTAACTTTTAATGCAAACAAAGTAAGAATTTTGTTTATTAACTTCTAATGCAAACAAAAATGTGAATTTTGTTTGATCAAATTAAATTCAACAAAGATGTGATAATTTGTTGGATCCTTTTAATTTAAACAGAATGTGATGATCTTGTCTAATCCTTTTAATGTAAACAAAATATTAATTTTGTCTAATCCCTTTTTTAATGGAAACAAAATGTTTCTTTTTATTTCAATAATATATTTTGACAAAATGTTTTCTTATTATTTCAATAACTATATTTCTAATCAAAACATGTTTTTTTTTTACAAAATGATATTTTATCTTACTAACATGTTTTTAACAAAAATGATATTTTATCTCACTCTAATTTAAAATAAAAATGTTTTAATTCATTTCTTCTAAAAAGACCAAAAATGAATAAATTTACTTCATCCTTTTTTAAAATGACCAAAATGTATGTTTTAATTCATTCTTATAAAATCACCAAAAAGAATGTTTTTATTTTCATTCTCACAAAATGAGTAAAAAGGAATGTTCAAATTTCATTCCTATAAAATCACCAAAAAGAATGTTTTTATTTTCATTCTCATGTACAAAATATCCTTCTTATTCCATTTATGTCAAAGTGACAAAAATGTATTCTTTTATTTCAAGTGACAAAACATATTCTTTTATTTCACAAAACAAGTTTTAACAAAAATTGTGATTTTTATTCTGTAACTTCTATTTTGACAAAAATGAGATTTTTATTACTCTAATCCAATTAACCAAAAAAATGTTAATTTTAACTAACCTAATCTAATTAACAAAAGAATGTTAATTTTTCTAAACATGATCTAATTAACAAAAAGAACGTTAATTTTACTAAACATAATCTAATTAACAAAAAGAATGTTAATTTTACTAAACATAATCTAATTAACAAAAGGAATGTTAATTTTACTAAACATAATCTAGTTAACAAAAGGAATGTTAATTTTACTTTAATGTCACATTTTACAATGAAAATGTTCTTCCAATTTCTAATGTAGCATTCTACATGAAAATGGAATTTCTATTTATAATATAACATTTTACATAAAAATGTTATTTCTATTTATAATATAACATTTTACATAAAAATGTTATTTCTATTTCTAATGAAAAGACATTTTTATTTAAATAAACATTTTCTAATGAAAAAGAGCATATTTGTTTTCAATTATTTCATTTTAACAAATATGATATATTTATTTTAACTACCTTTTTCAAATCAGCAACATGGTTAATCTTTTTGAATCGACCAATCTAATTAACACAATCGTTAATTTACAAATCTAACAAGTCAACAATCATCAGCCATATTAATAGATCATTCCATCAACATCAAACAAACCAAATCAAATTACATATACAACAACCTGAATTTAATAGCAGATCAAAATGATTATAATTAATAAATTTTAATTATTTTTAAAAGAAAAGAATTCTCACATCGTTCTTATTTCAGATCTGAAATTTGGTCACAATTGGATCTGCTCGATTTCAACTCTAGACAGCTCCATCTCGTAGAACTCTGAAATACGGTTCCAACGCAACGAGAATCGTTGAATTCTGTTTTGATATGACGAAGTTATAGTGGTTTGAACTCTAATGACATTATTTAAAATAATAAATATAATTAATTAATTTTAACACTTAACAAAGCGTTGTTTTTGCCCTTAATCTTCTTCTTCTTCTACCATCATTTACAGGAACCCAACCATCGATCATCAGAACCCCCTGCGCGCTTCACCTCAGACCGCCATAGGTTGATCGGAGTTCACCCCTACGAGCGCCTACACGAGCTCCACCATCGGCCGCAACCCTGTCCCGTTCGATCGCTCCCAGGTCTCGAAATCTAAACCCAAACGCGATGACTTTCTGACCAGAATCCCGCTGCCAACGTCGCCCATATCCCATCACGACCGTTGATCGCATCCATCTCGAAGAGAAGAAGAGGTTTGCTTTGGAAATTCTCGAATTTGATCTCTAGGTTGAGAGAACTCGGAGGTTTAATTTTTGAAGAATCTGGCCATTGATTTAATAGAATACGACGGCTGTAGTATTAGAGTATTAGGGTTAAGGATTAGTACGGTATTTATACAGCGTATTTTTATTATTTAATAATTCTTTTAATTCGGAAATTCTTGTTTAATGTCTCGAACTCCGAATCAAACCCAACGAGTGTCGCCACTAGCTAAATATCCCCATTCCGGACCCAATGGAATATGTTTCGTAACCCAGTTCGGCTATTACAATATGTTTTTCTTTAAATTTAATTAAAAATCATTTAATTATTAAATTCAAACGTATATTTTAAATTACCGGGGCCACATACTACCTCTAAAAATTACAGAAAAATTATTTTCGGTTATTTTTTGACGATACGGTTCTAACGAGACTAATTTCATTGAATTCTGAGACTGTTTGGAAAATGGCCATTTTCGAGTCGATTAAATTTAACCGAAACTGACAAAACACGTTTTCCTTTACGACGCGCACATATTAATTCGAAAAATTATGAAAATTGAAACTTAGCAAAAATTTGACATTCCGATTCCAACAAAAGTGGTTTCGTCGAAAACCGAGGTCGTTTGAAAAATGACTATTTTTAAGGCCAATATATTATATTAAAATATATATAAATTCTACAGCGACTGTTCTAAATTTTAAACTAGGCATAACTTTAAATTATAAAGTGAAATTTCAGATTTTCAGATTCGTTATAAAGATATGATTAAACAGATTTAAATATTTCTTGTTTCGTTCAATTCTGATTTATTTTGAATCCTGTACATTCAGTCAAAGTTCAAATTCAAAATTTCAAACTGCAGCGCTGTTTAAAACTCCTTTTATAATTAAATTGAATTTATTCGTTTTAAAATAAATTTTTAGTCGTTCTTATTTAAAATAAATTAATTTAAACATTAAAATCCATTAAAATTTCTAAAATAAAAATTTTAAATTGGTCCCAAAATTCCGGGTCATTACAATCGCCCCCACTTAAAATCTTTTCGTCCTCGAAAAGGAACGTAGCTAAGAGTTGTTTAATTTAACCAACTCAGCTTTAAATTTTATTATTGGTTTCAATTAATTATCATTCTGATATTTTAATTAGTGAAACTAATTATCAAACATCGCAACCAGCAATCAATTAGGTGATTAACTTTTCAAATATATATAACTTTTATATATAGCCAAAATCATATTTTTAGTGCAAATCACAGCAATATGTCCTAACTAAGTTTTGCTTCTCATACCAGTCAATGGAAATATATAGAAATCCCACTTTCGATACTCGAACATAAATACTGGTGATGGAGCTCCATCATCAGAATCATCTCCGGGCGGCTAGAGTGTGATTCTTTATCTATCCAGTATATTAAAACTTCGAATATCCGCTAATTACTCGTATATTCGAAATCTTTATATACTCGATTGTCCACATAAAAGTATAATATATTCAAATATGTATATATAGATAAAATTTTCAAAACTGAGTTTGTTTTCATTTTTATTTTAAAGAAAATAATAATCTTCGTACTCATTCTAGGATATTACTGATCCCATCTCTAACGACTTATTCTCATTGGATATTACTAATCCAATCTCTAATGAATTCTTTCGTTCGGTTCTAATGTGTCTTGTTCTCGAGCTCTGTAAACCTAAGCTCTGATACCAACTGAAACAACCCGAACTTCCCAGTAAAGGAAAGCCTGGATTGCTTTGAGAACAACACACAACAGAACACAAACCGAAGAACATTTTATTGCTGATTACAACAATTACATCAGAGTACAAGAATATAACAGAGTATGAAAACTTATTACACAAAAGTAATACATTAATATCAGAGGTTTAAATTACACTTAAATGGCAGCGGAAAAATATTACAAATATACAACTGAAAGGAATACACGGATACAGAGCTTTCCAAAAACCGCTTCAGCTGTAAGCCAGGATCTTGTAAATATATCTGCAAAAAGCTACTCGACTGCCCGTGTGGAAAATAAGGGCACCCGAGTTTGCTAGTGAAACAAACTACAGGTCAGTCATGGGACTGGTATGAGAAATCTTAACTTAACTATCTAATAATAAGGCTAATCACAGGACCACGCCGCTAACGCGGAACGGGTTTACTCCATTGGATTGCCAGTGCATAAATTAAAGTAAATCGTTAAACAATGCAATGCTTTTTAGAAAAAAAAATGAAACCATTATAAGACCCAAGTCCCATCACACAATGCAACGCAAACCGGAGGATAGGGTTTTACCTTATAATGGTCAAAAGATGCTTGATACGATAAAACAGATTTAGTATTAGTGTGTATATATTCTAATAAAAACATTTCAATCATAATGTATCAATCATAGACGGCATAGTACCCCATCCTACTATGTCGCCATACTAGTTCTACAATCAAAACCGCAAGGTCGTATTGGAAATTGGATTTCCATCATAAGTCGAGGCTAGGGGCAAGCTCCTCTCCGATTCGAGACACTCTAGCAAATGCCTCAGGATCCCCCGTAGTGAACCCTTAGATGCGGTAGGGTCGGTCCCCGCCTATCGGCAGTGGATTGGTTATGCCTGAACACACGTTTCCCGGTTACTTTGAACCTATAATATGACCACTATCGGCCTTTAAAAATCCGAGGCGCCTCAAAATCCATCTTCCACATAAGTAAAAATGTCGGGCCTTGTCAAAACCCTAACACCACTACTAGCTAGAAAGAAAGGTGTGCACTCCCTATGGTCCATATCCCGTTTTTGACTCATACCGGGGTGTGAGGCTCGCGAAGCAAAGCTATAACCACAAGGCCTGCTTTTCAACAAAAGCCTTGATCAATCTCCATCTTGGCGTGCCACATTGACAATTCACGCCATGCGATCAACCACTATTAATATATACTAGGGTGTTAAGCAGAGAATAAATTCTCCACCACCAAACAGATATACATTAATAAAAATCAATTTAATTCACATGGAACGAAATCCAATGTCAGACAGGCATCCATTTACAAGCTTATGCTCTGGGTCTGAGCGAAAACCAAATCCGTACAATCAACAACAGTCTGGATGGCCACCACTGAAGCCCCTTCAAGGTAGCTACTCCCATCAAGGGTCTCAGTAGCAACACATCCATTCGATGTGAAGATCGTCGGTCTTCAACCACCGTCTTCATCTTCGACTCTTCATCGTCGTAATAATTATTCGGAATGGGTTAAACCTGGTCTTCCCGAATAACTCACGTATTTTTATGATTAAAAATCAAGTGCTGTAAAAACACATCCTACGCCTCATTCCAATTCAGAATTATTCTTTTAAACAAAATATTCTATCAAAGATAAATACTTTATCTTTATTCTTAAATCTTTCATTTAAAGATTTATTAAAACACAATTTGGTTTTAAATATCACAAATCATTGTTCAATGATTATTCAAATTTAATAAATTTATCTTATTCTCAACTGGGTTAAAGAACTAATGTCATTTAAAACATAGTTCACAGTAAAGCCAAAATCGTCTTCCATAAAATATGGAATATTCACAGAAAACAAATCAATATATAATCGTTATAAATTTCTGTATCCGACCAATAATATAGATGGAATAACGGCAAAGCCTCTTAAATTCCATATGTAGTATCGGTCTTCTTTTACAGAAGCTTATCTCTGCTATTACTAATTCGAATTCCACTCAACTCCATTTTAATATATTAGATTGGAAAACTTAACTTTTGAAAAATTTCCAATTAAATCTTAATAAAAGATTTATAAATTCCAAATCATATTTTCACTGTCAGTTGGGTTAAAGAACAAATGTCGCTTACAAAAAAACAGTTCACAATAAACCCAACTCACATTTCATTTTATTTCAATTATTAAATATAATTGAAATTTTTTAATAATCTAAATTAAAGTATTCTTCTTTTCATACGGGGTTTAAGAACAGTGTTATTTAAGACACTATTCACGACAAACCCAAAATCCAATTTATTCAATTTAATTTGAATTAAATATTAAATAATTGGAAAACTTCATTAAATCTTAATTTAATGATTTACTCTAGTTAATAACTAGTTCATTTCAATAAAAATATATTTTTGCAAAATATATTCTTTTCAAAACATATTCTTTTCTAGAATATTCTTTATTGGAATGTGACTCAGTCAACAACCATAATTTGCATATAATCAACAATCATGATAAATACCTATCACACAACCATATAATCAACCAGAGTGGATTCTACACTAAACATTGGGACTAGTGTAGGATCATGATCGTCGCTAATCTATGAATTAGAAAAGCGCGACATTTGTAATAAATTCTGCAAGCATACAGGTGTGTAGCATACAGGTCGAACACGGGGAGGAAAGTTAAATTTTATGATTTATATGTTTCGTGGGCGTCTTAGACGAACTTTGGAGGTTGATTTTGAAAATAAAACAAAACAAAATTAAAACTGTAATTTGATTCAGAACAGATCTAACTGAACTGACGATCAAATCACAATTTCAATGGAAAAGAAATAAAACTATGAATTAGATTTGAATCTAATCTAATTAAAATTAGGATTTCCGCTGAATCTAATCAGACGGTAAATCACTAATGCAAATAAGTGCAAAATACAAATAGTGTTCTACCGAATCTAATCGTATAGACAACACTAGTTGCTAAGAAAACAAAAAAATGCAGAAAATAAAAGAGAAGGAAGAACTTTTATTAGAACAATGGAATAAGAGATGAGATAGGATAGGATGGTGGCTACAATGCCATTACAAGGGTATATATAGGGTAGATAGCCAAATCCTAACCCTAACCCTAATGGTAAATGGGCCTGGTCATTACACCACTAATTAGTTACAATGAGAAACATAAATGGGCCTTAGATAAATAAAGCAAATTTGGGCCTTTTCTCTTTTTCCTCTGGCTTCCTTGATATTTCTTCATTGATTTGTGATGTTCAAGGCCTTTTTATCAATCCTTTTCTTGTCCAACAGCAACTAGATGTGAGATCTTCATCTACAATTCTTCAAACTGCAAATATACAGCAAATTGATCTCTATTTCTCTACATTTCTGGTTGCATGCGGGCTGGGTTGGAATATCTGTAAAAGTAACAAAACAATACCCAAGTAATATTTATTTATATACAAAAGATAAGAAATAAGAGCATAAAATAAACATATTTCTATGTCAATCAGATCATCCCAACACCCGTGTGGGGTTTCATCCAGCAATCAAATAATAAATTATTTGTGCACCTGAGCGATGTGTAAAAATTATCGACCCAATCACATAAACAAGTCGGATGACTTGTAAATGGAAGTGTAATATTCAGTTAAAATATACTAACATTATATTTAATACATCAACATTTCAACATTACAGACATATGTCTCAATTCGTTTTATTGTGTACAAAATCTTAACTTTTATTTCAATTCTTTTTATTGTTAACAAATGACAATAAAATCTTAACTCTTCATTATTGACCAATAAGTATATTTTTGGTCTCATTCATTTTTAATGACAAAATGAATATTTTAATTCATTCTTTTTAAATGTGACAAAATATGATAATTTTGTCTAACTCTTCTTAAATGTACAAAATATGATTATTTTGTCTAACTCTTCTTTTGTGTAAACAAAATGACAAATTTTTCTAATTCCTTTAATGTAAACAAAATGTTCATTTCTAACTCATTCTCCTTTTTAATGTATAAAAATATACATTTTCAATTCACAACTTTTTAATGTATAAAAATATACATTTTCATTTCATAACTTTTTAATGTATAAAAGTATACATTTTCAATTCTTCTTTTTAATGTATAAAAGTATACATTTTCAATTCTTCTTTTTCAAGCAAAATGAGATTTTTGTTTATAAACTTTTAATGCAAACAAAATAAGAATTTTGTTTATTAACTTCTAATGCAAACAAAAATGTGAATTTTGTTTCATAAACTTTTAATGCAAACAAAATAAGAATTTTGTTTATTAACTTCTAATGCAAACAAAAATGTGAATTTTGTTTGATCAATTTAAATTCAACAAAGATGTGATAATTTGTTGGATCCTTTTAATGTAAACAGAATGTGATGATCTTGTCTAATCCTTTTAATGTAAACAAAATATTAATTTTTTGCAATCCCTTTTTTAATGGAAACAAAATGTTTCTTTTTATTTCAATAATATATTTTGACAAAATGTTTTCTTATTATTTCAATAACTATATTTCTAATCAAAACCTGTTTTTTTTACAAAATGAAACTTTATCTTACTAACATATTTTTAACAAAAATGATATTTTATCTCACTCTAATTTAACATAAAAATGTTTTAATTCATTTCTTCTGAAAAGACCAAAAATGAATGAATTTACTTAATCTTTTTTAAAATGACCAAAATGTATGTTTTGATTCATTCTTATAAAATCACCAAAAAGAATGTTTTTATTTTCATTCTCACAAAATGAGTAAAAAGGAATGTTCAAATTTCATTCCTATAAAATCACCAAAAAGAATGTTTTTATTTTCATTCTCATGTACAAAATATCCTTTTTATTCCATTTATGTCAAAGTGACAAAAATGTTTTCTTTTATTTCAAGTGACAAAACATATTCTTTTATTTCACAAAACAAGTTTTAACAAAAATTGTGATTTTTATTCTATAACTTCTATTTTGACCAAAATGAAATTTTTATTACTCTAATCTAATTAACCAAAAAAAATGTTAATTTTAACTAACCTAATCTAATTAACAAAAAGAATGTTAATTTTACTAAACATTATCTAATTAACAAAAAGAATGTTAATTTTACTAAACATAATCTAATTAACAAAAGGAATGTTAATTTTACTAAACATAATCTAATTAACAAAAGGAATGTTAATTTTACTAAACATAATCTAATTAACAAAAGGAATGTTAATTTTACTTTAATGTCACATTTTACAATGAAAATGTTCTTCCTATTTCTAATGTAGCATTCTATATGAAAATGGAATTTCTATTTATAATATAACATTTTACATAAAAATGTTATTTCTATTTATAATATAACATTTTGCATAAAAATGTTATTCCTATTTCTAATGAAAAGACATTTTTATTTAAATAAACATTTTCTAATGAAAAAGAGCATATTTGTTGTCAATTATTTCATTTTAACAAATATGATATATTTATTTTAACTACCTTTCAAATCAGCAACATGGTTAATCTTTTTGAATCGACCAATCTAATTAACACGATCGTTAATTTACAAATCTAACAAGTCAAAAATCATCAACCATATTAACAGATCATTCCATCAACATCAAACAAACCAAATCAAATTACATATACAACAACCTGAATTTAACAGCAGATCAAAATGATTTTTAAAATGATTATAATTAATAAATTTTAATTATTTTTAAAAGAAGAGAATTCTCACATCGTTCTTATTTCAGATCTGAAATTTGGTCATAATTGGATCTTCTCGGTTTCAACTCTAGACAGCTCCATCTCGTAGAACTCTGAAATACGATTCCAACGCAACGAGAATCGTTGAATTCTGTTTTGGTATGACGAAGTTATAGTGGTTTGAACTCTAATGACATTATTTAAAATAATAAATATAATTAATTAATTTTAACACTTAACCAAGCGTTGTTTTTGCCCTTAATCTTCTTCTTCTTCTACCATCGGTTACAGGAACCCAACCATCGATCATCAGAACCCCCTGCGCGCTTCACCTCAGACCTCCATAGGTTGATCGGAGTTCACCCCTACGAGCGCCTACACGAGCTCCGCCATCGGCCGCAACCCTGTCCCGTTCGATCGCTCCCAGGTCTCGAAATCTAAACCCAAACGCGACGACTTTCTGACCAGAATCCCGCTGCCACCGTCGCCCATATCCCATCACGACCGTTGATCGCATCCATCTCGAAGAGGAGAAGAGGTTTGCTTTGGAAATTCTCGAGTTCGATCTCTAGGTTGAGAGAACTCGGAGGTTTAATTTTTGAAGAATCTGGCCATTGATTTAATAGAATACGGCGGCTGTAGTATAGAGTATTAGGGTTAGGGATTAGTACGGTATTTATACAGCGTATTCTTATTATTTAATAATTCTTTTAATTCGGAAATTCTTGTTTAATGTCTCGAACTCCGAATCAAACCCAACGAGTGTCGCCCCTAGCTAAATATCCCCATTCCGGACCCAATGGAATATCTTTCGTAACCCAGTTCGGCTGTTACGATATTTTTTTCTTTAAATTTAATTAAAAATCATTTAATTATTAAATTTAAACGTATATTTTAAATTACCGGGGCCACATACTACCTCTAAAAATTACCGAAAAATTATTTTCGGTTATGTTTTGATGATACGGTTCTAATGAGACTAATTTCATTGAATTCTGAGATAGTTTGAAAAATGGCCATTTTCGAGTCGATTAAATTTGATCGAAACTGACAAAACACGTTTTCCTTTACCACGCTCACATTTTAATTCAAAAAATTATGAAAATTGAAACTTAGCAAAAATTTGACATTTCGGTTCCAACAAAAGTGGTTTCGTCGAAAACCGAGGTCGTTTGAAAAATGACTATTTTTAAGGCCAATATATTATATTAAAATATATATAAATTCTACAGCGACTTTTCTAAATTTTAAACTGGGCATAACTTTCAAATTATAAAGTGAAATTTCAGATTTTCAGATTCGTTAGAAAGATATGATTAAACAGATTTAAATATTTCTTATTTTTCTGATTTATTTTGAATCATGTACATTCAGTCAAAGTTCAAATTCAAAATTTCAAACTGCAGCGCTGTTTAAAACTCATTCTATAATTAAATTGAATTTACTCATTTTAAAATAAAAATTTTTGTCGTTCTTATTTAAAATAAACTAATTTAAACATTAAAATCCATTAAAATTTCTAAAATAAAAATTCCAAATTTGTCCCAAAATTTCGGGTCGTTACACGGAAACCCCTCAAAACTTCCCCCTTTGATTCCTCCTCCTACACGCAATAAAACACCATGCTCCTTTGGAGATTTTTGTAGTGCTATCAACGTGCTTCACATCCGTATGAAGTTTGGATTTTTTTCATGACCTATAGAGCTCGAATCGAGCTCGGGAAGTTCGGGGCTTTCAGCCGCTGCCACCGACAGCTGGCGCCACCGAGTGGGCCCACTTCCCCCGACGCCAGAGCGCCTCTCCTCCCCCTTCGACACTGCATAGCCCGATCCTCTTCAAGCTTCACGTATTTCGAGTAAAATCGAAACCTAGTTTTGAACGAAATTGCTGAGGTACGGCTAATTTAATTTTAAACTATATTATAGCAGTTTAGAGCGCTACGATTTTTGATTTCACTATAAAAATCATATCTTTTTCGTTTCTTGACGAAACTCAGTGAAACAAGAGACAATGGACTCGTGTGGATGTCTTCTACATTCTAGAAAAGACCGCATATTTTTCTGAGCCTTCTGCTATTTTTGGTGGAGTGGAACCCAATGTGAGATTTCTAAATTATAAACGATATGGAAAACGACGAAGTATAAATTATATAGTCGATGTATGAGTTATATAAGCGTTGTACACCTCTTGTATAAGTTGTACATTCGATATATAAGTTATATATGCATTGTAAAAATTATATATGTGTTGAAATAGAAGTGAAATGCTGATATATATATATATATACACACCCCTCGTCCACAAACCATGGACGGCATTTATTGGTTGTGATTGGTGTGAAAATTGGTTGATTACGAATGGTTGATTAGCATTGTTTGTGGTTGAAATTTATTGATTGTGGTTGAAAAATACCCGTTTATGGTTGAGAATTATTTGGTTGAAACCACATAGGATTAGTTTGTGGAAAAGAAAAAAATATACATGCTGCCTGTGTGCGAACTAGATGCATGAAATCCCCATTGTCAAAAGCTGCGAGGCTTTAAGGTAGAGCGAGGAGCCGTACTAGGGACGGCCCCGGTTTTAACTACCCTGCCGTTATGTTGCCGAAATTTTGAATAATATTCATGTGTTAGAATTATTTTCATGTGTTGAAACTATATTCGTGTATTGAATAGAAATTCTTGTGTTGAACGACATTCATGTTTTGAAATAAATTGTTTCATAATAAAAATCATATTTTTATCATTTATATGAACTGTATAAAGTAGTCGTGTTTTGAAATAAATTGTTTTGCAATAAAAATCACATTTTTATTGTATATATATAAACTATAGAAAACATTCATGTGTTGAATAGAAACTCATTCGTTGAATAGAAATTCATGTGTTGAATGGTGTTCGTGTTTTAAATAAATTGTTTTAAATATAAAAATCACCTTTTTATTGTATATATACAAACTATAGAAAACATTCATGTGTTGAATAGAAATTCATTCGTTGAATAGAAATTCATGTGTTGAATGGTATTCGTGTTTTAAATAAATTGTTTTAAATATAAAAATCACCTTTTTATTGTATATATACAAACTATAGAAAACATTCACGTGTTGAATAGAAATTCATTCGTTGAATAGAAATTCATGTGTTGAATGTTATTCGTGTTTTGAAATAAATTGTTTTATAATAAAAATCATATTTTTATCATCTATATGAACTATATAAAATAGTCATTTTTGAAATAAATTGTTTTACAATAAAAATCACATTTTTATCATATACATGAATTGTCAAAAATAGTGAAGTGTTGAAATAAATGTCGGTTGGATAAAAATATCATTTTTATCAAAGGTATGAAAAGAAAATGGTTTTGAAATCGTAGAATAGATTATATATATATAATTAAAATAAATCGAATAACGAAGCTGCAGTTCGTGTTTTGAAACCGTGATTTCAAACGATTAGTGCGAGAGATCCGACCATCGGATTTTCCCGAAACCGTTGGGTTCGCTTTGGAAATATCTTTCCAATGACACCAGCTTTGTAAAGATTCAACGGTTGGATTGTCTAGAATGTTTAATTCAAACCTGAAGAAAAACAGCGCCAGAATCGATTATATTTATATATATATATATATATATAATTAAATTAAATCGAATAACGACGCTGCAGTTCGTATTTTGAAATCGAAAATTCAAACGACTGTACCGGGAGATCCGGCCATCGAATTTTCCCAAAACTGGAACCGATGGATTCGTTTTGAAAAGATCTTTCTAATGATATAAATTTTGTGAAGTTCCAACGGTTAGATTTTCAGATATCTGTAAATCAAATATGAAGAAAAACAGCGTCACGGCCGCGTTATGGCCTGAAGCGTCATTTGAATAAATTGGCTATTTTTAAATAAATAAAAATAGCAATAAATCTTTATAAAATATTATAAACGATATGGAATGTGAAATTTAGAAACTAACTGAAGGTTAGCTAAGTCGAATGGTTTCCTGGATTTTGATCTGATGTTGGTTTCGGCCTTCGGGGTTAATATTTGGGGAATCGTTTTCTTACTGATTTACGGTTAGTGACTAATGAATTGGAATAAGGCATATGTAGTGTTTGTGTAGCATTTGTTTATTATATACGCGAGTTTCTCAGAAAGACCGGGTTTTTCCCATTCTGAATAACTGAATCGACAATAAGAAATTGAAGATGAAGACGGTGGTTGAAGACCGGAGATCTTCACCTCGTTTGGATGGTAACTGATGTCCTGATTGGGAGGCATCCCGAAATATGGATAATGAGGGGTGATCTTCCAGCCGTACGTGGAGATTGATGGGTATGCGAGGTATATAGTGCCTCCGGTTTCGTTCAAACCCAGAACGGACTTGCAAATGGACTGTGTGTCTGACATTGGAATTCATTCTTGTGATTGATAACCATCAGTTGCATGGTGTGAATTGCCTGCGTGGCATGCTAAGATGCAATGATCAAGGCTTCTGTTGAAAATCAAAGTCTTGTGGTTGATGATCAAAGCACCGCCTGTGTGGCGTAGCTTTGTGTATAACGAGAATTCGCGAGCCTCACACCCCGGTATGAACCAGAAACGGGAGAGGACCTCAGGGAGGGCATGCGTTTCCTTCTAGCTAGAGGTGGTGTCGGTGCTTAAACTAGCTGACATTTATATTACTTTCACCTGTGTGGTTTCAGATATATCGGTCGATCCGGGACCGATGGAGTCATTCGTTGTCTCATTTACGCCCCAAAGGGCGGGGAAACGTAGTGTTCAGGCATTTTAATCCACATCGATCGACCGGCCCTGACGATCCGATGGTTACTCGAGCTCTGATCCTGAGACATGGGCTAGATTTTCTCAAAGTCGGTAAGGACTGTCTATTGCCTTGATTCATGACGGAAATCCAATTTCCAAATAAGACATCGTGCGGTTTTGATTGTATACCTATATATGGCAACATAGTGGTATGGGGCATTAATGCTGTCTATGATTAATACTTATGATTTGAAATTGTTTTTGAAACATATAAACGCTAGTAATAATATCAAATGCTTTTGTTTTATTCGTATCAAGCATATTTTGGCCGTTATAAGGTAAAAACTTTATCCTCCGGTTTGCGTTGCATTGTGTGATGGGAACTAAGTCTTATAATGGCTTCATTTTTATAAAAAGCATTATGATGTTTAAAAGAATTATTTGTTTTAAAGCACTGGCAATCCAATGGAGTAAACCCGTCCCACGAAAGTGGCGTGGTCCTGTGATTATCCATATGATAAAATGTGTTAAGTAGATTCCTCATACCAGTCCCATGACTGACTCGTAGTTTGTTTCACTTGCAAACTCGGGTGCCCCTTTTTCTACATGGGTAGCCTTGTGTTCAGGTTTTAGCAGGCTCTTTCTGGATAGCTGGAGCTGAAGATGGATTCTTTCATTTATCTCTTTTTATGCTGTTCAGCTCCTATTGTACATATTATGTTTTGTTTTCCGCTGTAGACATTTATGTATAGATGAACTGTATTTGTACTAAGTATGATCCTGTATGCTGTGTAACTCTGATGATTACGTTTATCCAGTGTATTATTTGTTCATTATCTGGTGTATTTATTTATTTCTGTTCTGCTATTATCTGTTTATGTGTTATATTCCTATGATTACCCTTAACACCATCGTACGGGGTTTTGGGGTCGTCACAGCGTGGTATCAGAGCTTTGGTTAAGCATAGTTCTGGAATATAACACATTAACGAACTCGTCATAAATAGAACCAGTAGTGTTGTAGGATGAATAACTCATTACAGATAGGATTAGCAATATCCTAGTATGAGTATAGCAGAATCAGAATAACTCGTTAGAGATGGGGTCAGAAGTGCCCCAGAACGAGTTGAGAGTTATATGTTTATAAATAGCGTATTTGTGATTATATTTATAGTTTGGCTTTAGAAATATGATTTTTGAATATATAAAGGATGTATATTTGAAAAGTTAAAAACAAATTACTTGTTGTTTGAGTTGTGTGATAACGGGTTTGATTAATTAAATTATTAGAACAATAGTTAATTTAATCAGTAAGAGAATGAAGGGTAGAATTTATTCGATTAAATCACACATTGAACGGATATAAAAATAGATAGAAATATATACATGTGCATTATATGTGTTTGAACAGGTAAATGGATTAGCTGTTGAGTAAAGAATTTATTTGCGTGCCCGACAAATAGGTAAACCTTAATGAGTTGGATGCGAAATATTATTATATCAACTCCTGTGAATGCCATTGGATGCGGAGTGTTGGTTGTTCTGTGTGTAATAATAAATGTCGCCATAGGATAGTAACAATTAATTTTGAACTACACTACATGGCATACTTCTTGAAGATAGGCATACTTCATCATATACCACATAAGCATTTGGAGCTTGTGTGACGAGGTTGAAGATTTACCATACGAGCGAGAGGCTTGTATGGCGATGACTATGTATTACAGGTTGAACCGATGACTGATATGGACCATATAAATTGTAACGATAAATTGACAGATTAATAAAAAAACCGACACAGGTCTGGAGTTGACAATAATCACGTCTCTCTAGTTATTAGATACGACACATGGATTATTTATTTCCCACATGGGACGAGGTGACGAGAATTTATTCTCTGGAGTAATTAAAAATACACACTCCCTCAGGCTTTGACAGGGTGACGAGAATTTATTCTCTGGAGTTATTATCTATACACGCTCCCATGTAAACACCAGAATATATCACTATAAATATGTGTATGCTTTATAGGATTTATTGGCTACCTAATACGGCATAATAAATTTCCAAACCCCTCCCCGTACAAAGAAGGTTATGGCGAATTTTTTTGAAAATTCCGGGTATTAGCCAAATTTTTGAAGAATTTGAAAATTCTCAGAAACTGAAAAGTTGGAGAATGGAAGCCATATTGAAAGTAGAGTTGATAAATCAAACCACTTTCGACTTTGTTCCATTTCGAGGACGAAAAGTTTTAAGTGGGGGAGATTGTAACAACCCGGAAAATCTGAACCCGTTTGAAAATTTTAAATTGGCTATTTTGGTGAATTTAAAACATTTAAAATAAATATTTTAAATGATAACAATGAAAAGTGAGTTTGAATTGACGTTTGAAAATAAATATAATTAATTCTAATTATGAACAAGGCCTGAAATGGCGCGGTAGTTTCAAAATTTGAATTCAAACTTTGACTGACTGTACCGGGTGCAAAACAAAACGGATTTGAGTGAAACCAAAAATATTTAAATCTGTTAGTGAATATCTTTCTAACGAATCTGAAAAATAGAAGTTTCATAGCGGGAAGAAAAAGTTATGGCCAAATGAATTTTCAGAAAGGTTGCTATAGAGTTTATATAGCCCGTGAAAATGGCCATTTTGCAAACGACCTCAGAATTCGACGAAACCACTTTTGTTGGATCCGGGATGTTAAATTATTGCTAGGTTTCAAATTTCATAATTTTTGAAGCTAGTATGTGAGCGTGGCAAAGGAAAATGTGTTTGACCGATTTCTATTAAATTGGATAGACCAGAAAAGGGCCATTTTTCAAACTGTCTCAAAATTCGACGAAACTAGTTTTGTTGGGACCGTATCGTCAAAACATAGGTAGATTTATTTTTCGGGAATTTTTAGAATCATTATGTGGCCCCGGCAAATTGAAATGTACGTTCAAATCAAATATTGAATGTTTTATATTTGAATTTGAAGAAAAACTGACTGAAACAGTCGAATGGGCCTACGAAACATATCCCATTGTGTTCGGAATTGGGGAATTTAGCTAGGGACGACAGTCGTTGGGCTTGAATTGGGGTTCGTGGGTGAAAGAGGGTATTTTCGAAATTTAAAATATATAAATAAATAAATAAAATCTCATTCGTCCACCTCAAATTTTCTCTCTCCCCGACGTCCAATATCAGGCGGAAACCCCTCAAAACTTGCCCCTCCGATTCCTCCTCCTATACGCAATAAAACACCATGCTCCTTTGTAGATTTTTGTAGTGCTATCAACGAGCTTCGCATCCATATGAAGTTTGGATTTTTTCGTGACCTGTAGAGCTCGAATCGAGCTCGAGAAGTTCGGGGCTTTCAGCCGCCGACAGCTGGCGCCACCGAGTGGGCCCACTTCCCCCGACGCCAGAGCGCCTCTCCTCCCCCTTCGACACTGCGTAGCCCGATCCTCTTCAAGCTTCACGGATTTCGAGTAAAATCGAAACCTAGTTTTGAACGAAACTGCTGAGGTACGGCTAATTTAATTTTAAACTATATTATAGCAGTTTAAAGCGCTACGGTTTTTGATTTCACTGTAAAAATCATATATTTTTCGTTTCTTGACGAAATTCAGTGAAACAAGAGACAGTGAACTCTTGTGGACGTCTTCTACATTCTAGAAGAGACGGCATATTTTTCTGAGCCTTCTGCTATTTTTCGTGGAGTGGAACCCAATGTGAGATTTCTAAATTATAAACGATATGGAAAACGACGATGTATAAATTATATAGTCAATGTATGAGTTATATAAGTGTTGTACACCTCTTGTATAAGCATTGTATAAGTTGTACGTTCGATATATAAGTTATATATGCGTTGTAAAAATTATATATGTGTTGAAATAGAAGTGAAATGCTTATATAAATATATATACGCCCCTCGTCCATAAACCATGGACGATATTTATTGGTTGTGATTTGTGTGAAATTGGTTGATTACGAATGGTTGATTAGAATTGTTTATGGTTGAAATTGATTGATTGTGGTTGAAAAATACCCGTTTGTGGTTGAGAATTATTTGGTTGAAACCACATAGGATTAGTTTGTGGAAAAGAAAAAAATATACATGCCGCCTGCGTGCGAACTAGATGCATGAAACCCCATTGTCAAAAGCTGCGAGGCTTTAAGGTAGAGCGAGGAGCCGTACTAGGGACGACCCCGGTTTTAACTACCCTACCGTTATGCTGCCGAAATTTGGAATAATATTCATATGTTAGAATTGTTTTCATGTGTTGAAACTATATTCGTGTGTTGAATAGAAATTCATGTGTTGAACGACATTCATGTTTTGAAATAAATTGTTTCATAATAAAAATCATATTTTTATCATCTATATGAACTGTATAAAGTAGTCGTGTTTTGAAATAAATTGTTTTGCAATAAAAATCACTGTATATATATACTATAGAAAACATTCATGTGTTGAATAGAAATTCATTCGTTGAATAGAAATTCATGTGTTGAATGGTATTCGTGTTTTAAATAAATTGTTTTAAATATAAAAATCACCTTTTTATTGTATATATACAAACTATAGAAAACATTCATGTGTTGAATAGAAATTCATTCGTTGAATAGAAATTCATGTGTTGAATGGTATTCGTGTTTTGAAATAAATTGTTTTATAATAAAAATCATACTTTTATCATTTATATGAACTATATAGAATAGTCATGTTTTGAAATACATTGTTTTACAATAAAAATCACATTTTTATCATATACATGAATTGTCAAAAATAGTGAAGTGTTGAAATAAATGTCGGTTGGATAAAAATATCATTTTTTATCAAAGGTATGAAAAGAAAATGGTTTTGAAATCGAAGAATAGATTATATTTATATATATATATATAATTAAAATAAATCGAATAACGAAGCTGCAGTTCGTGTTTTGAAACCGTGATTTCAAACGATTAGTGCGGGAGACTCGACCATCGGATTTTCCCAAAACCGTAACCGTTGGGTTCGCTTTGGAAATATCTTTCCAACGACACCAGCTTTGTAAAGATCCAACGGTTGGATTGTCTGGAATGTTTAATTCAAATATGAAGAAAAACAGCGCCAGAATCGATTATATATATATATATATATACAATTAAATTAAATCGAATAACGACGCTGTAGTTCGTATTTTGAAATCGAAACTTCAAACGACTGTACCAGGAGATCCGACCGTCGGATTTTCCCAAAACTGGAACTGTTGGATTCGTTTTGAAAAGATATTTCTAATGATATAAATTTTGTGAAGATCCAACGGTTAGATTTTTAGATATGTGTAAATCAAATCTGAGGAAAAACAGCGCCACGGCCGTGTTATGGCCTGAAGCGTTGTTTGAATAAATTGGCTATTTTTAAATAAATAAAAATAGCGATAAATTGTTATAAAATATTATAAACGATATGGAATGTGAAATTTAGAAAGTAACTGAAGGTTAGTTAAGTCGAATGGTTTCCTGAATTTTGATCTGATGTTGGTTTCGGCCTTTGGGGTTAATATTTGGGGAATCGTTCTCTTACTAATTTACGGTTAGTGACTAATGAATTGAAATAAAGCGTATGTAGTGTTTGTGTAGCACTTGTTTATTATATACGCGAGTTGCTGAGAAAGACCAGGTTTATCCCATTCTGAATAACTGAATCGACGATAAGAAATCGAAGAGACGGTGGTTGAAGACCGGAGATCTTCACCTCGTTTGGATGGTAACTGATGTCCTGATTGGGAGGCATCCCGAAATATGGATAATGAGTGGTGATCGTCCAGACGTACATGGAGATTGATGGGTATGCGAGGTATATAGTGCCTCCGGTTTCGTTCAGACCCAGAACGGACTTGCAAATGGACTGTGTGTCTGACATTGGAATTCATTCTGTGTGATTGATAACCATCAGTTGCATGGTGTGAATTGCCTGTGTGGCATGCTAAGATGCAGTGATCAAGGCTTCTGT
Organism: Allium sativum; assembly: GCA_030737875.1. Classification (NCBI taxonomy): domain Eukaryota; kingdom Viridiplantae; phylum Streptophyta; class Magnoliopsida; order Asparagales; family Amaryllidaceae; genus Allium; species Allium sativum. The sequence continues at coordinate 474,500,079 of CM060922.1, forward strand.
TGAAAAGCAAAGTCTTGTGGTTGATGATCAAAGCACCGCCTGTGTGGCGTAGCTTTGTGTATAACGTGAATTCGCGAGCCTCACACCCCGGTATAAACCCGAAACGGGAGAGGACCTCAGGGAGGGCATGCGTTTCCTTCTAGCTAGAGGTGGTGTCAATGCTTAAACTGGCTGACATTTATATTACTTTCACCTGTGTGGTTGTTGCTGTTGCGAGGCGCCTCGGAAATATCGATCGATCCGGGACCGATAGAGTCATTCGTTGGCTCCTTTACGCCCCAAAGGGCGGGGAAACGTAGTGTTCAGGCATTTTAATCCACATCGGTGGACCGACCCTGAAGATCCAAGGGTCACTTGAGCTCTAATCCTGAGACATGGGCTAGATTGTCTCGAAGTCGGTAAGGACTATCTTTTGCCTTGGTTCATGACGAAAATCCAATTTCCAAATATGACATCGTGCGGTTTTGATTGTATACCTATATATGGCGACATAGTGGTATGGGGCATTAATGCCGTCTATGATTGATATTTATGATTTGAAATTGTTTTTGAAACATATAAACACTAGTAATAATATCAAATGCTTTTGTTTTATTCGTATCAAGCATATTTTGGCCGTTATAAGGTAAAAACTCTATCCTCCGGTTTGCGTTGCATTGTGTGATGGGAACTAAGTCTTATAATGGCTTCATTTTTATAAAAAGCATTGCGATGTTTAAAAGAATTATTTGTTTTAAAGCACTGGCAATCCAATGGAGTAAACCTGTCCCACGAAAGTGGCGTGGTCCTGTGATCAGCCATATGATAAATGTGTTAAGTAGATTCCTCATACCAGTCCCATGACTGACTCGTAGTTTGTTTCACTAGCAAACTCGAGTGCCCCTTTTACTACACGGGTAGCCTTGTGTTCAGGTTTTAGCAGGCTCTTTCTGGATAGCTGGAGCTGAAGACGGATTCTATCATTTATCTCTTTTTATGCTATTCAGTTCCTATTGTACATATTATGTTTTGTTTTCCGCTGTAGACATTTATGTATAGCTGAACTGTATTTGTACTAAGTATGATCCTGTATACTGTGTAACTCTGATGATTACGTTTATCCAGATTATTATTTGTTCATTATCTGGTGTATTTATTTATTTCTGTTCTGCTATTATCTTTTTATGTGTTATATTCCAAAGATTACCCTTAACACCGTCGTACGGGGTTTTGGGGTCGTCACAATTTTCATGTTTATAAATTATTTATTGGCATTTTTATTCATCTGTAATTTGTATTAGTAAGTAAAAAATCAAAATACATTTTCTTTTTTTATTGACTTCAAAATCCAAAATTGGCTAAATTGGACTTTATGGTGATTATTGCTTTGTCCTGCACCAAACACGTACTTTTTGGGCTTTTGATTCACTATATCTAAACAATAAAGTTCTCATTTTTTAACTGAAATAGCATTATGATGGCTGAGCTCATATTGCATATATGCAAATCCTCTAAGATCAAGTTGGTAATACTTCAATCAGCAAAAATATTGTATAGAAATTTCAATATTTCTTTTATACTCGGCTTGGCCTTAGACTGCTGTTGTAATTTTTTATTCTAAAATCTAAGATAGTCTTTTAATTTTTGTACTTTCATATCGTTTACTATGTTTTTGAGTCTCTCTCATTTTGTGAATTGGTATGTTATTTACACTTTTTTTCTTATAGAGTTTTGCATAGTAGTTAGTTGTGGTGTTCACTATTTTATTTAATCAACCATCAATATGTTCATTTCAAATTAAAGAAAAAAATTCATAACTTTAAATATAAATTGTAATTATGAGTTATTCTATTAAGTTGGTTTTTAATTTTATAATACATGTTTACCTATGATACTGCTAACACAAGTATTGACAGATATTGATGTGTGTGAAGCATTGGTTCATCCTAAAAATAAAATTTTGATTTTTTGTTGTTGTCATTACTATTTATATATGTCATTAGTAAGACAATAAATTGAATAGTTAAACGAAATACATATTAATCTCTATAGCCATATACTTCTTCTTGCTATATGATTTCTTTTATTCCCCATCAAGCTCACATTTGAATAAGAATTCAACCAAAATTTAGCATTCTTTTTATTTCCAAGATTTCACTAGCATGGGCCTTACAACATTTTTGGATCCTTCCAGCTTGCTGAAAGTAGAGAATACCAGTGCAATATGAAAATCACAATGGTGCCATCTGTATTCATTTCTTCAACTTAGTCAACTTATAAGTTTATTATTTCTTCCGTGTACTTCTTTTGTTGCCATGTATATATTCGATTCAATTTAATTATCATCGTAGTTAAAATAAAAGTGTGATTTATATACTATAACTTTGATTACTCAGTAATTGCCATAAACTTCATCTATTATGACCTATGTAACTCTTATGTTAATTTTATAAATATGCTTAGGTATTGTGAACTCTATGAAATAGTAACTGAACTGGAACTTTAGTGTATTAGTTGTTTGAAATATTAGTTAGCTATAATTTCATTTCATAGGTGATGCATACTATTCTTAACATAGCGGAGAAATCATAGCTTCTCCTTTATACTTTCTTGCATATTGATTTCCTACATGTTAAAGTTGTTATTTTTCGTATTCCAGAATTTTAGCATTTTTATGATAAAGGGGAAGGGTATGACAAAAGCTCTTCATGTTCGGTTGTGCATGCTTGATTATCCCAACAGGAAGATATAGGTGACAGTTTAACATCCTATATATTGATTAAGGTATATTAGTTTTATTATGTTGCTTCATTGCCCATCTGCATTTATAAAATTGTCTGCTATATCATCATTAGAAAATACAATTTGCAAGAACTTTTGATGACTATGTGCAAAGACCAACTGGCATCTTCAATATTGATATTGAAATCATCAGATATTATTATCTTCATTGATTTTTTCTACTATATTTTACGTTGTAAGATGTAATCATAGAGGTACTATTTGACTCTGGACCATGTATTTTTATTGTTTATGTAGCTTTTAAATTGTTTTGTTCAATTTCCTATGTAGTACATTTGTATAGCAAACCTTACACACATTTTCCATTATTCTACATGATACCAGTATTTGGTTAGTTTCACTTTCCATCAGTATAAACTAAATTGCATAGCAACAATCAAATGGGGAAAGTCATGTATAATTTTATAAGCATATGTTTCTTAAATTGCCAACATTCAACATTTAATAAACTATTTGGCAACTTTTCATATATTATTGATAGTGTAACTTGCCATTAAAGCTCAAATTACCACATATTTTTTATGGAGTTGGAGAAGGATCATCTTTCCCTGGATTTCATTAGATTTTTTCCTTTTCATTTCATTGTGTGACGCCTATAAAATGTTTAATTTAACATGCTGCTTCAGAGGTATACATATACTGTGTCAGTTCCGTTTTTAAGCATATCCGATATATTTTTCGTTATTTAATATCATGACATCTACGATTATGAAGCAGTAAGAGGATTGTTATTTTTTGCTAGAAATATGGATGTGCTTTTTATTTTCAAATATAGTGACTACTCTTGAAAAGCAGGTTTCACCGGATACTTATGTAAGTATGTTGTATATATTTTCAGCGCTAAATGCATTTTTTTTTCATAATAATTATGTGTAGTTAAAACTTAAATGTTTATAGTTAATACATCAAATAATTTCACATTTTTACTGAACCTAATTACATGAGTAATTAGTTCATTTGGAATGCATGAAGGGTGTTTCACAAAACGGTTTGTATTTTGAGTATTAATATATATAATAACATTCCTTAATTAATATGAGTAACAAATGTGTGTTGACATGAATGGTTTTACTATTGGGTAGTAGCAACAGTACGTTACATGGTAGCAAATAGTAACTTAAATTAAAAAACTAAGCAAGACTTTGAATTTTTGAAACTTTGACCAATGCATTATTTTGGATGTAATGGTTGTTTATTTCTTTTTAGCATTTCACTATCTACACATTCTTTTCCTGCATTCTGACATAGGTGAAGTGGTATATTTTTAGCTACCACCAGCAAATAGATGTATGGAATTGAAGAGGTGTCTAAGGTTTCATTTCGAGCATGCGACGTAAATTACCCAATTTACATAAAATACCTACTGTCTTTCAACTACAAACACTTAATATTACAAATGGAATATTAAGGTTAATAAGATAAGTAATTTGAGGATCAAATTAACAAGCATCATGTGACATATTTATTACCTTCAGTGGTCAACTATTCGCCATTATGCATTATTTCATGTCAAAAATCTAAAATGTAGAATAATACAAAATATTAGCATTAAAATTATCTATACCACAACTTAAAAGAATTCAATTTTCAATTAACACTTCGAACAAATGACTATTGTAAGGTGACAAAAAATGAAGTTATAACCCAAGAAAGTTACATGGTCAAACATTTAGATATAAAACAATGCATCACTAATCAAGTTCCAAGAGGAATCTATGCAGTAGCATGGTTTCACCTTAGTTTACGGTAATTAATTAGATTAATTATCCAAAAATAGTATTAAGTAAAACTTATGATTATCATTATTATTATTTCATAAATTAAAATATTATGGAAAATCGTTGTAAAATAAAAATCAGTACAAATTCAATACATGTATTGTGATACACTTTTGTAAACACGAAAGATCAACGCCATTCAAATGTAGTTTCTATTGACGGAGAACTACCTCTTCAACCCCACATTCTAACGTAGATTAAGAATATTCTCCACAACTCACTTTTGAATTTTGACATTTAGGTAAATATATATATTTTTTAACGAGAAATTATAAAATGTTGCATATTCAAAGTAATTAAGTTATCTATATTAATTTATTTGATAAATTATTTCAAAAACGATAATTTCAATTTGCATCCCACTTTCATATTAACCAAGACAAAACTAATTTTTCAATCAAATATAAAAACTTATTAAATACATAACAAAATTATTAACATGAACAATAATATCAATTTACTCAAATTTCTACTAATCCCTTTTTTGTTTTTTTAGTATCCACATTTGACTCAACTATGCAAACCGATAACATAACAAAAACTTTGACATATTTTGGAAAAATTACTTGATTAAATAAGTAAAAAATAACTAAGATATTTTCTTTCCCAAGCCCAATGTTTAAGATATAAACATAGAATTATACAACATAATTTTAAAAAAAATTATTTTAAAAATCAGTTATTTTGCTTAAATTATTGGATGATGCATAATAAACTTTTGTTTTTGAAGCGACCCGTAACTTCCCCGGTAAGGAAAGCACGGATACTTCGAGAACAACACACATCAAAACGCAGACAGAAGGACATTTCATTGTATATTACAACAATTCATCAGAATCCGAGAATATACAGAGTATAAATAAATATTACACAACAGAAAAATATCAGAGATTAAAATACATTACATAGCAGCGGAAAATAATACAATACACAACTAGAAGTAATACACGGATACAGAGCTTTTCGAGTATCGTTCCATCTGTAAATCAGGATCCTGTGAATATAAATATGCAAAACTAAAACTACTAGCTGCTCATGTCAATATAAGGGCACCCAGAGTTTAGGTTAAAATAATAAACTCCGGGTCAGTCATGTGACTGATGTGAGAACTAAAACAGTTATTAATCTTCATTTTAAAGTTAGGTAAATCAAGGGACCACGCCGTATAACACGGAACGGGTTTCCTCCCAAGAACACTAGTGCATAAAACAACAATGCAATGCTAAATAAAGGACAATGAAGCTATTATAAGACCCATGCCCCATCACACAATGCAATGCAAGCCGGAGGATAGGATTTTACCTTATAATCGCCAAAGCATGCTTGATACATTTAAAACAAATCATTTGATACTATTATAAGTGCATAGTATCAAAACAATTTCAATCATAAATATTAATCATAGATGACATGAGTACCAGGGGCAAAAGATAGTCCTCTACCGATTCGAGACTATCTAGTCCGAGTCTCAGGGCAAGTACTCAGTCAAGCCACTTGGATCGTCAGGGCCGATCCACCGATGTGGATTAAAATGCCTGAACACTGCATTTCCCTGCCCTTTGGGGCGTAAATGAGCCAACGAATGACTCCATCGGCTTCACATAGTCACCGATATATCCGAGGCGCCTCGCAACAGCAAAAACCACATATGTCAAACTCGTCAGGGCGTGTAAAACCACTGACGCCACTTCTAACTAGAAAGAAACGCATGTCCTCCCTGATGTCCTCTCCCGTTTCTGGTTCACAACCGGGGTGTGAGGCTCGCGAATCAACGCTACACAAAGCTATGCCACACAGGCCGTGCTTTGATCATCAACCACAAGACTCTGCTTTTCAACAGGAGCCTTGATCATTTGCATCTTAGCATGCCACACAGGCAAACCACTCCATGCAACCAATATCCATCAATCAAACAGAATGATATCCAATGTCAGACACACAGTCCAATTACAAGTCTGTTCTGGGTCTGAACAAAACCGGAGGCACCTAGTACGCGGCATATCCATCGATCTCCAAGTACGTCTGGATGGCCACCAAATGATTCCCTCCTCTTGGGTGTACGACCCAATCAAGATCATCAGTAATTATCCAAACGACGTGAAGACCTATGGTCTTCAACCACCGTCTTCATCTTCGACTCATCGTCGAATCAGTTATTCAGAATGGGATAAACCCGGTCTTTCTGAATAACTCGCGTACATAATAAACAAGTGTTACACAAACACAACATACGCCTCATTCCAATTCATCAGTCACTAACCGTAAATTAACAAGAGAATAATTCCCCGAATATTAACCCCGAAGGCCGAAACCAACATCAGATCAATACCTAGGAAACCATTCTGCTTAGCTAACCTACAGTTAGTTTCTAAATTTCACATTCTTAGGGAAAGGTTCCCATTAATTTTATCAAAGATAAATTCTTTTAAATTTATTCTTTAATCTTCCTTTGAATATCACTTCAAACTAGTCGGGATTAACGAACCACACCGAAGTAATCATTTATTTTAATTTCCGAATCCCAACCGATTCATCCCATGAAGTAAAACTGGTAATACTTCATATCTAACACCATGGTGTTATTGGTAAATTCAATTACCATTTCACGTTCAAATCTAATTAAAAATTTAACTATCGCCTGGAGCAAAATTGGTGATACTCCATTCTCTATCATTTCAATCTAATTAAAGATTCATTAAAACTCCACTTGGTCTTACTCTTTAACTGGGTTAAAGAATCGATGTCTTTTAAAAATGGTTCACGATAAACCCTAAAATCACATCACATTTCAATCAGTCCCTAACCGTAAAATAGCAAGTGAGCAATTCCCTAAGTATTAACCCCGAAGGCCGAAACCAACATCAGATCAATACCCAAGAAACCATTCAACTTAACTAATCTCCAGTTAGTTTCTGATTTTCTTAACTCGGTTGGGTCTAAGAACAATATTATTGAAGATACCATTCACGACAACCCAAAATCACATTTCATTAATTATCGGGTTAAAGAACGAGTGTTATTTAAAACACCGTTCACGATAAACCCAAGAATCAATTCGAATTCAATTCCAATTAAATACTATTTAATTGGTACACTTCATTAAATCTAAATAAAAGATTTAATCTTTTTCTCAACTGGGCTTAAGAACAGTGTTAATGAAGACACCACTCACGACAAACCCAAATCACATTTGATACTAAATACAAGGCTCTGAATAGAAAATATACCGGCTTATATTCAATATCAAATTCTACGACCAACAAATATCGTATTGGAAATAACGATATTAAAATATCTTTCAAATTCCCATAACAATATCTGTGTCATCACGAAATCCAACATCGAAATATTCTAAAGACAATTTCGATTCAAATCCATTCCAATTCAATTATTGGAAATTCTGTTTATTTTCAAAACCATTTAAATCCAATTTATTTATTTTAATAATAAATAAATTATTATTCTAGTTCAAAACTAGTTCATTTCGATAAAAATCTATTTTTATCTTTCCAAATATGGAGTTTTTCATCCCAATTCTTCACAAATCATTTCTTATGATTTTACACAAATTATTGATATTTTTAATAATTTTATCAAGGCCCGTACAGTCGATTTCCATCAATGGCCATCGAACTGCACTTACAACGACCTTTTCCAAATTTGATTTGGACATAATTCCAAATCCAACCATTAGATTTCAAATTTCTAATATTCGTTAGAAAGCTCTTTTCGATACGAACCCAACGGTTTTGGTTTTAGGAGAATCCGATGGTCGGATCTCCCGAAATATCCATTCGAAGTCAATGGTCAAAATTCGCAGACTACCGCAGCTCGGCGCGTTCTATTCAGGCCATTATATATATATTTTATGTTTCGTCGATTTCCTTTCAAAACGTACTTTATAAATCGTTTTAAATTTGTTTTCAAAACAGTTTCAGCTTCCTTTTCAAATTCTAATCAAGATTGAATTTTTCAATATAAATTCATTTTAATTTCATTTCAAATCGATTTCAATTCAATTTAATTCGAATTTCAACTCATTTCAATTAAATTCGAATTTCAATTCATTTCAATTAAATTCGATTTTCAAATCTATTCAATTTAATTCGAATTTCAAATCTATTCAATTTAATTTGAATTTCAATTCATTTCAATTCAATTCGAATTTCAATTCTATTCAATTTAATTCGAATTTTGAAATCACTTTCAATATTCATTGAAAATGAATAAAATCGATATAAATATCGTTCGCGTCAAAATGGCGTCAATCTAATCAACATGGCTTCATATATTTCTATTTTCAAATATTCTATTTCAAATATTTCTTTTCACATATTTCTATTCAAATATTTCTTTTCAAATATTTCTATTCAAATATTTCCTTTCAAATATTTCTATTCAAAACTGGAATGAGGCCCAACCATAGAATTAATTTCTATGGATTTCCATACAACGCATGTACATATCAACAATGACAAATAATCAACCATCATCCAAGGTGCATTCTACACTGTATAAGCATTAAATATAAATATTTAACGCTTATAACAGTCTGTCAATCAATCGATCGACATACAACTAATTATTGGGATTAGTGTATGCCATATATCATCCCAATACCCGTGTGGGGTTTCAAACAATCAAACACAGATTTTATTTGTGCAGTTGGGCGATGTGTAAAATTTATCGTCCCAATCAATATCAGTCAAATGAGTATATAAACAAATCATTCGATTTGTTTATATTAATTTATTTTATTTCATATACACGTTAAAAATTCTATTTTTAACTATAAAAATATTTTTGTTTCATTCCACATCACACAATCAACTACACATCAAAATTAAACAAACAAACAACAAGCCGTCCATGGTCTGTGGACGACGGGTGTCGGGTGCTACTAAACACCGTCTACATCCTAGTATATATTTTAACTAGAAAAATAAATTAAAAGTGAGAAGTTCTCACCGACTAGCTAATCCAAACGCCATGGCTCTTCTAATGTAGAAATCTCCGCCGTGCTCGCCTTTTGTTAATTCGTTGCTCATAGCCACTACATATATAAAAATCGCTATTTTATATTGTTGCTATGCATATAAAATTTACATTTTTATATTGCTACTATATAGATAAAAAATCTATTTTTACACCGCTACTATATATATAAAAATTCCATTTTTATCTTGCTAGTAATATAATAAAAATTATATTTTTATTACTCTACATGAATAAAAATCATATTTTACTCTTCCTATGATATAAAGATCGAATTTTTATTATCTATATATTATAAAAATAATATCTTTTTAATTTCAAAAATAAAACCTTTTTCTATATTAAATAAAAATTACATTTTTAATTTCAACTCTACTTAGATAAAAATCACATTATTTTTTCTAAACAAAGATCTAACTTTTTATATATATTAAAAATTGCCATATTCTTTTTAAATAAAAATCAAGACCTTATACAAGTAGATAAAACTAAATCAGATTATTTTTTTAAAACGAGGTATTTCATAAACAAAAATAAATAAACGAAAATAAATAGGAAAAGAAACTTACAGCGTAAGGTAGGAGAGGGGGGGCTGTTGACGGTCGGACATGAAGGGGGGACGCATTGGCCGCTGTGAGGTGGGGGGGTGCATCGATCTTCGATCCAGAGGGGCGATTTGGGAACAGTGGGGTTTTATTATTATTATTATTATTATTATTATTATTATTATTATTCTCTTCTGAGAATTAACAAGGGGGGTAATGGAGAAAAGGGGAGTTGATTTTTTTTATTTAATTTATTATTTTAATTTTCAAAAAGTAACTTTTTATTTCGACTTCAAGACGAGACCCACTGCCTGTTGTCCATAACTAATTACCCCCATTCCGAACACAATGGGATATGTATCGCAGGCTGATTCAGCTGTTTCGATCAGTTTTCGTCAAAATCCAAATATAACTCTATATACTGAATTTGAACGCACATTTCAATTTACAGGGGCCACATACGGACTTTTAAAAAGGGTGCGTTTTTTACAGGTCCCTATTAAGTTTCAAAATATAAAAAAAACCCGGTGATAAACATAATATAGAATACATCCCTATTTTTGAACTTCCGCTAAAAAAATTCCAGATCTACCCTTATACACCTAAAAAACTATCCAACAACTGTTTGTCCTCATTTACTCAGTCAATCGCTCCTATTATCTCGCCCATAAACCTAAATCAACAATTCTGGAAAACAGTCGTTCAATCCAACAACAATTTTTTTATTACTTTTTTTTTATTTTTACGAAAAACTAGACAACGATATAAAAAAATATTACATAAAATGATTTTTTTTATTACTTTTTTTTTATTTTTTACAAAAAACTAGACAATTATATACATATATTACGTAAAATTGCATACATTTATGCAACTAAGTGTAATAATTGCATGCATATATTAATATTATGCAGAAAATAAATTATTAGTTTTGCGTAGCTAAGTGAAATAATTGCATACATATACAGAACTGTACTACGTAATTGCTGGAACAAAAAAAATGACAAAAAAGTAAAAACACATAATTATAACAAGATGCTTATATATATATGCAAATAACAGAAACATGTGCATACTTACATGAAAAATTTCATAACATTTACATGTACTACATCAAAAAATAAGTACAGACCACATTTACATGTACTACATCAAAAAATTCAAAACAATTACAAAGCAGAGATGACGGTCTTTTGAAGAACAAATAATTTTGTTAAGACCCAGTTTATTGCGCAAACCACATCTAGTAGTCTCTGTAGAAACACATGCAGATTTCAATCATTTGGAAAAGGATGGACGACCAATCTTCAACAACACGATAACACCAATATCTGCCGGAACACTGTTATATAAAAAAAGAAAATCAACATTAGTAGGCTTAATGTGCAGTAACCTAAATTAAAAAAAATTGCTTCAGAATAATATAAATACATGCGTACAATTCATCAAAATAACAATAATTTCTGAATATTTATATGCAAGTATTCCAGATATATGCATAGAAATATGAATTTATTTGTAAAATAATATGTTCTTCTGTTTGTTTGATAAAAAACTGCATACATATATGCATATATTAAAAATAGCTGCATATTTGTCCGCAACTTTTTATTAGAAGTTCAGCAAAAATCAGATATTTTCCTACATCTTACACAATAATTTCTAAATATATATATATGCAAGTATTCCAGATATATGCATAGAAATATGAATATATTTGTAAAATAATATGTTCTTCTGTTTGTTTGATAAAAAACTGCATACATATATGCAAATATTAAGAATATCTGCATATATGTCCGCAACTTTTCATCAGAAGTTCAGCAAAAATCAAAGATATTTTCCTACATCTTACAGATCGCGATTTTGAATATTTTTCTGTTTGCATTTTCATCAAAAATTGCATACATATATGCATATATTTAAGAATAGCTGCATAATTGTCCGCAACTTTTTAACAGAAATTCAGCAAGAATCAACCATGTTGCAAAAGAAAACTTTAAAACTGTATACACTCTCAATTAAAACACACATTACAAATTGTCATTCCAGGGAGTTGTCGAATGAGTTTTACAGATAGAAAATATAAATATAGTGACATACAAATAAAATTAAAACATAGCCAAACGATTGAATTACTAGCCGCCCAAAAAGACTAGAAGAATACCTTTCGCTGAAATCACTTCGTTGTCGCGCCCGTCTGCCTGGATTGCTAATCTCTCCTTCTATGCAAATTGAAATCCAAATCGCTTGACTGGATTCGATGCGATGCCTGCCAGAATCACTGGAATCGCTGCTGACTCTTCGCTAGAACCAAAAATTGAACGCGATAAGAATTTTGGGGATTAAGGGGTTTCGGTTGAAGGAGGAAGCAGCCACCGATTAGAGGCCATCAATTTCGTTGGAGCCGCCGCCGCCATGAAGAACGAAATTTAGGTTTCTGGAAAAGAAAAAAAAAGTAAATACGTAATGAATAGATCCAACCTAGCTAAATACGGCGTGAATTAAGAAAAAGGGCACTTTGGTAAAAATACCAGCCGCTGTTTGAAATTAGGGATGTAATTTATATGTTTTGAAACAGGAGGATGTGAGCCTAATTAAGTTTGCTTTTAGGGATGTGTGCCTAATTTTCACTTTTAAAAATTCCCGAAAAATATTTTCTAGCTTCGTATTGACGATACGGTCCTAACAAAACTAATTTCGTCAAATTCTGAGACCGTTTGAAAAATGGCCATTTTCCAGACGATTAAATTCAACTTAAACAGGTCAAATGCGTTTTCCTTTGCCACACTCACATATTGATATGAAAAATTACAAATTTTGGAATTTAGCAATAACTTGACATCACAGATCCAACAAAAGTGGTTTCGTCGAAAACCGAGGTCGTTTGCAAAATTCCCATTTTTAAGGGCTAGAATTCTATAGCGACTATTCTGAATTTTCAACTGGACATAACTTTTTATCCCCGCTATGAAATTTCAATTTTTGGATTCGTTGGAAAGATATTCTCAATTAGATTCAAATATTTTTGGTTTCACTAAAATCCAGTTTATTTTGAATCTTGTACATTCATTTGAAATTTGAAATCAAATTATCGAACTACTGCGCCATTTTCAATTCCTTTTATAATTTAAAATAAATATTTATATTCTAACGACGACGTATATAAATATATACGTTCTGATTCTATTCAAATTTCTCGTCGTTATTATTTAAAATAATTCAATTTAAATATCCAAAATTCGCTAAAATTGCCAAAATAAAATTTTTAAATTGGCTCGGATTTCCAGGTTATTACAATCTCCCCCACTTAAAACTTTACGTCCCCGAAAAGGAACAAAGCCAAAAGTTGTTTAACCAATCAACTCAACTTCCAGTATTTTCACTACGGCTTAAGTTCTTCAACTTTTCAGTTTCTGAGAACTTTTAAAAAATTTCAAAAATTTGGCTAACAACCTAAATTTTCGAAAATTTTTGCCATAACCTCCCCTGCACCGGGGACTTCGGGATATTTCATATAGCCTCCCATGGCCTTCTTCAATCCAAAAGAAAAAGAAAAAGCCAAGCGGCTAGCCAATCGGCTTATAAAATCATCATCACCCAAACAAAACAGTAAATTATGGTAAACATGTACCTATTTGTCGGGCAAACAATTTTATTCTTCTGCTCTAGCCTCCTTGCTATGACCTGTTCAATAGATATACATGTACTATGCATGCAAATGAGACTAATTTTTAATACAATTCACTATTTGATCAATTTGGCTAAAGGTTCAACATTTAATTAATCAAACAATAATCAAACAACACAACCATCAATCAATTAGTGGGTTATCATTTTAAATTCATAACTTTGATATATAGTCAAAAATCACATTTTTGAAGCCAAATCACGACAATAAACCCTATCTAATTTTGGTTCTCACACCAGTCAATTGGAAATATATAGAAATCCCACTTTCGAAACACGGAAATAAATTCTAATGATGACGCGTCAGTCATCAGAATCATGTCGACTAGAGTGTGATTCTATACCTATCGAATATATTTGAGGCTTCAATACACGTGGATCATACGTATACTAAAATCTCTATATACTTACTTGCCCAAATCAATATAAATAAACAATCAAGTACGTATAATTGATTTAAAATTTTCAAAACAAAAATTCATTTTCATTTCAAAAATATATTCTTCACACTCGTTCTAGGATACTACTGATCCCATCTCTAACGAGTCATTCTTATTGGATATTACTAATCCAATTCTGATGAATTCTTTCGTTTGGTTCTAAAGTGTCTTGTTCTCCGAGCTTTGTAAACCAAAGCTCTGATACCAAATAAAGCGACCTGTAACTTCCCCGGTAAGGAAAGCACGGATACTTCGAGAACAACACACATCGGAACGCAGACAGAAGAACATTTCATTGTATATTACAACAATTCATCAGAATATGAGAATATACAGAGTATAAATAAATATTACACAACAGAAAAATATCAGAGATTACAATACATTACATAGCAGCGGAAAATAATACAATACATAACTAGAAGTAATACACGGATACAGAGCTTTCCGAGTATCGTTCCAACTGTAAATCAGGATCCTGTGAATATAAATCTGCAAAACCAAAACTACTATCTGCCTGTGTCAAAATAAGGGCACCCAGAGTTTAGGTTAAAACAATAAACTCCAGGTCAGTCATGTGACTGGTGTGAGAACTAAAACAGTTATTAAACTTTATTTTAAAGTTAGATAAATCAAGGGACCACGCCGTATAACACGGAACGGGTTTCCTCCCAAGAACACTAGTGCATAAAACAACAACGCAATGCTAAATAAAGGACAATGAAGCTATTATAAGACCCAGGTCCCATCACACAATGCAACGCAAGCCGGAGGATAGGTTTTTACCTTATAATCGGCAAAGCATGCTTGATACGTTTAAAACAAGTCATTTGATACTATTATAAGTGCATAGTGTCAAAACAATTTCAATCATAAATATTAATCATAGACGGCATGAGTACCATATTTCATGTCGCCATACTAGGCTCTACAATCAAAACCGCAAATGTCACGTATTTGGAAGTTGGATTTCCATCTGTGAACCGAGGCAAAAGATAGTCCTCTACCGATTCGAGACTGTCTAGTCCGAGTCTCATGGCAAGTACTCAGTCAAGCCACTTGGATCATCAGGGCCGGTCCACCGATGTGGATTAAAATGCCTGAACACTGCGTTTCCCCGCCCTTTGGGGCGTAAATGAGCCAACGAATGACTCCATCGGCTTCACATAGTCACCGATATATCTGAGGCGCCTCGCAACAGCAACAACCACATAAGTCAAACTCGTCAGGGCGTGTAAAACCGCTGACGCCAATTCTAACTAGAAAGAAACGAATGTCCTCCCTGATGTCCTCTCCCGTTTCTGGTTCACAACCGGGGTGTGAGGCTCGCGAATCAACGCTACACAAAGCTATGCCATACAGGCCGTGCTTTGATCATCAACCACAAGACTCTGCTTTTCAACAGGAGCCTTGATCATTTGCATCTTAGCATGCCACACAGGCAAACCACTCCATGCAACCGATATCCATCAATCACACAGAATGATATCCAATGTCAGACACACAGTCCAATTACAAGTCCGTTCCGAGTCTGAACGAAACCGGAGGCACCTAGTACCCCGCATATCCATCGATCTTTAAGTACGTCTGGACGACCACCAACTGATTCCCTCCTCTTGGGTGTACAGCCCAATCAAGATCATTAGTAATTATCCAAACGACGTGAAGACCTCCAGTCTTCAACCACCGTCTTCATCTTCGACTCATCGTCGAATCAGTTATTCAGAATGGGATAAACCCGGTCTTTTGGAATAACTCACGTATATAATAAATAAGTGTTACACAAACACAACATACGCCTCATTCCAATTCATCAGTCACTAACCGTAAATTAACAAGAGAATAATTCCCTAAATATTAACCCCGAAGGCCGAAACCAACATCAGATCAATACCCAGGAAACCGTTCTGCTTAGCTAACCTACAGTTAGTTTCTAAATTTCACATTCTTAGGGAAAGGTTCCCATTAATTTTATCAAAGATAAATTCTCTTAAATTTATTCTTTAATCTTCCTTTGAATATCACTTCAAACTAGTCGGGATTAGCGAATCACACCGAAGTAATCATTTATTTTAATTTCCCAATCCCAACCTATTCATCCCATGAAGTAAAACAGGTAATACTTCATATCTAACACCATGGTTTTATCGGTAAATTCAATTACCATTTCACGTTCAAATCTAATTAAAGATTTAACTATCGCCTGGAGCAAAACTGGTGATACTCCATTCTCGATCATTTCAATCTAATTAAAGATTCATTAAAACCCCACTTGATCTTAATCTTTAACTGGGTTAAAGAATTGATGTCTTTTAAAACATGGTTCACGATAAACCCTAAAATCACATCACATTTCAATCAGTCCCTAACCATAAAATAGCAAGTGAGCAATTCCCTAAGTATTAACCCCGAAGGCCGAAACCAACATCAGATCAATACCCAAGAAACCATTCAACTTAACTAATCTCCAGTTAGTTTCTGATTTTCTTAACTCGGTTGGGTCTAAGAACAGTATTATTGAAGATACCGCTCACGACAACCCAAAATCACATTTCATTAATTATCGGGTTAAAGAACGAGTGTTATTTAAAACACCGTTCACGATAAACCAAAGAATCAATTAGAATTCAATTCCAATTAAATACTATTTAATTGGTACACTTCATTAAATCTAAATAAAAGATTTAATCTTTTTCTCAACCGGGCTTAAGAACAGTGTTAATGAAGACACCACTCACGACAAACCCAAATCACATTTGATATTAAATACAAGGCTCTGAATAGAAAATATGCCGGCTTATATTCAATATCAAATTCTACGACTAACAGATATCATATTGGAAATAACGATATTAATATATCTTTCAAATTCCCATAACAATATCTGTGTCATCACGAAATCCAACATCGAAATATTTCGAAGACAATTTCGACTCAAATCCATTCCAATTCAATTATTGGAAATTCTGGTTATTTTCAAAACCATTTCAATCCAATTTATTTATTTTAAAAACAAATAATTTATTATTCTAGTTCAAAACTAGTTCATTTCGATAAAAATCTATTTTTACATTTCCAAATATGGAGTTTTTCATCCCAATTCTTCACAAATCATTTCTTATGATTTTACACAAATTATTGATATTTTTAATAATTTTATCAAGGCCCGTACAGTCGATTTCCATCAACGGCCATCGAACTGCACTTACAGCGACCTTTTCCAAATTTGATTTGGACATAATTCCAAATCCAACCGTTAGATTTCAAATTTCTAATATTCGTTAGAAAGCTCTTTTCGATACGAACCCAACGGTTCCGGTTTTAGGAGAATCCGACGGTCGGATCTCTCGAAATATCCATTCGAATTCAATGGTCGAAATTCGCAAACTGTCGCGGCGCGACGCGTTCTATTCAGCCCATTATATATATAATATACATATATATTATATATATTTCATCGATTTCCTTTCAAAATGTATTTTATAAATCATTTTAAATTCGTTTTCAAAACGGTTTCAACTTCCTTTTCAAATTCTAATCAAGATTGAATTTTTCAATATAAATTCATTTTAATTTCATTCCAAATCGATTTCAATTCAATTTCAATTTAATTCGAATTTCAATTCATTTCGATTAAATTCGAATTTCAATTCATTTCAATTCAATTCAAATTTCAATTCTATTCAGTTTAATTCGAATTTTGAAATCACTTTCAATATTCATTGAAAATGAATAAAATCGATATAAATATCGTTCACGTCAAAAAGGCGTTAATCTAATCAACACGGCTTCATATATTTCTATTTTCAAATATTATATTTCAAATATTTCTTTTCAAATATTTCTATTCAAATATTTCTTTTCAAATATTTCTATTCAAATATTTCCTTTCAAATATTTCTATTCAAAACTGGAATGAGGCCCAATCAATTACCATAGATTTTATTTCTATGGATTTCCATACAACGCATGTACATATCAACAATGATAAATAATCAACCATCATCCAAGGTGCATTCTACACTGTATAAGCATCAAATATAAATATTTAACGCTTATAACAGTCTGTCAATCAATCGATCGACATACAACTAATTATTGGGATTAGTGTATGCCATATATCATCCCAATACCCGTGTGGGGTTTCAAACAATCAAACACAGATTTTATTTGTGCAGTTGGGCGATGTGTAAAATTTATCGTCCCAATCAATATCAGTCAAATGTGTGTATATAAACAAATCGTTCGATTTTTTTATATTAATTTATTTCATTTCATATACACGTTAAAAATTCTATTTTTAACTATAAAAATATTTTTGTTTCATTCCATATCACAAAATCAACTACACATCAAAATCAAACAAACAAACAAACAAGCCGTTCATGGTCTGTGGACGACGGGTGTCGGGTGATACTAAACACCGTCTACATCCTAGTATATTTTTAACTAGAAAATTAAATTAAAAGTGAGAAGTTATCACCGACTAGCTAATCCAAACGCCACGGCTCTTCTTATGTAGAAATCTCCGCCGTGCTCGCCTTTTGTCAATTCGTTGCCTGTAGCCACTACATATATAAAAATCGCATTTTTATATTGTTGCTATGCATATAAAATTTACATTTTTATATTGCTACTATATAGATAAAAATTCTATTTTTACACCGCTACTATATAGATAAAAATTCCATTTTTATCTTGCTAGTAATATAATAAAAATTATATTTTTATTACTCTACATGAATAAAAATCATATTTTTACTCTTCCTATGATATAAAGATCAAATTTTTATTATCTATATATTATAAAAATAATATCTTTTTAATTTCAAAAATAAAACCATTTTCTATATTAAATAAAAATTATATTTTTAATTTCAACTCTACTTAGATTAAAATCACATTTTTTTCTAAACAAAGATCTAACTTTTTATATATATTAAAAATTGCCATATTCTTTTTAAATAAAAATCAAGACCTTACACAAGTAGATAAAACTAAATCAGATTTTTTTTTTAAATGAGGTATTTCATAAACAAAAATAAATAGGAAAAGAAACTTACAGCGTAAGGTAGGAGAGGGGGGTTGTTGACGGTCAGACATGGAGGGGGGACGCGGTGGCCGCTGCGTGGTGGGGGGCGTCGATCTTCGATCCAGGGGGGCGCGTTGATCTTCGATCCAGGGGGTGCGGTTTGATGGGAGGAAGGGTTGGAGAAGGAAGCGCAAGGAGAAGGGGGGACGGCAGTCTCGATCGGAGGTGGCACCCCACTTGAGGCGGCGGCGGACCAATCGGGGGGGGGGGGGCAATTTGGGAACAACGGGTTATTATTATTATTATTATTTTCCTTTTTCTCTTCTGGTAATTAACGAGGGGGGGTAATGGAGAAAAGGGGAGTTGATTTTTTAATTTAATTTATTATTTTAATTTTCAAAAAGTAACTTTTTATTTCGACTTCAAAATGAGACCCACCGCCTATCGTCCATAGCTAATTACCCCCATTCCGAACATAATGGGATATGTATCGTAAGCTGATTCGGTTGTTTCGATCATTTTTTGTCAAAATCCAAATATAACTCTCTATATTGAATTTGAACGCACATTTCAATTTACTGGGGCCACATACGGACTTTTAAAAATTCCCGAAAAATATTTTCTAGCTTCGTATTGACGATACGGTCCTAAAAAAACTAATTTCGTCAAATTCTGAGACCGTTTGAAAAATGGTCATTTTCCACTCGATTAAATTCAACTAAAACTGGTCAGACGCGTTTTCCTTTTCCACACTCACATATTGATTCGAAAAATTACGAATTTTGGAATCTAGCAATAACTTGACATCACGGATCCAACAAAAATGGTTTCATCGAAAACCGAGGTCGTTTGCAAAATTCCCTTTTAAGGGCCAGAATTCCATAGCGACTATTCTGAATTTTCAACTGGACATAACTTTTTACCCCCGCTATGAAATTTCAATTTTTCGGATTCATTCGAAAGATATTCTCAATTAGATTCAAATGTTTTTGGTTTCGCTAAAATCCGGTTTATTTTGAATCCTGTACATTCATTTGAAATTTGAAATCGAATTATCGAACTACCGTTCCATTTTCAATTCCTTTTATGATTTAAAATAAATATTTATATTTTAACGATGACGTATATAAATATATATGTTCTAATTCTATTCAAAATAAATTTCTCATCGTTATTATTTAAAATAATTCAATTTAAATACCCAAAATTCGCTAAAATTGCCAAAATAAAAATTTTAAATTGGCTCAGATTTCCGGGTTATTATAGTTTTTTTATCACTATTAATGCAAATATTACATTTTAAAAAATAACGTGTGCAACGCACGGGTTACACACTAGTCTATACTATATTATAATTACTGAGATTCATTCTAGGGACGCAAAGGCTATCCAGCTCAGCATTTCATTTTGGAACTCAAGCGACTTTTTTATCCTGATATCGCACGTCTCTTCTTCGTCCTCCTTCCCAATGCCCCAAATTAATTTTTTCCATTCTTTTATCCCAAATCAGAGAATTCCATGTCTGCTTTATTATCTCAAACCCAATCTCCAATTCTTGCCATGTCAAACAAAAATGGTCCCTTCGTCGCTTCGTTTCCCGTCGTCAAAGACCATCCATTCTCCAATCCCTCTACAAAGTTGGACTTACCAAGTTAGTTTCTATCGAATATATCTTTGATTTCCTGGTGATTTAATACCTAGATCCAAAGGTATCGTATAACTAAAATTGCAACAAATCTACACTACAGTATTATTATTGAGTTGGATTTTCGGGACCATACCAGCAATCTACATGTTTTTCTCCATTTTAAACTCAAAGGTCATGGCTCCATTTCTCCTTTTCGCCTACACCGTCAAATATATGCTCTGCCGCCCATCATCTCAGCTTCCTCCAACGTCGTCTGGCAGATTCCAGGTGGTCGGAATTGATTTATCAAAGATGCGTCTTCAAGATTGCCAACTCTTCCCCTAAGGTAAACACATGTTCTTTTTATTAGCCACTGATTGTTAATTAGTTAGGTTCCTCTTCTTTGCAATTCTCTTTAATTAGGGCTGTTGCATTCAGATATCAGCAATCCATATTGAATTCTTATATCAGAAACAAATCCATGTATCCACCGTTCGTAGTAGTGATGTATGTAAAGCACATTCACTACTGACCTTTATAATTGTAAATTAGGCAGTTTTGTAGACCGTTATATCTACCTTCTGCTTGATAGTACTATCATATTATGGGTATTGTGTAT
This sequence comes from Allium sativum, assembly GCA_030737875.1. Taxonomy (NCBI): domain Eukaryota; kingdom Viridiplantae; phylum Streptophyta; class Magnoliopsida; order Asparagales; family Amaryllidaceae; genus Allium; species Allium sativum. The sequence goes on from CM060922.1 coordinate 474,521,586, forward strand.
TGTCCATTAGTTTATTGAGGTCTTCTTGAATGTAAATAGAATGATGTGTTTAAAGTTGGTTTTCAACTGGGCAAACTATCTTTATCTCTGTTTTTCTAAAAAATCTGGAAAATAGTTGTGAGTGTTCCTGCCTTTATTTTATCCAACTTTTAACTCATAATCCATTTAGCTTATAAATGAAGCCAAAAGCACAGGTAATATATTGTTTTACAATCCCATGGCTCAACCATCTAGAAATAATATATTTTTGCAGGTAATGGCTGTAATATCTCTTACGGGTACTGAATAATCTGTTACAATGATTGTTGCCTCTTCAATGTTATTACTGTAATGTACTTTGCGTGCATTATAAATTTAAGTTTCAAGTTTGTTTCGAATCAAATACATGTTAGCTTGGATTTGATCTAATGGTTTGGGTATACCATTTTTTTTATTGTAGTCTATTACTGTTGACCATCTCTCGACAATTATACTATAAATGGACGAAATTTAAGAACACCATTTCAGTTAGTCAATTCCAAGGCATAAATACATCTTACTTTTTTCTGAATTATCAATAACAAATCATGAATGATGTCATTAGTTTCATTTAATTTCTGCGATTGGTTTGATTTTTTTACAAGTCTTTTTCCTTTACTAACTTAATTTAATTTTTTCCCCCATTTGCCGCAGTTGCCTATGATTTATATCCTACCTCACCAATTCCTTCGTTGCCTTCAGCTAATTTTCAGATATGATTTTCATTCATTCTAATGGTGCTTTTTTAATTATTCAAATACTATAGATTCCTTTTAGGATACTTTCTTTGGAACTTTATTAAATGAAATACTTGCTTGGGAACTCCTTTTTAAGGAATGTAATTGCTTTTCTTATATTCCAGTTATTGTTATATTAATCAATAATAAGGGAAATTAGTATAATTTTTTTAAGTTCTACCAACCAATCTGGGGATGATGTACGCAAATTTCTCAAAATTATATCCAAAGTACATGTAGATTTGTTACCCAATTTTTGGCTCTTTAAAACTCACAGACCAATTCAAAATTAGGTTAACTGAGGTCTTGAGTTCGTAAATCTGTTTTTCTTTTCTTTTCTTTTTTCCTTTTTTTTTTGGCAAGGCTAAATCTGTTTATCTATAGAATACTTAATATTCCTTCGTCATTAGTATCGTTGTTTTATTATATATTCATAATCTATTACCATCTGAGTCCAAAAACATAGTAGCATATAAATTTTTTTCTACTCAAATATTTTTGCTTGGATTTGATCTGATAGTTTGGGTATACCATTTTATATTTTTATTGTAGTCTATTAATGTAGTTGCTCCTCTTTCCAATTATACTAATATTTATTTTATCCTCTTTAACAAATTAACAGGGGTTCATTTTAATTTTCCATAAATTTATCGTTATTATTGATAACAGGGCCGGCTCGGTTTCGTGGGCTTCCCTAAGCAGCTGATGGTGCAGCTGAAAAAAAATTGGTGTGCATGTGGTAAAGTAAAAAATGCAAGGGCTGGGAATTGACCTGCAAACCAAAGTTATGCCAATTCAATGCATAGCCAGTCTACTACAGCTCCATTTCTACAAACAAGGTACATTATATTTCTCTAAACTGTAAATTATGTTCACCATCAACTACGTCTTTCACATCCACGTTGCCTCTCCCCACTTGGCAGGTTGCCTTAGGCACTGGCTGGCTTGACTTGCCCTGAAATCTGGCCTGATTGCTAAGCACCCAAGTTGATGTGTTATTATATTACCTTGCATGCTTGAATATTAGCTAAAGCTTATTATATATATACATATAACTATATAACTACCATCTAGCATATATGTATACATATCCAATTTGAGCGTTGACTCATGCTTTTATAGTTGGATACGTTAATGGACAAATGGTAATTACTATATGTATGTGTATGCATATATACGATAATTATGCATCAGCATAACTTTGATGAAGTGTTGAATCTTTAATATATTAGTAAATTGAATTTTGCGTAAGTTTGCTAATATTACACAAGCCATAATACCACATTCAAATGATATTGTAATATTTGGTAAGATTTATAGGCTTTTATTGTATCTGTACGCACTACTATATTGTTAATGCAATAAATGTATGTTAATCAACAAATCAATTTGCTTACTTGGCCAAGTATTCATTTGTTTTCTAAACTATTCATAGTCTTATTAATAAAGAAAATAACTAAAAGAAAGATATATTGTGATATTTAATAATTTCCCCTTTTTAAGTTCTCATCTTCATAATCATATATATTATAGTAATAAGTGACGTTATTTTCAATTCACAGAAATACATTTGAATTAGAAAATCTACTACCAAGACCTTGATCTTAATAATGCTTCATTTCTACATAAGGTATGTTATCTTTTATTATAATTTTCATTCATTATTCACAATGACTAAATTTATTAATCTCTACTTAAATATGGATATTTCAAATTTATTTCTTTATATAACTTCATTAAATAATTATCAACAATAACCTCTTTTCTGCAAGATTCGGCTACCTTACTTTTGATGTGGGTTTATTTGTTTATATATTGACAGCATAGATTCAACTTTTTACTTGTCATCTACCATATATGCTTGCAATTATATTTAATTTCCTTCTTTCTGCTATTTCACCTAAAATTATGCACCAAATGAACAAATGGATATGAAACTTTATAATTTATTGATGTTGGGAAAGTAACTTCTATACATCAATAGAAGAGACGGTGAGTTCGAGTAATGCCAATTTTCAACTACTTTTTGCCTGCAATATTAACTCATGCCAACTAAAATTTGACTTTCTGCTTATGTTCATAAAATTTGCATTTTCATTACATGTGATTTTCATGGTATTTATTACTTTTGATTTTCGTGGTGTTTAAAGCACTAGCAAAATGTTTTGGCAATATTCATTCATTATCGACATAATCTATCTTTAATAGTAGATTAGAATTTTAAATTTTGGAGCACTAGGAAAAAAAGATTTATCACATGGAAGGCAGTAAACAAATGTTGTTACTATCAATTTTTACTAATATATCTCCAACTTACACTTTTATAGCTTACAAACATAAACAATATGTGAATATATTTAGATTAAAAGATTCATTTCTTTAAATAAGTCAATATGTGTACGCATGTGGCTAGGCTCATATTTAATTATATAACCAAAGAATGATTTAAGGATTAAATAGTAAACCTTTTTTATTGGATTATGTACATTGGTTAATACTGTTACCAGTCTAGGTCACCGTTGTTATTTTGGAATTAATACTGTAATAACCCGGAAATGCGAGTCAGTTTAAAAATTTTATTTTGGCAATTTTAGCAAAGTTTGAACATTTAAAATGAATTATTTTAAATAATAACGACGAGAAAATTTATTTTGAATAGAATTCGATGTATATATTATATACGCCGTCGTTAGAATATAAATAATTATATATAATTATAAAAGGAATTTAAAATGGCGCGGTAATTCGATAATTCGATTACAAACTTCAATTGAATGTACCGGGTGCAAAACAATCCGGATTTTAGTGAAACCAATAACATTAGGATCTAATTGATAAGATCTTTCCAACGAATCCAAAAAATTGAGATTTCATAGCGGGAATCAAAAGATATGTCCAGTTGAAAATTCTGAATAGTCGCTATGGAATTCAGACCCTTAAAAATGGGAATTTTGCAAACGACCTCGGATTTCGACGAAACCACTTTTGTTGGGTCCGTGATGTCAAATTATTGCTAGGTTCCAAATTTCATAATTTTTCGAATCAATATGTGAGCGTGGCAAAGGAAAACACGTTTGACCAGTTTCAGTTGATTTTAATCGACTGGAAAATGGCCATTTTTCCAACGGTCTCAGAATTCGATGAAATTAGTTTCGTTAGGACTGTATCGTCAATACGAAGCTAGAAAATATTTTTTTGGAATTTTTAGAGTTAGTATGTGACCCCGGTAAATTGAAATGCGCATTAAAAATCAATATAAAGAGTTATATGTTGATTTTGACGAAAATAGATTTAAACGATCGAATCAGCCTACGATACATATCCCATTGTGTTCGGAATGGGGGTAATTAGCTATGGACGATAGGCGGTGGGCCTCGTTTCGAGGTCCAAATAAAAGTCAACTTAAAGGAGAATTAAAAATAATTAAATATAATAACACCTCACCCCTCTTTCTCTCTCTCTCCTCTATTCATACCGAACCGGAAAAAAAAGGGCGAACGACGGGGGGGCCAAGACCGCCGCCGCCGCCGCTCCCACCAGGGCCGCCGCGCCCTGGCGCCGACCCCCAGGGGTCCTCCGCCCCTCTTCCCCCTTCTCCTCCACCTCGAGACCTCCTCCCCTCGTTCTCCTCTTCCTCCTCTTCTGAAACCCACGCCTCTGACCGCCTACACCGACGCCGCGACCCCCCTGGCCCCACTTTCGCCTGCTGCGCCCCCTTGACGCCGGCCACCACCTCCTCAGACCACGTGGACCCCCTCTCTTGGCCAAAGACCCAATTTTTATCGAGTTCCAAGCTTGCTATTTAGTCCCCGTGCCTCTCCGACGCTTTAGCGAACCCCTTTCAACCAATGTGAGTTTTATTTCAGTTTTTAATTTATTTTAAAGAAATAAAAATATGATTTTTATATTTTTAAAGTATTAAAAATATAATCTTTACTATATAAAGATGTAAAAATATGATTTTTGTTTATGTAGAGAAGTAAAAATATAATTTTTACATGATAGGAATATTAAAAATAGCATCTTTATATGTGTAGCAAAATAAAGATTAAATATGTAAAGACGATATTTTTAAAAGTGAAAAGACGATATTTTTAGAAGTGAAAAGACGATATTTTTAAAAGTGAAAAGACGATATTTTTAAAAGAGAAAAGACAATATTTTTAAAAGTGAAAAGACGATATTTTTAAAATATAAAAAGCGTGATTTTTAAAATATAAAAGAAGTGAGCTTTAAACTATAAAAGATTAGAGTTTTGATATTGAAAAGGCGAAATCTTTATATGAAGAATAGCGGGATAAAAATAAAATCTTTATCTATATAACATCGTTGTAAAAATAGAATTTTTATCTATTTAGTAGCGTAGTAAAAATTCGATTTTTATATATTGAATAGCAAAGTAAAAATTCGATTTTTATATATTGAATAGCAAAGTAAAAATTCGATTTTTAAATATATGAAGTGATTATAAAAATATGATTTTTTTTAAATTGAAAGTGAATAAATAAAAATGTGATTTTTATTTTAAAGACATCAGTATATAAAAATGTGATTTTTACATATGTAGTGAAAGAGGACAAAGAAAGCGACAAAAGGCGAGAATGGCGAAGATTTCTATAAAAGAAGTGTCGTGAAGTTGGATAGCTATTGGTGAGAATTTCTCACCTTTCAATTCTCTTTTTCTAGTTATATATATATACTAGGATGCAGACGGTGTTTAGTAGCACCCGACACCCGTCATCCACAGACCATGGATGGCTTGTTTGTTAAATTGTTTGGTTGAGTAGTTGGTTAGTCTAATTGGTTTGAATTGAATTGTTTGGTGAAATGGAATGGATTTGATTGATGTGTGAATGGCGTGGGCCTTCACTAGACCGGGGATAAGGCTAGGCCTTGTCCCGTTTCTAGTATCGTGTCGTTATGCCGCCGAAATTTTCTAAAATAACTTAGAAAATAAAAATATCATTTTATTTGATAAATGAAATGAATAGAAATTCATGTGTTAAAATAAAATATATTATCGTTAAAAATTTAATTTTTAACGTGAAAGTGAATAAATAAATATTTATAAACAAATCGGCCGATTTGTTTATATACACTGATTTGACTGATATCGATTGGGTCGATAAATTTTACACATCGCCCAACTGCACAACTAAAATCTGTGTTTGATTGTTTGAAACCCCACACGGGTGTTGGGATGAAATTTGAAGTCCACTCATCCTGATTGATTAAATATGTCGATCGATTGATTGACAGGCTGTTATAAGCGTTAGATATCTATATTTGATGCTTTTACAGTGTAGTGCACTTTGGTTGATGGTTAATTATTTTTCAATGCTATTATATACATGTGTTGTATGGAATCCATATAATTAACATTATATGGTGGTTGATTGGGCCTCATTCCAATCGGGAAAATAATGAATATTATAAAAGAAAATTCATGTGTTGAATATAAAAAAAAGTCATGTGTTGACGATGTTCATGTGTTGAAAATATTTATGTGTTGAGTAAAATATTTTAATAATAAAATTCACATCTTTATCATATTTAAAATTAGAACTACTTCACGGTGGGGTCTAATTAAAATCAAACGATAGATACCATAGTTTTATAAAATATTTTACATAACAAAAATAGTCGTGTGTTGGAAGAAATATAGATTCATGTGTTGAATAGAATAGATATTCATTTGTTGAATAGAATAACGAATTTATTGAAATATATAAAGCCGTGTTGATTAGAGTTGCGCTATTTTGACGTGAACGATATTTATATCGGTTTTATTCGTTTTACAATGAATATTGAAAAGTGATTTCAAAATCTAATATTTTGAAATGAAATTCAAATTGAATTAGATAAAAATTGAAATTGAAATTTTATGGAATCAATGTGAAATGAATTCGAATTGAATAGAAAACGAATTAGAATTTGAATTGAATAGAAAGTGAATTTGAATTCGAATAAAATAGAAATGAATTCAAATTGAATTGAAATCAATTTGAAACGAATTCGAATTGAATCAAATAGAAGGTAAATTCAAATTGAATAGAATTGAAACGAATTTGAATTCGAATTAAATAAAATTGAAATGAATTCGAGTTGAATTGAAATCCAATCGATTTGAAATTGAATATAGTGTTGAAATGGTTTTGAAAACGAATTTAAAACGATTTATAAAATATGTTTTAAAAAGGAAATCGACGAAATATATAATATATATATATATTATATATATAATGGCCTGAATAGAACGCGCCGCGCTGCGGCAATTCATGAATTTCGACCATTAACTTCGAATTGACGTTGCGGGAGATCCGACCGTTGGATTCTCCTAAAACCGGAACCGTTGGGTTCGTATCGAAAAGAGCTTTCCAATGAATATTAGAAATTTGAAATCTAACGGTTGGATTTGGAATTATGTCCAAATCAAATTCGAAAAAGGTCGCTATAAGTGCAGTTCGATGGCCGTTGATGGAAATCGACTGTACGGGCCTTGATAAAATTATTAAAAATGTCCATAATTTTTGTAAAATCATAATATGTGAATTGGAAAGAATTGGGATGAAAAATTCCATATTTGAAAAGATAAAAATAGATTTTTATCGAAATGAACTAGTTTTGAACTAGAATTAAAATCAATTTATTTTTGAGATAAATAAATTGAATTTGAAGGTGATTTTAAAAATAATCAATATTCCCAATACGTGGATTGGACTGGAGTTGAATCGAAATTATCTTCGGAATATTTCGATGTTGGATTTCGTGATTATACAGATATTGTTATGGGAATTTGAAAGATATATTTTATATCGTTATTTCCAATACGATATTTGTTGGTTTCAGAATTTGATATTGAATATAAGCCGGTATATTTTCTATTCAGAGCCTTGTATTTAATATCAAATGTGATTTGGGTTTATCGTGAATCGTGTTTTAGATGACATTGGTTCTTTAACCCAGTTATATGCAGGATATTGATTTTTTGAAAAGATTAAAACTAAGTGGTGTTTTAATGAATCTTTAATTAGGTTAAAATGTGAATTGATAATTTAAATTATCAAATCTGAAAGGTGATCGAGAATGGAGTACCACTAGTTTTTCTCCAAAGCGATAGTTAAATCTTTAATTAGATTTGAACGTGAAATGGTAATTAATTTTACCGATAACACCGTGGTGTTAGATATGGAGTATTACCAGTTTTGCTCCATGGGATGAATAGGTTGGGATTGGGAAATAAAATAAATAATTACTTCGGTGTGGTTCGCTAATCCCGACTAGTTTGAAATGATATCCAAAGGAGGATTAAAAAATAAATTTAGTAGAATTTATCTATGATAAAATTAATGGGAACCTTTCCCTAAGAATGTGATTTTGTGAATAAAAGAATATTCTGTATTGGAATGAGGCGTTCGTTGTGTTTGTGTAACATTTGTTTATTATATACGTGGGTTATTCAAAAAGGCCGGGTTTATACCCATTCTGAATAACCGATTCGACGAGATGTCGAAGATGAAGACGGTGGTTGAAGACCGGAAGTCTTCACATCGTTTGGGTGATTACTGATGATCTTGATTGGGTTGTACACCCAAGATGAGGGAAATAGTCGGTGATCGTCCAGACGTACCTGGAGATGGATGGATATGCGAGGAAAGTGCCTCCGGTTTCGTTCAGACCTAGAACGAACTTGTAAATGGATTGTGTGTCTGACATTGGATTTTATTATGTGTTGATTGATCTCTATTAAATATACATCTGTTTGGCGGTGGAGAATTTATTCTCTTGCTTAACGCCCTTCTCTGAGACGTACGAGCTCAGAGGTTGTATATCGATGGACATCAGTCGCATGAAATGAATTGCCAGTGTGGCATGCGTAAGTGGCAATTGATCAAGGCTTCTGTTGAAAAGCAAAGTCTTATGGTTGAGGATCAAAGCACGGCCTGTGTGGCGTAGCTTTGTGTATAACGTGAATTCGCGAGCCTCACATCTCGGTATGAGTTAAAAATGGGACACGGACCCAAGGAGTGCACGACGTTTATTTCTAGCTAGGGTGGTGTCAGTGACCTACCAGCCCTGACATTTATATACTTTTCACCCGTGTGGTTGTTGGATATGAGGCGCCTCGGATATAGGTCTGTAAGGACCGGGAAACGTGTGTTCAGGAATAACTAATCCTCAAAAGTAAGAGAGGACCGGCCTTGGAGGTTCCAAAGGATCGGAGTGGGGTCCTGAGGCATTGCTAGAGTGTCTCGAACGCGGAGAGGAGCTTGCCCCTTGCCTCGGCTCATGACGGAAATCCAATTTCCAATACGTGATATTGCGGTTTTAATTGTAGAACTAGTATGGCGACATGATAGATGGTACCCATGCCGCCTATGATTGATATTTATGATTGAAACGGTTTTGACACTATACACTTATAATAGTATCGAATGATTTGTTTTAAACGTACCAAGCATGTTTGGCTATTATAAGGGAAAACCCTATCCTCCGGCTTGCGTTGCATTGTGTGATGGGACCTGGGTCTTATAATAGCTTCATTTTTCCAAAAAGCATTGCGCTGTTTTGTTATATGCACTAGTATTCTTGGGAGGAAACCCATTCTGTGTTATACGGCGTGGTCCCTTGAATTACTATCTTTAAAGTAAAGTTTTAAATAACTGTTTTAGTTCTCACACCAGTCACGTGACTGACCTGGAGTTTATTGTTTTAACCTAAACTCTGGGTGCCCCTATTTTCCACACGGGCAGCTAGTAGTTTTGGTTTTGCAGATTTATATTCACAGGGTCCTGATTTACAGCTGGAACGATGCTCGGAAAGCTCTGTATCCGTGTATTACTTTCAGTTGTGTTTTATATTGTTTTCCGCTGCTATGTAATTTATTGTAATCTATGATATTTATCGAATGTAATTTATTCATTTATACTCTGTATATTCTTGTATCTGATGGAATTGTTGTAATAACAATGAAATGTTCTTCCGTCTGCGTTCTATTTTTTCCTGTTCTCAAAACGAATAGGGGTTTCGAACGGTCTAGACCGGTTTAACGACTGATTCGGATCGAGTGAAATTCCTTGCCGTTACAAATACCTCCTCAGTTCTTTAATTATATTGTAGCAAGTTGTTACAACTGTCATTACACTGGATGAATTAGACTTCATTGACTCCATAACAATGATAGGGAATGTTGCGTATGCAGAATGGCAAGGTAGCATTGGTCCATTCATAATTCGCTCATCTATGCTCACCACAAAAAAAGCAAAACGACATATCTTGTGGTCCATTCCATTTCCATGGGTGCATAAAGGCAAAATGAGCCTCTTATTGCATTAAACTTCAGTGACGTAGAGGTAGAGCTACATGAATGCAACAACTTATATTGTTAATAAACAGTGATATAACTATTACTAAGTGCATATTTAAACCTATGGTACTATATTTTAAAGAAAATTAAAGGAATTGCCTCCATGTATATATTTTATAATAACAATGTATTCTTTGTAATTTGGAACAGCTACAATTTGGTATAGTTTAAAGAAAATTAATGTTGAACCTCTCATTGTAGTCTGTTTCATTAATGAACTCCTGTTAATTTGTTAAAGATATATTTTTTTATTTTTCTTAAAATTCACAAGTGATTAATTTCATACTTATCCTTTCTCAAATTATTATCCTCTTTATTTTTTGTGTAGGAAATGCATAAATGTAACTAAGTATTGTATTAATTATTTTCTAGCAGTGTTATGCATATATCTTTAGTTGAGCTAATTATAAGAAAATATAAATTGAATATTTTTAAGTACTTCGTTCTTTATTATTACAATTGTGACAAATTCCGTTAAATTTATAATGGTTTTTATTGCTATTTCATGATTTTTTTAAAAACTATTTTCCATATATGTCCACACAGTCCATCGCTGATTAGAACAAATAAAAAATTGCATCTTATGACTTATGTCATACAAAAAACTAGGGAAAAAAATTTAACCATATATATATATATATATATATTATATGAAAGCACAACCTTTCTCCGAAGACCTTTCAAATCCAGATTCTCCAAAAAATTCACAGGTCGACACGTGTAAGTGTTTCAATTTTCGCCATACAATAGAGTAACCGACCTTATTTCTTCAGTGCCCACTTGATGCGAGTTCAAACATGTGGGTCTTTTGATTTACTGTAGCAAGTAACTTCCACCACTTTCATACGTTTACAATTTAAAAACTTCCTTAATTAATGTTAAATAGTAACTGACCTAAAATCATTTTCATATACTTGCTACTATTACTGCCAATTGCACTCTTCTTTATCATTTTTATTATTACTACATCTGGTATACTATTCGATAGAATTAATTTTAATGCTTTTTAGCTTTAGAAATTTTCTATAATAGTTTTAAAAAAGTCACATATGTAGAATTAACAACAATTAATATTCAAATGTTTTTATCTTCTGTACAGTCAAATTTTCACCAATCACATGTATTTATTTCACTCTATTATATTTATATACATGTAAAAAGATCAATTTTCAAATGTTTTTAAGTTTATATGAACGCACAATGTTCCTCTGAAGACCTTTCGGTTCTAATTTATCGAAAAACACATGTATTGCCATGTGTCGCGACACTTCAATTGTTATAAATTTATCATCACTTTTTGCTCACTACCGTTGTTTCTTAAAAGAATTCTAATGGACTTATAAATGTTCGAAGATTATCTTCATAACTATAGGTATTTTTTAAAGGGATTCTAATGGACTTATTAAAGTTTTGTTGATTATTTTAGTGTTATACATTTAAAAAAAATCAGTTTGTATATATTTCATTTTCTAATTCTTTCACTCCCATTTAATTTTCTCACAGTATCGCCTCTTTTCTTTCCATATTTCTATGCATCCTGCAGTTTGAAATCTATTTATATATTATCTATTACATTATATGAAAGCATACTATTCATTTCAAGTCCTTTTGGTTCCATTTGCTTCAGTAAATCAAGATTCTACCATGTGTAACTATGCAGACTGAATGGTTGTCTTTCGCTCCACACACAAACTTTCACCCTCTCCCAAAAAAAACTTCCACTTTCGTTCGTCCATGCTCTTCCCCATTCTCACCGGATATGGAAAAAAAACCTTTCTCTTTCTATGCCTTCTCCAACCACTATAGAAAAACACTATTCAACCACCATCCCCTTTTATCTTTCCTCCTTATCATTATCTCCTGCACCATATGGATGAAAAGCTACCTAAACCACTAAATCTAACAGTATCTACTTCTCCGTTAATCTTCTCTTCTGCACCCAAATAGTATGCAACATCTAATCTTTGCTGATTTCTACCAATATTGTCTCCGTGTATGCTCTAGATTTCAGATGTTGTTCGACTATGTAACAACCCGTAAAATCTGGGCCAATTTAAAATTTTTATTTTGGCAATTTTAGTAAATTTTGAACATTTAAAATGAATTATTTTAAATAATATCGACGAGAAATTTGTTTTGAATATAATTCGAACGTATATATTATACGCGTCATCGTTAGAATATAAATAATTATATATAATTATAAATAGAATTGGAAATGGCGCGGTAGTTCGATAATTCGATTTCAAACTTCAATTGAATGTACCGGGTGCAAAACAATCCGGATTTTAGTGAAACCAAAAAACATTAGGATCTAATTGATAATATCTTTCCAACGAATCCGAAAGATCAAAATTTCATAGCGGGAATCAAAAGATATGCCCAGTTGAAAATTCTGAATAGTCGCTATGGAATTCAGGCCCTTAAAAATAGACATTTTGCAAACGACCTCGGATTTCGACGAAACCACTTTTGTTGGGTCCGCAGTGTCAAATTATTGCTAGATTCCAAATTTCATAATTTTTCGAATCAATATGTGAGCGTGGTAAAGGAAAACGCGTTTGACCAGTTTCAGTTGATTTTAATCGACTGGAAAATGGCCATTTTTCCAACGGTCTCAGAATTCGACGAAACTAGTTTTGTTAGGACCGTATCGTCAATACGAAGCTAGAAAATATTTTTCTGCAATTTATAGAGTTAGTCTGTGACCCCGGTAATTTGAAATGTACGTTTAAAATTCAATATTGTGATTTAAATGTAAATTTAACGGAAACTGATTGTAACAGCCGAATCAGCTTACGATACATATCCCATTGTGTTTGGAATGGGGGTGAAATGCTATGGGCGACAGGCGGTGGGCCTCGTTTCGAGTTCGGTGGTAAAAGTCAACTTTTTAAATTAAATAATAAATAAAAATATATATATATTTTTTCTCCTTTATACCCCCCCCCCCCCCGCCCCAATTCATTTCAGAAACGAAAAAGAAAACAAAAAAAATGCTCCTCCTCGAGAAGCCACCGCCTCCAGGCGTTCGCCGTCGCCACCAAGGGCGTCGCGCCGCCCTTGCTTCCCCTCCTCGACCTCGCGACAGCCCCCCCCCCCCCCGACGCACCTATCCTCCCTCCAGCCGACGCTCGAAGACCCCCCCCCCCCTTCGATTTTCTTCCACCGCTGCCGCCTGCCTTGGCCGCCTCCCCAATCGCCACCACCTCCTCCTCACCCCCTTCCGCCGCTACCTCCATTTCCCCTAAACCCGAAACCCCTAAACCCACTGACCAAGTAAAGCTTTGATTTTTACAACAAAGGTGAGTTTTTGATTGAATTTACTTAAAGTAATTAATTTATTTGCTGATTAAACAGTGATTAAATCATGTAAAACATTGTATATGAGAAGGATATGATTTTTATAGAGTAGATTAGCAAGAAAAGTTCATAGTTTTGTTAGTGAAAAGTTTATAATTTTTGTTAGTAGAAAAACAGCATTTTTGTTAGTAGAAAGTAAGGATTTTTAACATGGCAAAGACGTGATTTTTAAAATATAAAAGACGTGATTTTTAAAATATAAAAGACGTGATTTTTAAAATATAAAAGACGTGATTTTTAAAATATAAAAGACGTGATTTTTAAAATATAAAAGACGTGATTTTTAAAATATAAAAGACGTGATTTTTAAAATATAAAAGACGTGACTTTTAAAATATAAAAGACGTGATTTTTAAAATATAAAAGACGAGATTTTTAAATTAGAAAGGACGAGATTTTTAAATTAATATAAAGGCGAAAACTTTATTTTTATAAAGGCGAAAACTTTATTTTTATAAAGGCGAAAACTTTATTTTTATAAAGGCGAAAACTTTATTTTTATGAAAGGGCGAAATCTTTATATAGAGAATAGCGTTATAAAAATAAAATCTATATCTATATAACATCGTCGTAAAAATTCGATTTTTAAACATATGAAGTGATTATAAAAATATGATTTTTTAAATTGAAAGTGAATAAATAAAAATTTGATTTTTATTTTAAAGACATCAGTATATAAAAATGTGATTTTTACATATGTAGTGAAAGCGGACAACGAAAGCGACAAAAGGCGAGAATGAAGAAGATTTCTATAAATGAAGTGTCGTGAAGCTGGAGAGCTATTGGTGAGAACTTCTCACTCTAAATTCTCTTTTTCTAGTTATATATATATACTAGGATGCAGACGGTGTTTAGTAGCACCCGACACCCGTCATCCACAGACCATGGATGGCTTGTTTGTTAAATTGTTTGGTTGTGTAGTTGGTTAGTCTAATTGGTTTGAATTGAATTGTTTGGTGAAATGAAATTGATTTGATTGATGTGTGAATGGCGTGGGCCTTCACTAGACCGGGGATAAGGCTAGGCCTCGTCCCGTTTCTAGTATCGTGCCGTTATGCCGCCGAAATTTTCTAAAATATGTTAGAAAAATAAAAATATCATTTTATTGAATAAATGAACTGAATAGAAATTCATGTGTTAAAATAAAATGTTTTATCGTTAAAAATATAATTTTTAACGTGAAAGTGAATAAATGAATATTTATAAACAAATCGGCCGATTTGTTTATATACACTGATTTGACTGATATTGATTGGGTCGATAAATTTTACACGTCGCCCAACTACACAACTAAAATCTGTGTTTGATTGTTTGAAACCCCACACGGGTGTTGGGATGAAATTTGAAGTTCACTCATCCTGATTTATTAAATATGTCGATCGATTGATTGACAGGCTGTTATAAGCGTGAGATATCTATATTTGATGCTTATACAGTGTAGTGCACTTTGGTTGATGGTTGATTATTTTTCAGTGTTATTATATATATGTGTTGTATGGAATCCATATAATTAACATTATATGGTGATTGATTGGGCCTCATTCCAATCGGGAAGGTAATGAATATTATAAAAGAAAATTCATGTGTTGAATATAAAAATAGTCATGTGTTGACGATGTTCATGTGTTGAGTGAAATATTTTATACAATGAAATTTACATCTTTATCATATTTAAAATTAGAACTACTTTACGGTTGAAGTCTAATTGAAAATCAAACGATAGATACCATAGTTTTATAAAATGTTTTACATAACAAAAATAGTGATGTGTTGACAGTACTCGTGTGTTGAGATTAGTCGTGTGTTGGAAGAAATATAGATTCATGTGTTGAATAGAATAAATATTCATTTGTTGAATAGAATAACGAATTTATTGAAATATATAAAGCCGTGTTGATTAGAGTTGCGCTAATTTGACATGAACGATATTTATATCGATTATATTCGTTTTTATAATGAATATAGAAAAGAAGTGATTTCAAAATATAACATTTTGAAAATATTATCATTTATATAGTAATTATATGAAATATTCTATTTTGATTAGAAATTGAATATAGTGTGGAAATGGTTTTGAAAACAAAGTTAAAACGATTTATAAAATGCGTTTTAAAGGGAAATCGACGAAATATATATATTATATATATTATATATATATAATGGCCTGAATAGAACGCGCCGCTCCGCGGCAGTTCGTGAATTTCGACCATTGACTTCGAATTGACGTTGCGGGAGATCCGACCGTCGGATTCTCCTAAAACCGGAACCGTTGGGTTCGTATCGAAAAGAGCTTTCCAATGAATATTAGAAATCTGAAATCCAACGGTTAGATTTGGAATTATATCCAAATCAATTTCAGAAAAGGTCGCTGTAAGTGCAGTTCGATGGCCGTTGTTGGAAATCGACTGTACGGGCCTTGATAAAATTATTAAAAATATCTATAATTTGTGTAAAATCATAATATATGATTTGGGAAAAATTGGGCTGGAAAATTTCACACTTGAAAGGATAAAAATGGATTTTGTCGAAATGAACTAGTTTTGAACTAGAATTAAAATCAATTTATTTTTGAAATAAATAAATTGAATTTGAAAGTGATTTTAAAAATAATCAATATTCCCAATAGGTGAAGTGAAAGTGGAGTTGAATCGAAATTATCTTCGGAATATTTCGATGTTGGATTTCGTGACCACACAGATATCGTTTTGGGAATTTGAAAGATATATTATATATCGTTATTTCCAATACGATATTTGTTGGTTTCAGAATTTGATATTGAATATAAGCCGATATATTTCCTATTCAGAGCCTTGTATTTAATATCAAATATGATTTGGTTTGTCGTGAATCGTGTTTTAGATGACATTGGTTCTTTAACCCAGTTAATGGCATGATGTTGATTTATTTGAAACGATTAAAACTAAGTGGAGTTTTAATGAATCTTTAATTAGATTAAAATGTGAATTGATAATTTAAATTATCAAATCTAAAAGGTGATCGAGAATGGAGTACCACCAGTTTTGCCCCAAAGCGATAGTTAAATCTTTAATTAGATTTGAACGTGAAATGGTAATTAATTTTACCGATAACACCGTGGTGTTAGATATGGAGTATCACCAGTTTTGCTCCATGGGATATATAGGTTGGGATTGGGAAATAAACTAAATAATTACTTCGGTGTGGTTCGTTAATCCCGACTAGTTTGAGATGATATCCAAAGGAAGATTAAAGAATAAATTTAGAAGAATTTATCTTTGATAAAATTAATGGGAACCTTTCCCTAAGAATGTGATTTTGTGAATAAAAGAATATTCTGAATTGGAATGAGGCGTTCGTTGTGTTTGTGTAACATTTGTTTATCATATACGTGGGTTATTCAGAAAGGCCGGGTTATACCCATTCTGAATAACCGATTCGACGAGATGTCGAAGATGAAGACGGTGGTTGAAGACCGGAAGTCTTCACATCGTTTGGGTGATTACTGATGATCTTGATTGGGCTGTACACCCAAGATGAGGGAAACAGTTGGTGATCGTCCAGACGTACTTGGAGATCGATGGATATGCGAGGAAAGTGCCTCCGGTTTCGTTCAGACCCAGAACGAACTTGTAAATGGATTGTGTGTCTGACATCGGATTTTATTCTGTGTTGATTGATCTCTATTAAATATACATCTGTTTGGCGGCGGAGAATTTATTCTCTTGCTTAACGCCCTTCTCTGAGACGTACGAGCTCAGAGGTTGTATATCGATGGACATCAGTCGCATGGAGTGAATTGCCAATGTGGCATGCGTAAGTGGCAATTGATCAAGGCTTCTGTTGAAAAGCAAAGTCTTGTGGTTGATGATCAAAGCACGGCCTGTGTGGCGTAGCTTTGTGTATAACGTGAATTCGCGAGCCTCACACCTCGGTATGAGTCAAAAACGGGATACGGACCCAAGGAGTGCACGACGTTTCTTTCTAGCTATGGTGGTGTCAGTGACCTACCAGCCCTGACATTTATATACTTTTCACCTGTGTGGTTGTTGGATATGAGGCGCCTCGGATATAGGTCTGTAAGGACCGGGAAACGTGTGTTCAGGAATTGCCAATCCTCAAAAGTAAGAGAGGACCGGCCTTGGAGGATCCAGGGATTGCTGTGTGCGGTCCCGAGGCATTTGCTAGAGTGTCTCGAACGCGGAGAGGAGCTTGCCCCTTGCCTCGACTCATGATGGAATCCAATTTCCAATACGTGTATTTCAGCTTTATTTGTAGAGCCTAGTATGGCGACATAGTGGTATGGGTCACTCATGCCGCCTATGATTGATATTTATGATTGAAATTGTTTTGACACTATGCACTTATAGTAATATCAAAATAATGTGTTTTAAACGTATCAAGCATGCTTTGGCTGTTATAAGGTAAAAACCCTATCCTCCGGCTTGCGTTGCATTGTGTGATGGGACCTGGGTCTTATAACAGCTTCATTTTTCTTTATTTAGCATTGCGCTGTTTGTTTTATGCACTGGTATTCTTGGGAGGAAACTCGTTCCGTGTTATACGGCGTGGTCCCTTGATTTACCTAACTTTAAAAATAAAGATTAATAACTGCTTTAGTTCTCACACCAGTCACATGACTGACCTGGAGTTTATTGTTTTAACCTAAACTCTGGGTGCCCCTATTTTCCGCACGGGCAGCTAGTAGTTTTGGTTTTGCAGATTTATATTCATAGGGTCCTGATTTACAGCTGGAACGATGCTCGGAAAGCTCTGTATCCGTGCATTACTTTCAGTTGTGCTTTTGTATTATTTTCCGCTGCTATGTAATTTATTGTAATATCTGATATTTATCGAATGTAATTTATCCATTTATACTCTGTATATTCTTGTATCTGATGGAATTGTTGTAATAGCAATGAAATGTTCTTCTGTATGCGTTCTATTATGTCTTGTCCTCAATTCTATCCGTGCTTTCCTTCACGGGGAAGTTCGGGTCGTCTCAGTTTGGTATCAGAGCTTTGGTTTACAGAGCTCGAGAACAAGACACATTAGAACCATACGAAAGAATTCATCAGATATTGGATTAGTAATATCCAATTAGAATGACTCGTTAGAGATAGGATCAGTAGTATCCTAGAACGGGTGTGAAGAGTATATTTTCCAAATGAAAACAATTTTGGTTTTGAAAATTTAAATCGTTTTATACGTATTTGAATATTTATTTATTTTGAATATGGACAATCGAGTATATATAGATTTCGCGTATACGCGTCATGAACGTATATTCGAAGTTTTAATATACTGGATAGATATAGAGTCACATTCTAGACACCCGGGGATAATTCTGGTGATGTGGCCACATCATCAGTATTTATGTTCGTGTTTCGAAGGTGTGATTTCTATATATTTCCATTAGACTGGTGTGAGAACCAAAACTAATATAGCTAGAACACATTGTTGTGAATTGGCATCAAAAACAAGATTTTCTTTATATATATATCAAAATTTATGAATTTGAAACTCTAATTCACTAATTGATTGATGTTTGTATTGTTTGTTTATTTGTTTGATAATTTTAATCATTTAGCCTAATTGAATCAAATATTGAACTGTATTGAAATTTGGTCGCATTTGCTTGCATATACTTGTACTTACATTGAACAGGTCATAGCAAGGAGGCTAGAGCAGAGAATAAAATTTGTTTGCCCGACAAATAGGTACATGTTTACTACATAATTTACTGTTTTGTTTGGGTGATGATGATTTTATGAGCCTATTGGCTAGCCGCTTGGCTTTTTCTTTTTCTTTTTGAGATCTGAAGGACCGGGGTAGCTATTTGAAATTCCCCGATGCTCTCGGTGCAGGGGAGGTTATGGCGAAATTTTTCAAAAATTTAGGGTGTTAGCCAAATTTTTGAAATTTTGAAAATTCTCAGAAACTGAAAAGTTGGAGAATGGAAGCCAGATCGAACGTAGAGTTGATTGATCAAACCACTTTCGACTTTGTTTCTTTTCGGGGACGAAAAGTTTTAAGTGGGGGAGATTGTAACAACCCGTAAAATCTGGGCCAGTTTAAAATTTTTATTTTGGCAATTTTAGTAAAATTTGAACATTTAAAATGAATTATTTTAAATAATATCGACGAGAAATTTGTTTTGAATATAATTCGAACGTATATGTTATACGCGTCGTCGTTAGAATATAAATAATTATATATAATTATAAATAGAATTGGAAATGGCGCGGTAGTTCGATAATTCGATTTCAAACTTCAATTGAATGTACTGGGTGCAAAACAATCCGGATTTTAGTGAAACCAAAAAACATTAGGATCTAATTGATAATATCTTTCCAACGAATCCGAAAGATCAAAATTTCATAGCGGGAATCAAAAGATATGCCCAGTTGAAAATTCTGAATAGTGCTATGGAATTCAGGCCCTTAAAAATAGACATTTTGCAAACGACCTCGGATTTCGACGAAACCACTTTTGTTGGGTCCGCAGTGTCAAATTATTGCTAGATTCCAAATTTCATAATTTTTCGAATCAATATGTGAGTGTTGCAAAGGAAAACGCGTTTGACCAGTTTCAGTTGATTTTAATCGACTGGAAAATGGCCATTTTTCCAACGGTCTCAGAATTCGACGAAACTAGTTTTGTTAGGACCGTATCGTCAATACGAAGCTAGAAAATATTTTTCTGCAATTTATAGAGTTAGTCTGTGACCCCGGTAATTTGAAATGTACGTTTAAAATTCAATATAGTGATTTAAATGTAAATTTAACGGAAACTGGTTGTAACAGCCGAATTAGCTTACGATACATATCCCATTGTGTTCGGAATGGGGGTGAAACGCTATGGGCGACAGGCGGTGGGCCTCGTTTCGAGTTCGGTGGTAAAAGTCAACTTTTTAAATTAAATAATAAATAATATATATATATATATATATTTTCTCCTTTATACCCCCCCCCCCCCGCCCCAATTCATTTCAGAAACGAAAAAGAAAAAAAAAATCGCTCCTCCTCGAGAAGCCACCGCCTCCAGGCGTTCGCCGTCGCCACCAAGGGCGTCGCGCCGCCCTTGCTTCCCCTCCTCGACCTCGCGACAGCCCCCCCCCCCCCCCCGACGCACCTATCCTCCCTCCAGCCGACGCTCGAAGACCCCCCCCCCATTCGATTTTCTTCCACCGCTGCCGCCTACCTTGGCCGCCTCCCCAATCGCCACCACCTCCTCCTCACCCCCTTCCGCCGCTACCTCCATTTCCCCTAAACCCGAAACCCCTAAACCCGAAACCCCTAAACCCACTGACCAAGTAAAGCTTCGATTTTTACAACAAAGGTGAGTTTTTGATTGAATTTACTTAAAGTAATTAATTTATTTGCTGATTAAACAGTGATTAAATCATGTAAAACATTGTATATGAGAAGGATATGATTTTTATAGAGTAGATTAGCAAGAAAAGTTCATAGTTTTGTTAGTGAAAAGTTTATAATTTTTGTTAGTAGAAAAACAGCATTTTTGTTAGTAGAAAGTAAGGATTTTTAACATGGCAAAGACGTGATTTTTAAAATATAAAAGACGTGATTTTTAAAATATAAAAGACGTGATTTTTAAAATATAAAAGACGTGATTTTTAAAATATAAAAGACGTGATTTTTAAAATATAAAAGAGGTGATTTTTAAAATATAAAAGACGTGATTTTTAAAATATAAAACACGTGATTTTTAAAATATAAAAGACGTGATTTTTAAAATATAAAAGACGTGATTTTTAAAATATAAAAGACGAGATTTTTAAATTAGAAAGGACGAGATTTTTAAATTAATATAAAGGCGAAAACTTTATTTTTATAAAGGCGAAAACTTTATTTTTATAAAGGCGAAAACTTTATTTTTATGAAAGGGCGAAATCTTTATATAGAGAATAGCGTTATAAAAATAAAATCTTTATCTATATAACATCGTCGTAAAAATTCGATTTTTAAATATATGAAGTGATTATAAAAATATGATTTTTTAAATTGAAAGTGAATAAATGAAAATTTGATTTTTATTTTAAAGACATCAGTATATAAAAATGTGATTTTTACATATGTAGTGAAAGCGGACAACGAAAGCGACAAAAGGCGAGAATGAAGAAGATTTCTATAAATGAAGTGTCGTGAAGTTGGATAGCTATTGGTGAGAACTTCTCACTCTAAATTCTCTTTTTCTAGTTATATATATATACTAGGATGCAGACGGTGTTTAGTAGCACCCGACACCCGTCATCCACAGACCATGGATGGCTTGTTTGTTAAATTGTTTGGTTGTGTAGTTGGTTAGTCTAATTGGTTTGAATTGAATTGTTTGGTGAAATGAAATTGATTTGATTGATGTGTGAATGGCGTGGGCCTTCACTAGACCGGGGATAAGGCTAGGCCTCGTCCCGTTTCTAGTATCGTGCCGTTATGCCGCCGAAATTTTCTAATATATGTTAGAAAAATAAAAATATCATTTTATTGAATAAATGAACTGAATAGAAATTCATGTGTTAAAATAAAATGATTTATCGTTAAAAATATAATTTTTAACGTGAAAGTGAATAAATGAATATTTATAAACAAATCGGCCGATTTGTTTATATACACTGATTTGACTGATATTGATTGGGTCGATAAATTTTACACGTCGCCCAACTACACAACTAAAATCTGTGTTTGATTGTTGAAACCCCACACGGGTGTTGGGATGAAATTTGAAGTTCACTCATCCTGATTTATTAAATATGTCGATCGATTGATTGACAGGCTGTTATAAGCGTGAGATATCTATATTTGATGCTTATACAGTGTAGTGCACTTTGGTTGATGGTTGATTATTTTTCAATGTTATTATATATGTGTGTTGTATGGAATCCATATAATTAACATTATATGGTGATTGATTGGGCCTCATTCCAATCGGGAAGATAATGAATATTATAAAAGAAAATTCATGTGTTGAATATAAAAATAGTCATGTGTTGACGATGTTCATGTGTTGAGTGAAATATTTTATACAATGAAATTTACATCTTTATCATATTTAAAATTAGAACTACTTTACGGTTGAAGTCTAATTGAAAATCAAATGATAGATACCATAGTTTTATAAAATATTTTACATAACAAAAATAGTGATGTGTTGACAGTACTCATGTGTTGAGATTAGTCGTGTGTTGGAAGAAATATAGATTCATGTGTTGAATAGAATAAATATTCATTTGTTGAATAGAATAACGAATTTATTGAAATATATAAAGCCGTGTTGATTAGAGTTGCGCTAATTTGACGTGAACGATATTTATATCGATTATATTCGTTTTTATAATGAATATAGAAAAGAAGTGATTTCAAAATATAACATTTTGAAAATATTATCATTTATATAGTAATGATATGAAATATTCTATTTTGATTAGAAATTGAATATAGTGTTGAAATGGTTTTGAAAACAAAGTTAAAACGATTTATAAAATGCGTTTTAAAGGGAAATCGACGAAATATATATA
Source organism: Allium sativum (assembly GCA_030737875.1). Lineage (NCBI taxonomy): Eukaryota > Viridiplantae > Streptophyta > Magnoliopsida > Asparagales > Amaryllidaceae > Allium > Allium sativum. The sequence continues at coordinate 474,544,582 of CM060922.1, forward strand.
ATATATATATTATATATATATAATGGCCTGAATAGAACGCGCCGCTCCGTGGCAGTTCTTGAATTTCGACCATTGACTTCGAATTGACGTTGCGGGAGATCCGACCGTCGGATTCTCCTAAAACCGGAACCGTTGGGTTCGTATCGAAAAGAGCTTTCCAATGAATATTAGAAATCTGAAATCCAACGGTTAGATTTGGAATTATATCCAAATCAATTTCAGAAAAGGTCGCTGTAAGTGCAGTTCGATGGCCGTTGTTGGAAATCGACTGTACGGGCCTTGATAAAATTATTAAAAATATCTATAATTTGTGTAAAATCATAATATATGATTTGGGAAAAATTGGGCTGGAAAATTCCACATTTGAAAGGATAAAAATGGATTTTGTCGAAATGAACTAGTTTTGAACTAGAATTAAAATCAATTTATTTTTGAAATAAATAAATTGAATTTGAAAGTGATTTTAAAAATAATCAATATTCCCAATAGGTGAAGTGAAAGTGGAGTTGAATCGAAATTATCTTCGGAATATTTCGATGTTGGATTTCGTGACCACACAGATATGGTTTTGGGAATTTGAAAGATATATTACATATCGTTATTTCCAATACGATATTTGTTGGTTTCAGAATTTGATATTGAATATAAGCCGATATATTTCCTATTCAGAGCCTTGTATTTAATATCAAATATGATTTGGTTTGTCGTGAATCGTGTTTTAGATGACATTGGTTCTTTAACCCAGTTAAAGGCATGATGTTGATTTATTTGAAACGATTAAAACTAAGTGGAGTTTTAATGAATCTTTAATTAGATTAAAATGTGAATTGATAATTTAAATTATCAAATCTGAAAGGTGATCGAGAATGGAGTACCACCAGTTTTGCCCCAAAGCGATAGTTAAATCTTTAATTAGATTTGAACGTGAAATGGTAATTAATTTTACCGATAACACCGTGGTGTTAGATATGGAGTATCACCAGTTTTGCTCCATGGGATATATAGGTTGGGATTGGGAAATAAACTAAATAATTACTTCGGTGTGGTTCGTTAATCCCGACAAGTTTGAGATGATATCCAAAGGAAGATTAAAGAATAAATTTAGAAGAATTTATCTTTGATAAAATTAATGGGAACCTTTCCCTAAGAATGTGATTTTGTGAATAAAAGAATATTCTGAATTGGAATGAGGCGTTCGTTGTGTTTGTGTAACATTTGTTTATCATATACGTGGGTTATTCAGAAAGGCCGGGTTATACCCATTCTGAATAACCGATTCGACGAGATGTCGAAGATGAAGACGATGGTTGAAGACCGGTGTAACAACCCGAAAATCTGGGCCAGTTTAAAATTTTTATTTTGGCAATTTTAGCGAATTTTGAACATTTAAAATGAATTATTTTAAATAATATCGACGAGAAATTTATTTTGAATTGAAATTCGACGTATATATTATATACGTCGTTGTTAGAATATAAATAATTATATATAATTATAAATAGAATTGAAAATGGCGCGGTAGTTCGATAATTCGATTTCAAACTTCAATTGAATGTACCGGGTGCAAAACAATCCGGAGTTTAGTGAACCCAAAAACATTAGGATCTAATTGGGAAAATCTTTCCAACGAATCCGAAAAATCGAGATTTCATAGCGGGAATCAAAAGATATGTCCAGTTGAAAATTCTGGATAGTCGCTATGGAATTCAGGCCCTTAAAAATAGACATTTTGCAAACGACCTCGGATTTCGACGAAACCACTTTTGTTGGGTCCGTGATGTTAAATTATTGCTAGATTCCAAATTTCATAATTTTTCGATTCAATATGTGAGCGTGGCATAGGAAAATGCGTTTGACAAGTTTCAGTTGATTTTAATCGACTGGAAAATGGCCATTTTTCTAACGGTCTCAGAATTCGATGAAACTAGTTTTGTTAGGACCGTATCGTCAATACGAAGCTAGAAAATAATTTTCGGGAATTTTTCTAGTTAGTATGTGACCCCAGTAAATTGAAATGCGCGCTCAAATTCAATATATAGAGTTATATGTAAATTCAACGGAAACTGATTGTAACGATTGAATCAGCCTATGATACATATCCCATTGTGTTCGGAATGGGGGTAATACGCTATGGACGACAGGCGGTGGGCCTCGTTTCGAGGTCGTATGTGAAAGTCAACTTTTTTGCAAAATAAAATAATTAAAAAATTAAAATAAAAAAAATTTCTCCCCTCTCCTTAACTACGCTGGCCCCCCCAATTATCTTTCAAAATCGATTTTCAATCAGAAAAAAAAAGAAGGGCAACGGGGGGGTGAGCCGTCGCCACCACATCCCCCCCCCCCCACCCCCGCGACACTGCCGCCGCTTCACCTTCTTCCCCTCCGCTTCTTCCTCGTCTTCTATCGAGCCTCGCGCCCCTAGACCCGAACCCGCAACTGCCTGCACCGACCCACCCACCTCCACCGCAGCCTCAGCCGCGTCGTCACCCACCTCCGCCCCTCGCCCAGTCCTCCACCTCCCTCCAGCGCCTTGCGAAGAACCCCCCACTGCAACCAAATCGAGCACCGCAGCCTCGCCCTCCCTTGTTTCTGATCGACGCGCCGCCCAAGACCCCCCCCTCCGTCCATCCGTCGCCTGAAATCGACCCACTCCCCTTTGCAAATTACTGTAAGTAATTTATTTGTTTACTGTTATATGAAAATCATTTTTTTTTTTCTGTTTATACTTTACCTAAATAAAAATGCTGTTTTTATATATACATTATGAAGATTAAAAATATGATTTTAATATTTTTAAAGAATTAAAAATTTGATTTTTATATTTTTAAAGTGGTATAAATATAATCTTTATTATGTAGAAGGTGTAAAAATATGATTTTGTTTAGGTAGAGAATGAAAAATATAAAGGCAAAAACTTTATTTTTATAAAGGCGAAAACTTTATTTTTATAAAGGCGAAAACTTTATTTTTGAAAGGGCGAAAACTTTATATGAAGAATAGCGTGATAAAAATATAATTTTTTATCTATATAGTAGCGTTGTGAAAATATAATTTTTTATCTATATAGTAGCGTTGTAAAAATATGATTTTTTATATATTGAATAGACATAGTAAAAATTCGATTTTTATATATTGAATAGCGAGGTAAAAATTCGATTTTTATATATGTAGTGGCTACGGGCAAGGAAGATGACAAAGATGCGATAACGACGAAGATTTCTATAAAATGAAGAGTCGTGGGATTGGATAGCTACTGGTGAGAATTTCTGACCTTTCGATTTATTTTTCTAGTTATATATATATACTAGGATGCAGACGGTGCTTAGTAGCACCCGACACAATCGTCCACAGACCATGGACTTGTTTGATTGGTTGTGTAGTTGGTTAGTTTATTTGGTTCGAATTGAATTGTTTGGTGAAATAAAATTGATTTGATTGATGTGTGTGAATGGCGTGGGCCTTCACTAGACCAGGGATAAGGCTAGGCCTCGTCCCATTTCTAGTATCGTGCCGTTATGCCGCCGAAATTTTCTAAAATATGTTAGAAAAATAAAAATATCATTTTTATTGAGTAAATGAACTGAATAGAAATTCATGTGTTGAAATAAAATATTTTATCGTTAAAAATATAATTTTTAACGTGGAAGCGAATAAAATAAAATATTCATTTACAAACCGGACGGTTTGTTTATGTACACCTATTTGAAGGACATTGATTGTGACGATAAATTTTACACGTCGCCCAACTGCACAACTAAAATCTGTGTTTGATTGTTTGAAACCCCACACGGGTGTTGGGATGAAATTTGAAGTTCACTCATCCTGATTGATTAAATATGTCGATCGATTGATTGACAGGCTGTTATAAGCGTAAGATATCTATATTTGATGCTTATACAGTGTAGTGCACTATGGTTGATGGTTGATTATTTTTCATTGCTATTATATACATGTGTTGTATGGAGTCCATATAATTAACATTATATGGTGATTGATTGGGCCTCATTCCAATCGGGAAAATAGTGAATATCATAAAAGAAGATTCATGTGTTGAATATAAAAATAATCGTGTGTTGACGATGTTCATGTGTTGAAAATATCAGTGTGTTGAGTAAAATATTTTAATAATAAAATTCACATCTTTATCATATTTAAAATTAGAACTACTTCACGGTGGAGTCTAATTAAAAATCAAACGATAGATACCATAGTTTTATAAAATATTTTACATAACAAAAATAGTGATGTGTTGACAGTACTCATGTGTTGAGATTAGTCGTGTGTTGAAAGAAATATAGATTCATGTGTTGAATAGAATAAATATTCATTAGTGGAATAGATTAACGAATTATTGAAATATAAAGCCGTGTTGATTAGAGATGCGTTATTTTGACGCGAACGATATTTATATCGATTTTATTCGTTTTGTAATGAATATTGAAAGGTGATTTCAAAATCTAATATTTTGAAATGAAATTCAAATTGAATTAGATTAAAATTCAAATTGAAATTTTGTTGAGTCAATTTGAAATGAATTCGAATCGAATAGAAAATGAATTGGAATTCGAATTGAATAGAAATGAATTCAAATTGAATTAAATTGTAATTGAATTCAAATTGAATTAAATTGAAATTGAATCAAAAACGAACTGAAATTGAATTGAAATGAATTCGAATTGAATGGAAATCAAATTGATTTGAAATTGAATATAGTGTTGAAATGGTTTTGAAACGAATTTAAAACGATTTATAAAATACGTTTTAAAAGGTAATCGACGAAATATATATAACATATATTATATATATATAATGGCCTGAATAGAACGCGCCGCGCCGCGGCAGTTCGTGAATTTCGACCATTGACTTCGAATTGACGTTGCGGGAGATCCGACCGTCGGATTCTCCTAAAACCGGAACCGTTGGGTTCGTATCGAAAAGAGCTTTCCAATGAATATTAGAAATTTGAAATCTAACGGTTGGATTTGGAGTTATGTCCAAATCAAATTCGAAAAGGGTCGCTGTAAGTGCAGTTCGATGGCCGTTGTTGGAAATCGACTGTACGGGCCTTGATAAAATTATTAAAAATATCTATAATTTGTGTAAAATCATAAGAAATGATTTGGGAAGAATTGAGCTGGAGAATTCCATATTTGAAAAGATAAAAATAGATTTTTATCAAAATGAACTAGTTTTGAACTAGAATTAAAATCAATTTATTTTTGAAATAAATAAATTGAATTTGAAAGTGATTTTAAAAATAATCAATATTCCCAATACGTGGATTGGACTGGAGTTGAATCGAAATTATCTTCGGAATATTTCGATGTTGGATTTCGTGACTATACAAATATTGTTATGGGGATTTGAAAGATATATTTTATATCGTTATTTCCAATACGATATATGTTGGTTTCAGAATTTGATATTGAATATAAGCCGATATATTTTCTATTCAGAGCCATGTATTTAATATCAAATATGATTTGGGTTTGTCGCGAATCGTGTTTTATATGACATTGGTTCTTTAACCCAGTTAAAGACAGGATATTGATTTTTGAAAAGATTAAAACTAAGTGGAGTTTTAATGAATCTTTAATTAGATTGAAATGTGAATTGATAATTTAAATTATCAAATCTGAAAGGTGATCGAGGATGGAGTACCACCAGTTTTGCTCCAAAGCGATAGTTAAATCTTTAATTAGATTTGAACGTGAAATGGTAATTAATTTTACCGATAACACCGTGGTGTTAGATGTGGAGTATTACCAGTTTTCTCCATGGGATATATAGGTTGGGATTGGGAAATAAAATAAATAATTACTTCGGTGTGGTTCGCTAATCCCGACTAGTTTGAAATGATATCCAAAGGAGGATTAAAGAATGAATTTAGAAGAATTTATCTTGGATAAAATTAATGGGAACATTTCCCTAAGAATGTGATTTTGTGAATAAAAGAATATTCTGAATTGGAATGAGGCGTTTGTTGTGCTTGTGTAACATTCGTTTATTATATACGTGGGTTATTCAGAAAGGCCGGGTTTATACCCATTCTTAATAACCGATTCGATGAGATGTCGAAGATGAAGACGGTGGTTGAAGACCGGAAGTCTTCACATCGTTTGGGTGATTACTGATGATCTTGATTGGGCTGTACACCCAGGATGAGGGAATCAGTTGGTGATCGTCCAGACGTACTTGGAGATGGATGGATATGCGAGGAAAGTGCCTCCGGTTTCGTTCAGACCCAGAGCGAACTTGTAAATGGATTGTGTGTCGGACATCGGATTTTATTCTGTGTTGATTGATCTCTATTAAATATACATCTGTTTGGCGGCGGAGAATTTATTCTCTTGCTTAACGCCCTTCTCTGAGACGTACGAGCTCAGAGGTTGTATATCGATGGACATCAGTCGCATTGGGTGAATTGCCAATGTGGCACGCGTAAGTGGCAATTGATCAGGGCTTCTATTGAAAAGCAAAGTCTTGTGGTTGATGATCAAAGCACGGCCTGTGTGGCGTAGCTTTGTGTATAACGTGAATTCGCGAGCCTCACACCTCGGTATGAGTCAAAAACGGGATACGGACCCAAGGAGTGCACGACGTTTCTTTCTAGCTAGGGTGGTGTCAGTGACCTACCAGCCCTGACATTTATATACTTTTCACCTGTGTGGTTGTTGGATACGAGGCGCCTCGGATATAGGTCTGTAAGGACCGGGAAACGTGTGTTCAGGAATAATTAATCCTCAAAAGTAAGAGAGGACCGGCCTTGGAGGTTCCAAAGGATCAGAGTGGGGTCCTGAGGCATTGCTAGAGTGTCTCAAACGCGGAGAGGAGCTTGCCCCTTGCCTCGACTCATGACGGAAATCCAATTTCCAATACGTGTATTGCGGTTTTAATTGTAGAACTAGTATGGCGACATGATATATGGTACCCATGCCGTCTATGATTGATATTTATGATTGAATTGTTTTGACACTATACACTTATTATAGTATCAAATAATGTGTTTTAAACGTATCAAGCATGCTTTGGCTGTTATAAGGGAAAACCCTATCCTCCGGCTTGCGTTGCATTGTCTGATGGGACCTGGGTCTTATAACAGCTTCATTTTTCTTTATTTAGCATTGCGCCGTTTGTTCTATGCACTGGTATTCTTGGGAGGAAACCCGTTGCGTGTTATACGGCGTGGTCCCTTGATTTACCTAACTTTAAAACCAATATTAATAACTGTTTTAGTTCTCACACCAGTCACATGACTGACCTGGAGTTTATTGTTTTAACCTAAACTCTGGGTGCCCCTATTTTCCGCACGGGCAGCTAGTAGTTTTGGTTTTGCAGATTTATATCCACAGGGTCCTGATTTACAGCTGGAACGATGCTCGGGAAGCTCTGTATCCGTGTATCACTTTCAGTTGTGTTTTATATTATTTTTCCGTTGTTATGTAATTTATTCAATTATACTCTGTATATTCTTGTATCTGATGGAATTGTTGTAATAGCAATGAAATGTTCTTCTGTATGCGTTCTATTTTGTCTTGTCCTCAATTCTATCCGTGCTTTCCTTCACGGGGAAGTTCGGGTCGTCTCAGTTTGGTATCAGAGCTTTGGTTTACAGAGCTCGAGAACAAGACACATTAGAATCATACGAAAGAATTCATCAGATATTGGATTAGCAATATCCAATTAGAATGACTCGTTAGAGATAGGATCAGTAGTATCCTAGAACGAGTGTGAAGAGTATATTTTTCAAATGAAAACAATTTTGTTTTGAAAATTTAAATTGCTTTATACGTATTTGAATATTTATTTAGATTGATATGGGCAATCCAGTATATAAAAGTTTTGTATATACGCGTCATGAACGTATATTCGAAGTTTTAATATACTGGGTAGATATAGAATCACATTCTAGATATCCGGGGATGATTCTGATGATGGTGCATCATCATCAGTATTCATATTCTAATTTCGAAGGTGTGATTTCTATATATTTCCATTAGACTGGTGTGAGAACCAAAACTAATATAGCTAGAATACATTGTTGTGAATTGGCATCAAAACAAGATTTTCCGTATATATGTATCAAAATTATGAATTTGAAACTCTAATTCACTAATTGATTGATGTTTGTGTTGTTTGTTTATTTGTTTGATAATTTTGAACCATTTAGCCTAATAGAACCAAATATTGAATTGTATTGAAAATTAGTCGCATTTGCTTGCATATACATATACTTACATTGAACAGGTCATAGCAAGGAGGCTAGAGCAGAGAATAAAATTTGTTTTCCCGACAAATAGGTACATGTTTACTATAATTTACTGTTTTGTTTGGGTGATGATGATTTTATGAGCCTATTGGCTAGCCGCTTGGCTTTTTCTTTTTCCTTTTGAGATCAGAAGGCCTGTATGGCAATTTCGGGATTTTCCCGTGGCTCCCGGTGCAGGGGAGGTTATGGCGAAATTTTTCGAAAATTTAGGGTGTTAGCCAAATTTTTGAAATTTTTGAAAATTCTCAGAAACTGAAAAGTTGGAGAATGGAAGCAAGATCGAACGTAGAGTTGATTGATCAAACCACTTTCGATTTTGTTCCTTTTCGGGGACGAAAAGTTTTAAGTGGGGGAGATTGTAACAACCCGAAAATCTGGGCCAGTTTAAAATTTTTATTTTGCCAATTTTAGCGAATTTTGAACATTTAAAATGAATTATTTTAAATAATATCGACGAGAAATTTATTTTGAATTGAAATTCGACGTATATATTATATACGTCGTTGTTAGAATATAAATAATTATATATAATTATAAATAGAATTGAAAATGGCGCGGTAGTTCGATAATTCGATTTCAAACTTCAATTGAATGTACCGGGTGCAAAACAATCCGGATTTTAGTGAAACCAAAAACATTAGGATCTAATTGGGAATATCTTTCCAACGAATCCGAAAAATCGAGATTTCATAGCGGGAATCAAAAGATATGTCCAGTTGAAAATTCTGGATAGTCGCTATGGAATTCAGGCCCTTAAAAATAGACATTTTGCAAACGACCTTGGATTTCGACGAAACCACTTTTGTTGGGTCCGTGATGTTAAATTATTGCTAGATTCCAAATTTCATAATTTTTCGATTCAATATGTGAGCGTGGCATAGGAAAATGCGTTTGACAAGTTTCAGTTGATTTTAATCGACTGGAAAATGACCATTTTTCTAACAGTCTCAGAATTCGATGAAACTAGTTTTGTTAGGACCGTATCGTCAATACGAAGCTAGAAAATAATTTTCGGGAATTTTTCTAGTTAGTATGTGACCCCGGTAAATTGAAATGCGCGCTCAAATTCAATATATAGAGTTATATGTAAATTCAACGGAAACTGATTGTAACGATTGAATCAGCCTATGATACATATCCCATTGTGTTCGGAATGGGGGTAATACGCTATGGACGACAGGCGGTGGGCCTCGTTTCGAGGTCGTATGTGAAAGTCAACTTTTTTGCAAAATAAAATAATTAAAAAATTAAAATAAAAAAAATTCTCCCCTCTCCTTAACTACGCTGGCCCCCCCAATTATCTTTCAAAATCGATTTTCAATCAGAAAAAAAAAGATGGGCAACGGGGGGGTGAGCCGCCGCCACCACATCGCGCCCCCCCCCCCCCACCCAGCGACACTGCCGCCGCCGCTGCTTCACCTTCTTCCCCTCCGCTTCTTCCTCGTCTTCTATCGAGCCTCGCGCCCCTAGACCCGAACCCGCAACCGCCTGCACCGACCCACCCACCTCCACCGCCGCCTCAGCCGCGTCGTCACCCACCTCCGCCCCTCGCCCAGTCCTCCACCTCCCTCCAGCGCCTTGCGAAGAACCCCCCACTGCAACCAAATCGAGCACCGCAGCCTCGCCCTCCCTTGTTTCTGATCGACGTGCCGCCCAAGACCCCCCCTCCCTCCGTCCATCCGTCGCCTGAAATCGACCCACTCCCCTTTGCAAATTACTGTAAGTAATTTATTTGTTTACTGTTATATGAAAATCAATTTTTTTTTCAGTTTATACTTTACCTAAATAAAAATGCTGTTTTTATATATACATTATGAAGATTAAAAATATGATTTTAATATTTTTAAAGAATTAAAAATTTGATTTTATAATTTTAAAGTGGTAAAAATATAATCTTTATTATGTAGAAGGTGTAAAAATATGATTTTGTTTAGGTAGAGAATGAAAAATATAAAGGCAAAAACTTTATTTTTATAAAGGCGAAAACTTTATTTTTATAAAGGCGAAAACTTTATTTTTATAAAGGCGAAAACTTTATTTTTATAAAGGCGAAAACTTTATTTTTATAAAGGCGAAAACTTTATTTTTGAAAGGGCGAAAACTTTATATGAAGAATAGCGTGATAAAAATATAATTTTTTATCTATATAGTAGCGTTGTGAAAATATAATTATTTATCTATATAGTAGCGTTGTAAAAATATGATTTTTATATATTGAATAGACATAGTAAAAATTCGATTTTTATATATTGAATAACGAGGTAAAAATTCGATTTTTATATATGTAGTGGCTACGGGCAAGGAAGATGACAAAGATGCGATAACGACGAAGATTTCTATAAAATAAAGAGTCGTGGGATTGGATAGCTACTGGTGAGAATTTCTCACCTTTCGATTTATTTTTCTAGTTATATATATATACTAGGATGCAGACGGTGCTTAGTAGCACCCGACACAATCGTCCACAGACCATGGACTTGTTTGATTGGTTGTGTAGTTGGTTAGTTTATTTGGTTCGAATTGAATTGTTTGGTGAAATAAAATTGATTTGATTGATGTGTGTGAATGGCGTGGGCCTTCACTAGACCGGGGATAAGGCTAGGCCTCGTCCCATTTCTAGTATCGTGCCGTTATGCCGCCGAAATTTTCTAAAATATGTTAGAAAAATAAAAATATCATTTTTATTGAGTAAATGAACTGAATAGAAATTCATGTGTTGAAATAAAATATTTTATCGTTAAAAATATAATTTTTAACGTGGAAGCGAATAAAATAAAATATTCATTTACAAACCGGACGGTTTGTTTATGTACACCTATTTGAAGGACATTGATTGTGACGATAAATTTTACACGTCGCCCAACTGCACAACTAAAATCTGTGTTTGATTGTTTGAAACCCCACACGGGTGTTGGGATGAAATTTGAAGTTCACTCATCCTGATTGATTAAATATGTCGATCGATTGATTGACAGGCTGTTATAAGCGTAAGATATCTATATTTGATGCTTATACAGTGTAGTGCACTATGGTTGATGGTTGATTATTTTTCATTGCTATTATATACATGTGTTGTATGGAGTCCATATAATTAACATTATATGGTGATTGATTGGGCCTCATTCCAATCGGGAAAATAGTGAATATCATAAAAGAAGATTCATGTGTTGAATATAAAAATAATCGTGTGTTGACGATGTTCATGTGTTGAAAATATCAGTGTGTTGAGTAAAATATTTTAATAATAAAATTCACATCTTTATCATATTTAAAATTAGAACTACTTCACGGTGGAGTCTAATTAAAAATCAAACGATAGATACCATAGTTTTATAAAATATTTTACATAACAAAAATAGTGATGTGTTGACAGTACTCATGTGTTGAGATTAGTCGTGTGTTGAAAGAAATATAGATTCATGTGTTGAATAGAATAAATATTCATTAGTGGAATAGATTAACGAATTATTGAAATATAAAGCCGTGTTGATTAGAGATGCGTTATTTTGACGTGAACGATATTTATATCGATTTTATTCGTTTTGTAATGAATATTGAAAGGTGATTTCAAAATCTAATATTTTGAAATGAAATTCAAATTGAATTAGATTAAAATTCAAATTGAAATTTTGTTGAGTCAATTTGAAATGAATTCGAATCGAATAGAAAATGAATTGGAATTCGAATTGAATAGAAATGAATTCAAATTGAATTAAATTGAAATTGAATTCAAATTGAATTAAATTGAAATTGAATCAAAAACGAACTGAAATTGAATTGAAATGAATTCGAATTGAATGGAAATCAAATTGATTTGAAATTGAATATAGTGTTGAAATGGTTTTGAAACGAATTTAAAACGATTTATAAAATACGTTTTAAAAGGAAATCGACGAAATATATATAACATATATTATATATATATAATGGCCTGAATAGAACGCGCCGCGCCGCGGCAGTTCGTGAATTTCGACCATTGACTTCGAATTGACGTTGCGGGAGATCCGACCGTCGGATTCTCCTAAAACCGGAACCGTTGGGTTCGTATCGAAAAGAGCTTTCCAATGAATATTAGAAATTTGAAATCTAACAGTTGGATTTGGAGTTATGTCCAAATCAAATTCGAAAAGGGTCGCTGTAAGTGCAGTTCGATGGCTGTTGTTGGAAATCGACTGTACGGGCCTTGATAAAATTATTAAAAATATCTATAATTTGTGTAAAATCATAAGAAATGATTTGGGAAGAATTGAGCTGGAGAATTCCATATTTGAAAAGATAAAAATAGATTTTTATCAAAATGAACTAGTTTTGAACTAGAATTAAAATCAATTTATTTTTGAAATAAATAAATTGAATTTGAAAGTGATTTTAAAAATAATCAATATTCCCAATACGTGGATTGGACTGGAGTTGAATCGAAATTATCTTCGGAATATTTCGATGTTGGATTTCGTGACTATACAAATATTATTATGGGGATTTGAAAGATATATTTTATATCGTTATTTCCAATACGATATATGTTGGTTTCAGAATTTGATATTGAATATAAGCCGATATATTTTCTATTCAGAGCCATGTATTTAATATCAAATATGATTTGGGTTTGTCGCGAATCGTGTTTTATATGACATTGGTTCTTTAACCCAGTTAAAGACAGGATATTGATTTTTGAAAAGATTAAAACTAAGTGGAGTTTTAATGAATCTTTATTTAGATTGAAATGTGAATTGATAATTTAAATTATCAAATCTGAAAGGTGATCGAGGATGGAGTACCACCAGTTTTGCTCCAAAGCGATAGTTAAATCTTTAATTAGATTTGAACGTGAAATGGTAATTAATTTTACCGATAACACCGTGGTGTTAGATGTGGAGTATTACCAGTTTTCTCCATGGGATATATAGGTTGGGATTGGGAAATAAAATAAATAATTACTTCGGTGTGGTTCGCTAATCCCGACTAGTTTGAAATGATATCCAAAGGAGGATTAAAGAATGAATTTAGAAGAATTTATCTTGGATAAAATTAATGGGAACATTTCCCTAAGAATGTGATTTTGTGAATAAAAGAATATTCTGAATTGGAATGAGGCGTTTGTTGTGCTTGTGTAACATTCGTTTATTATATACGTGGGTTATTCAGAAAAGCCGGGTTTATACCCATTCTGAATAACCGATTCGACGAGATGTCGAAGATGAAGACGGTGGTTGAAGACCGGAAGTCTTCACATCGTTTGGGTGATTACTGATGATCTTGATTGGGCTGTACACCCAGGATGAGGGAATCAGTTGGTGATCGTCCAGACGTACTTGGAGATGGATGGATATGCGAGGAAAGTGCCTCCGGTTTCGTTCAGACCCAGAGCGAACTTGTAAATGGATTGTGTGTCGGACATCGGATTTTATTCTGTGTTGATTGATCTCTATTAAATATACATCTGTTTGGCGGCGGAGAATTTATTCTCTTGCTTAACGCCCTTCTCTGAGACGTACGAGCTCAGAGGTTGTATATCGATGGACATCAGTCGCATGGGGTGAATTGCCAATGTGGCACGCGTAAGTGGCAATTGATCAGAGCTTCTGTTGAAAAGCAAAGTCTTGTGGTTGATGATCAAAGCACGGCCTGTGTGGCGTAGCTTTGTGTATAACGTGAATTCGCGAGCCTCACACCTCGGTATGAGTCAAAAACGGGATACGGACCCAAGGAGTGCACGACGTTTCTTTCTAGCTATTATGGTGTCAGTGACCTACCAGCCCTGACATTTATATACTTTTCACCTGTGTGGTTGTTGGATACGAGGCGCCTCGGATATAGGTCTGTAAGGACCGGGAAACGTGTGTTCAGGGATAATTAACCCTCAAAAGTAAGAGAGAACCGGCCTTGGAGGTTCCAAAGGATCAGAGTGGGGTCCTGAGGCATTGCTAGAGTGTCTCAAACGCGGAGAGGAGCTTGCCCCTTGCCTCGACTCATGACGGAAATCCAATTTCCAATACGTGTATTGTGGTTTTAATTGTAGAACTAGTATGGCGACATGATATATGGTACCCATGCCGTCTATGATTGATATTTATGATTGAATTGTTTTGACACTATACACTTATTATAGTATCAAATAATGTGTTTTAAACGTATCAAGCATGCTTTGGCTGTTATAAGGGAAAACCCTATCCTCCGGCTTGCGTTGCATTGTGTAATGGGACCTGGGTCTTATAACAGCTTCATTTTTCTTTATTTAGCATTGCGCTGTTTGTTCTATGCACTGGTATTCTTGGGAGGAAACCCGTTCCGTGTTATACGGCGTGGTCCCTTGATTTACATAACTTTAAAACCAATATTAATAACTGTTTTAGTTCTCACACCAGTCACATGACTGACTTGGAGTTTCTTGTTTTAACCTAAACTCTGGGTGCCCCTATTTTCCGCACGGGCAGCTAGTAGTTTTGGTTTTGCAGATTTATATCCACAGGGTCCTGATTTACAGCTGGAACGATGCTCGGGAAGCTCTGTATCCGTGTATCACTTTCAGTTGTGTTTTATATTATTTTTCCGCTGCTATGTAATTTATTCAATTATACTCTGTATATTCTTGTATCTGATGGAATTGTTGTAATAGCAATGAAATGTTCTTCTGTATGCGTTCTATTTTGTCTTGTCCTCAATTCTATCCGTGCTTTCCTTCACGGGGAAGTTCGGGTCGTCTCAACCGGAAGTCTTCACATCGTTTGGGTGATTACTGATGATCTTGATTGGGCTGTACACCCAAGATGAGGGAAACAGTTGGTGATCGTCCAGACGTACTTGGAGATCGATGCATATGCGAGGAAAGTGCCTTCGGTTTCGTTCAGACCCAGAACGAACTTGTAAATGGATTGTGTGTCTGACATCGGATTTTATTCTGTGTTGATTGATCTCTATTAAATATACATCTGTTTGGCGGCGGAGAATTTATTCTCTTGCTTAACGCCCTTCTCTGAGACGTACGAGCTCAGAGGTTGTATATCGATGGACATCAGTCGCATGGAGTGAATTTCCAATGTGGCATGCGTAAGTGGCAATTGATCAAGGCTTCTGTTGAAAAGCAAAGTCTTGTGGTTGATGATCAAAGCACGGCCTGTGTGGCGTAGCTTTGTGTATAACGTGAATTCGCGAGCCTCACACCTCGGTATGAGTCAAAAACGGGATACGGACCCAAGGAGTGCACGACGTTTCTTTCTTGCTATGGTGGTGTCAGTGACCTACCAGCCCTGACATTTATATACTTTTCACCTGTGTGGTTGTTGGATATGAGGCGCCTCGGATATAGGTCTGTAAGGACCGGGAAACGTGTGTTCAGGAATTGCCAATCCTCAAAAGTAAGAGAGGACCGGCCTTGGAGGATCCAGGGATTGCTGTGTGCGGTCCCGAGGCATTTGCTAGAGTGTCTCGAACGCGGAGAGGAGCTTGCCCCTTGCCTCGACTCATGATGGAATCCAATTTCCAATACGTGTATTTCGGCTTTATTTGTAGAGCCTAGTATGGCGACATAGTGGTATGGGTCATTCATGCCGCCTATGATTGAAATTGTTTTGACACTATGCACTTATAGTAATATCAAAATAATGTGTTTTAAACGTATCAAGCATGCTTTGGCTGTTATAAGGTAAAAACCCTATCCTCCGGCTTGCGTTGCATTGTGTGATGGGACCTGGGTCTTATAACAACTTCATTTTTCTTTATTTAGCATTGCGCTGTTTGTTTTATGCACTGGTATTCTTGGGAGGAAACCCGTTCCATGTTATACGGCGTGGTCCCTTGATTTACCTAACTTTAAAAATAAAGATTAATAACTGCTTTAGTTCTCACACCAGTCACATGACTGACCTAGAGTTTATTGTTTTAACCTAAACTCTGGGTGCCCCTATTTTCTGCACGGGCAGCTAGTAGTTTTGGTTTTGCAGATTTATATTCACAGGGTCCTAATTTACAGCTGGAACGATGCTCGGAAAGCTCTGTATCCGTGCATTACTTTCAGTTGTGCTTTTGTATTATTTTCCGCTGCTATGTAATATATTGTAATCTCTGATATTTATCGAATGTAATTTATCCATTTATACTCTGTATATTCTTGTATCTGATGGAATTGTTGTAATAACAATGAAATGTTCTTCTGTATGCGTTCTATTTTGTCTTGTCCTCAATTCTATCTGTGCTTTCCTTCACGGGGAAGTTCGGGTCGTCTCAGGCTAGCTCCGATTTCTTACTTTGATTGCAAATCAAGGTAACTCATATTAAGGTACTCATTCTCATTACTCATTCTACTATTGTTGTGTCCTCTCTATAAGGTATTACTACATCCTGAAATTCATAAGAAAGACTTTAGTGCAATTTCTGTATATTTTATTTCTTACATTATCGTTTGGTTATTTTTTCAAACATACGGCAATATTTGGAAGATAATCTGTACATAAACAGTATTTTATGCTTTATACT
This sequence comes from Allium sativum, assembly GCA_030737875.1. Taxonomy (NCBI): domain Eukaryota; kingdom Viridiplantae; phylum Streptophyta; class Magnoliopsida; order Asparagales; family Amaryllidaceae; genus Allium; species Allium sativum. The sequence continues at coordinate 474,561,323 of CM060922.1, forward strand.
TCCTAATTATGTAGTTGAATATTTGTTTTCTCTATACGTAAAAAAATATTGATTTGTACTTCCCAATTCTTTTGCTTCTAAAAAACAAAGTGTGCTGCTATTCACACCCCAATTTACTCTTCTGGCCACCACACAAAATTTAACAAACTTGATTATATTTTTTACACTTCTGGCCACCACATCATTTCTCTTCGTTCGGCCATAATCAACCGAATTAACAATATGAATTCGGCAGGAAGCAACCGTACGGCTACTACTAACCGAAATATGATTGTAAATTCGGCAGGAAGAAACCGAAGCTTTCGTTCCGTAGTGGGGTTCCTGTTCATATTAATATTTTTAACGTACGGTAGCTAAAAGAAGAAAATGATATTCTTTATGGTGGCCTTTAGTTTTGGTGGCTAGAAGAGGAAATTGGGGTGTGAATAGCAGCACACAAAAACAAATTCAAAAAAATAAAATGAAATTCTGATGAATTCATCATGACTAATTTTTAGTTCTATGGATTTAAATCTCAACTTTTCTCATGAAAAATATATGTGCCTTCTATTCCATCTTACACCAGCGAACGTAATTTTTTCTTTAAATTCTAAGCTAAATATTATCTCTAACAAAATTGTTTTTTTCCCCAATATTAGGTTTTGATTTTCAACTTTTTAGAAAGATGATTTTTCTAATAATATTGTATGAATATCTCAATTAACGCCTTTATTTTTTTCACCTATTCTTTGAGTTATTTGGACTAATTTATTTATATACTTTCTATTAAATTTACTACTCTGAAAAAATGTTTCATTTCTCATATCCTTACTCTCATGGTTTAGTTACATCTTTTCTATACAAAAACAATATTTTATGCTTTGTATCTTCCTGATTACTTTTCTTCTGAAGAAATAATAAAATAAAAGTTTCTAATGAATTCGTTATGACTATTTCTTTGTTATGTGCATTGAAATATCAAAAATTTTCATGCAAAATCAATGTTCCTTCTATTCCATCTTACATCGGTGAAGGTATTTTTTTTCCTTAAGTTCTAAGATAAATATTATCTACATCATTTTTTTTCTCAATATTAGGTTTTGATTTTCAATTTTTTAGTATAATGAGTTTTCTAGCCTTATTGTATACATATCTCGATTAACACCTTAATTTTTGTTTTTCAGTATACGTAATTGATTTCTTATTTGCATTTTTAGTGCGGTTCAATGTTAAATGGTATATATGGTTTGATAAATTATCAGATGAGTGAATTTTTCTTATACAATTATGTGTGGTGAATTTGGTTTCCTTAATTAGTTTAAACTTAAATCAATTATGCATGAAGTAATTCATTATGTATTTACCATTATTAAAAATTGTATGCCACTAATTGTGTATTGACAATAAATAATAAAATATGATTTTTAACGAAGGAAAGTGATTTTATAAAATGCAATATCATATGCTTCAAATACGAATCTATTATATACTCTAATATATGGAAGCACTTCCTCTGAAGACCTTTTAGTTTAGTTTCTTCCAAAAAATCGTTATGTTGACATTTGCCTTGAGAAATAAATCAATGGTGGAAAAAAGAGTTTAAAAATATGTGTCTTTTGGTTTTCTACAGTAATGTGCATTCCATCCACTTTTAGACATTCAATATTTGAAGAACCCTGATTAATTTTCATACTTTACATTCCCTAAATTCTTTTCACAGACTTGCTATAATTGTTATCAATTGAATGCTTTTTTATCATTCTTATTATTAGTTTTATTATACACATAAAGTTAAATCGAGTTAATTTTAATTTTTTTAGAAATTAAGCACTTACTCTTCATAGTATGAATCCTCATTTTACCTTCTTGATGCTACTCCATTCAAATATAAATTCAACAATTTATTTTAAAGTTTTCATCTCTATATCTAGGCACATGTATATATTCAATTATATACATGTGTGTGTATTATTTATATATATATATATATATATATAATGCAATAGTATTCTCTACTTTTCAGTCAATCTTGGACTTTACACTCACAGCTTATTAGTTCTAGAAAAATCATTATCTTTACTATTTCTAAAATAAATATTAACACTATTTATTAATTTTGGAAAATCGAAAGGTCACGCTTTCTTTTAGTTATTTGGATTAATTTGATACTTTTCTTTCTCCCAATTTTACTACTTAGAAAAAACATTTCATTTTCTCCTGTCCATACTTACAAGACATTAATTACATCTTCTCTATACACAGACTATATTGTATGCTTCATACCTCCCTAATTATATTTCTTTAAAACAAAAAATAAAATCAAAAATCAAAATAATTTATGATGAATTCATTATGAATAAATATTTGTTTTATGAATTAAAATCTCAACTTTTCTCATGCAAAATCTATGTGCCGTCTATTCCATCTTACATCGGTAAAGGTAATTATATTCCTTAAGTTCTAAGCTAAATATTATCTCCATCACAATTGTTTTTTTTTCAAAATTAGGTTTTGATTTTCTATTTTTTCGATCTAATGAGTTTTCTAATTTTATTGTATAAATATCACAGTTAACGCCTTACTTGACTTTTGTTCTTCAGTACATGTAATTGACTTTTTTAGTTTGCACTTCGTCATTGGATTCAATATCAAAGTGGTATATAAGGTTCAATAAACTACCATATGAGTGGATTTTTCTTATTCTGATAGGCTTGATGTACATGTTTTCTTTAATTAATTTAAACTTAAATCGAGCATGTATGAACTAATTAATCATATATTTACCATTATGAATAATAGTATGCTAATAATTGTATATCGATAATAAATAAAATAATATGATTTCAATGAGGGAAAGTAATTTTATTAAATCTAATATCATATGCCTCAAATACGAAATTAAAAGACGGATTATATATGTCTTTTGTGTGTAGTAACAAAAACTATTATGAGATTTTCAACATAAATTTGAATTACAGTATTAGTATTTAAAAGTATTTATATATTTATAGACACGTTACATTTCCTTTAGTTTAGCGTATTAATGGAAAATATGTTTACCTTTCGTCATCGGATCTCCCGCACTAATCGTTTGAAATCACAATTTCAAAATACGAACTGCAGCTTCGTTATTCGATATATTTCAATTCTATTTATATATATATATATATATATATCGATTCTTCGATTTCAAAACTATATTCTTTTTATACATTTGATAAAAATGATATTTTTATCTAACTGTCTTCTATTTCAGCACTTCTTTTTTTTTAACAATTCATTTATATAATAAAAATGTGATTTTTATTGTAAAACAATTCATTTCAAAACACTATTATTTTATATAGTTCATATAGGTAATAAAAATAGGATTTTTGTTATAAAACCACTTCTTTCAAAACAAGATTATTTTATATACTTCGTATAGATGATAAAAATGTGATTTTTATTATAAAACAATTTATTTCAAAATATGAATACCATTCAACACATGAATTTCAATTCAACGAATGAATATCGATTCAACACATGAAGGTTTTCTATAGTTTATATATAGATAAAAATGTGATTTTTATATTTAAAACACGAATACCATCCAACACATGAATTTCTATCCAACAAATGAATATCGATTCAACACATGAAGGTTTTTTATAGTTTATATATATAGATAAAAATGTGATTTTTATATTTAAAACACGAATACCATTCAACACATGAATTTCATTTCAACGAATGAATACCGATTCAACACATGAAGGTTTTCTATAGTTTATATATATAGATAAAAATGTGACTTTATATATTTAAAACACGAATACCATTCAACACATGAATTTCTATCTAACGAATGAATATCGACTCAACACATGAAGGTTTTCTATTCAACGAATAAATATAGTTTCAACAAATGAAAATAATTCTAACACATGAATATTATTCAAAATTTCGGCAGCATAATGGCAAGGTAGTTAAAACCGGGACCGTCCCTAGTACGGCTCCTCGCTCTACCTTAAAACCTCGCGGTTTTTGACAATGGGGATTCATGCATCTAGTTCGCACGTAGGCGGCATGTATATTTATTTCATTTCCACAAACTAATCCTATGTGGTTCCAACCAAATATTTCTCAACCACAAATGGGTTATTTTCAACCACAATCAATCAATATCAACCACAAACAATTCCAATCAACCATTCGCTATCAATCAATTTTCACACCAATCACAACCATTAAATATCGTCCATGGTTTGTGGACGAGGGGCGTATATATATGTATATATATATATATATATATATATAGCATTTCACTTCTATTTCAACACATATATAATTTTTACAACGCATATACAACTTATACAAGAGGTGTACAACGCTTATATAACTCATACATCGACTATATAATTTATACATCGTCGTTTTCCATATCGTTTCTAAATTAGAAATCTTACATTGGGTTCCACTCCACCAAAAATAGCAGAAGGCTCAGAAAAATAAGCGGTCTCTTCTAGAAGATAGAAGACGTCCACACGAGTCCACTTTCTGTTGTTTCACTGGATTTCGACAACATAGAAAAAATATATGATTTTTAGAAGTTCGCAATGCTTTTAAATGTGGAAATTAGTTTTAAAAATAACAAGCCGTATACCTTCAGTTTTGTTCAAAACTAAGTTTTGAATTTTCGCGAGATCCGTGCAGCGATTCGTCGATCGGCCTTCACCACGAGGAAGAGGGAGGAGAGGCGCACAAGGGGGCGGGGGTTTCGTCGAGCTCGACGGCGGCAGGTAGCTCCGGCGGGTCTTTGAACGGCCGAACTTTGAGGGCCTGGATCTCTTCGTATACTCAGTGGAAATTGGCAAACCTTATATGGATTTGTAGAGGGCGTTAGGATCTTCAAAAAGTTTAACTGGAGGAGGGGCCTGATTCCTCCTGGTTTGGTCGGAAAAAGGGGAGAAGCGGCGAAGGGTTTCCGCCGTCGAGAGCAGCTGATACGGGTTTTTTGATTTTTTTTATTTTTAAAATAATTATGAAAGAAAATTTCCTTTTGGTTCATACTTTATTAAATTTTAAAATAGGGTTTTTGCACACGAACTCGAAATCAAACCCAACGACTGTCGTCCCTAGCGGTTTACCCCCATTATGAACACAATGGGATATGTTTCGAAGGCCCATTCGACGGTTTTAGTCTGTTTCCATTCAAATTAAAATATAAAACAATCAATATTTAATTTGAACGTACATTTCAATTTGCCAGGGCCACAAACTGATTCAAAAAATTCCAGAAAAATTAATCTAGCTATGTTTTGACGATACGGTCCCAACAAAACTAGTTTCGTCGAATTCTGAGACTGTTTGAAAAATGGCTCATTTCTGGTTGATCCAATTTAACTATAATTGACCAAAACACATTTTCCTTTGCCATGCTCACATATTAGCTTCAAAAATTATAAAATTTGAAATCTAGCAATAACTTCACATCCCGGATCCAAAAAAAGTGGTTTCGTCGAATTCCGAGGTCGTATCCAAAATGGCCATTTTCACGGGCTATATAAATTCCATTGCGACCTTTCTGAAAATTCATTTGGCCATAACTTTTGCATCCCGCTATGAAACTTCGATTTTTCAGATTCTTTAGAAAGGTATTCACTAACAGATTTAAATATTTTTGGTTTCACTCAAATCCGTTTTGTTTTGCACCCGGTACAGTCAGTCAAAGTTTGAATTCAAATTTTGAAACTACCGCGCCATTTCAGGCCTTGTTTATAATTAGAGTTAATATATTCCTTTTCAATTGTCGATTCAAACTTAGTTTTCATCTTTCTTATTTAAAATATTTATTTTAAATATTTAAAATCCACTATTTTAGCCAATTTAAAAAATTTAAATTGGTTCAGATTTTCTGGGTCGTTACAAAACGCTATGCTGACATGTATTCAAAGAAAACAAATCAATGATGGAAAAGTGAGTTTAAACATGTGCCTCGCTCAGTTTTCCATAGTAGCATGTCTTCCATCCACTTTTAGACAGTCACAATTTAAAAATTCCGCTATTAATGTTAATAATTCACAGTCCCAAAATCATTTTTGTATACTTACTAAAATCATTTTCAACTGAATGCTTCTTTATCATTCTTATTATTAATTTTGGGTGTTGTTATTGACACTCTGACTATTTTTAAGGGGGGATCATTTTTTAAAAACACTCCATTCTTTGAAAAAGTGTTAAGGGGCTACACAAATATATTATTTCACACTACTCAATATTCCCGTATTGCCCCTTCAAATTAGATTAAAAAAAAACTTATTCGACAAGAGAAACTAAATTAAAATAAGCAGTTCGTCACCACTGCATTGAATGCAACACGTAATCAAATTATGTATGTATTAGACATTAATATGTCAAAAATTAATAATTATTTCAATGCATTGTCTTCGTAATTATAAAATTAGACATATGTATGTCGATAAAAAAAATAGTTCGATCATATTCCTCCGAAAAGGCATATCCTTTAGGGTTAAAAAAAGAAAAATTTATGTATGCGAATTGAAAAAAAATACTATGGCCCTTGCAATATTTGTTAAGATAAAATTACCTTTATTTGATAAGGGGCCAAATGGGTAATGAGGTAAAATTAGTTTTATTTGTTAAGGGGCTTGTAATGACCCGGAAAAATGCGATCTTGGTTATCCGATATACAACACATATCGAACATCCAAGGATCGAAAATACCGGTTATTAATGAAAGAAATTAGAGGGTGAGGATAGATAAGATAGAAACTTAGAATAGAAGAAGAAGAAGAACACAACATCAGAGTAACACGAATCTCACAGCGGAACGAATAACATATAATATATATAACATAACTTTGAAATATACATCTGTACTTGAATATACATCATTATCAAAGTACAACACTTACAACACAGCGGAAATAACTATAGTTATATGATCCTGAAGCCTCCTGCTCCAGCTCTTCAAGTATCTGTAAATCCCGACTACTTGACTGCCCGTACAAAATTGGGCACCCAAGAGTTTAGGGAAAACAAAACAAAATAAACTCTGGGTCAGTCATGGGACTGGTATGAGTAAAACAGTTTGAACACGTAAAACGGTATCTCATAAGACCACGCCGTATAATGGAACGGGATTTTCCCTTTTAAGAATCCAAAATATCTTCATATCAAAAACCTTTTGATATTATAATAATGTTTATCAACCACAATATAATAATCATCTAGCAGAAATGCTTTCATCTCACGTTCTACATATATAGTATACAATCAAAACAGCAAGCACGTATTGGGTAATGGATTTCCAACTATGACAAGGTATGGAACCACCTTTCGCTAGTGTACCTCTAGAAAGGAATACACTGGGTTCAACAAGAACATCTTGCAACCCGACCATACATTACCGACCACTCATTTCGCTTGAGTGTATCGAATGTATATCACCAACGGTTGGGATCAGCAACCGTTTACCGAATAGGACATCATCAACAATAGATTTTTAGAAATAAATGAAACTCTAGATCAGGTGATTATACATTCTACTTCGGAGCGACCGACTTAGCCATGCTGCCTGCCCGATTTCTATCATTTACCGGTTGATGAGGCTTGAGGTTACGCTTCATCATCACATCAGATTCACTTCGAATGCCACATCGTCAAATCCATCAGATCACCGATTGACGTCCTCAACAATACATTATGTGTTAGCTAAAAGAAGTTTCCTTCTCCGCTTCCACTCTTGGTATGGTTGGAGAAATCCAACCGGAGGTACTATTCAGGAACAGGATGAACCGAAGGTACTATTCAGTATGAACAGGATGAACCGAAGGTACTATTCAGTATATCATCTTAGACACTATTATCTAAGATTTATACAACAGCCCTTGCACTTTACTCCATCTTCAATTATCTTTGGCATATATGATCCGCAACGCTTATGCCAATACAGAGTGGTTCTTTGGATAATAATCCAACCGGTCTCTCCATATTAACAACGTTAAAATGGTCAAAAGTTCGATAGTCTGTGATTTGACCATCAAAGAAAACACGTGTGCAAACAACGATATTATTTCCAAATGGAAATTCTATCAATCAATCATCAATCATATATATATATATATATATACTCATATTTCCTATTTCAATATTTTATTACGTTTCTGATTCTATTTGGAAAACATTTCCAATCTTCTTTACTTGGATTTAAAACAGTTGTTTAAATCAACATCGCGACGATAACTCAAACCACTATACTTATTTACTAAATTCACTTAACGACTTTCACTCTCGAACCTTAACCATTTCTAAATTTAAAACGAAGTCAATCAAGTTGGGGTATAACTACCTCTCAGACCTTAACTGAACAACATTTCAAATCTCGAAATAGGTTAAGTTCATCTTTTAACTCTTTAACACTTCCTTATGTAACTCTCGTTCGAATAAATCTCTATTCGATAACTCCTCCCTTCGAAAAACTATATTTGATAATCTCTCTTACAAATAACTAGATTCGAAAACCTTCCCTCGATTAAACTAAATTCGATTAACTCTATTTATTTAACCCTAATCGATTAACTCTTTTTACTTAACTCCTTTCGAATAGCTAATTCGATTACTCATTTCGATAACTCCTTTCGATTTAACTAAAATCGATAACTCCTCCCTTCGAATAACTATATTTGATAATCTCTATTACGAATAACTTGATTCGAAAACCTTTCTTCGAATAAACTAAATTCGATTAACTCTATTTATTTAACCCTAATCGATTAACTCTTTTTACTTAACTCCTTTCGAATAACTAATTTGATAACTCCTTTCAATTTAAATAAAATCGATAACTCCTTTCTTCTAACTCTATTCGAATAACTAATTCGATAACTCCTTTTGATTTAACTAAAATCGATAACTCCTTATTCGACTAACTCTAATCGAATAACTAATTCGATAACTCCTTTGTGTTTAACTCTATTCGAATAACTAATTCGAATAACTCTTATTTATTTAACTCTATTCGAATAAACTAAATTTGATTAACTCCATTTGAATAACTCTAGTTCGGTTTAACTCTATTCAATAACTCTAGTTCGATTTAACTCTATTCAATAACTCTAGTTCGATTTAACTCTATCGATTTACTCTAACTGGTTAACTCTATCTAACCAACTCGACTCGACTAATCCCTTTCGAATAACATATTTGATTTACTAACTTACAGATACCATATTCGATTTAACTCCTTCGAATACCATATTCGATTTAACTCCTTTCGAATACCATATTCGATTTAACTCCTTTATTCTCTTTATAAAGATTTCCTTTTTAACAACGTTTATTCATTTTTAAAGATTTACTTTTAGTAACGGTTCTCCACTTTAAAATGATTTCCTTCTTATAATAGTTTCCTTTTTATAACGTTTTCCCTTTTATAACGTCCTATTCCATTATAAATAAATTTCCCTTTTTTAACTCTATTTATTTTCTAAATATTTCCTATCAATTCTATTTGTAAATGATTTACAAATATTTCCTTTTCAAATCTATTCTTTGATTTTATAATTTCCCTTTCCTAAATATCTCCTATTTATAAATATTTCTTATTTATAAATATTCCATTTATAAATATTTTATTTTCAAATATCACTTTGAAAATATTCCCTTATCAACATTTTGGTATGTTATGGTATTCAACATATCAAATCACGATGATCAGTATCGTACAAACACATATAATCAACAACAGATTATATATCATATCATATATCACAATATATGAATCATAGTAAAATAAATGTTGAGGAATCCAGTTGGATTCCTCCAACCTGTTTCCCTGCATCACAGATGTTAAACAATATAGATAACATCACTTTCAGTTCCATATGATATATTCTATTAAACAGAATCAATATAGAAATTCAAATAACTGACTAGTAGTTCAATCAACCAAATCAACACACAATAAATCAACAGATGATTAACAGTTCTAAAAATACAACATGAAATTATAAACTATTCAAAGTTAGTGAGATTTACTCACATTGGCAGTTCATCGTTAAAGAACGATAAACTTTTGTTTGATTTGAATCAAACAGTTTATTTCGCCATAAATTCAAACGAGCTCCACTCCACTCCCAGTCAGTTCCATTGGGTAGTGTCCGTCCATACAATCCTATCGGACCTTGTTTTGCTGAATTTCGATTACGTATGATCAAGATATTAATAACACAAGTTATACTATTTTTAATTAAAATACATTGGATTTTCTTTTATAAAATTTTGGGCTTAACCTTTAACTCATAGCCCAACTTCATTCCCAAAAATCCGGCCCGCGTTGCACCCTTCTTCTCTGTTAACTTAAAACCGGTCACTCCTTAAACATCTCCCCTGGCCGACATTTTCACACACCACTCTCATCCATTTCTCCCCATAAATACAACGGCTCCTCATCACTTTCTCATTTACCCTGCACCCGTTTCCTCAAGCTCAACATCACCCTTCTTCCTATAGTATGAAACCCGCGACTACCCATTCACCATTACGGTGATTTCAACAGTACTTCACCAAAACTCCTTGCTTCCGTACTCCACTCCTTGTCCACGAAATTCAAAACTGAAATCACCGCTCGCCCTCTCGTCAAATCCTCTTTGTAACAACCCGGAAAATCAAGACCAATTTAAAAATTTTATTTTGACAAATTTTAATGGAAAATGCGTCAGAATTTAAAATTTTCATTTTTTTTATTAAACTATTGAATGACTTTGTATATAAATTTTATGATTAATGAATGATTTCAAATTTGTTTCTAATAAACAATTATTTGTAATTAGATATGAAATTCTTCTATAATTGTGAAATAAGAAATGTGCGCTGCTTCGTTCACATTAATATAATTTATTTCATAATATTAGAATTTAAAACGAACAACGTTGCTTATACGCTGTACGCGTTCGCTAAAATATAAAAAGGAAGAATTCTAGTAATACTACAGGCATCAATAGAAATATTTTCAAATGACAAAAGTGAGACAACATTAACGCTAAAAGTTCATTTATTACATTTTCTTACAGAATTGGAAACGTTAGCTGAATGTATGTCTAAAATCTCTAAGCACTTAACTGACCTATTTCAACATCAAATGAAATACTTTGAATTCCATTTATGCATTAAGTATTGAATCATCACTTCCATATCAAAAACATAAGGACAACAATAATAATACATGTTGCATGCCTTTTTTTCATGTCCTTTTGTTTCTTTGATATCTCTCTTTTGCAAACGATTATAAAAAAAATGTTTTAATATGAAGCTTGCGAGGATTAGGGAAGGACAAAAATTAGAAAGAAATTTTGAGAGAATAATCAACTGTGAATACACGTGAGAATAAAAGATGAATGGAAACGTTAGGTAAATTAAACAGATTGTTATAAATGGATACAAGTCTTATATGGAAAACACTAATGGCCTAAATGAATATTGGGCAAAAGAAAAGAATGGTTTTAATTTAGAAAATAATGAACATGTAAGGAAAACATTAATATTAAGAGAGGTACGTTGAACATAAAAAGGTAATCAATGTTTGCACCAACAAAATCAATTGCATGAATTAAGACTATCTTTCCAGAATAAAATAAATATGCCATATTTTATCCTTTTTTTAAATACAAGAAAGAAAAGATAAGATAAACACCCATTAAATTAAATATTATTTAATATATATATATATATATAACCTAAGGTATATATAGGGTATAGAATACGAAACCCTAAACACCTTCTTCCACCCGTCTTCCTTATGAATCAATGGTCGAACACCTTTGAACTTAATCCCTTATTTTTTTCCCTAAATGTATTGAATTAAAACAAATATCTAACCACAAATCGAAGAAAACTTCGAGATCTTGCTAACCAACGGTGATGATCGACGATGGGGGTTTCTGGTGGCCGGAATTGGGTAGAAAGGCGGCGCATTGGGGGCGGATTTCTGGGCGGTGGTGAGGTGCGAGCTGGGGGTCCTTCTGGGCGATGGATGGTGGCTCGATGGTGGTCAGTGTGTTGGTCTCGGATCGAGGTCTGATGCCTCGTACGGCGTGCGCAAGTGAGGAGTTGGCGGTCGATATGGGTTTCAATGTACAACAGAAAGGAAAGAAGAAGAAAGGGGTTAAGCCCCTTAACCAATGCAATTAATCCTTAATTAATTATTTAATTATTTCATTTTTTGAAATCAAATGTTTATAATACAATAGAGTCTTCAAACAGAAACGAAATCGAACGAAACAAAGTTCGTTGAACTCGTATGGACAAGGGCTTCGCTATGAAACAGTCCAGAACTGAAATGGAGCAAATCATGATTTGAGGGAAATTCCAATCTGAACTGATCTGAATGGAAAGCTATTTGTGAGATTTCTATTTTATGATTCAAATTAATTATTTACTGAAATGTGAAATTTATATTTATTTCATAAAGTTCACATGATGTTGTATATCTTTATTGAAGTGTTGGTTGTGTTGTGATGTGGCTTGAATTGAAATTTTGGTATGTTTGATTTTGGTTATAATAATGAAAATGAATTGTGATTGTGGTGGAAATATATTTTAGTGTTATGAATAAATTTGTTTATGTTTTACATGAATACATTGGAAACCACATTTAAATGTGAAGTATGTTAATAAAATAGTTCGTGTTAGAAAACTTGTTTTACATTAAAAATTATATTTTAATGTATTGAATATACATAAACATTTGTTCGTGTTTAGAAAATAAGTTTTACATTAAAATTATATTTAAATGTATTGAATGTACATAAATATTTGTTCGCGTTTAGAAAACAAGTTTCACGTTAAATTATATTTTAATGTTAAGAATGTACATAAGAATTTGTTCATATTAGGAAAACACGTTTCACATTAAATTCACATTTTAATGTTATGAAGGTAAACAAATTTTGTCATAGGAAACATCATTACAAAAACTTTATTTTCAGTGTAATGAATAGATTTACAAAATTGTACATGTTATGAAATGAAACATGTTTTTACACTAAACTTTATTTTTAATAAGATGATCATTTGTAAATAAAAATGTGCACACATTAACTTTACATTTTTAATGTTAATAAGACATTAAAAAGAATCATTATCATGTTAAATTATTTTCACATTGGAATTAATATTTCAACGTAAAAGGATCATTATAAAACATGTATTTTTATTGTCATTTGTTACCATAAAATGGATTGAAACAAAAAGAATGTCTTTTTATCGTCACTTGTTTTACAATATAAAGAATGAAATAAAGAGACTAGGTTTCATTATGTCATTTAAAAAAAAGAGTTGAATAATATAAATTCTCCATGTTTTAAACTTATAAAACATGTTTACATTAAAAAGTATATTTTAATGTAATGAATGGCGTAATATAAATTGTCTATGTTTTAAACTTATGAAACATGTTTACATTAAAACGTATATTTTAATATAATGAATGGTTTAACAAAATTTGTTCATGTTTTAAAATGTAAAAAATGGTAACATTAAAAACTCTAGTTTAATGCAATATATGAAAAGAACAATTTTTTTTTGTCATAAACGTTAGTATTAGAATAAAAGAACACTTTTGTCAAAATGCTTAGTTAGAATTAAAACTTCGCTTTCGTTAAAAGTGTTTATCTAGAAATAAACTAGTCATTTGTTTAAGGTTAGAATTAACATGTCATTTAAATAAAAACATGTTACGTAAAAACATGTTTTCATTTAAAACTCATATTTTAAATGTCATGAACAGGACATAGAAAAGTCATGTTTTAAATAAAAACATGTTTGCATATAAAATTTCACATTTTAAATGTAATGTTAGAGTACATAGAAAAGTCACATTATTATTTTAAAATGTTGCATTTGATTAAAAATGCCTTTTAGTTATAAAATGTTGTATAAATATGTCATTTTGTTAAGAATAGTTAATTAGAATAAAAATATCATTTATGTTAGCATTCAAAGAATGACATTTATGTTAGAATTAAAAGAACATTTATGTTAGAAATAAACATTTATGTTGGAATTCAAAAATATGTTAGAAATAAACATTTATGTTTTAAGCGTTATTTATTTGACGCTTATACAGTATTAATATTCACTTTGGATGTTTGGATGTTATTAATGATTTTTATCATTAGTGTAGAATACATTGCTGTGTTTGAAATCCATATAATTAAATTATATGGTAATTGTTGGGTCCCATTCCAATTTTGAATTAAAAGAATATTTTAATATAATATTCAGTTAAAAGAAATCAAATATTGGTTTTGATCTTTTAAAGTTCAAAAGATTTAATTACATGGGTTAAAAAGTCACAATGGAAAGGGTTGAGTTAAAAATATGAAACGGGTCATGATACGAGGTTAAGCCCAACTTCTGGGATAAGTCTGCCCGGAACCCACCGGCATATCCAGCATCCATAAGTCACAGGCTTAATGTGGGAGGTCTGGCCCAGTATAAAATACAAATGAATAAGAAATTGAATTGGCATATATAATCTGTTTTAAATTGAAACGCCGTTTTAAACCAAACGTGTTTACCGATTTAATGTATTCATTTTAAAATGAATATTAAAAAGAAGTGATTTGTAAACTTAATATTTTAAAAATATTAATATTTTTAATATGATAAGAAAATAAAACATTCAAATTAGACTTTAAATTGAAATAAAGTTAAAACTGTTTTAAGGCGAATTTATAAATATTTTATAAAGTACGTTTTAAATAGAAATCGACGATATAATATATATTAAATATATATATATATATATATATATATATATATATATATATATATATATATATATATTTAATGGCCTGAATAGAACGCGCCGTGCAGCGACCGTTCTGGAATTTCGACCATTAAGTTTAAATGGACGTAACGGGAGATCCGACCGTCGGATTCTCCTAAAACCGGAACCGTTGGGTTCGTATCGAAAAGAGTTTTTCAATGAATATAAGAGTTTTGAAATCTAACAGTTGGATTTGGAATTATGTCCAAATCAAATTTAGAAAAGGTCGCTATGGATGCAGTTCGGTGGCCGTTATTGGAAACCGACTGTACGAGCGAAAATAAAATTATTAAAAATATGGAAGTATTATGTAAAATCATAATAAATGATTTAAAAGGAATTTAGATGAAAATTTCCAATAGTGAAGAGATAAAAATATATTTTATCGATATGAACTAGTTATTAACTAGAACAAATCTTATAATTAAGATTTAATAAAGTTTTCCAATAAGTTTAATATTTACTTGGAATTAAATAGAATAAATTGGATTTTTGGGTTGTCGTGAATGGTGTCTTAAATAACACTGTTCTTAACCCCAGTTGAGAAAAGAATAAATCTTTTAATTAAGATTTTTAGAGTTTCAATCATATTTGATAATTGGAATAAAATGAAATGTAAATTGGATTTATCATGAATAGTGTTTTAAACGACACTTGTTCTTTAACCCAGTTTGCAGTGAAATATAATTTGGGATTTATGAATCTTTTATTTAGATATAAAATGGAATATTTTCCAAGAGTAAAGTTTTCCAATTTAATATATTAAATTGGGGATGGAATTTGATTTAATAATATTCGAGATGAGCTTATGTAAAAGAAGGCCGTTAATATATATGGAATTTAAAAGGCTTTGCCGTTATTCCATTTATATTAATAGCCCGATACAGAAATTCATATCGATTATACATTGGTCTGATTTCTATGAAAATCCCCTATTTAATGGGAGATGAATTTGAGTTTATCGTGAATAATGTTTTAAATGATATTAGTTCTTTAACTCAAATAAGGATAATATTAGTTTCTTAAAATTAAATAATCATTAAATAATGATTTTGATATTTAAAACCAAATTGGAGTTTTTAATAAATCTTTAAAAGAAAAGATTTAAGAATAAATTTAAAGAATTTATCTTTGATAAAATAATGCGAATATTTTATTAGAAGAATAATTCTGAATTGGAATGAGGCGTTGGATGTGTTTTTATAGTACTTGATTTTTAATTATAAAAATACGCGAGTCATTCGGGAAGACCGGGTTTAACCCATTCTGAATGATCACTACGACGATGAAGAGTCGAAGGTTTGAAGACGGTGGTTGAAGACCGACGATCTTCACATCGAATGGATGTGTTGCTACTGATACCCATGATTGGAGTAGCTACCTTGAAGGGGCTTCAGTGGTAGCCGTCCGGACTATTGTTGATTGTTCGGATATGCGAGGACCTCTCTGGTGTCTCCGGTTTCGTTCAGACCCAGAACGGACTTGTAAATGGATGTGTGTCTGACATTGGATTTCGTTCCATGTGAATGAAATTGATAGTTATTAAAGTATAACTGATTGGTGGTGGAGAATTTATTCTCTGCTTAAAACCCTGGTATATATTAATAGTGATTGATCGCATGGCGTGAATTGCCAATGTGGCACGCCAAGATGCAATTGATCAAGGCTTTTGTTGAAAAGAAGGGCCTTGTGGGATGATCAAAGTATAGCCTGTTTAGGCATAGCTTTGTGTAATTGACTTCGCGAGCCTCACACCCGGTATGAGTCTGAAACGGGAGAAGGGAACGCAGGGAGTGCACACGTTATCTTTCTAGCTAGAGTAGTGTCTGGGACCTACCAGCAGTGACATTTTACTTATGTGGATGATGGATTATGAGGTACCTCGTGTTTTTATAGGCCGTTAGTGGTCATATTATTGGTCCAAAAGGACCAGGAAACGTGTGTTCAGGCATAACTAATCCACGACCCTTCGGAGTGGACCGACCCTGCAGGATCCAAGGGTTGCCCATAGGTGTGATCCTGAGGTATCTTCTAGAGTGCCACGAATCGGTAAGGAGCTCCTCCCTAGCCTTGACTTATGATGGAAACCAAATCTCCAATACGACATGTCGGTCTTGATTGTAAACTTATATATGGCGACATGATATATGGTACACATGCCATCTATGATTGATATTTATGATTGAAATGTTTTATTAAAACATATACACACTAATATTAAATCCGTTTTATCGTATCAAGCATCTTTTGACCATTATAAGGTAAAACCCTATCCTCCGGTTTGCGTTGCATTGTGTGATGGGACTTGAGTCTTATAATGGTTTCATTTTTCTAAAAAGCATAGCGTTATTTGAACGATTTACTTTACTTATGCACTGGCAATATAATGGAGTAAACCCGTTCCGTGTTAGCGGTGTGGTCATGTGATTAGCCTTATCATTAGATTAGTTAAGTTAGATTTCTCATACCAGTCCCATGACTGACCTGTAGTTTGTTTCACTGGCAAACTCGGGTGCCCATACTTTTCCACACAGGTAGTTGAGTAGCTTGTTTTGCAGATATCTATTCTTTTAGCAGGATCCTGGATTGAAGCTTAAAGCTATGTCCAGAGCATTTATAGTCTTCCGCTGTGTATTAATTCATTGTAATCTATCTTCCGCTATATTTTATTTCGATGTACTCTGATATTCTGTACTCTGATGTAACATTATTATGTTTATAAAAGTCTGTTGTTATTGTTCTGATGTATTGTATTCCCAAAGTTAACGTATGCGAGTTTTGAACAGTTTTGGTCGATTTTGCGATCGATTTGGTCCGGGCAAAATCCGTGTCGTTACAGTTGGTATCAGAGCTCTGGTTAGCTTAAATCTTTGGGGTACAACTCGTTAGAACTGAACAAAGACTCGTCAGAGATTGGATTAGTAATATCCAATAAGAATACTCATTAGAGATGGGATCAGTAGTATCCTAGAATGAGTCTGAAGAGTGTTGTTTTTAAAAATAAATAAAAGCGGTAATAAATTTAGTTTTGAAAATTTATCTTAAAATATTTATTTAAGATATTATTATATTTTAGATTTGGACAATCGAGTATATATAGAATTTAATATACGCCTTACAAGCGTGTATAAGAAGCTCCAATATATTAGATAGATATAGAGTCACACTCTAATAGCCCGGAAACGATTCTGATGATGAGGCATCATCATCAGTGTTTATGTTCGAGTTCGGAGTGAGAGATCTATATATTTCCAATCGACTGGTATGAGAACCAAAACTTAGTTAGAACACATTGTTGTGATTTGCACTAAAAATATGATTTTTGACTGTATATGTAAAAGTTATATATATTCGAAAAGTTAATCATCTAATTGATTGCTGGTTGTGATGTTTGATTATTGGATTAACTAATAAAATTATTGAAACCAGTAAATAAAAATTTAATTAAGTTAGCTAATTAAACAACTTTTAGCTTCGTTCCTTTTCGAGGACGAAAAGATTTTTAAGTGGGGGAGATTGTAACAACCCGGAAAATCAAGACCAATTTAAAAATTTTATTTTAACAAATTTTAATGGAAAATGCGTCAGAATTTAAAATTTTCATTTTTTTTATTAAAATATTGAATGACTTTGTACATAAATTTTATGATTAATGAATGATTTCAAATTTGTTTCTAATAAACAATTATTTGTAATTAGATATGAAATTCTTCTATAATTGTGACATAAGAAACGTGCGCTTCTTCGTTCACATTAATATAATTTATTTCATAATATTAGAATTTAAAATGAACAACGTTGCTTATACGCAGTACGCGTTCGCTAAAATATAAAAAGGAAGAATTCTAGTAATACTACAGGCATCAATAGAAATATTTTCAAATGAAAAAAGTGAGACAACATTAACGCTAAAAGTTCATTTATTACATTTTCTTACAGAATTGGAAACGTTAGCGAAATATATGTTTAAAATCTCTAAGCTCTTAACTGACCTATTTCAACATCAAATGAAATACTTTGAATTCCATTTATGCATTAAGTATTGAATCATCACTTCTATATCAGAAACATAAGGACAACAATAATAATACATGTTGCATGCGTTTTTTTTTTTTTCATGTCCTTTTGTTTCTTTGATATCTCTCTTTTGCAAAAGATTATAAAAAAATGTTTTAATATGAAGCTTGCGAGGATTAGGGAAGGACAAAAATTAGAAAGAAATTTTGAGAGAATAATCAACTGTGAATATACGTGAGAATAAAAGATGAATGGAAACGTTAGGTAAATTAAACAGATTGTTATAAATGGATACAAGTCTCATATGGAAAACACTAATGGCCTAAATGAATATTGGGCAAAAGAAAAGAATGGTTTAAATTTAGAAAATAATGAACATGTAAGGGAAACATTAATATTAAGAGAGGTATGTTGAACATAAAAAGGTAATCAATGTTTGCACCAACAAAATCAATCGCATGAATTAAGACTATCTTTCCAGAGTAAAATAAATATGCCATATTTTATCCTTTTTTTAAATACAATAAAGAAAAGATAAGATAAACACCCATTAAATTAAATATTATTTAATATATATAACCTAAGGTATATATACGGTATAGAATACGAAATCCTAAACACCTTCTTCCAGCCGTCTTCCTTATGAATCAATGGCCGAACTCCTCCGAACTTAATCCCTTATTTTTTCCCTAAATGTCTTGAATTAAAACAAATCTCTAACCAGAAATCGAAGAACACTTCGAGATCTTGCTAACCAACGGTGATGATCGACGATAGGGGTTTCTGTTGGCCGGAATTGGGTGGAAAGGTGGCGCATTGGGGGTGGATTTCTGGGCGATGGTGAGGTGCGAGCTGGGGGTCCTTCTGGGCGATGGATGGTGCCTCGATGTTGGTCAGTGTGGTGGTCTCGGATCGAGGTTTGATGCCTCGTACGGCATGCGCAAGTGAGGAGTTGGCGGTCGATATGGGTTTCAATGTACAACAGAAAGGAACGAAGAAGAAAGGGGTTAAGTCCCTTAACCAATGCAATTAATCCTTAATTAATTATTCAATTATTTCATTTTTTGAAATCAAATGTTTATAATACAATAACTTCTTCAAACAGAAACGAAATCGAACGAAACAAAGTTCATTGAACTCGTATGGACAAGGGCTTCGCTATGAAACAGTCCAGAACTGAAATGGAGCAAATCATGATTTGAGGGAAATTCCAATCTGAACTGATCTGAATGGAAAGCTATTTGTGAGATTTCTATTTTATGATTAAAATTAATAATTTATTGAAATGTGAAATTTATATTTATTTCATAAAGTTCACGTGATGTTGTATATCTTTATTGAAATGTTGGTTGTGTTGTGATGTGGCTTGAATTGAAATTTTGGTATGTTTGATTTTGGTTATAATAATGAAAATGAATTGTGATTGTGGTGGAAATATATTTTAGTGTTATGAATAAATTTGTTTATGTTTTACATGAATACATTGGAAACCACATTTAAATGTGAAGTATGTTAATAAAATAGTTTGTGTTTAGAAAATAAGTTTTACATTAAAATTATATTTAAATGTATTGAATGTACATAAATATTTGTTTGCATTTAAAAAACAAGTTTCACGTTAAATTATATTTTAATGTTAAGAATGTACATAAGAATTTGTTCATATTAGGAAAACACGTTTCACATTAAATTCACATTTTAATGTTATGAAGGTAAACAAATTTTGTCATAGGAAACATCATTACAAAAACTTTATTTTCATAATAATGAATAGATTTACAAAGTTGTACATGTTATGAAATGAAACATGTTTTTACACTAAACTTTATTTTTAATAAGATGATCATTTCTAAATAAAAATGTGCGCACATTAACTTTACATTTTTAATGTTAATAAGACATTAAAAACAATCATTGTCATGTTAAATTATTTTCACATTGGAATTCATATTTCAACGTAAAAGGATCATTATAAAACATGTATTTTTACTGTCATTTGTTACCATAAAATGGATTAAAACAAAAAGAATGTCTTTTTATCGTCACTTGTTTATAAAGAATGAAATAAAGAGACTAGGTTTCATTATGTCATTTAACAAAAAGAGTTGAATAATATAAATTCTCCATGTTTTAAACTTATAAAACATGTTTACATTAAAAAGTATATTTTAATGTAATGAATGTCGTAATATAAATTGTCCATGTTTTAAACTTATGAAACATGTTTACACTAAAACGTATATTTTAATATAATGAATGGTTTAACAAAATTTGTTCATGTTTTAAAATGTAAAACATGGTAACATTAAAAACTCTAGTTTAATGCAATATATGAAAAGAACAAAAAAAAATTTGTCATAAACGTTAGTATTAGAATAAAAGAACACTTTTGTCAAAATGTTTAGTTAGAATTAAAACATCACTTTCGTTAAAAGTGTTTATCTAGAAATAAACTAGTCATTTGTTTAAGGTTAGAATTAACATGTCATTTAAATAAAAACATGTTATGTAAAAACATGTTTTCATTTAAAACTCATATTTTAAATGTCATGAATAGAACATAGAAAAAGTCATGTTTTAAATAAAAACATGTTTACATTTAAAATTTCACATTTTAAATGTAATGTTAGAGTACATAGAAAAGTCACATTTTTATTTTAAAATGTTGCATTTGATTAAAAATGCCTTTTAGTTATAAAATGTTGTATTAATATGTCATTTTGTTAAGAATAGATAATTAGAATAAAAATATCATTTATGTTAGCATTCAAAGAACGACATTTATGTTAGAATTAAAAGAACATTTATGTTAGAAATAAACATTTATGTTAGAATTCAAAAATATGTTACGCTGCCATTAACAAGTTTCCTGACTTGTTTATGTTGATTGGGACGATAATTTTTACACATCGCCCAAGTGCACAAATAATTTATTTAATTATTTGTTATATATTATGTGTTGGTTGAAAACCCCACACGGGTCTTGGGATGATATTCACACATCTCCCTTGTGATTAGTTTTAAGCGTTATTTATTTGACGCTTATACAGTATTAATATTCACTTTGGATGTTTGGATGTTATTAATGATTTTTATCATTAGCGTAGAATACATTGCGGTGTTTAAAATCCATATAATTAAATTATATGGTAATTGTTGGGTCCTATTCCAGTTTTGAATTAAAAGAATATTTTAATATAATATTCAGTTAAAAGAAATCAAATAATGGTTTTGATCTTTTAAAGTTCAAAAGATTTTATTACATGGGTTAAAAAGTCACAATGGAAAGGGTTGAGTTAAAAATACGAAACGGGTCATGACACGAGGTTAAGCCCAACTTATGGGATAAGTCTGCCCGGAACCAATCGGCATATCCAGCATCCATAAGTCACAGGCTTAATGTGGGAGGTCTGGCCCAGTATAAAATACAAATGAATAAGAAATTGAATTGGCCTATTTAATCTGTTTTAAATAGGAACGCCATTTTAAACCAAACGTGTTTACCGATTTAATGTATTCATTTTAAAATGAATATTAAAAAGAAGTGATTTGTAAACTTAATATTTTAGAAATATTAATATTTTTAATATAATAAGAAAATAAAACATTCAAATTAGACTTTAAGTTGAAATAAAGTTAAAACTTGTAACAACCCGAAAATCTGGGCCAGTTTAATTTTTTTTTTATTTTAGCGAATTTTGATTATTTAAAATAGATTATTTTAAATAATATCGACATGAAATTTATTTTCAATATAATTCGACGTATATATTATATGCGTCGCCGTTAGAATATAAATAATTATATATATAATTGTAATAGAATTGAAAATTGCGCGGTAGTTCGATAATTCGATTTCAAACTTCAATTGAATGTACCGGGTGCAAAACAATCCGGATTTTAGTGAAACCAAAAACAATAGGATCTAATTGATAATATCTTTCCAACGAATCCAAAAAATCAAGATTTCATAACGGGAATCAAAAGATATGTCCAGTTGAAAATTCTGAATAGTCGCTATGGAATTCAGGCCCTTAAAAATGGACATTTTGCAGATGACCTCGGATTTCGATGAAACCACTTTTGTTGGGCCCGCAGTGTCAAGTTATTGCTAGATTCCAAATTTCATAATTTTTCGAATCAATATGTGAGCGTGGCAAAGGAAAACGCGTTTGACCAGTTTCAGTTGATTTTAATCGACTGGAAATTGGCCATTTTTCCAATGGTCTCAGAATTCGGCGAAACTAGTTTTGTTAGGATCGTATCGTCAATACGAAGCCAGAAATTATTTTTCGAGAATTTTTAGAGTTAGTATGTGACCCCGGTAATTTGAAATGTACGTTTAAAATTCAATATAGCGATTTAAATGTAAATTCAAAGGAAACTGATTGTAACGATCGAATCAGCCTACGGGACATATCCCATTGTGTTCGGAATAGGGGTAAAACGCTATGGACGATGGGCGGTGGGCCTCGTTTCGAGGTCGTTGGTAAAAGTCAACTTTATGCAATTAAATTAATTATTAAAAAAAAACATATCTCTCTCCCCTTTAATCCTCCTGCCCCCCCCCCCCCCCCCGGTTCAAAAATTAAATTCAGAAAAAAAAAAGGAAAAAAAAGGCGCTCCTCAAATCGATGGCGGCTATCGCCACCGCCACCTGGCCACCGCCCATCGAACGCGCCGCCTCTCCTCCGGCGGTCAGCCCCTCCTCATCGCCCCCTCCCAAATCGAACCCCGCACCCCACGACCAACGCTCGAAGAACCGCCGTTTGTGGCGATCTCGGGATCACCTCAGGCCGTCGAAGTGGCCAGGGTGGGTGGCGCCAGGAAGCTTGTGCGAAGGCCGACAACGAGAAGCCATCAGATCGACATCCAGTGTTTCGATTCGAGCGAAAATCCGAAACCCTACTTGTGAGCAAACTGAAAAACCGACGGCTTGATATCTGGAGGAAGAAAACGCATCAGTTTTGGAGCTGGAACGATTTCGAATGGCCAGATTTGTTTCCAAACATGATTAAGGTAAAAATTAGTTTATATTTATAAATAATTAATTAGTAATTATGTTATTAAATTCATTAAGGTAATTAACTTAGTATATGAAAACAAAAATGGTAATGTTTTGAAAATAAAATAGCTGTTTGAAAAAAATGTTGCTTTTGAAAATGCAATACTTTGTTTGAAATTATAAATAGCCTTATTTTTGAAAATAGAAAATTATCGTTGTTTTAAAATAAAATACTTTGTTTTGAAAGAAAATAAAAACGTGATTTTTGTATGAACATTACAAGAATACAGACGTGATTTTTAAAAGTGAAAAGATTATATTTTTAATTTAGAAAAGATTATATTTTTAATTTAGAAAGGATTATATTTTTAATTTAGAAAAGATTATATTTTTAATTTAGAAAAGATTATATTTTTAATTTAGAAAAGATTATATTTTTAATTTAGAAAAGATTATATTTTTAATTTAGAAAGATCAGATTTTTAATATGTGAAAGGTCAGATTTTTATTGTTGAAATGACGAAGTAAAAATTCGATTTTTATATATTGAATAGCGAAGTAAAAATTCGATTTTTATATATTGAATAGCAAACTAAAAATTCGATTTTTATATATTGAATGACGAAGTAAAATTTCGATTTTTATATATTGAATAGCGAAGTCAAAATTTGATTTTTATATATTGAATAGCGAACTAAAAATTCGATTTTTATATATTGAATAGCGAAGTCAAAATTCAATTTTAATATATTGAATAGCGAACTAAAAATTCGATTTTTATATATTGAACAGCGAACTAAAAATTCGATTTTTATATATTGAATAGCGAAGTCAAAATTCGATTTTTATATATTGAATAGCGAACTAAAAATTCGATTTTTATATATTGAATAGCGAAGTCAAAATTCGATTTTTATATATTGAATAGCGAAGTCAAAATTCGATTTTTATATATTGAATAGCGAAGTCAAAATTCGATTTTTATATATTGAATAGCGAAGTCAAAATTCAATTTTTATATATTGAATAACAAAGTCAAAATTCGATTTTTATATATTGAATAACGAAGTAAAAATTCAATTTTTACATATGTAGAGGATCCGGGCAACGAAGATGACAAAGATGCGATAACGATGAAGATTTCTATAAAAGAAGAGTCAAGATGATAGGATAGCTATTTGTGAGAATTTCTCACCTTTCAATTTCATTTTCTAGTTATATATATATATATACTAGGATGCAGACGGTGCTTAGTAGCACCCGACACAATCGTCCACAGACCATGGACTTGTTTGTTTGGTTGCATAGATTAGTTATATGATGTGATTTGAATTTGGTTGTTTGGTGATTTTGATTGATGTGTGAATGGCGTGGGCCTTCACTAGACCGGGGATAAGGCTAGGCCTTGTCCCGTTTCTAGTATCGTGCCGTTATGCCGCCGAAATTTTCTAAAATATGTTAGAAAAATAAAAATATCATTTTATTGAATAAATGAACCGAATAGAATATTCATAGGTTGAATAAAATATTTTATCGTTAAAATATATAATTTTTAACGTGAATATGAATAAATAAATATTCATTTACAAACCCGACGGTTTGTTTATGTACACCTATTTGAAGGACATTGATTGGGTCGATAAATTTTACACATCGCCCAACTGCACAAATAAAATATTTGTTTGATTGTTTGAAACCCCACACGGGTGTTAAGATGAAATATGAAGTTCACTCATCCTGATTGATTAAATATGTCGATCGATTGATTGACGGGCTGTTATAAGTGTTAGATATCTATATTTGATGCTTATACAGTGTAGTGCACTTTGGTTGATGGTTGATTATTTTTCAATGTTATTATATACATGTGTTGTATGAAAATCCATATAATTAACTTTATATGGTAATTGATTGGGCCTCATTCCAATTTAGAAAATAAAGAACAACATAAAATAAAGGTTCATGTGTTGACAGTACTCATCCATTGAGATTGGTCATGTGTTGAACGAAATATTTTAGTAATAAAATTTACATCTTTATCAATATAAAATAAAGGTTCATGTGTTGACAGTACTCATCCATTGAGATTGGTCATGTGTTGAACGAAATATTTTAGTAATAAAATTTACATCTTTATCAACATAAAATAAAGGTTCATGTGTTGACAGTACTCATCCATTGAGATTGGTCATGTGTTGAACGAAATATTTTAGTAATAAAATTTACATCTTTATCAATATAAAATAAAGGTTCATGTGCTGACAGTACTCATCCATTGAGATTGTTCATGTGTTGAACGAAATATTTTGATAATAACAACTATTTTGAAAAAGAAATATTTGAAATAGAATATTTGAAAATAGAAATTTATGAAGCCGTATTGATTAGATTGACGCCATTTTGACGTGAACGATATTTATATCGATTTTAAACGATTTCGAAATGAATTGGATTGAAAACGATTTCGAAATGAATTGAATATATAACGATTTCGAAATGAATTGAATTAAAAACGATTTCAAAACAAATTGAATTGAAAACGATTTCGAAATGAATTGAATTGAAAAACGATTTCAAAATGAATTGAATTGAAAACGATTTCGAAATGAATTGAATTGAAAACGATTTCGAAATGAATTGAATTAAAAACGATTTCGAAACAAATTGAATTGAAACCGAATTCAAATTGAATTGAAAATTAATTGAAATGAATTCAAATTGAATTGAAATTTGAATTGAATAGAAATGAATTTTAAAACGAATTTATAAAGAAGAATTCAATTTTGATTTGAATTGAAAAGAAAGTTGAAATTGCTTTTGAAACGATTTTAAAACTATTTATATAATTCGTTTTAAATAGAAATCGACGAAGTATATATTATATATATAATATAATGGCCTGAATAGAACGCGCCGCGCCGCGGTAGTTCGTGAATTTCGACCATTTATTTCAAACGGACATTACGGGAGATCCGACCGTCGGATTCTCCTAAAACCGGAACCGTTGGGTTCGTATAGAAAAGAGCTTTATAACGAATATTATAAATTAGAAATCTAACGGTTGGATTTGGAATTCTGTCCAAATCAAATTTGAAAAAGGTCGCTATAAGTGCAGTTCGATGGCCATTGATGGAAATCGACTGTACGGGCCTTGATAAAATTATTAAAAATAGTAATAATTTGTGTAAAATCATAAGAAATGATTTGGGAAGACTTGGGATGAAAAACTCCATATTTGAAAAGATAAAAATAGATTTTTATCGAAATGAACTAGTTTTGAACTAGAATTATAATTCTATTTATTTTTAAATAAATAAATTGAATTTGAAAAGGGTTTTAAAAATAACCATAATTTCCAATGATTGCATTGGAGGGGATTTGAATCGAAATTGTCTTCGGGATATTTCAATGTTGGAATTCGTGATTATGCAGATGTTGTTATGGAAATTTGAAAGATATATATTTATATCGTTATTTCCAATACGACATTTGTTAATCGTAGAATTTGATATTGAATATAAGCCGATATATTTTCTATTCAGAGCCTTGTATTGAATATCAAATGTGATTTGGGTTTGTCGTGAATGGTGTCTTCACTAACAATGTTCTTGAACCCAGTTGAGAAAAGATTAGATCTTTTTATTTAGATTTAATGAAGTATACCAATTAAATAATATTTAATTGGAATTGAATTGATATTGATTTTTGGGTTTATCGTGGACAGTGTTTTAAATAACACTCGTTCTTTAACCCGATAATTAATGAATGTGATTTTGGGTTTATCGTGAACTGTGTTTTTAAATGACACTGATTCTTTAACCCAGTTAAAGATTAAAACTAAGTGGAGTTTTAATGAATCTTTAATTAGATTGAAAAGATCGAAAATGGAGTACCACCAGTTTTGCTCCAGGCGATAGTTAAATCTTTAATTAGATTTGAACGTGAAAAGGTAATTGAATTTACCGATAACACTGTGGTTTTAGATATAAAGTATTACCAGTTTTACTTCATGGGATGAATAGGTTGGGATGGGGAAATTAAAATAAATGATTACTTCGGTAAGGTTCGCTAATCCCGACTAGTTTGAATTGAGATTCAAAAATAGAATAAAGAATAAATTCAAGGAATTTATCTTGGATAAAATTAATGGGAACCTTTCCCTATGAATGTGAAATTCAGAAACTAACTGTCGGTTAGCCAAGCAGAATGGTTTTCTGAATATTGATCTGATGTTGGTTTCGGCCTTCGGGGTTAATATTTGGGGAATTATTCTCTTGATTAATTTACGGTTATTGACTAATGATTTGGAATGAGGTGTATGTTGTGTTGGTGTAACACTTATTTAAAATATACGCGAGTAATTCGGAAAGACCGGGTTTATCCCATTCTGAATAACTGATACGACGATAAGTCGAAGATGAAGACGGTGGTCGAAGACCAGAAGTCTTCACGTCGTTTGGATAATTACTGATAATCTTGATTGGGCTGTACACCCAAGAAGATGGAAACAGTTGGTGATCATCCAGACGTACTTGGAGATCGATGGATATGCGGGGTACTAGGTGCCTCCGGTTTCGTTCAGACCTAGAACGGACTTGTAAATGGACTGTGTGTCTGACATTGGATTTTAGTCCGTGTGATTGATCTCTATTAAATATATATATCTGTTTGGCAGCGGAGAATTTATTCTCTTGCTTAACGCCCTTCTCTGAGACATACGAGCTCAGGGGTTATATATTGATGGATATCAATCGCATGGAGTGAATTGCCTGTGTGGCATGCCTAAGTGGCAAATGATCAAGGCTTCTGTTGAAAAGCAAAGTCTTGTGGCTGATGATCGAAGCATGGCCTTTGTGGCGTAGCTTTGTGTAACGTTTACTTCGCGAGTTTCACACCCGATATGAACCAAAAACGGGAGACGGACCTCAGGGAGGGCATGCGTTTCCTTCTAGCTAAAAAGTGGCCTCAGTGGTTTTACACGCCCTGACGAGTTTGACTTATGTGGTTGTTGCTGTTGCGAGGCGCCTCGGATTGATCGGCCGTTCTCGAACCGATGGAGTCATTTAGTTGGCTCATTTACGCCCCAAAGGGCGGGGAAACGTAGTGTTCAGGCATTTTAATCCACATCGGTGGACCGGCCCTGTCGCTCCAAGGCTTGACTGAGTACTTGCCTGAGACATGGGCTAGATTGTCTCGAATCGGTTGAGGACTATCTTTTGCCTCGGTTCATAGACGGAAATCCAATTTCCAAATACGTGACCTTGCGGTTTTAGTTGTAATCCTATATATGGCGACATAGTGGGATGGGGCGCTCATGCCGCCTATGATTGATACTTATGATTTGAAGTTGTTTTATACACTATGCACTTATAATAGTATCAAATGATTTGTTTTAAACGTATCAAGCATTCTTTGGCTGTTATAAGGGAAAACCCTATCCTCGGCTGCGTTGCATTGTGTGATGGGACCTGGGTCTTATAATAGCTTCATTTTTAGAAAAGCATTGCGTTGTTTACTTATATGCACTGGTGTTCTTGGGAGGAAACCCGTTCCGTGTTATACGGCGTGGTCCCTTGATTTACCTATCTTTAAAATAAAGATTTACAACTGTTTTAGTTCTCACACCAGTCACATGACTGACCTGGAGTTTATTGTTTTAACCTAAACTCTGGGTGCCCCTATTTTCGACACGGGCAGCTAGTAGTTTTGGTTTTTCAGATTTATATTCACAGGATCCTGGTTTACAGCTGGAATGATATCCGGAAAGCTTTGTATCCGTATATCTCTTCTAGTTGTGTATTGTATTATTTTCCGCTGCTATGTATTTAAATGTAATTTAAATCTCTGATATTTCTGTGTAATATTCATTTATACTCTGTACATTCTTGTAATCTGATGCATTGTTGTAATATACAATGAAATGTTCTTTTATATGCGTTCTGCTGTGGTTTATTCTCGAATTATCCGAAGCTTTCCTTTACGGGGAAGTTACGGGTCTTCACAGTTGGTATCAGAGCTTTGGTTTACAAAGCTCAGAGAATAAGACACATTAGAACCATACGGAAGAATTCATCAGAATTGGATTAATAATATCCAACGGGAATGACTCGTTAGAGATGGGATCAGTAGCATCCCAGAACGAGTGTGAAGAGTATATTTTTGAAAATGAAAACCAATTTTGTTTTGAAAATTTAAAATCAATTATTCGTATTTGATTATTTAGTTTATATTGATTTGGACAGTCCAGTATATAAAGATTTTGCATATACGCCTTGCAAACTTATATTTGAAATTTTAACATACTGGATAGATATAGAATCACATTCTAGACACCCGGAGATGGTTCTGATGATTGATCGATCATCATCAGAATTTATGTTCGTGTTTTGAAGATGTGATATTTATATATTTCCATTAGACTAGTGTGAGAACCAAAAACTAATATAGCTAGAATACATTGTTGTGATTTGGCACAAAAATATGATTTTCTTTATATATATCAAATTATGAATTTGAAACGTTAAATTCACTAATTGATTGATGTTTGTGTTGTTTGTTTAATGGTTTGATAATTTTGAACCATTATGCCTAATTAAACCAAATATTGAACTGTATTGAAATTTGGTCGCATTTGCTTGCATATACTTGTACTTACATTGAACAGGTCATAGCAAGGAGGCTAGAGCAGAGAATAAAATTTGTTTGCCCGACAAATAGGTACATGTTTACTACATAATTTACTGTTTTGTTTGGGTGATGATGATTTTATGAGCCTATTGGCTAGCCGCTTGGCTTTTTCTTTTTCTTTTTGAGATCTGAAGGACCGGGGAAGCTATTTGAAATTCCCCGATGCTCCCGGTGCAGGGGAGGTTATGGCGAAATTTTTCGAAAATTTAGGGTGTTAGCCAAATTTTTGAAAATTCTCAGAAACTGAAAAGTTGGAGAATGAAAGCCAGATCGAACGTAGAGCTGATTGATCAAACCACTTTCGACTTTGTTCCTTTTCGGGGACGAAAAGTTTTAAGTGGGGGAGATTGTAACAACCCGAAAATCTGGGCCAGTTTAATTTTTTTTTATTTTGGCAATTTTAGCGAATTTTGATTATTTAAAATAGATTATTTTAAACAATATCGACGTGAAATTTATTTTCAATATAATTCGACGTATATATTATATGCATCGCCATTAGAATATAAATAATTATATATATAATTATAATAGAATTGAAAATGGCGCGGTAGTTCGATAATTCGATTTCAAACTTCAATTGAATGTACCGGGTGCAAAACAATCCGGATTTTAGTGAAACCAAAAACAATAGGATCTAATTGATAATATCTTTCCAACGAATCCGAAAAATCAAGATTTCATAACGGGAATCAAAAGATATGTCCAGTTGAAAATTCTGAATAGTCGCTATGGAATTCAGGCCCTTAAAAATGGACATTTTGCAGATGACCTCGGATTTCGACGAAACCACTTTTGTTGGGCCCGTAGTGTCAAGTTATTGCTAGATTCCAAATTTCATAATTTTTCGAATCAATATGTGAGCGTGGCAAAGGAAAACGCGTTTGACCAGTTTCAGTTGATTTTAATCGACTGGAAATTGGCCATTTTTCCAATGGTCTCAGAATTCGGCGAAACTAGTTTTGTTAGGACCGTATCGTCAATACGAAGCTAGAAATTATTTTTCGAGAATTTTTAGAGTTAGTATGTGACCCCGGTAATTTGAAATGTACGTTTAAAATTCAATATAGCGATTTAAATGTAAATTCAAAGGAAACTGATTGTAACGATCGAATCCGCCTATGGGACATATCGCATTGTGTTCGGAATAGGGGTAAAACGCTATGGACGACGGGCGGTGGGCCTCGTTTCGAGGTCGTAGGTAAAAGTCAACTTTATGCAATTAAACTAATTATTAAAAAAAAACATATCTCTCTCCCCTTTAATCCTCCTGCCCCCCTCCCCCCCACCCCCCCCCCCCCCGGTTCAAAAATTAAATTCAGAATAAAAAAAGAAAAAAAAGGCGCTCCTCAAATCGATGGCGGCTATCGCCACCCTTACCTGGCCACCGCCCATCGAACGTGCCGCCTCTCCTCCGGCGGTCAGCCCCTCCTCGTCGCCCCCTCCCAAATCGAACCCCGCACCCCACGATCGACGCTCGAAGAACCGCCGTTTGTGGCGATCTCGGGATCACCTCAGGCCGTCGAAGTGGCCAGGGTGGGTGGCGCCAGGAAGCTTGTGCGAAGGCCGACAACGAGAAGCCATCAGATCGACATCCAGTGTTTCGATTCGAGCGAAAATCCGAAACCCTACTTGTGAGCAAACTGAAAAACCGACGGCTTGATATCTGGAGGAAGAAAACGCATCAGTTTTGGAGCTGGAACGATTTCGAATGGCCAGATTTGTTTCCAAACATGATTAAGGTAAAAATTAGTTTATATTTATAAATAATTAATTAGTAATTATGTTATTAAATTCATTAAGGTAATTAACTTAGTATATGAAAACAAAAATGGTAATGTTTTGAAAATAAAATAGCTATTTGAAAAAAATGTTGCTTTTGAAAATGCAATACTTTGTTTGAAATTATAAATAGCCTTATTTTTGAAAATAGAAAATTATCGTTGTTTTAAAATAAAATACTTTGTTTTGAAAGAAAATAAAAACGTGATTTTTGTATGAACATTACAAGAATATAGACGTGATTTTTAAAAGTGAAAAGATTATATTTTTAATTTAGAAAAGATTATATTTTTAATTTAGAAAGGAATATATTTTTAATTTAGAAAAGATTATATTTTTAATTTAGAAAAGATTATATTTTTAATTTAGAAAAGATTATATTTTTAATTTAGAAAAATTATATTTTTAATTTAGAAAAGATTATGTTTTTAATTTAGAAAGATCAGATTTTTAATATGTGAAAGGTCGGATTTTTATTGTTGAAATGACGAAGTAAAAATTCGATTTTTATATATTGAATAGCGAAGTAAAAATTCGATTTTTATATATTGAATAGCGAACTAAAAATTCGATTTTTATATATTGAATGACGAAGTAAAAATTCAATTTTTATATATTGAATAGCGAAGTCAAAATTCGATTTTTATATATTGAATAGCGAACTAAAAATTCGATTTTTATATATTGAATAGCGAAGTCAAAATTCAATTTTTATATATTGAATAGCGAACTAAAAATTCGATTTTTATATATTGAATAGCGAACTAAAAATTCGATTTTTATATATTGAATAGCGAAGTCAAAATTCGATTTTTATATATTGAATAGCGAACTAAAAATTCGATTTTTATATATTGAATAGCGAAGTCAAAATTCGATTTTTATATATTGAATAGCGAAGTCAAAATTCGATTTTTATATATTGAATAGCGAAGTCAAAATTCGATTTTTATATATTGAATAGCGAAGTCAAAATTCAATTTTTATATATTGAATAACAAAGTCAAAATTCGATTTTTATATATTGAATAACGAAGTAAAAATTCGATTTTTACATATGTAGAGGATCCGGGCAACGAAGATGACAAAGATGCGATAACGATGAAGATTTCTATCAAAGAAGAGTCAAGATGATAGGATAGCTATTTGTGAGAATTTCTCACCTTTCAATTTCATTTTCTAGTTATATATATATATATATATACTAGGATGCAGACGGTGCTTAGTAGCACCCGACACAATCGTCCACAGACCATGGACTTGTTTGTTTGGTTGCATAGATTAGTTATATGATGTGATTTGAATTTGGTTGTTTGGTGATTTTGATTGATGTGTGAATGGCGTGGGCCTTCACTAGACCGGGGATAAGGCTAGGCCTTGTCCCGTTTCTAGTATCGTGCCGTTATGCCGCCGAAATTTTCTAAAATATGTTAGAAAAATAAAAATATCATTTTATTGAATAAATGAACCGAATAGAATATTCATAGGTTGAATAAAATATTTTATCGTTAAAATATATAATTTTTAACGTGAATATGAATAAATAAATATTCATTTACAAACCCGACGGTTTGTTTATGTACACCTATTTGAAGGACATTGATTGGGTCGATAAATTTTACACATCGCCCAACTGCACAAATAAAATATTTGTTTGATTGATCGAAACCCCACACGGGTGTTAGGATGAAATATGAAGTTCACTCATCCTGATTGATTAAATATGTCGATCGATTGATTGACAGGCTGTTATAAGCGTTAGATATCTATATTTGATGCTTATACAGTGTAGTGCACTTTGGTTGATGGTTGATTATTTTTCAATGTTATTATATACATGTGTTGTATGAAAATCCATATAATTTACTTTATATGATAATTGATTGGGCCTCATTCCAATTTAGAAAATAAAGAACAACATAAAATAAAGGTTCATGTGTTGACAGTACTCATCCATTGAGATTGGTCATTTGTTGAACGAAATATTTTAGTAATAAAATTTACATCTTTATCAATATAAAATAAAGGTTCATGTGTTGACAGTACTCATCCATTGAGATTGGTCATGTGTTGAACGAAATATTTTAGTAATAAAATTTACATCTTTATCAACATAAAATAAAGGTTCATGTGTTGACAGTACTCATCCATTGAGATTGGTCATGTGTTGAACGAAATATTTTAGTAATAAAATTTACATCTTTATCAATATAAAATAAAGGTTCATGTGTTGACAGTACTCATCCACTGAGATTGGTCATGTGTTGAACGAAATATTTTGATAATAACAACTATTTTGAAAAAGAAATATTTGAAATAGAATATTTGAAAATAGAAATTTATGAAGCCGTATTGATTAGATTGACTCCATTTTGACGTGAACGATATTTATATCGATTTTAAACGATTTCGAAATGAATTGGATTGAAAACGATTTCAAAATGAATTGAATATATAACGATTTCGAAATGAATTGAATTAAAAACGATTTGGAAACAAATTGAATTGAAAACGATTTAGAAATGAATTGAATTGAAAAACGATTTCGAAATGAATTGAATTGAAAACGATTTCAAAATGAATTGAATTGAAAACGATTTCGAAATGAATTGAATTAAAAACGATTTCGAAACAAATTGAATTGAAACCGAATTCAAATTGAATTGAAAATGAATTGAAATGAATTCAAATTGAATTGAAATTTGAATTGAATAGAAACGAATTTTAAAACGAATTTATAAAGAAGAATTCAATTTTGATTTGAATTGAAAAGAAAGTTGAAATTGCTTTTGAAACGATTTTAAAACTATTTATATAATTCATTTTAAATAGAAATTGACGAAGTATATATTATATATATAATATAATGGCCTGAATAGAACGCGCCGCGCCGTGGCAGTTCGTGAATTTCGACCATTTATTTCAAACGGACATTACGGGAGATACGTCCGTCGGATTCTCCTAAAACCGGAACCGTTGGGTTCATATCGAAAAGAGCTTTCTAACGAATATTAGAAATTAGAAATCTAACGGTTGGATTTGGAATTATGTCCAAATCAAATTTGAAAAAGGTAGCTATAAGTGCAGTTCGATGGCCATTGATGGAAATCGACTGTACGGGCCTTGATAAAATTATTAAAAATAGTAATAATTTGTGTAAAATCATAAGAAATGATTTGGGAAGACTTGGGATGAAAAACTCCATATTTGAAAAGATAAAAATAGATTTTTATCGAAATGAACTAGTTTTGAACTAGAATTATAATTCTATTTATTTTTAAATAAATAAATTGAATTTGAAAAGGGTTTTAAAAATAACCAGAATTTCCAATGATTGCATTGGAGGGGATTTGAATCGAAATTGTCTTCGGTATATTTCGATGTTGGAATTCGTGATTATGCAGATGTTGTTATGGAAATTTGAAAGATATATATTTATATCGTTATTTCCAATAAGAAATTTGTTAATCGTAGAATTTGATATTGAATATAAGCCGATATATTTTCTATTCAGAGCCTTGTATTGAATATAAAATGTGATTTGGGTTTGTCGTGAATGGTGTCTTCACTAACACTGTTCTTGAACCCAGTTGAGAAAAGATTAGATATTTTTATTTAGATTTAATGAAGTATACTAATTAAATAATATTTAATTGGAATTGAATTGATATTGATTTTTGGGTTTATCGTGGACAGTGTTTTAAATAACACTCGTTCTTTAACCCGATAATTAATGAATGTGATTTTGGGTTTATCGTGAACTGTGTTTTTAAATGACACTGATTCTTTAACCCAGTTAAAGATTAAAACTAAGTGGAGTTTTAATGAATCTTTAATTAGATTGAAAAGATCGAAAATGGAGTACCACCAGTTTTGCTCCAGGCGATAGTTAAATCTTTAATTAGATTTGAACGTGAAAAGGTAATTGAATTTACCGATAACACTGTGGTGTTAGATACAAAGTATTACCAGTTTTACTTCATGGGATGAATAGGTTGGGATGGGGAAATTAAAATAAATGATTACTTCGGTAAGGTTCGCTAATCCCGACTAGTTTGAATTGAGATTCAAAAATAGAATAAAGAATAAATTCAAGGAATTTATCTTGGATAAAATTAATGGGAACCTTTCCCTATGAATGTGAAATTTAGAAACTAACTGTCGGTTAGCCAAGCAGAATGGTTTTCTGAATATTGATCTGATGTTGGTTTCGGCCTTCGAGGTTAATATTTGGGGAATTATTCTCTTGATTAATTTACCGTTAGTGACTAATGAATTGGAATGAGGCGTATGTTGTGTTGGTGTAACACTTATTTAAAATATACGCGAGTAATTCGGAAAGACCGTGTTTATCCCATTCTGAATAACTGATACGACGATAAGTCGAAGATGAAGACGGTGGTCGAAGACCAGAAGTCTTCACGTCGTTTGGATAATCACTGATAATCTTGATTGGGCTGTACACCCAAGAAGATGGAACAAGTTGGTGATCATCCAGACGTACTTGGAGATCGATGGATATGCGGGGTACTAGGTGCCTCCGGTATCGTTCAGACCCAGAACGGACTTGTAAATGGACTGTGTGTCTGACATTGGATTTTAGTCCGTGTGATTGATCTCTATTAAATATATATCTGTTTGGCGGCGGAGAATTTATTCTCTTGCTTAACGCCCTTCTCTGAGACGTACGAGCTCAGGGGTTATATATTGATGGATATCAATCGCATGGAGTGAATTGCCTGTGTGGCATGCCTAAGTGGCAAATGATCAAGGCTTCTGTTGAAAAGCAAAGTCTTGTGGCTGATGATCGAAGCATAGCCTTTGTGGTGTAGCTTTGTGTAACGTTTACTTCGCGAGTTTCACACCCGGTATGAACCAAAAACGGGAGACGGACCTCAGGGAGGGCATGCGTTTCCTTCTATCTAAAAAGTGGCGTCAGTGGTTTTACACGCCCTGACGAGTTTGACTTATGTGGTTGTTGCTGTTGCGAGGCGCCTCGGATTGATCGGTCGTTCTCGAACCGATGGAGTCATTTAGTTGGCTCATTTACGCCCCAAAGGGCGGGGAAACGTAGTGTTCAGGCATTTTAATCCACATCGGTGGACCGGCCCTGTCGCTCCAAGGCTTGACTGAGTACTTGCCTGAGACATGGGCTAGATTGTCTCGAATCGGTTGAGGACTATCTTTTGCCTCGGTTCATAGACAGAAATCCAATTTACAAATACGTGACCTTGCGGTTTTAGTTGTAATCCTATATATGGCGACATAGTGGGATGGGGCGCTCATGCCGCCTATGATTGATACTTATGATTTGAAGTTGTTTTATACACTATGCACTTATAATAGTATCAAATGATTTGTTTTAAACGTATCAGGCATTTTTTGGCTGTTATAAGGGAAAACCCTATCCTCGGCTGCGTTGCATTGTGTGATGGGACCTGGGTCTTATAATAGCTTCATTTTTAGAAAAGCATTGCGTTGTTTACTTATATGCACTGGTGTTCTTGGGAGGAAACCCGTTCCGTGTTATACGGCATGGTCCCTTGATTTACCTATCTTTAAAATAAAGATTTACAACTGTTTTAGTTCTCACACCAGTCACATGACTGACCTGGAGTTTATTGTTTTAACCTAAACTCTGGGTGCCCCTATTTTCGACACGGGCAGCTAGTAGTTTTGGTTTTGCAGATTTATATTCACAGAATCCTAGTTTACAGCTGGAATGATATCCGGAAAGCTTTGTATCCGTATATCTCTTCTAGTTGTGTATTGTATTATTTTCCGCTGCTATGTATTTAAATGTAATTTAAATCTCTGATATTTCTGTGTAATATTCATTTATACTCTGTACATTCTTGTAATCTGATGCATTGTTTTAATATACAATGAAATGTTCTTTTATATGCGTTCTGCTGTGGTTTGTTCTCGAATTATCCGACGCTTTCCTTTACGGGGAAGTTACGGGTCTTCACAAAACTGTTTTAAGGCGAATTTATAAATATTTTATAAAGTATGTTTTAAATAGAAATCGACGATATAATATATTATATATATATATATATATAATGGCCTGAATAGAACGCGCCGCGCAGCGACCGTTCGCGAATTTCGACCATTAACTTTAAGTGGACGTAATGGGAGATCCGATGTAACAACCCGTAAAATGCGAGCCAGTTTGAAAATTTTATTTTGGCAATTTTAGCGGATTTTGAATATTTAAAATGAATTATTTTAAATAATATCGACGAGAAATTTATTTTGAATATAATTCGAACGTATATATTATACGCGTCGTCGTTAGAATATAAATATTTATATATAATTATAAATAGAATTGAAAATGGCGCGGTAGTTCGATAATTCGATTTCAAACTTCAATTGAATGTACCGGGTGCAAAACAATCCGGATTTTAGTGAAACCAAAAATGATAGGATCTAATTGATAATATCTTTCTAACGGATGTAAGAAACTGAGATTTCACTTTAAAAATTGAGAGATATGTCCAGTTGAAAATTCTGAATAGTCGCTATGGAATTCAGGCCCTTAAAAATGGACATTTTGCAAACGACCTCGGATTTCGACGAAACCAGTTTTGTTGGGTCCGGGATGTAAAGTTATTGCTAGGTTTCAAATTTCATAATTTTTCGAATCAATATGTGAGCGTGGCAAAGGAAAACGTGTTTTGACCATTTCAGTTGATTTTAATCGACTGGAAATTGGCCATTTTTCTAACGGTCTCAGAATTCGACGAAACTAGTTTTGTTAGGACCGTATCGTCAATACGAAGCTAGAAAATATTTTTCTGGAATTTTTTTCTAGTTAGTATGCGATCCCGGCAATGTGAAATGTACGTTTAAAATTCAATATAGTGATTTAAATGTAAATTAAACAGAAACTGATCGAAACAGTCGAATTGGCTTGCGATACATATCCCATTGTGTTCGGAATGGGGGTAATTAGCTAGGGACGACAGTCGGTGGGTCTTGTTTGAAGTTCGTATTGGAAAGCTACTTTTGGTGGAAATAAAATATTAATTAAATTATTAAATATATATATAAACCATATAACCCCCCCCCTTCTTCCTCTTAATCGGTCAACGCCCTGGGAAAAAAAAAAAAAAAAAATCGATTCGATCACCAGCGACGGAATCGCCCACCCTCGCCACCGTCGATCGCACGCCCTCCCTTCCTTCCTCCGACTGCCACATCGCCCCGCCCCCTCTTCTTCTCTTCCCTCCTCTTTCCATCGCGAAAACCCCAAATTGCCACCAAACCCCCACAGCCACGGCAACCTGCTGCGCCAATCCCCTCTGGCTCACCCAGCACCACCTCGAGCCCCCACCTCCGCATGCCGACGCCAGTGCGCAAAAGTCACCCCCCTCGATTACAGTAAGTTTTCTATTTAATTTATTTTATTTCTTTTTCTTTTTACTCTATGTAATTTATACAATTAAATTAGTATAGAACACTGTTTTTGTATAAGGGAAAAAGTTAAAAACTGATCTATAAAAAAAAAAGGAAAAAAAAACTGCATTTTTTTTTACTTAAATAAAAACTGCATTTTTTATAAAGTTAAAAACTGGATTTTTTAAAAAAAATAAAAACTGAATTTTAAAAGATTCAAAAACTGCATTTTTATAAAAGAGAAAAGCTGATTTTATTTTGAACTTTAAAATAGGAAAAAGGTTTAATCTTTTAGTAGAAAAAGATTTGAAAGCAAAAGTAAAAATCATATTTTTATATGTTGAAATTAAAAATTCGATTTTTATATATTGAACTTTGAACTAAAAATTCGATTTTTATATATTGAACTTTGAACTAAAAATTCGATTTTTATATATTGAACTTTGAACTAAAAATTCGATTTTTATATATTGAACTTTGAATTAAAAATTCGATTTTTATATATTGAACTTTGAATTAAAAATTCGATTTTTATATATTGAACTTTGAATTAAAAATTCGATTTTTATATATTGAACTTTGAATTAAAAATTCGATTTTTATATATTGAACTTTGAATTAAAAATTCGATTTTTATATATTGAACTTTGAATTAAAAATTCGATTTTTATATATTGAACTTTGAACTAAAAATTCGATTTTTATATATTGAACTTTGAACTAAAAATTCGATTTTTATATATTGAACTTTGAAATAAAAATTCGATTTTTATATATTGAACTTTGAACTAAAAATTCGATTTTTATATATTGAACTTTGAACTAAAAATTCGATTTTTATATATTGAATAGCGAAGTAAAAATATGATTTTTACATATGTAGTGAAAGCGAGCAACGAAGGTGACAAAAAGGCGAAACGACGGAGACTTCTGCAAATGAAGTGCCGTGGAGCTGGATAGCTATAATGTGAGAATTTCTCACCTTTCAATTCTTTTTCTAGTTATATATATATATACTAGGATGCAGACGGTGCTTAGTAGCACCCGACACAATCGTCCACAGACCATGGACTTGTTTGTTTGGCTGTTTGGTTATTGATTGTGATATTGGTTTGAATGTGGTTTGTGGTGTGAAAAATCGAATCGATAAATTGGTTAGGATTAGACGTGCGCCGTTATAAGGCGAAGGAGTAAGGCTAGGTTAGACTCTTACTCCAAGTTTTGTGGTTTGCATAACGAATTGATTTGATTGATGTGTGAATGGCGTGGGCCTTCACTAGACCGGGGATAAGGCTAGGCCTCGTCCCGTTTCTAGTATCGTGCCGTTATGCCGCCGAAATTTTCTAAAATATGTTAGAAAAATAAAAATATCATTTTATTTAAAGAATGAATTGAATAGAAATTCATATGTTGAAATAAAATGTTTTGTCGTTAAAAATATAATTTTTAACGTAAAGTGAATAAAATAAAATATTCATTTATAAACCGAACGGTTTGTTTATATACACCTATTCGAATGACATTGATTGGGACGATAAATTTTACACATCGCCCAACTGCACAAATAAAATATGTGGGTGATTGTTTGAAACCCCACACGGGTGTTGGGATGAAATTTGAAGTTCACTCATCCTAATTGATTAAATATGTCGATCGATTGATTGACAGGCTGTTATAAGCGTTGAATATCTTTATTTGATGCTTATACAGTGTAGTGCACTTTGGTTGATGCTTGATTATTTTTCAATGCTATGATATACATGTGTTGTATGAAAATCCATATAATTAATTTTATATGGTAATTGATTGGGCCTCATTCCAATTTGAAAAATAAAGAATATTATAAAATAAAAGTTCATGTGTTGACAGTACTCATCCATTGAGATTGGTCATGTGTTGAACGAAATATTTTGATAATAACAACTATTTTGAAAAAGAAATATTTGAAATAGAATATTTGAAAATAAAGGAATATATGAAGCCGTGCTGATTTGATTGACGCCATTTCGACGTGAACGATATTTATATCGATTTTATTAGATTTCGAAATGAATTGAATTGAAAACGATTTCGAAATGAATTGAATTGAAAACGAATTCAAAATGAATTGAAAACGATTTCGAAATGAATTGAATTGAAAACGAATTCAAAATGAATTGAAAACGATTTCGAAATGAATTGAATAG
The DNA here is from genome assembly GCA_030737875.1 of Allium sativum. Lineage (NCBI taxonomy): Eukaryota > Viridiplantae > Streptophyta > Magnoliopsida > Asparagales > Amaryllidaceae > Allium > Allium sativum. The sequence continues at coordinate 474,603,219 of CM060922.1, forward strand.
AAAACGATTTCGAAATGAATTGAATTGAAAACGAATTCAAAATGAATTGAAAACGATTTCGAAATGAATTGAATTGAAAACGAATTCAAATGGAATTGAAAGCGAATTGAAATGAATTCAAATTGAATTGAAATTCGAATTGAATAGAAATGAATTTTAAAACGAATTTATAAGGAAGAATTCAATTTTGGCTTTGAATTGAAATAGAAGTTGAAATAGAATTTGAAACGAATTTAAAACTATTTATATAATCCGTTTTAAATAGGAATCGACGAAATATATATTATATATATTATATATATAATATAATGGCCTGAATAGAACGCGCCGCGCCGCGGTAGTTCGCGAATTTCGACCATTTATTTCAAACGGACATTGCGGGAGATCCGACCGTCGGATTCTCCTAAAACCGGAACCGTTGGGTTCGTATCGAAAAGAGCTTTCTAACGAAGATTAGAAATTTGAAATCTAACGGTTGGATTTGGAATTATGTCCAAATCAAATTCGAAAAAGGTCGCTGTAAGTGCAGTTCGATGGCCATTGATGGAAATCGACTGTACGGGCCTTGATAAAATTATTAAAAATAGTAATAATTTGTGTAAAATCATAAGAAATGATTTGTGAAGAATTGGGATGAAAAACTCCATATTTGAAAAGATAAAAATGGATTTTTATCGAAATGAACTAGTTTTGAACTAGAATTATAATTCTATTTATTTTTAAATAAATAAATTGAATTCGAAAAGGGTTTTAAAAGTAACCAAAATTCCAATGATTGCATTGGAGTGGATTTGAATCGAAATTGTCTTCGGAATATTTCGATGTTGGGATTCGTGATTATACAGGTGTTGTTATGGAAATTTGAAAGATATATATGTATATCGTTATTTCCAATACGACATTTGTTAGTCGTGGAATTCGATATTGAATATAAGCCGATATATTTTCTATTCAGAGCCTTGTATTGAATATCGAATGTGATTTGGGTTTGTCGTGAATGGTGTCTTCACTAACACTGTTCTTGAACCCAGTTGAGAAAAGATTAAATCTTTTTATTTAGATTTAATGAAGTGTACCAATTAAATGATATTTAATTGGAATTGAATTGATATTGATTTTTGGGTTTATCGTGAACAGTGTTTTAAATAACACTCGTTCTTTAACCCGATAATTAATGGAATGATTTTTGGGTTTATCGTGAACAGTGTTTTAAATAACACTCGTTCTTTAACCCGATAATTAATGGAATGTGACTTTGGGTTTATCGCGAACCGTGTTTTTAGATGACACTGATTCTTTAACCCAGTCACAGATTAAAACTAAGTGGAGTTTTAATGAATCTTTAATTAGATTGAAAAGATCGAGAATGGAGTATCACCAGTTTTGCTCCAGGCGATAGTTAAATCTTTAATTAGATTTGAACGTGAAATTTAGAAACTAACTGTCGGTTAGCCAAGCAGAATGGTTTTCTGGATATTGATCTGATGTTGGTTTCGGCCTTCGGGGTTAATATTTGGGGAATTATTCTCTTGATTAATTTACGATTAGTGACTAATGAATTGGAATGAGGCGTATGTTGTGTTTGTGTAACACTTATTTAAATATACGCGAGTTATTCGGAAAGACCGGGTTTATCCCATTCTGGATAACTGATACGACGATAAGTCGAAGATGAAGACGATGGTCGAAGACCGGAGGTCTTCACGTCGTTTGGGTGATAACTGATGATCTTGATTGGGCTGTACACCCAAGAAGATGGAAACAGTTAGTGATCGTCCAGACGTACTTGGAGATCGATGGATATGCGGGGTACTAGGTGCCTCCGGTTTCGTTCAGGCCCAGAACGGACTTGTAAATGGACTGTGTGTCTGACATTGGATTTCATTCTGTGTGACTGATATCGGTTGCATAGAGTGGTTTGCCTGTGTGGCATGCTAAGATGCAAATGATCAAGGCTTCTGTTGAAAAGCAAAGTCTTGTGGTGATGATCAAAGCACGGCCTTTGTGGCGTAGCTTTGTGTAACGTTTACCTCGCGTGTTTCACACCAGGTATGAACCAAAAACGGGAGACGGACCTCAGGGAGGGCCTGCGTTTCCTCCTAGCTAGAAGTGGTGTCAGTGGTTTTACACGCCCTGACGAGTTTGACTTATGTGGTTGTTGCTGTTGCGAGGCGCCTCGGTTAGATCGGACGATCCGGGTCCGATGGAGTCATTCGTTGGCTCGCTTACGCCCCAAAGGGCGGCGAAACGCAGTGTCCAGGGTTTAAGTTTAATCCACATCGGTGGACCGGCCCTGACGATCCAAGGGTCGATGCGTTCTGATCCTGAGACTCGGGCTAGGCAGTCTCGAATCGGTAGAGGACTATCTTTTGCCTCGGTTCATAGAAGGAAATCCAATTTCCAAATACGTGACATTTGCGGTTTTATTTGTAAACCTATATATGGCGACATAGTGGCATGGGACACTCATGTCGCCTATGATTGATACTTATGATTTGAAGTTGTTTTATGCACTATACACTTATAATAGTATCAAATGATCTGTTTTAAACGTATCAAGCATTCTTTGGCTGTTATAAGGGAAAACGCTATCCCCCGGCTTGCGTTGCATTGTGTGATAGGACCTGGGTCTTATAACAGCTTCATTTTTCTTTATTTAGCATTGCGCTGTTTGTTTTATGCACTGGTATTCTTGGGAGGAAACCCGTTCCGTGTTATACGGCGTGGTCCCTTGATTTACCTAATGATTTAAAATAAAGATTAATAACTGTTTTAGTTCTCACACCAGTCACATGACTGACCTGGAGTTTATTGTTTTAACCTAAACTCTGGGTGCCCTTATTTTGACACGGGCAGCTAGTAGTTTTGGTTTTGCAGATTTATATTCACAGGATCCTGGTTTACAGCTGGAACGATATCCGGAAAGCTTTGTATCCGTATATCTTCTTCTAGTTGTGTATTGTATTATTTTCCGCTGCGATGTATTTAAATGTAATTTAAATCTCTGATATTTCTGTGTAATATTCATTTATACTCTGTATATTCTTGTAATCTGATGCATTGTTGTTATATACAATGAAATGTTCTTCTGTATGCGTTCTATTTTGTCGTGTTCTCAAACGATAGGGCGTTTCGAACGGTCTGGGTCGGTTTAGCGACTGGTTCGGACCGAGCGAAATTCCTTGCCGTCACAGTTGGTATCAGAGCTTTGGTTTACAAAGCAGAGAACAAGACACATTAGAACCATACGAAAGAATTCATCAGATATTGGATTAGTAATATCCAATGGGAATGACTCGTTAGAGATAGGATCAGTAGTATCCTAGAACGAGTGTGAAGAGTATATTTTTAAAATGAAAACAAATTTTTGTTTTGAAAATATAAATCAATTATTCGTATTTGATTATCTATTTATTTTGAATATGGACATTCCAATATATAAAGATTTTGCATATACGCGTCATGAACGTATATTCGAAGTTTTAATATACTGGATAGATATAGGACCGCACTCTAGTAGCCCGGAGATGTTCTGATGGTGGTTCGAAACATCATCAGCATTTATTTTCGAGTGACGAAGGTGTGATACCTATATATTTCCATTAGACTGGTGTGAGAACCAAACCTATATATATAGCTAGGACACATTGTTGTGAATTGACATCAAGAACATGATTTTAGTATATGTATCAAATTATGAATTTGAAACTTTAAATTCACTAATTGATTGATGTTTGTGTTGTTTGTTCATTTGTTTGCTAATTTTGAACCATTATGACTAATTGAATCAAATATGGAACGATATTGAAAATTGGTCGCATCTGCTTGCATATACATGTATATCATTGAACAGGTCATAGCAAGGAGGCTAGAGCAGAGAATAAAATTTGTTTGCCCGACAAATAGGTACATGTTTACTACATAATTTCCTGTTTTGTTTGGGTGATGATGATTTTGTGAGCCTATTGGCTAGCCGCTTGGCTTTTTCTTTTTCTTTTTGAGATCTGAAGGACCGGGAACGCTATTTGCAATTTCCCGATGCTCCCATTGCAGGGGAGGTTATGGCGAAATTTTTCGGAAATTTAGGGTGTTAGCCAAATTTTTGAAATTTTGAAAATTCTCAGAAACTGAAAAGTTAGAGAATGAAAGCCAGATCGAATGTAGAGCTGAATAATCAAACCACTTTCGACTTTGTTCCTTTTCGGGGACGAAAAGTTTTAAGTGGGGGAGATTGTAACAACCCGAAAATGCGAGCCAGTTTGAAAATTTTATTTTGGCAATTTTAGCGGATTTTGAATATTTAAAATGAATTATTTTAAATAATATCGACGAGAAATTTATTTTGAATATAATTCGAACGTATATATTATACGCGTCGTCGTTAGAATATAAATATTTATATATAATTATAAATAGAATTGAAAATGGCGCGGTAGTTCGATAATTCGATTTCAAACTTCAATTGAATGTACCGGGTGCAAAACAATCCGGATTTTAGTGAAACCAAAAATGATAGGATCTAATTGATAATATCTTTCTAACGGATGTAAGAAACTGAGATTTCACTTTAAAAATTGAGAGATATGTCCAGTTGAAAATTCTGAATAGTCGCTATGGAATTCAGGCCCTTAAAAATGGACATTTTGCAAACGACCTCGGATTTCGACGAAACCAGTTTTGTTGGGTCCGGGATGTAAAGTTATTGCTAGGTTTCAAATTTCATAATTTTTCGAATCAATATGTGAGCGTGGCAAAGGAAAACGTGTTTTGACCATTTCAGTTGATTTTAATCGACTGGAAATTGGCCATTTTTCTAACGGTCTCAGAATTCGACGAAACTAGTTTTGTTAGGACCGTATCGTCAATACGAAGCTAGAAAATATTTTTCTGGAATTTTTTTCTAGTTAGTATGCGATCCCGGCAATGTGAAATGTACGTTTAAAATTCAATATAGTGATTTAAATGTAAATTAAACAGAAACTGATCGAAACAATCGAATTGGCTTGCGATACATATCCCATTGTGTTCGGAATGGGGGTAATTAGCTAGGGACGACAGTCGGTGGGTCTTGTTTGAAGTTCGTATTGGAAAGCTACTTTTGGTGGAAATAAAATATTAATTAAATTATTAAATATATATATAAACCATATAACCCCCCCCCTTCTTCCTCTTAATCGGTCAACGCCCTGGGAAAAAAAAAAAAAAAGAAATCGATTCGATCACCAGCGACGGAATCGCCCACCCTCGCCACCGTCGATCGCACGCCCCCCCTTCCTTCCTCCGACTGCCACATCGCCCCGCCCCCTCTTCTTCTCTTCCCTCCTCTTTCCATCGCGAAAACCCCAAATTGCCACCAAACCCCCACAGCCACGGCAACCTGCTGCGCCAATCCCCTCTGGCTCACCCAGCACCACCTCGAGCCCCCACCTCCGCATGCCGACGCCAGTGCGCAAAAGTCACCCCCCTCGATTACAGTAAGTTTTCTATTTAATTTATTTTATTTCTTTTTCTTTTTACTCTATGTAATTTATACAATTAAATTAGTATAGAACACTGTTTTTGTATAAGGGAAAAAGTTAAAAACTGATCTATAAAAAAAAAAGGAAAAAAAAACTGCATTTTTTTTTACTTAAATAAAAACTGCATTTTTTATAAAGTTAAAAACTGGATTTTTTAAAAAAAATAAAAACTGAATTTTAAAAGATTCAAAAACTGCATTTTTATAAAAGAGAAAAGCTGATTTTATTTTGAACTTTAAAATAGGAAAAAGGTTTAATCTTTTAGTAGAAAAAGATTTGAAAGCAAAAGTAAAAATCATATTTTTATATGTTGAAATTAAAAATTCGATTTTTATATATTGAACTTTGAACTAAAAATTCGATTTTTATATATTGAACTTTGAACTAAAAATTCGATTTTTATATATTGAACTTTGAACTAAAAATTCGATTTTTATATATTGAACTTTGAATTAAAAATTCGATTTTTATATATTGAACTTTGAATTAAAAATTCGATTTTTATATATTGAACTTTGAATTAAAAATTCGATTTTTATATATTGAACTTTGAATTAAAAATTCGATTTTTATATATTGAACTTTGAATTAAAAATTCGATTTTTATATATTGAACTTTGAATTAAAAATTCGATTTTTATATATTGAACTTTGAACTAAAAATTCGATTTTTATATATTGAACTTTGAACTAAAAATTCGATTTTTATATATTGAACTTTGAAATAAAAATTCGATTTTTATATATTGAACTTTGAACTAAAAATTCGATTTTTATATATTGAACTTTGAACTAAAAATTCGATTTTTATATATTGAATAGCGAAGTAAAAATATGATTTTTACATATGTAGTGAAAGCGAGCAACGAAGGTGACAAAAAGGCGAAACGACGGAGACTTCTGCAAATGAAGTGCCGTGGAGCTGGATAGCTATAATGTGAGAATTTCTCACCTTTCAATTCTTTTTCTAGTTATATATATATACTAGGATGCAGACGGTGCTTAGTAGCACCCGACACAATCGTCCACAGACCATGGACTTGTTTGTTTGGCTGTTTGGTTATTGATTGTGATATTGGTTTGAATGTGGTTTGTGGTGTGAAAAATCGAATCGATAAATTGGTTAGGATTAGACGTGCGCCGTTATAAGGCGAAGGAGTAAGGCTAGGTTAGACTCTTACTCCAAGTTTTGTGGTTTGCATAACGAATTGATTTGATTGATGTGTGAATGGCGTGGGCCTTCACTAGACCGGGGATAAGGCTAGGCCTCGTCCCGTTTCTAGTATCGTGCCGTTATGCCGCCGAAATTTTCTAAAATATGTTAGAAAAATAAAAATATCATTTTATTTAAAGAATGAATTGAATAGAAATTCATATGTTGAAATAAAATGTTTTGTCGTTAAAAATATAATTTTTAACGTAAAGTGAATAAAATAAAATATTCATTTATAAACCGAACGGTTTGTTTATATACACCTATTCGAATGACATTGATTGGGACGATAAATTTTACACATCGCCCAACTGCACAAATAAAATATGTGGGTGATTGTTTGAAACCCCACACGGGTGTTGGGATGAAATTTGAAGTTCACTCATCCTAATTGATTAAATATGTCGATCGATTGATTGACAGGCTGTTATAAGCGTTGAATATCTTTATTTGATGCTTATACAGTGTAGTGCACTTTGGTTGATGCTTGATTATTTTTCAATGCTATGATATACATGTGTTGTATGAAAATCCATATAATTAATTTTATATGGTAATTGATTGGGCCTCATTCCAATTTGAAAAATAAAGAATATTATAAAATAAAAGTTCATGTGTTGACAGTACTCATCCATTGAGATTGGTCATGTGTTGAACGAAATATTTTGATAATAACAACTATTTTGAAAAAGAAATATTTGAAATAGAATATTTGAAAATAAAGGAATATATGAAGCCGTGCTGATTTGATTGACGCCATTTCGACGTGAACGATATTTATATCGATTTTATTAGATTTCGAAATGAATTGAATTGAAAACGATTTCGAAATGAATTGAATTGAAAACGAATTCAAAATGAATTGAAAACGATTTCGAAATGAATTGAATTGAAAACGAATTCAAAATGAATTGAAAACGATTTCGAAATGAATTGAATAGAAAACGATTTCGAAATGAATTGAATTGAAAACGAATTCAAAATGAATTGAAAACGATTTCGAAATGAATTGAATTGAAAACGAATTCAAATGGAATTGAAAGCGAATTGAAATGAATTCAAATTGAATTGAAATTCGAATTGAATAGAAATGAATTTTAAAACGAATTTATAAGGAAGAATTCAATTTTGGCTTTGAATTGAAATAGAAGTTGAAATAGAATTTGAAACGAATTTAAAACTATTTATATAATCCGTTTTAAATAGGAATCGACGAAATATATATTATATATATTATATATATAATATAATGGCCTGAATAGAACGCGCCGCGCCGCGGTAGTTCGCGAATTTCGACCATTTATTTCAAACGGACATTGCGGGAGATCCGACCGTCGGATTCTCCTAAAACCGGAACCGTTGGGTTCGTATCGAAAAGAGCTTTCTAACGAAGATTAGAAATTTGAAATCTAACGGTTGGATTTGGAATTATGTCCAAATCAAATTCGAAAAAGGTCGCTGTAAGTGCAGTTCGATGGCCATTGATGGAAATCGACTGTACGGGCCTTGATAAAATTATTAAAAATAGTAATAATTTGTGTAAAATCATAAGAAATGATTTGTGAAGAATTGGGATGATAAACTCCATATTTGAAAAGATAAAAATGGATTTTTATCGAAATGAACTAGTTTTGAACTAGAATTATAATTCTATTTATTTTTAAATAAATAAATTGAATTCGAAAAGGGTTTTAAAAGTAACCAAAATTCCAATGATTGCATTGGAGTGGATTTGAATCGAAATTGTCTTCGGAATATTTCGATGTTGGGATTCGTGATTATACAGGTGTTGTTATGGAAATTTGAAAGATATATATGTATATCATTATTTCCAATACGACATTTGTTAGTCGTGGAATTCGATATTGAATATAAGCCGATATATTTTCTATTCAGAGCCTTGTATTGAATATCGAATGTGATTTGGGTTTGTCGTGAATGGTGTCTTCACTAACACTGTTCTTGAACCCAGTTGAGAAAAGATTAAATCTTTTTATTTAGATTTAATGAAGTGTACCAATTAAATGATATTTAATTGGAATTGAATTGATATTGATTTTTGGGTTTATCGTGAACAGTGTTTTAAATAACACTCGTTCTTTAACCCGATAATTAATGGAATGATTTTTGGGTTTATCGTGAACAGTTTTTTAAATAACACTCGTTCTTTAACCCGATAATTAATGGAATGTGACTTTGGGTTTATCGCGAACCGTGTTTTTAGATGACACTGATTCTTTAACCCAGTCTTAGATTAAAACTAAGTGGAGTTTTAATGAATCTTTAATTAGATTGAAAAGATCGAGAATGGAGTATCACCAGTTTTGCTCCAGGCGATAGTTAAATCTTTAATTAGATTTGAACATGAAATTTAGAAACTAACTGTCGGTTAGCCAAGCAGAATGGTTTTCTGGATATTGATCTGATGTTGGTTTCGGCCTTCGGGGTTAATATTTGGGGAATTATTCTCTTGATTAATTTACGATTAGTGACTAATGAATTGGAATGAGGCGTATGTTGTGTTTGTGTAACACTTATTTAAATATACGCGAGTTATTCGGAAAGACCGGGTTTATCCCATTCTGGATAACTGATACGACGATAAGTCGAAGATGAAGACGATGGTCGAAGACCGGAGGTCTTCACGTCGTTTGGGTGATAACTGATGATCTTGATTGGGCTGTACACCCAAGAAGATGGAAACAGTTAGTGATCGTCCAGACGTACTTGGAGATCGATGGATATGCGGGGTACTAGGTGCCTCCGGTTTCGTTCAGGCCCAGAACGGACTTGTAAATGGACTGTGTGTCTGACATTGGATTTCATTCTGTGTGACTGATATCGGTTGCATAGAGTGGTTTGCCTGTGTGGCATGCTAAGATGCAAATGATCAAGGCTTCTGTTGAAAAGCAAAGTCTTGTGGTGATGATCAAAGCACGGCCTTTGTGGCGTAGCTTTGTGTAACGTTTACCTCGCGTGTTTCACACCAGGTATGAACCAAAAACGGGAGACGGACCTCAGGGAGGGCCTGCGTTTCCTCCTAGCTAGAAGTGGCGTCAGTGGTTTTACACGCCCTGACGAGTTTGACTTATGTGGTTGTTGCTGTTGCGAGGCGCCTCGGTTAGATCGGACGATCCGGGTCCGATGGAGTCATTCGTTGGCTCGCTTACGCCCCAAAGGGCGGCGAAACGCAGTGTCCAGGGTTTAAGTTTAATCCACATCGGTTGACCGGCCCTGACGATCCAAGGGTCGATGCGTTCTGATCCTGAGACTCGGGCTAGGCAGTCTCGAATCGGTAGAGGACTATCTTTTGCCTCGGTTCATAGAAGGAAATCCAATTTCCAAATACGTGACATTTGCGGTTTTATTTGTAAACCTATATATGGCGACATAGTGGCATGGGACGCTCATGTCGCCTATGATTGATACTTATGATTTGAAGTTGTTTTATGCACTATACACTTATAATAGTATCAAATGATCTGTTTTAAACGTATCAAGCATTCTTTGGCTGTTATAAGGGAAAACCCTATCCCCCGGCTTGCGTTGCATTGTGTGATAGGACCTGGGTCTTATAACAGCTTCATTTTTCTTTATTTAGCATTGCGCTGTTTGTTTTATGCACTGGTATTCTTGGGAGGAAACCCGTTCCGTGTTATACGGCGTGGTCCCTTGATTTACCTAATGATTTAAAATAAAGATTAATAACTGTTTTAGTTCTCACACCAGTCACATGACTGACCTGGAGTTTATTGTTTTAACCTAAACTCTGGGTGCCCTTATTTTGACACGGGCAGCTAGTAGTTTTGGTTTTGCAGATTTATATTCACAGGATCCTGGTTTACAGCTGGAACGATATCCGGAAAGCTTTGTATCCGTATATCTTCTTCTAGTTGTGTATTGTATTATTTTCCGCTGCGATGTATTTAAATGTAATTTAAATCTCTGATATTTCTGTGTAATATTCATTTATACTCTGTATATTCTTGTAATCTGATGCATTGTTGTTATATACAATGAAATGTTCTTCTGTATGCGTTCTATTTTGTCGTGTTCTCAAACGATAGGGCGTTTCGAACGGTCTGGGTCGGTTTAGCGACTGGTTCGGACCGAGCGAAATTCCTTGCCGTCACATCCGACCATCGGATTCTCCTAAAACCGGAACCGTTGGGTTTGTATCAAAAAGAGTTTTTCAATGAATATAAGAGTTTTAAAATCTAACAGTTGGATTTGGAATTATGTCCAAATCAAATTTAGAAAAGGTCGCTATGGATGCAGTTCGGTGGCCGTTATTGGAAACCGACTGTACGATCAAAAATAAAATTATTAAAAATATGGAAATATTATGTAAAATCATAATAAATGATTTAAAAGGAATTTAGATGAAAATTTCCAATAGTGAAGAGATAAAAATATATTTTATCGATATGAACTAGTTATTAACTAGAACAAATCTTATAATTAAGATTTAATAAAGTTTTCCAATAAGTTATTATTTACTTGGAATTAAATAGAATAAATTGGATTTTTGGGTTGTCGTGAATGGTGTCTTAAATAACACTGTTCTTAACCCCAGTTGAGAAAAGAATAAATCTTTTAATTAAGATTTTTAGAGTTTCAGTCATATTTGATAATTGGAATAAAATGAAATGTAAATTGGATTTATCGTGAACAGTGTTTTAAACGACACTTGTTCTTTAACCCAGTTTGCAGTGAAATATAATTTGGGATTTATGAATCTTTTATTTAGATTTAAAATGGAATATTTTCCAAGAGTAAAGTTTTCCAATTTAATATATTAAACTGGGATTGAATGGAATTTGATTTAATAATATTCGAGATGAGCTTCTGTAAAAGAAGGCCGTTAATATATATGGAATTTAAAAGGCTTTGCCGTTATTCCATTTATATTAATAACCCGATACAGAAATTCATATCGATTATACATTGGTCTGATTTCTATGAAAATCCCCTATTTAATGGGAGATGAATTTGAGTTTATCGTGAACAATGTTTTAAATGATATTAGTTCATTAACTCAAATAAGGATAAGATTAAATTCTTAAAATTAAATAATGATTATGATATTTAAAACCAAATTGGAGTTTTTAATAAATCTTTAAAAGAAAAGATTTAAGAATAAATTTAAAGAATTTATCTTTGATAAAATAATGCGAATATTTTATTAGAAGAATAATTCTGAATTGGAATGAGGCGTTGGATGTGTTTTTATAGTACTTGATTTTTAATTATAAAAATACGCGAGTCATTCGAAAAGACCGGGTTTAACCCATTCTGAATGATCACTATGACGATGAAGAGTCGAAGGTTTGAAGATGGTGGTTGAAGACCGACGATCTTCACATCGAATGGATGTGTTGCTACTGATACCCATGATTGGAGTAGCTACCTTGAAGGGCTTCAGTGGTAGCCGTCCGGACTATTGTTGATTGTTCGGATATGCGAGGACCTCTCAGGTGTCTCCGGTTTCGTTCAGACCCAGAACGGACTTGTAAATGGATGTGTGTCTGACATTGGATTTCGTTCCATGTGAATGAAATTGATTGTTATTAATGTATAACTGATTGGTGGTAGAGAATTTATTCTCTGCTTAAAACCCTGGTATATATTAATAGTGATTGATCGCATGGCGTGAATTGTCAATGTGGCACGCCAAGATGCAATTGATCAAGGCTTTTGTTGAAAAGTAGGGCCTTGTGGGATGATCAAAGTATAGCCTGTTTAGGCATAGCTTTGTGTAGTTGACATCGCGAGCCCCACACCCGGTATGAGTCTAAAATGGGAGAAGGGAACGCAGGGAGTGCACATGTTATGTAACACCCCGTATTTTAGTCAATACTAAAATTCACTAATCGCAGAATAAGTAATCTCAGATGTGAGAACTGGGGGAAACGGGCTTCGTCATTGCGTTCGTCTCGGAAAAATACGCAGAATAGAGTCCGAAATTTTGTAAATCGGAGTCCGTATGGCCCAGTTAAGGCCCAATGAAGTTTGCAGAAAAATTAAAGCTAAAAACAGATTTAAAAATTCAAATTAAGATTTCAAAATCGAACCAGCGGGGCCAGGCGGGAAAATTCCCGCCCTAACCATGTCGACAGGGCTGTCGACAGGCCTGTCGACAGGGGGGTCGACTTGCCTGTCGACACGGCGTGTCGAGCCAGAGGGCTTGGGTGCACCAGATTTAGTTTTCTGGCTAGGGCTGGGCTAGGTTCTAGAGATTTCCTAAATCTAACGGACCTAATCTAACCTAGGGTTAATCTAAGGGCCTAAAACACTACCTAATCCTATAAATAAGACCCCAACCCTACCCTAATTCATTCATAATTAGATCTTGTAACTAAACTATGGCAAAATGAAACTAGATCATGGCCTCCACAAATCAATGAAGAGAGTTGCAAGCTAATCAACCTCTAATCAACATCTTCTTCAACTAAAGCAACTAATTGCACTTTATAAGTTTGCTAATCTTGGTTTTGGTGAGTTTCTATCACTTTGATGATCAATTCCTAAATTAAGTAGATGAGATATGATGAGATCTATGGTTTTGCATGAGGATTAATGGGTTTTCAAGTCATGTGATATGATGTGAATATGCTAATCTATGTTTAATATTAATCCTATGTTTATGCATGTTGAATATGTGAGTTTATGCATGTTGAATATGTGAGTTTATGCATGTTGAATATGTGAGTTTATGCATGTTGAATATGTGAGTTTATGCAAGTTGGATATGTGGGTTTATGCAAGTTAAGTGGTGGGTTTATGCATAATAAGTAATTGATTTTATGCATGCTAAGTAGGTGGTTTTATGCATGCTAAGTGTTTGGTATTATGCATAAATCATGACATGCAAGTTTACCCTTTTAAATGTGATGCATACATATGCAAGATGGCACCTTTATATGCTATGAATATATATATATATATATATATATATATATATGCATGGTTACCCTCCTTTAAGATGCAAGTCATATATGCAAGTTCAACATGTTATACAAGTTATGTGTATGCTTATATGCAAGCTCAACATGTTATGCAAGTTTATGTGTATGATGTTATGTAAGTTATGTGCATGTTGTTATGCAAGTTCATATGCAAGTTATGTGTATGATGTTATGCAAGTTATGTGCATGATGTTATGCAAGTTATGTGTATGTTGATATGGAAGTTATGTTTATAATATTATGCAAGTTTTGTGTATGATGTTATGCAAGTTAACATGTAACATGTTATGCAAGTTCACACCTTTAAGACACATGCAAGTTCACCTTTGTATAACCTATGAACACTTATGCAAGTCGCCTTCATACATGACATATGTATGTTCATGCAAGTTGGGTTATTTAGTAATGCTAGTTGGGTTAATGTCATGATGTAAGTGGACACCTTTTAACCCATGTTAATGCTAATGTATGCTAAGTGAGACCCATGTTAATTGTGAAAGAATCTCCTCTTGGAAATATGTCGTGTTAGCATAAGTACGCGGGGAAACGATGGGGTTAATAGACATGTTAATGAAATGGTGTGAAATGGTTATGATTAAGCATACCATAAAATGAATAAGCATAAGTGGGAATTTACCTATTGAGTTAGGTCTACCCCATGGGAATTTACCTATTGAGTTAGGTCTACCCATGTTATGAAAAACTTGATATTAATTAGGGATAATTAATATGGGGGTGATTAATTAGGTGTAATTAATCAACTAAGACACGAGGTTGGACCCTTTTGTAGCGGAAGTCTGCCCGGAACCGACCGGCCATCCAGCGGCTACAAATGATTGGCCCAATGTGAGAGGTCTTAGTCATAAATTAAATACATGATTAAAGTAAAGACACGAGGTTAGACCCTTTTGATGACAGAAGTCTGCCCGGAACCAACCGGCATATCCAGCAGTCATAAAAGACGGTCTAATGTGAGAGGTCTTTATGAGGTCATGATCTTAATTAATGAATTAAGAAACACTTAACCACATTAGCATGTAGTGGGACATGAGGGGTTAAGTGGGTGCCTTGGGTGGCATGAGGAGGCTAGTGGGTTGCCTTGGATGGCAATAGAAAAATACGATTAGAATACTTAACCAAAGTGAAACATGTAATTAAACATGATTAAAGGGTTAAGTAAGTGCCATGGGTGGCATGTGAAAATACGATTAGAATACTTAACCAAAGTGGAACATGTAATTAAACATGATTAAAGGGTTAAGTAAGTGCCATGGGTGGCATGTGAAAATCTAGTGGGTACCTTGTATGACAATTAGAATATGATTAAAGGACTTAACCAAAATTTATAACATGTAAGGGGACATGGTTAAAGGGTTAAGTGGGATTCACTAGAAATAACAAGCTTAGGTGGTAGCTTGTGGGGGCCCATTTCAACCAATATCCCAAACGTATCTTTGTGGGCTCGACTCTAGTCGAGTGATGGGACACGCATATTGGGCTTGACTATAAGAGGCCAAACTGGGTTAGCGGTGGCAACGCGGGACCAACGGGTTTCATATGCGTGTGTGGACCCGGGCTGGTTGGTAAGTCGTTGTTGCATCGTGTAGATATAAAGCCGTGCACCGTTGATATTATCTGGTGGCCACGTTGGGGAATGATACACCCCATCGTGGGACCAGCACGGGTATCTACGTAGGGGAGCCGATCGCTTGGGGAGTAGTGGGTACACCTATGTAGTCAGATAGGGGTACACGAAACTACTAAATTACTAAGTACACTTAGGGGGATCAACCTTTAAGTAGGAATGACTGGTGTGGTGCAGTGTAGTAATTATCCTTGGGTGGGTGGATGCGTCTTTACGGTTATCTTAGTTTATCCTAAGTCTGCCAAGCTGCTTAGTGTAGCCATTCATCCCCAGACGTTACCGTATATCAAGCTTATGTCTTCTCTGGTTACTTTAATGATTGTATTGTTAAAGTTATAGGACTCGCTCAGACTTATGTCTGACCCCGTTGTTTTTATCTTTTTCCCAACCCTCAGGTTATCAGAGTGGGCCCAGTACGAGTGGGCTTTGATCAGGCTGCTTTATTCTCTTTTGGAGCTTGGACCATAGGTGTAGAGCTCAGCTTACCCTTTCTATTATGGCTATCAGTTCATGTATTGGGATTATGTACTTTTATTTATCTGGATGGATATTTTGTACTTGACTCTTATTATGGTTTTGGGATGTAACCAAACATGTTTTACTTTCCGCTGCAATGAAATGATGTTTTGAAATTTTCAAGTATTACTTATATCTGTCTTGTTGTAATTTTTCTGTTCTATATTCACTTAAAATACTCCACCGATGTTATGGCATTCCCTTAGAGAGTGACCATAGCGGGAGTGGGGTGTTACACGTGGTATCAGAGCAAAGGTTACCAGAACAGATAAAATTTTTAGAAAACTATTTTTCTAAAAACATTTTTGGAAGAAATATTTTCAAAAACATGTCTTTAAAGAGAAGAGTTTTTGAAAGAAAAGCATAATCCCCGATAGCCATATCTTTATCTTTCGAATTCTCCGTTTTGAATCTTTCCTTTTTCGTCTCAGCATGGCTGAAGATCTTTATCTTCCGGACGGTGTAGCGGTACCAGTATGGTATAGGAGGTTGTTAGAGGCTAGGGCCGCCGCTGCAGGTCCAGCAAATGTTCCTCCTCCACCCGTTGCACTCGTTCCTCCTCGCGCGGATACTTTTGCTATGACTTGTAGGAAGTTTAAGGCTATGGGAGGAAAACCTTTTGTGGGAGCTAGGGATTGGCTTAATGAGACGGAAGAATTGATGTAAATCTTGGAAGTGGAAGAGGGAAAGAAAGTCAGGTTAGCCGCTTGGTTAATGGAAGGAGAGGCCTCGTTCTGGTGGGAGGTCACTAATGGAGAACGCCCTGTTGATTCTTGGATGGATTTCAGGCAAAGGTTTGAGGCAAAGTTTCTCTCAAAAGCGGAAGAAAATATGCACGTGGAAAGGCTCTTGAACTTAAAGCAAGGGAACTTGTCGGTGAAAGAATATGTTAACAAGTTTAAGCAGTTAGCGAGATTCAGCATAGACTTGGTAAACACACCGGAAGAGAAAGCTCTGAGGTTCGTTAAAGGCTTAAACGAATCGATGCACGGATTGGCTATGTCTCACATCCCTATGGGGGCCACTTTCGAGAAGCTAGTGGACATGGCACTTATGCATGAGGAAGAGAAGGGTCCCAATGCTAATAAAGCACCCGAGAAGAATGAAGATCAGAAGAAACCTCAACAACAAAATAAGGGTGGGAAAGGTAACGGTGGCAAGGGAAAGAAGAAGTGCTTCAACTGTGGGACACTAGGCCACCTAAGCAAGGATTGTCGCAAGAAGAGGAAGGCTGGCTGCTTCCACTGTGACGAAGCAGGACATCTAGTGAAGGACTGCCCTAAGAAAGGGGAAAGGACGGGATCTACCTCAGGAGGACAGGTGCAAGTTCTTTTGGCACCAACTCAGGCAAGGGGGCAAGCTCAGGCTCTCGCGGTTCCACCGATTCAGGAAAGAGGTAGAACTATTTCCATTGAAAGTCTAGTTTTTCTGTTTGATTATCCGGGTCAAACTTTATTGGATTTTGACGCATCGAGTTCGTTTATTTCATTATTGTTAGTTGAGTCACTGCACTAAGACACCAGTTAGTAGATGATCCCTTAGTTGTTTCAAACCCAATTGGGGCTCCATGATGTGTTTGGGTTTGAAAGTTTCTATACTTAGCGTTGAGTTTAGATGTGATGCTTTTTGGGCTTCACGGGCTATGGGTTAGTTTTGGGCATGGACTGGTTATCCAGTAATGGTGCCGTTCTTATTGTGGAAGGAGAGTTGTTAGGCTTATGACCCGCTAGGGTAACACTCTCGAGATCTCTTGTAATCCCATGTAATCTGTTATGCTAAGTTATCTAGAATCGCTTGACACGTCGGTCAAGAGTTTGCGATCTGTTAGAGTGGTCCGGGAATACTCGGATGTGTTTGAGGAGGTGAAGGGCTTACCTCTGGAGCGAGAGATTGACTGCCAAATATATCTGGTAGACAATGCCAAACCAGTGTCTTGGCCAGTGTGCCACGTGGCTCCTCATGAGAGGAGGGAACTCCATAAACAAGTAGGCAATTTGCTTGAGAAGGGGTTTAGAAGACGAAGTATATCGGAGTGGGGTGCTCTGGTAGTTTTTGCCACGAAGGCGGATGGGTCCCTCAGACTTTGTGTAGGCTAAAGAGAGCTAAATAAACTCACAAACAAGAATAGACACCCATTGTCGAGGATTGATGATCTCTTTGATCAGTTAGTGGGCGCCTCAGTATTTTCCCAGTTGGACTTAGCCACGAGGTTTCGTCAGTTGAGAGTGACTGAGGATAGTATAGAGAAGACTACCTTTAGGACTCCGGATGGTTTTTATGAGTGGCTGGAGATGCCATTTGGTTTGACGAACGCCCCCGCATATGATGAGAAGGGTGTTCAGGGAGTACCTAAATAAGTTCGTGATGGTCTTTGTAAATGACATCTTGGTCTTTTCTAGGAGCGAAATAAGTTTTCGTATGTGCTCAATAGGATGAGCAAAGCCAGTTATGGGATAAACGGTGGTTTTGGAGCGAGACTGGCGAGGACATCCAGAGTTGGACAAGGGCTTAATTATTTAGCCGTTTTTACTAGTATTATCTCACGTAGGTCGTCTGAATTCGAAGGAGGTATCCCTTGGGTGTTTGTCTGATATTGGTTTAGGCCTTTAGGGCTTGCATTTGGGGGATGTCGAGTTCGACTAAGGTGGTCTGCGTGAGAGATGGATAGTTGTGACGATTTTGCATGGGAGAATATCCTGATTTCCCCTAGAAGTGGAGAAAAGCATGCCTTACATCTCAGAGAAGTGTTGGAGACTCTTCGAGCACATAGTCTTAAAGCTAAATTCTCTAAATGTCATTTTTGGAGAAGAGAAGCGCGATTCTTAGGGCATGTGGTCTCTAAGGAAGGGATAGCTGTGGATCCCGCAAAGATAGTATCTATCCAGGATTGGAAAGTTCCTAGGAATGCTACCGAAGTAAGAAGTTTCTTGGGGTTGGCAGGATATTATAGGAAGTTCATCAAAGACTTCGTGAAGATATCGGCCCCATTAAACCGCTTGACGAAGAAGAATCTGGTTTTCTCAGGGGATGAGATGTACCAAGACATGAAGCGAGTTTTCTTTTTGGCCGGTATGAAGAAAGACATGGCCGAGTATGTCGCTAGATGCTTGGTGAAAGCGGAGCAAAAGAAACCAAGTGGGTTGCTTCACCCATTGGAAGTTCCTCTAAGGAAATGGGATAGTGTCTCGAAGGATTACCGAAATCAAGGAAGGGTAATACGGGGATTTGGGTTTTGGTAGATAGACTTACTAAGAGCGCCCATCGTATACCCGTGAAGAGTAAGAGAACTGCTCCATGACTAGCTTCAGTTTATATTCGAGAGATTATTAGATTGCATGGTGTACCCTCCAGTATAGTGAGCGATCGAGATCCTATCTTCACTAAAGAGTTTTGGAAAAGTTTGCAAGAGGCGGTAGGGACTCAGTTGTATTTGAGTACCGCATCTCATCCTCAGATAGACGGCCAGACCGAGAGGGTGAATCGTATTTTAGAAGACCTTTTGAGACTATGTATCTTGGATTTAGGAGGTACATGGGAAGAGCATCTTCCATTGGTGGGGTTGCCCGACAGACTTAGTGGTGTACATGATGTATTCCAGGTGAGGAAGGGCCTACATAAGATCGTAGAGGCGATAGAGCCAAGCTTGCTTAAAGAAGTAAGGTAGAGTGTGATGTGATTATTCGACGAGCTCCTACCCGCATCCTTGGGTCAGAGATTGGGGAGTTGAGAAACAGAGAGGTGCGACTAGTCAAAATGAAAAAGGGGAGAAAGTGAGAGCAATGCCACTTGGGAGACAGAAGCGAAGATGCGTTCGTTATGCCCATCCCTTTTTGAGGGTATGTGCTTTAGACGTCTCCTTTATCGGTTGTCTAGTGCTTATCTTATCCTTAGTATGTCCTCTCATTAGTACCTTTGACCTTTAGATAGGGTAAACCTATGGTTGAAACATGTGTTTGAGACATGTTATGGTTGATGGATGCAAATGGATGCAAATGTTTGCTAGTGGTTGCTCGTGGATGCATATACACACACTCTAGGCACTAGATCGGCTCAATCACTTCATATTGCATATTGCATAAAATTGTATGTAGGAAGCTATATTTATGGATGTATAATGATTGTGTTATCATATGGATGATGCATTTTTGTGAATGATTGTGCACTCATGTAGATATTGTATGTGTCGATAGGGTTCTCTCGCATACATAATGGATGCATGGCACTATCATGGTTTGCATATGTTCATACATTAGATAGGGAACATATACACACACTTTTTGCATATGCTCATACATCATTAGAAATTGTTTTAAGGACAATGGATGCCCGTGTTTGATGGATTGAGTAGATGGTTGTTTGGATGGTAGGATATGCATTCTCCTTAGCTTAGGGATTTCAGGGACGAAATCCTTTAAGGAGGGGAGAATGTAACACCCCGTATTTTAGTCAATACTAAAATTCACTAATCGCAGAATAAATAATCTCAGATGTGAGAACTGGGGGAAACGGGCTGCGTCATTGCGTTCGTCTCGGAAAAATACGCAGAATAGAGTCCGAAATTTTGTAAATCGGAGTCCGTATGGCCCAGTTAAGGCCCAATGAAGTTTGCAGAAAAATTAAAGCTAAAAACAGATTTAAAAATTCAAATTCAGATTTCAAAATCGAACCAGCGGGGCCAGGCGGGAAAATTCCCGCCCTAACCATGTCGACAGGGCTGTCGACAGGCCTGTCGACAGGGGGGTCGACTTGCCTATCGATTTGCCTGTCGACACGGCGTGTCGAGCCAGAGGGCTTGGGTGCACCAGATTTGGTTTTCTGGCTAGGGCTGGGCTGGGTTCTAGAGATTTCCTAAATCTAACGGACCTAATCTAACCTAGGGTTAATCTAAGGGCCTAAAACACTACCTAATCCTATAAATAAGACCCCAACCCTACCCTAATTCATTCATAATTAGATCTTGTAACTAAACTATGGCAAAATGAAACTTGATCATGGCCTCCACAAATCAATGAAGAGAGTTGCAAGCTAATCAACCTCTAATCAACATCTTCTTCAACTAAAGCAACTAATTGCACTTCATAAGTTTGCTAATCTTGGTTTTGGTGAGTTTCTATCACTTTGATGATCAATTGCTAAATTAAGTTGATGAGATATGATGAGATATATGGTTTTGCATGAGGATTAATGGGTTTTCAAGTCATGTGATATGATGTGAATATGCTAATCTATGTTTAATATTAATCCTATGTTTATGCATGTTGAATATGTGAGTTTATGCATGTTGAATATGTTAATTTATGCATGTTGAATATGTGAGTTTATGCATGTTGAATATGTGAGTTTATGCAAGTTGGATATGTGGGTTTATGCAAGTTAAGTGGTGGGTTTATGCATAATAAGTAATTGATTTTATGCATGATAAGTAGGTGGTTTTATGCATGCTAAGTGTTTGGTATTATGCATAAATCATGACATGCAAGTTTACCCTTTTAAATGTGATGCATACATATGCAAGATGGCACCTTTATATGCTATGAATATATATATATATATATATATATATGCATGGTTACCCTCCTTTAAGATGCAAGTCATATATGCAAGTTCAACATGTTATACAAGTTATGTGTATGCTTATATGCAAGCTCAACATGTTATGCAAGTTTATGTGTATGATGTTATGTAAGTTATGCGCATGTTGTTATGCAAGTTCATATGCAAGTTATGTGTATGATGTTATGCAAGTTTTGTGCATGATGTTATGCAAGTTATGTGTATGTTGATATGGAAGTTATGTTTATAATATTATGCAAGTTATGTGTATGATGTTATGCAAGTTAACATGTAACATGTTATGCAAGTTCACACCTTTAAGACACATGCAAGTTCACATTTGTATAACCTATGAACACTTATGCAAGTCGCCTTCATACATGACATATGTATGTTCATGCAAGTTGGGTTATTTAGTAATGCTAGTTGGGTTAATGTCATGATGTAAGTGGACACCTTTTAACCCATGTTAATGCTAATGTATGCTAAGTGAGACCCATGTTAATTGTGAAAGAATCTCCTCTTGGAAATATGTCGTGTTAGCATAAGTACGTGGGGAAACGATGGGGTTAATAGACATGTTAATGAAATGGTGTGAAATGGTTATGATTAAGCATACCATAAAATGAATAAGCATAAGTGGGAATTTACCTATTGAGTTAGGTCTACCCCATGGGAATTTACCTATTGAGTTAGGTCTACCCATGTTATGAAAAACTTGATATTAATTAGGGATAATTAATATGGGGGTGATTAATTAGGTGTAATTAATCAACTAAGACACGAGGTTGGACCCTTTTGTAGCGGAAGTCTGCCCGGAACCGATCGGCCATCCAGCGGCTACAAATGATTGGCCCAATGTGAAAGGTCTTAGTCATAAATTAAATACATGATTAAAGTAAAGACACGAGGTTAGACCCTTTTGATGACAGAAGTCTGCCCGGAACCAACCGGCATATCCAGCAGTCATAAAAGACGGTCTAATGTGAGAGGTCTTTATGAGGTCATGATCTTAATTAATGAATTAAGAAACACTTAACCACATTAGCATGTAGTGGGACATGAGGGGTTAAGTGGGTGCCTTGGGTGGCATGAAGAGGCTAGTGGGTTACCTTGGGTGGCAATAGAAAAATACGATTAGAATACTTAACCAAAGTGAAACATGTAATTAAACATGATTAAAGGGTTAAGTAAGTGCCATGGGTGGCATGTGAAAATACGATTAGAATACTTAACCAAAGTGGAACATGTAATTAAACATGATTAAAGGGTTAAGTAAGTGCCATGGGTGGCATGTGAAAATCTAGTGGGTACCTTGTATGACAATTAGAATATGATTAAAGGACTTAACCAAAATTTATAACATGTAAGGGGACATGGTTAAAGGGTTAAGTGGGATTCACTAGAAATAACAAGCTTAGGTGGTAGCTTGTGGGGGCCCATTTCAACCAATATCCCAAACGTATCTTTGTGGGCTCGACTCTAGTCGAGTGACGGGACACGCATATTGGGCTTGACTATAAGAGGCCAAACCGGGTTAGCGGTGGCAACGCGGGACCAACGGGTTTCATATGCATGTGTGGACCCGGGCTGGTTGGTAAGTCGTTGTTGCATCGTGTAGATATAAAGCCGTGCACCGTTGATATTATCTGGTGGCCACGTTGGGGAATGATACACCCCATCGTGGGACCAGCACGGGTATCTACGTAGGGGAGCCGATCGCTTGGGGAGTAGTGGGTACACCTATGTAGTCAGATAGGGGTACACGAAACTACTAAATTACTAAGTACACTTAGGGGGATCAACCTTTAAGTAGGAATGACTGGTGTGGTGCAGTGTAGTAATTATCCTTGGGTGGGTGGATGCATCTTTACGGTTATCTTAGTTTATCCTAAGTCTGCCAAGCTGCTTAGTGTAGCCATTCATCCCCAGACGTTATTGTATATCAAGCTTATGTCTTCTCTGGTTACTTTAATGATTGTATTGTTAAAGTTATAGGACTCGCTCAGACTTATGTCTGACCCCGTTGTTTTTATCTTTTTCCCAACCCTCAGGTTATCAGAGTGGGCCCAGTACGAGTGGGCTTTGATCAGGCTGCTTTATTCTCTTTTGGAGCTTGGACCATAGGTGTAGAGCTCAGCTTACCCTTTCTATTATGGCTATCAGTTTATGTATTGGGATTATGTACTTTTATTTATCAGGATGGATATTTTGTACTTGACTCTTATTATGGTTTTGGGATGTAACCAAACATGTTTACTTTCCGCTGCAATGAAATGATGTTTTGAAATTTTCAAGTATTACTTATATCTGTCTTGTTGTAATTTTTCTGTTCTATATTCACTTAAAATACTCCACCGATGTTATGGCATTCCCTTAGAGAGTGACCATAGCGGGAGTGGGGTGTTACATGTTATCTTTCTAGCTAGAGTAGTGTCAGGGACCTACCAGCGCTGACATTTTACTTATGTGGATGATGGATTATGAGGTACCTCGTGTTTTTATAGGCTGTTAGTGGTCATATTATAGGTCCAAAAGGACCGGGAAACATGTGTTCAGGCATAACTCATCCACGACCCTTCGGAGTGGACCGACCCTGTAGGATCCAAGGGTTGCCCATAGGTGTGATCCTGAGGTATCTGCTAGAGTGCCTCGAATTGGTAAGGAGCTCCTCCCTAGCCTTGACTTATGATGGAAAACAAATCTCCAATACGACATGTCGGTCTTGATTGTAAACTTATATATGGCGACATGATATATGGTACCCATGCCGTCTATGATTGATATTTATGATTGAAATGTTTTATTAAAACATATACACGCTAATATTAAATCTGTTTTATCGTATCAAGCATCTTTTGACCATTATAAGGTAAAACCCTATCCTCCGGTTTGCATTGCATTGTGTGATGGGACTTGGGTCTTATAATGGTTTCATTTTTCTAAAAAGCATAGCGTTATTTGAACGATTTACTTTACTTATGCACTGGCAATCCAATGGATTAAACCCGTTCCGCGTTAGCGGCGTGGTCCTGTGATTAGCCTTATCATTAGATTAGTTAAGTTAGATTTCTCATACCAGTCCCATGACTGACCTATAGTTTGTTTCACTGGCAAACTCGGGTGCCCATACTTTTCCACACGGGCAGTCGAGTAGCTTGTTTTGCAGATATCTATTCTTTTAGCACGATCCTGGATTGAAGCTTAAAGCTGTGTCCAGAGCATTTATAGTCTTTCGCTGTGTATTAATTCATTGTAATCTATCTTCCGCTGTATTTTATTTCGATGTACTCTGATATTCTGTACTCTGATGTAACATTATTATGTTTATAAAAGTCTGTTGTTATTGTTCTGATGTATTTTATTCCCAAAGTTAACGTATGCGAGTTTTGAATGGTCTTGGTCGATTTTGCGATCGATTAGGTCCGGGAAAAATCTGTGTCGTTACACTCTTCCTCCTCCACCCTACCGCATTCAACTCGACATCGCTTTTGCGTCGCGTCCTCCAGACATCCGCGAGCTCCTCCTGAACTCGAGCAACAACTTTTCCATCGAACAACCCAAATAAAAATCGAACAAGTGCAATACCCTGCCACGAACACAAATCCAACCTCGAACTGCATCGATACCCCTTCATTGCCAAGAAATCCTCAGCCCTAGCTTCGATGGAGCTCACGCTGTACAAAAATCAGCGAACAAATTCTGCGTTGAACTCATTGAAACCAACATAAAAAGGAAGAGCATCGTTATGTGATTCCATATATATATTACATGATTTATAGATTTTTACAAGAATTTATTTTGGATTTTGAGGATTGGGTATTTCCACGGTTTGAAATAAAGAGAACGGTGGATTTGTTGTTGACCAGAGAATGAGGAATTAGGTTTTAAGAGAGGGTAAGGGTGGATTATTTATAGTGGAGACAAATATCTAGATATTTTGTAGAAGGAATATTCCCGGTATATTTTCCATCGTTAATTCGTCTTCTAAAAATCCGTGTGCTCACACACGATATTCAAAAATCACCAAACTGGACTTGTAGGTAGAGTTCGACATTACGGTCCCAACGAAACTGTTTTCGTCGAATTCCGACTCGATTTGCTCACACAACGTATTTTTACTGTCAAAATACTGACTGTTTCTCACTCTAAAAATCCGTACGGCTACACAGTGACTCTAAAAATCACAGAACTAGAAATCTAACAATTATTTGACATTGCAGATCCAACAAATTTAGTTTCATCGAATTCCGACTTCGTTTGCAAAAATGGCTATTTTTAAAGCTCTGAACGACCCATTTAAATATATAAATATATTTAAATATAATTAAATATTAATAAATTAATATTATTGTATATATTCACAATAGAATATCATACAGCTCTAGAATATTCCTATATGAATTTCTAACTTGATATTTCAATCTGGGTCAACCCGATATTCGATTTATATTGAAATTCCTTTTTAAAATATAAATAATTCCTTTATAAATTATAAAGGAATTCCACAGCGACTTTTCTGAAATTTGATTTGGACGTGAATCAAAATCTACACGACGAAATCCCGATTTTTCTCTTCCACTAGAAAGACATACTCCACCTGCTCCACACATTTCTTATTTCACAGAAATCCGGCTTAAAACGAATCCTGTACATTCAGTTGAAGTTCGAATCGCCAATTTACGAACTGCAGCGCCATTTCAAGCTCGATTTTAATTATATTATAATTCTACGTTCAAACTGTCGTTTATATAATGTATTCGTTATTCAAATAAAATTCCAAGCTGAATTAAACATCATAGATGATCCGGTTCACACCATATCGCCATTTCAGCCAATTCTGATTATTTCAGAATTAAATATATTATTTAATTTATTATTTTAATTAAATATTCATCATTATTTAATTCCACGACCATTTAATTTACTATATCACTATTTATATAATTAAATAAATTAATTATAATACCTCTGCAAATGCGGGTCATTACAATCTTCCCCACTTAAAATAATTTCGTCCTCGAAATTGCTAAGGTAGAGAACGACCCTATCGACTGGTTATAACATATTTGTTCACTTCTTACTTTCAGCTTCAACTGAACCAATTTAATTTCAATTAAATTATTAATTAATTCTTATCAACGAAAATTTTCAAAAATCCTGAAAATTTTCTAACTCCTTAACTTTTCGAAAAATTTCGCCAGCACCTCCTTTGTACTGGTCAATCGGTCAAACCCCAACTCGCCTCTCTGGGCCATCTCCAACCCAAAAGAAAATCAAACAGCCAAGCGGGTTGCCAATTCGGCTCATAAATCTTATATCCAACAGAAATATAAACTTGTGCCTTTTGTCGGCATATCATTTTATCCTTTCCACCTGTTATCAATTCAGCAGATACAAGGGTCATCCCAATCCAATTCCAATCTGCTTTTATCCACAACACAACCATTCGCTTATATCCGAGCCAAATATCATTTCAACTCGAATTTCTTCTCGATTCTCAACTCTTAACTTGATTATCCCATTAAACTTCAAATTTGAATCTCACAATCCAATTTATCTTGATATCATTCTAATTTAACCTCAGTTACCACTTTACTGGCTATACTTTAATTCAATTTTGCTTTCACAAATTTCTGTTAAATTTGTTTTTAATTCAAACAGTCTTTCCCTAGGAGTTTTCAAACAGTTTACTCTTTTCAAAAATAAAATTTTCCTTTTGAACATGTCACTGAGCCCTTAATTAATATTCCATTAGTTAAATCACTTCTCTATTTCTTTATCAATATTTGTTAACCAAATATTTTCAATAACCATATTGGCCATTTATGATATTTGGAAAACATTTCCGAATATCACCTTCCTTTATTTTCTAAACTTTAGAAAATATATGCTATTTATAATTGGAAAATATTCCACTTACTTATCTCTTTTCCGATCTCGTTTATTTCTATACTTAGGAAATATTCTTTATTATATTTCCAAGCTTACACTTATTTGGGTTAAAACGGATGTTGTGTAAAACATCGTTACGACAACCTAAATACTATATTCAACTAACTCATATTCAACATTGATCTTCGAGCCTGAAATCTTACTATTTATTGGTTAATAATGAAATCAATCAAGTTGGGGTATAACCACCTCTCAGACCTTGACTGAATAACATTTATAACGTCAAAACAGATATGACTACTTACTCGAGTAATCAATACCATACAACAACTTATTCACTTTTAAACACGTATACGCTTCCTCTTTCTATTCTTACTAGATTTTTATTCTTAGTCCTCCTTTTTTTGATTTTACTATTCTATTTCTAAGTACGTTTCCTTATTGACTTCTATATATATATCGATACGTTGATTTCTAACTATCAAGTTTCTTAAAAATATTCTAACTCCTTAAATTCCCGAAAAATTCGCCATAACCTCCTTTGTACCAGGAGCATATTTTAAATAGCCTCCCATGGCCCTTACCAATCCAAAAGAAAAAGCAAAAGCCAAGCGGCTAGCCGATACGGCGCATAAAATCTCATATATGAATCAAATACATACCTTTTCGTCAAGCATTCTATATATATACCTTCATACCTTATCCATACCTATCTCATGTATATTTATACCTGCCCAATCTATTTTAACTATACCTGATCGTTTTAACTCAATTCGTTAATTAATTTGTTAATTAACTCTTTAGTCTATTTCATTTTTATATTTGAACATGACATGTTCAAATATATTTTAACTTGCTTATTAACTAATTTGAATCCAAATTTCAAATTTAAGTTCTATATTCGATTTCGAATATCCATTTACAAATCCAATTCACCTTTCAAAGTTCAACTTCAAATTCAAAACTCGATTAACTAATTCCTCTTCGACTTAGTTAATTCTATTCAATTTCTGCTCAAATTTTATATCACTTCTATTATTCAAATCTATATATCAAATTCTATATTATAAATCCCATTTTGAAATTCAACACAACTTGTCTTTCCCAAAACAAATTCAAAACAGTATCTCTGGTAGTAATTTGTCACTTACAACTCAAAAATGAATACTGATGATGCAGCTGTCATCATCGGAATCTATTTTCCAGCTATCGAAGTGAGTTCAATACTATAAAACCATTTCTAAACATTTCCACTTTGAAATTCATTTCAAAATATAATTCACACTGCTTGTAAAACAATTTTAAATCTCCTAGGATCTTAATTTTTTTATTTTTAGTCCAAATTCATTTACAAACACTTATCCAATTTTCCAGAATTTAACTCAATTTCTGGTTTAAAATTTCAGATTCAACTCACCAGATTTCACGTATTTTACTTATATGAATTTTGATTGGTTATATACATAACCATTAAATTTATAATCTTACTCGATTATAATAACAACCAATATATCCACTATATTATAATTTTGATATATATATATATATCTTCTCTATATCAAGATATACCTTGGGTAAACTTATTTTTATTTACCCTCTTTTTAAAATATATCGTGTCGACCCATCATATTCGAGTGTTTATAAACTCCTACCGATACAGTGGATCAAACTGATCGACCAGAACTCATAAACAACTCAACCAATAAATCTCCACAATACAAAACAAGTTTTTATGTTAATAACAAATACGCTCACTCGTATATATACACTCAACTCAATCTAGGGTATTACTAACCCTATCTCTACCGAGTCACGCCACAGAGCCAAGGTAATTCACTTAACTTAAGCTCTGATACCAATTGTAATGACCCGGAAAATGCGATCTTGGTTATCTGATATACAACACATATCGAACATCGAAGGATCGAAAATACTGGTCATTAATGAAAGAAATTAGAGGGTGAGCATAGATAAGATAGAAACTTAGAATAGAAGAAGAAGAAGAACACAACATCAGAGTAACACGAATCTCACAGCGGAACGAATAACATATAATATATATAACATAACTTTGAAATATACATCTGTACTTGAATATACATCATTATCAAAGTACAACACTTACAACACAGCGGAAATAACTATAGCTATATGATCTTGAAGCCTCCTGCTCCAGCTCTTCAAGTATCTGTAAATCCCGACTACTTGACTGCCCGTACAAAATTGGGTACCCAAGAGTTTAGGGAAAACAAAACAAAATAAACTCCGGGTCAGTCATGGGACTGGTATGAGTAAAACAGTTTGAACACGTAAAAAGATACTCATAACACCACGCCGTATAACGGAAAACGGGTTTTTCCCTTATGAGAATCCAAAATATCTTTATATCAAAAACCTTTTGATATTATAATAATGTCTATCAACCACAATATAATAATCATCTAGCAGAAATGCTTTCATCTCACGTTCTACATATATAGTATACAATCAAAACCGCAAGCACGTATTGGGTAATGGATTTCCAACTATGACAAGGTATGGAACCACCTTTCACTAGTGTACCTCTAGAAAGGAATACACTGGGTTCAACAAGAACATCTTGCAACCCGGCCACACATGACCGACCACTCATTTCGCTTGAGTGTATCGAATGTATATTACCAACGGTTGGGATCAACAACCGTTTCCCGAATGGGACAGCATCAACAATAGATTTTTAGAAATAAATGAAACTCTAGATCAGGTGATTATACACCCTACTTCGGAGCGACCGACTTAGCCATGTTGCCTTCCCGATTTCTGTCATTTACCGATTGATGAGGCTTGAGGTTACGCTTCATCATCACATCAGATTCACTTCGAATGCCACATCGTCAAATCCATCAGATCATCGATTGACGTCCTCAACAATACATTATGAATTAGCTAAAAGAAGTTTCATTCTCCGCTTCCACTCTTGGTACGGTTGGAGAAATCAATGTACGTGATCGTCTGGAAATACTCTGTCAAACATCCATCCATACAAGTCATCCAGGAACAGGATGAACTGAAGGTACTATTCAGTATATCCATCTTAGACACTGTTATCTAATATTTATACAACAGCCCTTGCACTTTACTCCATCTTCAATTATCTTTGGCATATATGATTCGCAATGCTTATGCCAATACAGAGTGGTTCTTTGGATAATAATCCAACCGGTCTCTCCATATTAACAACGTTAAAATGGTCTAAACTTCGATAGTCTGTGATTTGACCATCAAAGAAAATACATGTGCAAACAACGATATTATTTCCAAATGGAAATTCTATCAATCAATCATCAATCATATCTATATCTATATATATACACTCATATTTCCTATTTCAATATTTGATTACGTTTCTGATTCTATTTGGAAAACATTTCCAATTTACTTGGATTTAAAACAGATGTTTAAATCAACATCGCGACGACAACTCAAACCACTATACTTATTTACTAAATTCACTTAACCACTTTCACTCTCGAACCTTAACCATTTCTAAATTTAAAACGAAGTCAATCAAGTTGGGGTATAACTACCTCTCAGACCTTAATTGAACAACATTTCAAATCTCAAAATAGGTTAAGTTCAGCTTTTAACTCTATACACTTCCTTACATAACTCTCGTTCGAATAAATCTCTATTCGATAACTGCTCCCTTCGAATAACTATATTTGATAATCTCTCTTACGAATAACTAGATTCGAAAACCTTTCTTCGAATAAACTAAATTCGATTAACTCTATTTATTTAACCCTAATCGATTAACTCTTTTTACTTAACTCCTTTCGAATTACTAATTCAATAACTCCTTTTGATTTAACTAAAATCGGTAACTCCTCCCTTTGAATAACTATATTTGATAATCTCTCTTACGAATAACTAGATCCGAAAACCTTTCTTTGAATAAACTAAATTCGATTAACTCTATTTATTTAACCCTAATTGATTAACTCTTTTTACTTAACTCCTTTCGAATAACTAATTCGATAACTCCTTTCGATTTAACTAAAATCGATAACTCCTTTCTTCTAACTCTATTCGAATAACTAATTCGATAACTCCTTTCGATTTAACTAAAATCGATAACTCCTTATTCGACTAATTCTAATCGAATAACTAATTCGATAACTCCTTTGTGTTTAACTCTATTCGAATAACTAATTCGAATAACTCTTATTTATTTAACTCTATTCAAATAAACTAAATTCGATTAACTTCATTTGAATAACTCTAGTTCGATTTAACTCTATTCAATAACTCTAGTTCGATTTAACTCTATTCAATAACTCTAGTTTGATTTAACTCTATCGATTTACTCTAACTGGTTAACTCTATCTAACCAACTCGACTCGACTAACCCCTTTTGAATAACATATTCGATTTACTAACTTTCGAATACCATATTCGATTTAACTCCTTCGAATACCATATTCGATTTAACTCCTTTCGAATACCATATTCGATTTAACTCCTTTATTCGCTTTATAAAGATTTCCTTTTTAACAACGTTTATTCATTTTTTAAGATTTACTTTTAGTAACGGTTCTCCACTTTAAAATGATTTCCTTCTTATAACAGTTTCCTTTTTATAACGTTTTCCCTTTTATAACGTCCTATTCCGTTATAAATAAATTTCCCTTTTTTTAACTCTATTTATTTTCTAAATATTTCCTATCAATTCTATTTGTAAATGATCTACAAATATTTCCTTTTCAAATCTATTCTTTGATTTTATAATTTCCCTTTTCTAAATATCTCCTATTTATAAATATTCCAATTTATAAATATTTCTTATTTATAAATATTCCATTTATAAATATTTTATTTTCAAATATCACTTTGAAAATATTCCCTTACCAACATTTCGATATGTTATGGTATTCAACATACCAAATCACGATGATCAGTATCGTCCAAACACATATAATCGACAACAAATTATATATCACGTCATATATCACAATATATAAATCACAGTAAAATAATTGTTGAGGAACCCTGTTGGATTCCTCCAACCTGTTTCCCTGCATCACAGATGTTAAACAATATAGATAACATCACTTTCAGTTCCATATGATATATCCTGTTAAATAGAATCAATATAGAAATTCAACTAACTGACTAGCAGTTCAATCAACCAAATCAACACACAACAAATCAACAGATGATTAACAGTTCTAAAAATACAACATGAAATTATAAACTGTTCAGAGTTAGCGAGATTTACTCACATTGGTAGTTCATCGTTAAAGAACAATAAACTGTTGTTTGATTTGAATCAAACAGTTTATTTTGCCATAAATTCAAACGAGCTCCACTCCACTCCCAGTCAGTTCCATTGGGTAGTGTCCGTCCATACAATCCTATCGGATCTTGTTTTGCTGAATTTCGATTACGTATGACCAAGATATTAATAACACAAGTTATACTATTTTTAATTAAAATACATTGGATTTTCTTTTATAAAATTTTGGGCTTAACCTTTAACTCACAGCCCAACTTCATTCCCAAAAATCCGGCCCGCGTTGCACCTTTCTTCTCTGTTAACTTAAAACCGGTCACTCCTTAAACATCTCCCTTGGCCGAAATTTCACACACCACTCTCATCCATTTCTCCCCCTAAATACAACAACGACTCCTCATCACTTTCTCATTTACCCCGCACCCATTTCCTCAAGCTCAACATCACCCTTCTTCCTGTAGTATGAAACCCGCGACTACCCATTCACCATTACGGTGATTTCAACAGTACTTCACCAAAACTCCTTGCTTCCGTACTTCACTCCTTGTCCACGAAATTCAAAACTGAAAACACCGTTCACCCTATCGTCAACTCCTCTTCCTCCTCCACCCTACCGCATTCAACTCGACATCGCTTTTGCATCGCGTCCTCCAGACATCTGCGAGCTCCTCCTGAACTCGAGCAACAACTTTTCCATCGAACAACCCAAATAAAAATCAAACAAGTGCAATACCCTACCACGAACACAAATCCAACCTCGAACTGCATCGATACCCCTTCATTGCCAAGAAATCCTCAGTCCTAGCTTCGATGGAGCTCACGTTGTACAAAAATCAGCGAACAAATTCTGCGTTGAACTCATTGAAACCGACATAAAAAGGAAGAGCATCGTTATGTGATTCCATAAATATATATATTACATGATTTATAGATTTTTACAAGAATTTATTTTGGATTTCGAGGATTGGGTATTTCCACGGTTTGAAATAAAAAGAACGGCGGATTTTTTGTTGACCAGAGAATGAGGAATTAGGTTTTAAGAGAGGGTAAGGGTGGTGTATTTATAGTGGAGACAAATATCTAGATATTTTGTTAAAGGAATATTCCCGATATATTCTCCATCGTTAATTCGTCTTCTAAAAATCCGTGTGCTCACACACGATATTCAAAAATTACCATACTGGACATGTAGCTAGAGTTCGACATTACGGTCCCAACGAAACTGGTTTCGTCGAATTCCGACTCCGTTTGCTCACACAGCGTATTTTTAACTATTAAAATGCTGACTGTTTCTCACTCTAAAAATCCGTACGGCCACACAGTGACTCTAAAAATCACGGAACTGGAAATCTAACAAACATTTGACATTGCGGATCCAACAAAATTAGTTTCGTTGAATTCCGACTTCGTTTGCAAAAATGGCTATTTTTAAAGCACTTAACGACCCATTTAAATATATAATATATTTAAATATTATTAAATTAAATATTAATAAATTAATATTATCGTATATATTCACAACAGAATATCATACAGCTCTAGAATATTCATATATGAATTTCTAACTTGATATTTCAATCTGGGTCAACCCGATATTCGATTTATATTAAAATTCCTTTTTAAAATATGAATAATTCCTTTATAAATTATAAAGGAATTCCACAGCGACTTTTCTGAAATTCGATTTGGACGTGAATCAAAATCTACACGACGAAATCCCGATTTTTCTCTTCCACTAGTAAGACATACTCCACCAGCTCCACACGTTTCTTGTTTCACAGAAATCCGGCTTAAAACGAATCTGGTACATTCAGTTGAAGTTCGAATCGCCAATTTACGAACTGCAGCGCCATTTCAAGCTCGATTTTAATTATATTATAATTCTACGTTCAAACTGTCGTTTATATAATATATTCGTTATTCAAATTAAATTCCAAGCTGAATTAAATATCACAGATGATCCGGTTCACACCATATCGCCATTTCAGCCAATTCTGATTATTTCAGAATTAAATATATTATTTAATTTATTATTTTAATTAAGTATTCATCATTATTTAATTCCATGACCATTTAATTTACTATATCACTATTTATATAATTAAATAAATTAATTATAATACCTCTGCAAATGCGGGTCATTACAGGGCTACTTTCCTTATTGGTACTCCCCTTAACAATTTTTGATAAAATAAAAAATTGACCTCCCCTTAACAATATTTGGAGTGTCAATAACAATTCTCTTTATTTTATTATATATACATAAGCTGTAGTAATATATATAAATTCTTTAAGTCTAAGAACTTTTCTTTATTGTTTGGTTTCTTAGTTTCCCTTCTTAACATTGTCTATTTGGATATAAATTGAACATATAATATTCAAATGTTTTCATCTCTATATTTCTATCATCTACAAGTTCAAATTATTGTCAGTCGCCTGTACCTATTGTAACATATATATATATATATATATATATGTATATATATATGTATATATATATATATAAAAGAAAATGAGGCCTTTATTATTCTTTGCTTCTAAAAAAAGGAAAATATATATTCTTATGAATTCATTTGACTGACTCATTTTTTTATGTACTGAAATCTCAACTTTTCTCCTAGAGAATTCGTGTGCCTTATGTTCCATCTTACACCAGTGATGGTAAAAAGTTTTTCCTAAATTCTAAGCAAAAATATTATCTCCATCAAAATTGATTTTTTTTAATATTAGATCTTGATTTTTAAATTTTTTAGTATGTTGAGTTTTCTAATATTATAGTATAAATATCTCAATTAACACTTTACTTGATTTTCATTTTTTAGTATATGTAAACAATTTTCTTATTTGCATTTCTTAGTAAGGTTTGGTATTAAAATGATATACAAGGTTTGTAAAATTGTTGTATGAGCGGATTTTTCTTATCAGTTGGGTGTTATAACTCTGTTTTTCTTCTTTATTTTTTTAATTCTTTTAAACATAATCAATTATGGTAATGAACTAATTCATTATATATTTACCATTGTAAAAATTGATATATTAGTATTTCTATCTTGACAACAAATAATAAAATATGTTTCTCACGAAGGCAAGTGATTTTGTGAAACACGTCATATGCTTGACACATGAAATTACAAGAGTTATCATATACGACTTTTGCGTGCAATAACAAAAATAATAGGGGAATTTTTAAAATAAATTTGGGTTAAGTTATTCCATAATTTCAAATTTGTTAATTGAATCATAATATAATTTTTAGGAATATTTATATATACACACATATGTTTCCTTTTAATTAACATACTTATAGTAATTAATGATAATTATGTTTTCCTTTAGTTATCATATTAATGATAATTATATTTACCTCAATTATAATAAATTTATCAATTTGAATTCAAGTTTAAAATAAAAATGCATTAATTCAATTTTACTAACAACTTTATATCCTAAAAATTCATATTCATTTTCATAGTGACTATATGTTTGCATTTATTCATATATAAAATTTTAATGTCATTAACAATTTATAAATTGAGATAAAGTTTATATCATTTATTTAATTTGTTCAAATTTCTTGATACATAATGATTTGAGTATATTTCCTACAAAAATAATGATTTGAGTTTATTTCCTCAAAAAAATAATGATTTGAGTATAATAACTATAATTCAAAATTGCGAACATTTTCTTTGTAAGCAAGGTTGACAAATTACTGAAAACATAAATCACATACAGTCCAAGCTTTAAAGTACCATAATTTTTTTTAAATGTATATATTTTTAAACTCTTATTTCTCACATTATTAAATTTTGAAACAATAAAAACTATGCTAATTTTTTGTACATAAATTAGAGAATATGTATAATTTAGTTAATTTAATTTTTTTTCTACTAAAAAGTGAACAAAGTTGACTTGCCTCTATCAGATCCCATGTATTTAACAAATATATCACTAGAGTTACAATTATAAGCCCAAAGATATTGATGTTAGTTTGAGGCCTTACATTTTTAGTTAAATATTAGTTTGATAAATGACTTTTAACTTTTCTTCAGAGAGAAATGAATATTCTTTACTATATTTCTTTAATATTAAAGTCTTAATTATAATTCAATTCTCACATTGGTGCCAATTAGTTATTTTAAATATGAACAAATAGAATATTCAAGTCAATGTGTCATCAATTAATCCAAACATATTTTGTATGAATATAACATTAAATTCAAATTGTTAATAATTTCCTAATAGTTTGAGTTTAATCACAAATTAGTTAATATCATCAATTTTAAGTTTATGTTCTCAGTTTTTAATATTCAATGTAAATTAAAATTTTCATAGTGATTGGAGATATTAATGTATCAAGTTATGTAGGTTTTGGAATAAAATTCAACCACCTTGGCATTAGGGCTGTCAATTTCCAACATGACCTGAAACCGGACCCGAAACTTGCACAGGAAATTAGCTGAGTGACCTGACCCGCTTAATAACGGGTCATTTTAGGGTCAACCCGACTTTGACCCGTTTATAAACGGGTGGGTTTAGGGTTAACCAGCGAAACCCGAATTTGACCCGACTAACTCGTTTATGGGCTCTATATTATAGTAAAACTCTCATCTTAGCTTGAAAATGAAGGACATTGTCATTATTCAATTATTCATACACACTAACACTTAACATTTTTCACGTTTATTCCCACATTAACAACTTTTACATTTTTATTCTCATCTTAGCTTGCAACAAGTGAACGACGACAATACCCTTCTTTCATGTTTTCATGTTCATTCACATCTTTTTATACAAATATTTTCTTAACGGGTTACACGAATCAAATCCGTAACTCACACGATTATAAATGGATCAACCCGAAACTGACCCTTTTAATCAACGGGTTGAGCTGACCCGACTCGAACTTAAACCGAACATGACTTGACCCGACCCGACCCGAACCCGACCTAACCCGACCCATTGACAGCCTACTCGGCATCAAACTTATTATTGATTGTTTGCGATATTAAAAAGAATATGTGGTAAGATTCTTCTTGCTTTAAAATGCAGTAACGTCAAATGATCCTTAAAATATGTCAAATGATCCTTAAAATATTATAAAAGATTCTTAAAATAGTGATTGGAGATATTCATCAATAGTGTTTTCATGTTTATCCAAAATATTTTTGTGCAGTGACATTAGCTATCTTCTAGCGTATCATATGACGTATTTTCTCATTTATAGATTTGCATGAATATTTGAATTAAAGAGTAATGTACATTGGTTATTCAAAAAAAATTACATTGGAATGATGTATGTAGTACATTAGCGCTTATATTAGAAAATTAATAAATACGCGTGTTTAGTAGTTAAATGGTTAACATCTTATGAATAATTGATAATTGATGTTATTTGTTGTACAAACCATCATGTTGTATAAGTATCAATTATACTTTATGTGCTTCATGATTATTCAATTTAATTAACAAATAATAATTGTTAATAATATTTTAGGAATATTTAATCAAAACTTACATTCCATAACAACACTCATATAAATTAAAAAAAATGCACTGCTAAGGAAATATATAGTGAACCCCATATGCGTAGCACGGGTTCGCACTAGTATATATGTATAGGCGAGCATTCAATGGCACCCCAATAGTGCAACACCCCTAAATGCCCTTGATTTCCACCACATGTCTCATTTCTCTCTCTCCCTCTACTCATTCTCTCACCTCCCACTCACTTATTCTAAAATAAATACTTGGTTTACATAGGGGGGCAAATGGGGTGCTCACTATTTGGGTGCTATTGAACGCCCCTATATATATATATATATAGCGATATCTGATAGTTAATTTTTTTTTATGGTTTCTCTTTAAAGGACAAGAATTGTTGGGCAAGGAACTATGCCAGTCCTGCAAGCGCAACAAGGCGATCCTAGCTCTTCTAAAGCATTATCAATGGGTTAATGTTGTCTACCCAAAAGTTTAAATTTTAAGTAGATAAATTCTGTGGGTGAATGAGAAATATAGGTAATTTGTTCACTTGAGGTTCATTTTGTATTTTTTTTTTACAATAACTATTTGTTGAAGTATTTTTTTTCAACAACTAGCATCAACTCGACTCACATTATTTAGTCTAATCTGATCCAAGTTTGTACTGCTATAGGATCTCTTTAATTATATGCATACATATGCATATATAGGCAGACTACTAGGACATAAGTCACACAATAAATAGTTCATGACACAAGTAAGTCTCCACCACTTGTCTCATTTTATTTTATATTTGAATGTATTGAGCGGTATAAATCCCAGAATAATATCTATTGTGAAACGAATAAGTAACCATTAAATTGTTGAAGTATATAAGTGCTTAAATAACCATATGATCACTAAAGTATGTGTATTTAAGTATTCATATTAAACATTAAGACATTAAACCTTTTTCCAGTTTTGGGATTTAATTATGTCGATTTTTATAGTTCTTTTACAGAAATTTGAAGGCATGAAAATCATTATTTAATATTATTTCCCTTGCGTTCATATCAAGTTTATGTAGTTTTGCATATATAGTTTAGACATGTATATGGTTGAGTTTTCTAACATGTAGGTATATATCATGGCATCCCTTTTTTTAATATATCCGCTTTTTATCCAAATGTATATAGTTCTTATGTACATGCTTGGTTTTTGTAACATATAGGTACATATAATGATGTCCCTATTTACTGATAATTTTTTTTATTTCTTATCCAAATGAAGTAAGTTCATATGGATATGCTTGGGTTTTGTACCATGTAGGTAAATATCATGCCATCCCAATTTATGACAACTTTTTCCATTTCTATCCGAATGAAAATGTATTGTATTCATTCATATGGTTTGTTGTTGTGTATGATAAGAAAGATTCAACATATTTCTCGAGGGAAAATAATTAGCAATATTCCTTTGCTCAATTAGAGTTGCTTCAGGAAAGATAGAGGGCTTTTCAACCTGGAACCAGAGAGTGAAGATGCTGAGTTGTTGCATTGAGATGAATGTGTGTTATTGAGGTGTTGGTCATCAAAATTAGAACTGCAATGAGCCAGTCCACGAAGTGGACTGTAGTGATTGGCTAAGGAAGTGCTTTGTTGCATGGTGCTATTGCGACAATGATGATGACCAAAACCGAGGTGAAGACGTTGGAAAACTGTTGCTATGAGATGCATGTCAAAATGCATGGTGTGTTGATGATCTGAAACATAGGCATGCTGATCAAATGCGGTGATGCAGGGCAGACGGAAACAAAGAGTTTAGTAATAAGCTCTTTCAATGTTTGCTTCATGAAGCTCAAACAAGAACATTGTCTTTCCAGTCTTTTTTTATTATAAACATGAAACCTTTTAGATGTCTTATGTCAAAAAGTTAGCTCTTACTATTTTCCATATCATATATAGATGATATTTTTATGTCCCTATAATGAATATGTGGTCATTAAATGGAGTTTGCACATCTCAAAAGAGTGCTTATACAATTATTGCATTATACGTTATTTAGTGTTGTTGCCAAAGTGAGATTACTTTATGCGACAGAACAAGCACATTTTCTCAGTATTGTATTTGTAACATGTAATATATAGAAATATTGAACCATAAATATAGCCAACACAAATACAAGTTTGCGGCTAAGAAACATTGCCTGCCCTCAATAACTTCAGAGTTTCGAGGACATGAGAAGATAGAGTAATGAAGTAAACTATATTATGGCTCTGCTCCATGTTCAACTCTAATGGCAGTAGATTTGCAATTGGTATGGGACGGTGACAGCTATTGTTTTTGAGTGGGATTAGAATTGAATTGCCATCGGATCAAAACATGCAAGGAAAAAAATTATGTATCTGAATGAGATAGGCTGTGGCTCAGTTCTTTAAAACACCGTAGAACCCCTTTACTACGATTTCCCATTGTATATGCATGCGTATATGAAAAAGAAGCAACTACCAGCATTGCATATCCTCAATATCCCTAGCCAAGAATAAGGTTGCATTTTGTTAAAAAAGTTTTTTTTACATGTTTTGTGGAAGGTTTTATACTTTTGTTTTATTTTGTTCTGTTTAAATTTTTGTTCTACCCTTTTGTTCTACATAGATTAAGCATGAATAAATGGGAAAAAATTGTTAAGCATAAATTTATTTCATGGTTGTACACTCTTGCAATGATCGTTAATGCCTACAATTTATCCATTTATTTTGAATTTGCGTGATTGTCTCTATTTTCAATCAGTAAGTTCACTAATTTTTTTGTATGGGATTTGCTACAGGTAGACGTCTACAAGCGACCATAAAAGATACTTGCAGCGGCTATTGGCCCACGTGGTAGAATGAGTCCCACAATCATATCAAAAAATTGTAAACTGCATTAATTTATAAGTGATTAATAAATAGGAGAGCGAGCATCTTTTACAATCGCTTTTAGGCGACTGCCTGTAGTTCTGCTCTTTTTGTAATTTGTATGTCATAAACTTAGAACAATGCATTTTAGTATTTATATTATACTTGAATGTTAGTGGTAGTTTAGTGTTGATCTCGATGATTTTGAAATATATAATTTCAATGGTGTTACCTGCAAACTTTACGATTGATTCAATGTGAGGAGCAACTGAAAATGCATTAAAAATTATGTGTAATTTCTCATCCTTAATGATGGCATGTGCATATTAAAATGATTAAGAGGTAATTTTATATTAAAATTATATTTTCAATCAATATTTTTGAAATTTAAGTTATATTACATAGAAAAATATGGGGCATTTGGTAGACTTGTTGTCTGTCATCCACTATACTGACAAATTTTCTATTTACGAATTGAGTTTCAAGATAACTTTATATGAAATTGCCCATGATCATTCTTTAATGTTCTATAATGTTAAATCCATTTTTTTTAAAAGTTAACTTGGGATTTAAATTTCCAGCTGAAAGAAGATTTATATATCTTGGTTATCATTTAAATGAATATTTCACTAAGGTTCTTTTCAATACCATAAAATTACATGCTTTAATGATTTGGTCATACATGTCCTCTTACCTTATTTATTGTCTATTCTTTATATCAAAGATCTTTCTATTTTTAGCTTACTATGTAAATACAATATTTTTCATCTCCGCCCATGTGCGAAGCACAGGTTCGCACTTGTTACTCATATATAAAGGAAGAAATAATTCTGATGGTTAAAAGGGCTATCTTATCAACTAAAATACTAAGGCAATCAAAGCTAATTATATAGTAAGTATGTATTTTCCCATAATTTTAATTGATCTCATGTTCTAATTGTACTGGTTTAAAACCATCTTCAACATAATAACTTGTTAACAACAAATGCACATCAGGTTCAATATACAACATCTTCTGGAAAATTATGATTTTGTGTTTAAAACTTAGGAAAAAGTCAATCCAATGTAGTTAGGGAAAAAAGCTTTAATGTTATTAGGAACTTCATCCATATCAAATTTGCTCTTGTCGCAAAAAGTTTAGTTGGTAAATAACACTTATTACCAAATATCCATGTAAACAAACATATGCATAACACATGAGTGGACAAAAATTAGCTCTTCTATAAAGTTTTCAAAAAAAAATATCATTTGATTCGTTAGTATATAAAATATGGGTTTTCCATGCATCAAATGTTGAAGCGTATGTTATTGTCTAATGGACAAACTGAACTAATAAAATTGCTTATGAAATGATACTATCGCAACATTGATACATAATCCTTTGAAGTCCATACTATTCCCACATAAGGTATCAAATATAATATTTGAAGTAAATCATTTCTACGGCAGTTTTATCGAGAAACATTTTTTGATTTAACAAAGCGAAGAGAGCGCTAGTATAGATTTCTCCTAATATTTCATTACTAATGGTTTTGAAATTGTAGCATATTGACAAATAGCATAGAAGGATTTAAAACCCAGTATAGAATACATTAGTAGTCATATTGAAATCTTAGTAGTATGAACATAGATTCAAATTCCATCACACTTTATACTTGACACCAACATGATATGCAGTTCAAATCTTTCATCATTTCATATATTCTGTTCATTTCAAATAATTTATAGTGGGATATAGAAAGAATACCTTTTAATTTGCCTTTAAAGTGTCTCGTCTTCTCAGCTTGTTTTCTTTTGAGAAGCATGTATAACTAGTCGCTTTATTGTAGGAACATTCATGAATAAAAAGAAGTGCACAGAGCATGTTGAAGAGGTCGCCCTTCCAAATTAGATTACTCTAATTATCAAGATATGCTTCCACTTCATCCTAAAATCGTAGAACAAAAACTATAAATGAGAAATTAAAATCGTCTCAAAAGTAATATGACTGCAAACTAAGATTAATAACCACATAATTATTGAATGAGTATTACTTAATTTCATCGCAATTTCATCTTGGAAAGCTGCAACAAATCTTCCCTAGCTATATTCTCTATACATTAATTACGTCTTTACACTATTCACAACCACAGAATAAAAAATATTGATTCGTAGATCAGACATGTGTGCTTTGTTAACTATTTTAAATGAATTATAAGTTGACAGTAGTGGGATAACACATTCAGGGTATCTCGAAGTGGGTTTAGAAAAACAGGACGAATGGTTGCAGGAGGTTAAGTAAGAAAGAATATGCACGGAAGTGAAAGTATTTTAAAAGAGGAAGCCGCTCCTATTGAGTGACACATCGGATTTGTAAGAAAAAGAGATGCTCCAACTCAGATTTTTTTCTATTCTACTTTCTATTATATGTAATAGATATTGCTTATAAATCAAACTACTTATTTTTATATAATCAAAATCAGATTATTATATTCTAGCCCAATTGAAATTCCATTTCTATTTTAAAATAGAAATTCCTTTTTAAAACCCTAATCTCTTTTTCAACATATTTACCCAAATATATTTTATGGTATTTAAATAACAATTATTTTGGGTCAATGTTATTCAAACACCCCAACCACACAATAATCAACCACAGACTATTCGTCACATTATAAAACGCAATATATGAAAACAACAATATAATTATGAAGGAATCTAGTTGGATTCCTCTAACCTGTTTTCCTGCATCCACAAATGTTAATCAATATAAATGACATCAATTCCATATCAATATGGAATATTATAATAAATAGAATCATTATTTAGTCAACGATATATATATATATAAACATATATATATATATATATATATAATTTCGACCAATTAATTAGCATATCGTCCAAACAATCAGCACACAAACATTCAACCATTATTTATCAATATTAAATAACGTTTATAAAACTATAAAATTGGACAGAGTTAGTGAGTTTACTCATCTTGGCCATTAATCATTAAATAACGATTAATGGTTGGTTGATTCGATTCAAATGTTCTATTATGCCGTTATCTGTAGCGAGCTCCAAATCGCTCCAAACTTCATAGGTTCATAGTATTTTCTGACACGATTCCAATGACACATGTTTCGTCAGATTTTATGCACGTATGTATAAGATATTGCAGTTACAAATTTGCATCTATTATTACATTAAATAAATTTTAAATTTTAATTTTAACTGGGCCTTACCATTTTAAATTCACTTTGGCCCATCACCATAAGAACCCATGCCCGCTTCGACACTCTTTTCTCCTTCTCCAATCGTGTCTACATGCGACCAAACAAAACATGCCGAATCCTTTAAACTCCCATCCATGCTACTTCATGTTTCCATTGTTCAATCCCCTTTTTTTCTTTCTTATTTTCATTTGTATTTTGGGCCTTACAATCATATCAGCCCACCCAAAATCTTGAAACCCGAACATGACCCTTCTTCCCCAAAAAATACAACTATGAGTTCCAAACGTGTTTCCCCTTTATTATCTACGTCCTCCTACTTACCTTTTCCACCTCATTTCTTCACCAATGTTAAAACTACCAACACCATTAACCCTTGCTACTCCTCTTCAACTTACA
The DNA here is from genome assembly GCA_030737875.1 of Allium sativum. Taxonomy (NCBI): domain Eukaryota; kingdom Viridiplantae; phylum Streptophyta; class Magnoliopsida; order Asparagales; family Amaryllidaceae; genus Allium; species Allium sativum. The sequence goes on from CM060922.1 coordinate 474,647,773, forward strand.
CAGCTCAACATTCTCCCAGCTTTCTCCAACTACACTCGCAAGCCTCTTCCCCAAACACTCAAAACTCCTGCATCCAAAAAGAACACCATGCCGCAACCTTTCTTACATGTTACTCCACCGTGACTTCATGTGATCCCCCATCTTCTAATACTTTCCTACTAATAAAGCTCACGAACCCGTACTGCTCTCCCCACTTCTGACCAGTCTCCAATCAACTGCTACGCCACCTTAAAACCCCATGCCCAAAAATATAAACTTCATCACGTGAACGCAATTTCCATGCCCATCATAACACAAACCTTGTCATGAGACTGGACAGTATACCCTTAATCTTATAGCATGTACATATATCAGCTTTCCAAACCATATAAAGAATAGACTTCGATTTTCCATGATCCATGATTAATATATTTCACTGTAACGACCGGGAATTTCGCTCGATCCGAATCAGTCGCTAGACCGACCTAGACCGCTCGAAACGCCTGATTGTTTTGAGAACAACACAAAATAGAACATAGACGGAAGAACATTTCATTGTATATTACAACAATTCCATCAGAATACAAGAATATACAGAGTATAAACAAATAAAATACATTTGATAAATATCAGAAATTACAATACATTACATAGCAGCGGAAAATAACACAATACACAACTAGAAGTAATACGCGGATACAAAGCTTTCCGAGTATCGTTCCAGCTGTAAATCAGGATCCTGTGAATATAAATCTACAAAACCAAAACTACTAGCTGCCCGTGTCAAAATAAGGGCACCCAGAGTTTAGGTTAAAACAATAAACTCCAAGTCAGTCATGTGACTAGTGTGAGAACTAAAACAGTTATAAATCTTTATTTTAAAGTTAGGTAAATCAAGGGACCACGCCGTATAACACGGAACGGGTTTCCTCCCAAGAATATCAGTGCATAAAACAAACAGCGCAATGCTAAATAAAGAAAAATGAAGCTATTATAAGACCCAGGTCCTATCACACAATGCAACGCAAGCCGGGAGATAGGGTTTTACCTTATAATAGCCAAAGAATGCTTGATACGTGAAATTTCATGTTTTATTATTACTATAAGTGCATAGTGTCAAAATAATTTCAAATCATAAATGTCAATCATAGACAGCATGGGTACCATATATCATGTCGCCATACTAGTTTTACAATTAAAACCGCACTATCACGTATTTGGAAATTGGATTTCTGTCTGTGAACCGAGGCAAAAGATAGTCCTTAACCGAATTCGAGACACTCTAGTCCGCCCCTCAAGCAAGTACTCAGTCAAGCCTTTGGATCGTCAGGGCCGGTCCACCGATGTGGATTAAAATTCCTGGACACTGCGTTTCCCCGCCCTTTGGGGCGTGAGTAAGCCAACGAATGACTACTCCATTGGTCCCGGATCGACCGATATATCCGAGGCGCCTCCAATTCCAACAACCACATGAGTCAAACTCGTCAGCCAGTTCAAGCACTGACGCCACTCCTAACTAGAAAGAAACGCATGCCCTCCCTGAGGTCCTTCTCCCATGTTTGGTTCACACCGGGGTGTGAGGCTCGCGAATTATCGCTACATAAAGCTACGCCACAAAGGCCGTGCTTTGATCATCAACCACAAGACTCTGCTTTTCAACAGAAGCCTTGATCATTTGCATCTTAGCATGCCATACAGGCATACCACTCCATGCAACCGATATCCATCAATCACACAGAATGATATCCAATGTCAGACACACAGTCCATTTACAAGTTCGTTCTGGGTCTGAAAGAAACAGGAGGCACCTAGTACCCCGCATATCCATCGATCTCCAAGTACGTCTGGACGACCACTAACCGATTCCCTCCTCTTAGGTGTACGGCCCAATCAAGATCATCAGTAATTATCCAAACGACGTGAAGACCTCCGGTCTTCAACCACCGTCTTCATCTTCGACATTACGTCGAAACAGTTATTCAGAATGGGATAAACCCGGTCTTTTTGAATAACTCGCGTATATAATAAACAAATGTTACACAAACACAACATACGCCTCATTCCAATTCAGAATATTCTTTTATTCAAATATTCTAATACTTTGGGAAAGGTTCCCATTAATTTTATGTAATAACCCGCAAAATCTGGGCCAGTTTAAAATTTTTATTTTGGCAATTTTAGCGAATTTTGAATATTTAAAATGAATTATTTTAAATAATATCGACGAGAAATTTATTTTGAATATAATTCGACGTATATATTATATACGTCGTCATTAGAATAAAATAATTATATATAATTATAAATAGAATTGAAAATGGCGCGGTAGTTCGATAATTCGATTTCAAACTTCAATTGAATGTACCGGGTGCAAAAAAATCCGGACTTTAGTGAAACCAAAAACATTGGGATCTATTTGGGAATATCTTTCCAATGAATCTGAATAATCGAAATTTCATAGCGGGGATCAAAAGATATGTCCAGTTGAAAATTCTGAATAGTCGCTATGGAATTCAGGCCCTTAAAAATGGACATTTTGCAAACGACCTCGGATTTCGACGAAATCAGTTTTGTTGGGACCGTATCGTCCCCACATAGCCAGATTTATTTTTCTGGAATTTTTCAAATCAGTTTGTGGCCCCTGCAAATTAAAATGTTCGTTCAAAGTTGAAAATTAAATGTTTTATACTTTAATTTGAAGAATAACTGACTGTAACAGCCGACATGGCCTACGAAACCTATTCCATTGTGTCCGGGGTGGGGGTATTTAGCTAGGAGCGACAGTCGTAGGGTTTGAATTGGGGTTCGGATGTGAAAAGAATTAATAAATGAGTTAAATATAAATATATATATGGTGTAACCCTAACAATAAGGTCAAACTAATTTTCTCGGTCAACCCCAAATAAATACAGCCGCAACTACGAACGAGCGGCGGGAATTGCTGTTTTCTTCTTCTCAATCATTCTTTGAATCCTCCAACGAATACCAGGAACGAATTAAACAAGTATAAAGAGAATCGAAGGGGCTTCATTTTAGTACGGGCATGATGATTTTTGGCTGAGTGAATTGGAGGAAAACCGAGCTCGAACTCATGTCGTTCAGGGTGGATCTCCGGCTTCGCTCGGTGATCGAACTGCTCAACGTTGGGGGAATTAGGCGCTCGTCACGGAGGGGCTCCAGAGGCAGGTGGTTGATCGACGTCAAGGGCTTCAGATTGGGTGCGATTTCCAACCCTAGTTTTCAGCTATAGGGATCGACGAAGAGCTACTGTCTGAAGTGCGGTTCTGGTACACCACAAAACGAAGAAGAATGCGAGTTCCAAAGTATAAACAGTAAGCGTAATAGCATTGTTTTCAGTTTCATTTCTTTTTCGGTTTTATAAATAAATAAATATTGTTTTTAAATATAATAACGTTGAAAAGAAGAAGTAATTTTTATATATTAGGTGTTTTTTAAAAAAAATATAATCTTTGGCTTGATTATGAAAATATAATATTTTTGAACATGAAGGGATAATATAAGAATATTATTTTTATATATGAAGATGTTTTTATAAAATATTTATGAAGATGTTTTTATAAAATATATATAGCAATGTTTAGAAGAAACTTTGTTGTAGAAAAATACGAATATACTTTGTGTAGAAAAATAAAATATACATACTTTGTATTTGGAAATAATAATATACTTTGAATTTGAAAATATAAAATCAGTTACTTTGTTTTAAAATAAATATAACTTTGGTTAAAATATAACTTTGGTTTTAAAATATAACTTCGGTTTAGAAAATATATAGAATGGTTTAGAAAATATAAAATCAGTTTGTTTAGATAAGTAAAGAAGAAGTTTGAATTTATATAAAGAAGAAAACAAAAAAAAATGAATTTGCTTTGAAAACAAAATTTGCATTCTTTTCGAAAATGAATTTTGCATTGATTTTGAAAATAAAAATAACATTGTTTTAAAATAGGAATAGCAGATTAAAAAGATGATTTTTATATATTGAACTTCGAAATAAAAATATGATTTTTATATATGGAATAGCGAAGTAAAAATTCGATGTTTACATAGGTAGTGAAAGCGGACAACGAAGATGACGAAGATGCGGTAGCGATGAAGATTTCTATCAATGAAGTGCCGTGGAGCTTGGATAGCTTTCTGTGAGAATTTCTCACCTTTCAATTTCTTTTCTAGTTATATATATACTAGGATGCAGACGGTGCTTAGTAGCACCCGACACAATCGTCCACAGACCATGGACTTGTTTGTTTGGTTGCATAAAATTAGTTAGATTATTTGATTGAAATTGAATTGTTTGGTGATTTTGATTGATGTGTGAATGGCGTGGGCCTTCACTAGACCGGGGATAAGGCTAGGCCTTGTCCCGTTTCTAGTATCGTGTCGTTATGCCGCCGAAATTTTCTAAAATATGTTAGAAAAATAAAAATATCATTTTTATTTAAAGAATGAACTGAATAGAAATTCATATGTTGAAATAAAATATTTTATCGTTAAAAATATAATTTTTAACGTGAATGTGAATAAATAAATATTCATTTACAAACCAGACGGTTTGTTTATGTACACCTATTTGAAGGACATTGATTGGGTCGATAAATTTTACACATCGCCCAACTGCACAAATAAAATATGCGTTTGATTGTTTGAAACCCCACACGGGTGTTGGGATGAAATTTGAAGTTCACTCATCCTGATTAATTAAATATGTCGATCGATTGATTGACAGGCTGTTATAAGCGTTAGATATCTATATTTGATGCTTATACAGTGTAGTCCACTTTGGTTGATGGTTGATTATTTTTCAATGCTATTATATGTGTGTAATGTATGAAAATCCATATAATTAACTTTATATGGTAATTGATTGGGCCTCATTCCAATTTGAAAAATAAAGAATATTATAAAATAAAGGTTCATGTGTTGACAGTACTCATCCATTGAGATTGGTCATGTGTTGAACGAAATATTTTGATAATAACAACTATTTTGAAAAAGAAATATTTGAAATAGAATATTTGAAAATAGAAATTTATGAAGCCGTGTTGATTAGATTGACGCCATTTTGACGTGATCGATATTTATATCGATTTTATTCTTTTTAAAATGAATATTGAGAAGTGATTTCGAAATCGAATATTTTGAAATGAATTGAATTGAAAAACGATTTCGAAATGAATTGAATTGAAAACGATTTCGAAATGAATTGAATTGAAAACGATTTCGAAATGAATTGAATTGAAAAACGATTTCAAAATGAATTGAATCGAAAACGATTTCGAAATGAATTGAATTGAAAACGAATTCAAATTGAATTGAAAGGGAATTGAAATGAATTCAAATTGAATTAAAATTTGAATTGAATAGAAATGAATTTTAAAACGAATTTATAAAGAAGAATTCAATTTTGATTTGAATTGAAAGGGAAGTTGAAATTCCTTTTGAAACGAATTTTAAAACTATTTATATAATTCGTTTTAAATAGAAATCGACGAAATATATATTATATATATTATATATATAATATAATGGCCTGAATAGAACGCGCCGCGCCGCGGTAGTTCGTGAATTTCGACCATTTATTTCAAACGGACATTACGGGAGATCCGACCGTCGGATTCTCCTAAAACCGGAACCGTTGGGTTCGTATCGAAAAGAGCTTTCTAACGAATATTAGAAATTAGAAATCTAACGGTTGGATTTGGAGATACGTCCAAATCAAATTCGAAAAAGGTCGCTGTAAGTGCAGTTCGATGGCCGTTGATGGAAATCGACTGTACGGGCCTTGATAAAATTATTAAAAATAGTAATAATTTGTGTAAAATCATAAGAAATGGTTTAGAAAGTATTGGGATGAAAAACTCCATATTTGAAAAGATAAAAATAGATTTTTATCGAAATGAACTAGTTTTGAACTAGAATTATAATTCTATTTATTTTTAAATAAATAAATTGAATTTAAAAAGGGTTTTAAAAATAACCAGAATATCCAATGATTGCATTGGAGTGGATTTGAATCGAAATTGTCTTCGGAATATTTCGATGTTGGAATTCGTGATTATACAGGGGTTGTTATGGAAATTTGAAAGATATATATTTATATCGTTATTTCCAATACGACATTTGTTAGTCGTAGAATTCGATATTGAATATAAGCCGATATATTTTCTATTCAGAGCCTTGTATTGAATATCGAATGTGATTTGGGTTTGTCGTGAGAGGTGTCTTCACTAACACTGTTCTTGAACCCAGTTGAGAAAAGATTAAATCTTTTTATTTAGATTTAATGAAGTGTACCAATTAAATAATATTTAATTGGAATTGAATAGATATTGATTTTTGGGTTTATCGTGAACAGTGTTTTAAATAACACTCGTTCTTTAACCAGATAATCAATGGAATGTGACTTTGGGTTTATCGTGAACCGTGTTTTAAATGACACGAATTCTTTAACCCAGTTAACGATTAAAACTAAGTGGAGTTTTAATGAATCTTTAATTAGATTGAAAAGATCGAAAATGGAGTATCACCAGTTTTGCTCCAGGCGATAGTTAAATCTTTAATTAGATTTGAACGTGAAATGGTAATTGAATTTACCGATAACACCGTGGTGTTAGATATGAAGTATTACCAGTTTTACTTCATGGGATGAATAGGTTGGGATTGGGAAATTAAAACAAATGATTACTTCGGTAAGGTTCGCTAATCCCGACTAGTTTGAATTGATATTCAAAAATAGATTAATGAATAAATTCAAAGAATTTATCTGCGATAAAATTAATGGGAACATTTCCCTATGAATGTGAAATTTAGAAACTAACTGTCGGTTAGCCAAGCAGAATGGTTTTCTGGATATTGATCTGATGTTGGTTTCGGCCTTCGGGGTTAATATTTGGGAAATTATTCTCTTGATTAATTTACGGTTAGTGACTGATGAATTGGAATGAGGCGTATGTTGTGTTTGTGTAACACTTATTTAAAATATACGCGAGTTATTCGGAAAGACCGGGTTTATCCCATTCTGAATAACTGATACGACGATAAGTCGAAGATGAAGACGGTGGTCGAAGACCGGAAGTCTTCACGTCGTTTGGGTGATTACTGATGATCTTGATTGGGCTGTACCCCCAAGAAGATGGAAACAGTTGGTGATCGTCCAGACGTACTTGGAGATCGATGGATATGCGGGGTACTAGGTGCCTCCAGTTTCGTTCAGACCCAGAACGGACTTGCAAATGGACTGTGTGTCTGACATTGGATTTTAGTCCGTGTGATTGATCTCTATTAAATATATATCTGTTTGGCGGCGGAGAATTTATTCTCTTGCTTAACGCCCTTCTCTGAGACGTACGAGCTCAGGGGTTATATACTGATGGATATCAAACACATAGAGTGAATTGCCTGTGTGGCATGCCTAAGTGGCAATAGATCGAGGCTTCTGTTGAAAAGCAAAGTCTTGTGGTGATGATCAAAGCACAGCCTGTGTGGCACAGCTTTGTGTAACGTGAATTCGCGAGTTTCACACCCGGTATGAACCAAAAACGGGAGACGGACCTCAGGGAGGACTTGCGTTTCTTTCTAGTTAGAAGTGGCGTCAGTGGTTTTACACGCCCTGACAAGTTTGACTTATGTGGTTGTTGCTGTTGCGAGGCGCCTCGGTTATATCGGTTTCGGCCGACGCATTCTGGTCGGCAGACGGACCAGACTTACACCCCATAGGGTGGGGAAACGTAGTGTTCAGGCATAATAATCCACATCAGTGGACCGGCCCTGTCGCTCCAAGGCTTGCCTGCGCGCTTGCCTGTGGCTCGGGCTAGAGAGTCACGAATCGGTTGAGGACTATCTTTTGCCTCGGTTCATAGACGGAAATCCAATTTCCAAATACGTGACATGTGCGGTTTTGATTGTATAACCTATATATGGCGACATAGTGGGATGGGGCGCTCATGCCGCCTATGATTGATACTTATGATTTGAAGTTGTTTTATACACTATGCACTTATAATAGTATCAAATGATTTGTTTTAAACGTATCAAGCATTCTTTGGCTGTTATAAGGGAAAACCCTATCCCCCGGCTTGCGTTGCATTGTGTGATAGGACCTGGGTCTTATAACGGCTTCATTTTTCTTTATTTAGCATTGCGCTGTTTGTTTTATGCACTGGTATTCTTGGGAGGAAACCCGTTCCGTGTTATACGGCGTGGTCCCTTGATTTACCTAACTTTAAAAATAAAGATTAACTGTTTTAGTTCTCACACCAGTCACATGACTGACCTGGAGTTTATTGTTTTAACCTAAACTCTGGGTGCCCTTATTTTGACACGGGCAGCTAGTAGTTTTGGTTTTTGCAGATTTATATTCACAGGATCCTGGTTTACAGCTGGAATGATATCCGGAAAGCTTTGTATCCGTATATCTCTTCTAGTTGTGTATTTTATTATTTTCCGCTGCGATGTATTTAAATGTAATTTAAATCTCTGATATTTCTGTGTAATATTCATTTATACTCTGTATATTCTTGTAATCTGATGCGTTGTTGTAATATGCAATGAAATGTTCTTTTATATGCGTTCTGATTTGTCGTGTTCTCAAACGATAGGGCGTTTCGAACGGTCTGGGTCGGTTTAGCGACTGGTTCGGACCGAGCGAAATTCCTTCTCGTCACAGTTGGTATCAGAGCTTTGGTTTACAAAGCTTAGAGAACAAGACACATTAGAACCATATGAAAGAATTCATCAGATATTGGATTAGTAATATCCAACGTGAATGACTCGTTAGAGATGGGATCAGTAGCATCCTAGAACGAGTGTGAAGGGTATATTTTTCAAATGAAAACAAATTTTTTTTTGAAAATTTAAATCAACTATTCGTATTTGATTATTTGTTTATATTGATTTTGGACAATTCAGTATGTAAAGAATTTGCATATACGCCTTGCAAACGTATATTCAAAGTTTTAATATACTGAATAGATATAGATTCACACTCTAGTCGCTCGAAGGTGATTCTGATGATTGTAGCTACATCATCAGAATTAGTGTTCGAGAGTCGAAGGTGTGATATTTATATATTTCCAATTGACTGGTGTGAGAACCAAAATTAGATAGGGCCTATTGTTGTGATTTGGCATCAAAAATCTGATTTTTGACTATGTATCAAAATTATGAATTTGAAACTCTAATTCACTAATTGATTGATGTTTGGGTTGGTTGTTTGTTTGTTTGCTAATTTTTAGCCATTTAGCCTAATAGCATCAAATATTGAATTGTATTGAAAATTGGTCACATTTGCTTGCATATACATATACTTGCATTGAACAGGTCATAGCAAGGAGGCTAGAGCCAGAGAATAAAATTTGTTTGCCCGACAAATAGGTACATGTTTACTACATAATTTACTGTTTTGTTTGGGTGATGATGATTTTATGAGCCTATTGGCTAGCCGCTTGGCTTTTTCTTTTTCTTTTTGAGATCTGAAGGACCGGGGAAGCTATTTGAAATTCCCCGATGCTCCCATTGCAGGGGAGGTTATGGCGAAATTTTTCGAAAATTTAGGGTGTTAGCCAAATTTTTGAAAATTTGGAAATTCTTAGAAACTGAAAAGTTGGAGAATGGAAGCCAGATCGAACATAGGAGTTGATTAATCAAACCACTTTCGACTTTGTTCCTTTTCGGGGACGAAAAGTTTTAAGTGGGGGAGATTGTAATAACCCGCAAAATCTGGGCCAGTTTAAATTTTTTATTTTGGCAATTTTAGCGAATTTTGAATATTTAAAATGAATTATTTTAAATAATATCGACGAGAAATTTATTTTGAATATAATTCGACGTATATATTATATACGTCGTCGTTAGAATAAAATAATTATATATAATTATAAATAGAATTGAAAATGGCGCGGTAGTTCGATAATTCGATTTCAAACTTCAATTGAATGTACCGGGTGCAAAACAATCCGGATTTTAGTGAAACCAAAAACATTGGGATCTATTTGGGAATATCTTTCCAACGAATCCGAATAATCGAAATTTCATAGCGGGGATCAAAAGATATGTCCAGTTGAAAATTCTGAATAGTCGCTATGGAATTCAGGCCCTTAAAAATGGACATTTTGCAAACGACCTCGGATTTCGACGAAATCAGTTTTGTTGGGACCGTATCGTCCCCACATAGCCAGATTTATTTTTCTGGAATTTTTCAAATCAGTTTGTGGCCCCTGCAAATTAAAATGTTCATTCAAAGTTGAAAATTAAATGTTTTATACTTTAATTTGAAGAATAACTGACTGTAACAGCCGACATGGCCTACGAAACCTATTCCATTGTGTCCGGGGTGGGGGTATTTAGCTAGGAGCGACAGTCGTAGGGTTTGAATTGGGGTTCGGATGTGAAAAGAATTAATAAATGAATTAAATATAAATATATATATGGTGTAACCCTAACAATAAGGTCAAACTAATTTTCTCGGTCAACCCCAAATAAATACAGCCGCAACTACGAACGAACGGCGGGAATTGCTGTTTTCTTCTTCTCAATCATTCTTTGAATCCTCCAACGAATACCAGGAACGAATTAAACAAGTATAAAGAGAATCGAAGGGGCTTCATTTTAGTACGGGCGTGATGATTTTTGGCTGAGTGAATTGGAGGAAAACCGAGCTCGAACTCATGTCGTTCAGGGTGGATCTCCGGCTTCGCTCGGTGATCGAACTGCTCAACGTTGGGGGAATTAGGCGCTCGTCACGGAGGGGCTTCAGAGGCAGGTGGTTGATCGACGTCAAGGGCTTCGGATTGGGTGCGATTTCCAACCCTAGTTTTTAGCTATAGGGATCGACGAAGAGCTACTGTCTGAAGTGCGGTTCTGGTACACCACAAAACGAAGAAGAACGCGAGTTCCAGAGTATAAACGGTAAGCGTAATAGCATTGTTTTCAGTTTCATTTCTTTTTCGGTTTTATAAATAAATAAATATTGTTTTTAAATATAATAACTTTGAAAAGAAGAAGTAATTTTTATATATTAGGTGTTGTTTAAAAAAAAAAAAAAATCTTTGGCTTGATTATGAAAATATAATATTTTTGAACATGAAGGGATAATATAAGAATATTATTTTTATATATGAAGATGTTTTTATAAAATATTTATGAAGATGTTTTTATAAAATATATATAGCAATGTTTAGAAGATAACTTTGTTGTAGAAAAATACGAATATACATTGTGTAGAAAAATAAAATATACATACTTTGTATTTGGAAATAATAATATACTTTGAATTTGAAAATATAAAATCAGTTACTTTGTTTTAAAATAAATATAACTTTGGTTAAAATATAACTTTGGTTTTAAAATATAACTTCGGTTTAGAAAATATAAAGAATGGTTTAGAAAATATAAAATCAGTTTGTTTAGATATGTAAAGAAGAAGTTTGAATTTATATAAAGAAGAAAACAAAAAAAATGAATTTGCTTTGAAAACAAAATTTGCATTCTTTTCGAAAATGAATTTTGCATTGATTTTGAAAATAAAAATAACATTGTTTTAAAATAGGAATAGCAGATTAAAAAGATGATTTTTATATATTGAACTTCGAAATAAAAATATGATTTTTATATATGGAATAGTGAAGTAAAAATTCGATGTTTACATAGGTAGTGAAAGCGGACAACGAAGATGACGAAGATGCGGTAGCGATGAAGATTTCTATCAATGAAGTGCCGTGGAGCTTGGATAGCTTTCTGTGAGAATTTCTCACCTTTCAATTTCTTTTCTAGTTATATATATACTAGGATGCAGACGGTGCTTAGTAGCACCCGACACAATCGTCCACAGACCATGGACTTGTTTGTTTGGTTGCATAAAATTAGTTAGATTATTTGATTGAAATTGAATTGTTTGGTGATTTTGATTGATGTGTGAATGGCGTGGGCCTTCACTAGACCGGGGATAAGGCTAGGCCTTGTCCCGTTTCTAGTATCGTGTCGTTATGCCGCCGAAATTTTCTAAAATATGTTAGAAAAATAAAAATATCATTTTTATTTAAAGAATGAACTGAATAGAAATTCATATGTTGAAATAAAATATTTTATCGTTAAAAATATAATTTTTAACGTGAATGTGAATAAATAAATATTCATTTACAAACCAGACGGTTTGTTTATGTACACCTATTTGAAGGACATAGATTGGGTCGATAAATTTTACACATCGCCCAACTGCACAAATAAAATATGCGTTTGATTGTTTGAAACCCCACACGGGTGTTGGGATGAAATTTGAAGTTCACTCATCCTGATTAATTAAATATGTCGATCGATTGATTGACAGGCTGTTATAAGCGTTAGATATCTATATTTGATGCTTATACAGTGTAGTGCACTTTGGTTGATGGTTGATTATTTTTCAATGCTATTATATGTGTGTAATGTATGAAAATCCATATAATTAACTTTATATGGTAATTGATTGGGCCTCATTCCAATTTGAAAAATAAAGAATATTATAAAATAAAGGTTCATGTGTTGACAGTACTCATCCATTGAGATTGGTCATGTGTTGAACGAAATATTTTGATAATAACAACTATTTTGAAAAAGAAATATTTGAAATAGAATATTTGAAAATAGAAATTTATGAAGCCGTGTTGATTAGATTGACGCCATTTTGACGTGATCGATATTTATATCGATTTTATTCATTTTAAAATGAATATTGAGAAGTGATTTCGAAATCGAATATTTTGAAATGAATTGAATTGAAAAACGATTTCGAAATGAATTGAATTGAAAACGATTTCGAAATGAATTGAATTGAAAACGATTTCGAAATGAATTGAATTGAAAAACGATTTCAAAATGAATTGAATCGAAAACGATTTCGAAATGAATTGAATTGAAAACGAATTCAAATTGAATTGAAAGGGAATTGAAATGAATTCAAATTGAATTAAAATTTGAATTGAATAGAAATGAATTTTAAAACGAATTTATAAAGAAGAATTCAATTTTGATTTGAATTGAAAGGGAAGTTGAAATTGCTTTTGAAACGAATTTTAAAACTATTTATATAATTCGTTTTAAATAGAAATCGACGAAATATATATTATATATATTATATATATAATATAATGGCCTGAATAGAACGCGCCGCGCCGCGGCAGTTCGTGAATTTCGACCATTTATTTCAAACGGACATTACGGGAGATCCGACCGTCGGATTCTCCTAAAACCGGAACCGTTGGGTTCGTATCGAAAAGAGCTTTCTAACGAATATTAGAAATTAGAAATCTAACGGTTGGATTTGGAGATACGTCCAAATCAAATTTGAAAAAGGTCGCTGTAAGTGCTGTTCGATGGCCGTTGATGGAAATCGACTGTACGGGCCTTGATAAAATTATTAAAAATAGTAATAATTTGTGTAAAATCATAAGAAATGGTTTAGAAAGTATTGGGATGAAAAACTCCATAGTTGAAAAGATAAAAATAGATTTTTATCGAAATGAACTAGTTTTGAACTAGAATTATAATTTTATTTATTTTTAAATAAATAAATTGAATTTAAAAAGGGTTTTAAAAATAACCAGAATATCCAATGATTGCATTGGAGTGGATTTGAATCGAAATTGTCTTCGGAATATTTCGATGTTGGAATTCGTGATTATACAGGGGTTGTTATGGAAATTTGAAAGATATATATTTATATCGTTATTTCCAATACGACATTTGTTAGTCGTAGAATTCGATATTGAATATAAGCCGATATATTTTCTATTCAGAGCCTTGTATTGAATATCGAATGTGATTTGGGTTTGTCGTGAGAGGTGTCTTCACTAACACTGTTCTTGAACCCAGTTGAGAAAAGATTAAATCTTTTTATTTAGATTTAATGAAGTGTACCAATTAAATAATATTTAATTGGAATTGAATAGATATTGATTTTTGGGTTTATCGTGGACAGTGTTTTAAATAACACTCGTTCTTTAACCCGATAATCAATGGAATGTGACTTTGGGTTTATCGTGAATCGTGTTTTAAATGACACGAATTCTTTAACCCAGTTCACGATTAAAACTAAGTGGAGTTTTAATGAATCTTTAATTAGATTGAAAAGATCGAAAATGGAGTATCACCAGTTTTGCTCCAGGCGATAGTTAAATCTTTAATTAGATTTGAACGTGAAATGGTAATTGAATTTACCGATAACACCGTGGTGTTAGATATGAAGTATTACCAGTTTTACTTCATGGGATGAATAGGTTGGGATTGGGAAATTAAAACAAATGATTACTTCGGTAAGGTTCGCTAATCCCGAATAGTTTGAATTGATATTCAAAAATAGATTAATGAATAAATTCAAAGAATTTATCTGCGATAAAATTAATGGGAACATTTCCCTATGAATGTGAAATTTAGAAACTAACTGTCGGTTAGCCAAGCAGAATGGTTTTCTGGATATTGATCTGATGTTGGTTTCGGCCTTCGGGGTTAATATTTGGGAAATTATTCTCTTGATTAATTTACGGTTAGTGACTGATGAATTGGAATGAGGCGTATGTTGTGTTTGTGTAACACTTATTTAAAATATACGCGAGTTATTCGGAAAGACCGGGTTTATCCCATTCTGAATAACTGATACGACGATAAGTCGAAGATGAAGACGGTGGTCGAAGACCGGAAGTCTTCACGTCGTTTGGGTGATTACTGATGATCTTGATTGGGCTGTACACCCAAGAAGATGGAAACAGTTGGTGATCGTCCAGACGTACTTGGAGATCGATGGATATGCGGGGTACTAGGTGCCTCCGGTTTCGTTCAGACCCAGAACGGACTTGCAAATGAACTGTGTGTCTGACATTGGATTTTAGTCCGTGTGATTGATCTCTATTAAATATATATCTGTTTGGCGGCGGAGAATTTATTCTCTTGCTTAACGCCCTTCTCTGAGACGTACGAGCTCAGGGGTTATATACTGATGGATATCAAACACATAGAGTGAATTGCCTGTGTGGCATGCCTAAGTGGCAATAGATCGAGGCTTCTGTTGAAAAGCAAAGTCTTGTGGTGATGATCAAAGCACAGCCTGTGTGGCACAGCTTTGTGTAACGTGAATTCGCGAGTTTCACACCCGGTATGAACCAAAAACGGGAGACGGACCTCAGTGTAATAACCCGGAAAATCTGGGCCAGTTTAAAATTTTTATTTTGGCAATTTTAGCGAATTTTGAATATTTAAAATAGATTATTTTAAATAATATCGACGTAAAATTTATTTTGAATATAATTCGAACGTATATATTATACGCGTCGTCGTTAGAATATAAATATTTATATATAATTATAAATAGAATTGAAAATGGCGCGGTAGTTCGATAATTCGATTTCAAACTTCAATTGAATGTACCGGGTGCAAAACAATCCGGATTTTAGTGAAACCAAAAACATTAGGATCTGATTGATAATATCTTTCTAACGGATGTAAGAAACTGAGATTTCACTTTAAAAATTGAGAGATATGTCCAGTTGAAAATTCTGAATAGTCGCTATGGAATTCAGACCCTTAAAAATGGACATTTTGCAAATGACCTCGGATTTCGACGAAACCTGTTTTGTTGGATCCGTGATGTCGAATTATTGCTAGGTTTCAAATTTCATAATTTTTCGAATCAATATGTGAGCGTGGCAAAGGAAAACGTGTTTTGACCATTTCAGTTGAATTTAATCGACTGGAAATTGGCCATTTTTCCAACGGTCTCAGAATTCGACGAAACTAGTTTTTTTAGGACCGTATCGTCAATACGAAGCTAGAAAATATTTTTCTGGAATTTTTCTAGTTAGTATGTGACCCCGGTAATTTGAAATGTACGTTTAAAAACTCAATTTAGTGATTTAAATGTAAATTCAAAGGAAACTGATCGAAACGATCAAATCAGCATGCGATACATATCCCATTGTGTTCGGAATGGGGGTATAACGCTGTGGACGGCAGGCGGTGGGCCTCGTTTAGAGGTCGTACGAAAAAGTCAACTCTTTGCTAAATTAAATAATTAAATAATAAAAAAAAATCATTTCCCTCCACCCTTTATCTTCGTTCTGGCCCCTCCCCCTTTTCATTTCGATTTATACAGAAAAAAAAAAAAAAAAGGGAGAGACGAGAGAAAAGGGGGCGGAGGAGCTCGTCGCTCCTCCGATCGATCCCCCACCGCCGGCGGAAACCCCCCCCCCCCCAACCTCGCGATGACGGAAACCCCCCCCCCCCAACCTCGCGATGACGGAAACCCCCCCCCCAACCTCGCGATGGCGTGAACCCCCCCTCCCTGTAAGTTCCCTGATCTTGTTTTTTATTTTATTTTCTTTAAAACTGTTTTTTTATTTTCTTTAAAACTGATTTTATTTAAAATAGAAAACTGATTTTATTTAAAATAGAAAACTGATTTTATTTAAAATAGAAAACTGATTTTATTTAAAATAGAAAACTGATTTTATTTAAAATAGAAAACTGATTTTATTTAAAATAGAAAACTGATTTTATTTAAGATAGAAAACTGATTTTATAAAACATTTAAAAACTGATTTTTATTTGTTTTTAAAACTGAAAAGTCAGTTAATTTAGTTTTTTATATATATGATTGATTAATATGAAGATATGTTTTCTTCTATATATTAGTATCATAAAAATAAAAAAATATAGATTTTATATATATCTTAACATCACAAAGATTAGATTTTTATAATGTTTTCGTGATAATAAAGACTCGATTCTTATATAAATAAAGGTTAGATCTTTAAAGTAGAAAAAGTTAGGGTTTAGGTATCATAAAAGCGAAGAAAGATTATGTTTTTAACCATAGGAATAAGGGATTTATTTTTATATATGTGAAGGAGGTATGAAAATAGAATTTTTATATATTGAACTTCGATAGAAAAATAGAATTTTTATATATTGAACTTCGATAGAAAAATAGAATTTTTATATATTGAACTTTGAAATAAAAATTCGATTTTTATATATTGAACTTCGAGATAAAAAATCATATTTTTATATATTGAACTTTGAAATTAAAATTCGATTTTTATATATATAGTGGCCTTGGGCAAAGAAGATGAAAAAGGAGGCGATAACGACGAAGACTTCTCTGAAAGAAGAGCCGTGGAGCTAGGATAGCTATATGTGAGAATTTCTCACCTTTCAATTTAATTTTTCTAGTTATATATATACTAGGATGCAGACGGTGCTTAGTAGCACCCGACACAATCGTCCACAGACCATGGACTTGTTTGTTTGACTGTTTGGTGATTGATTGCGATATTGGTTTGAATGTGGTTTGTGGTGTGAAAAATCGAATCGATAAATTGGTTAGGATTAGACGTGCGCCGTTATAAGGCGAAGGAGTAAGGCTAGGTTAGACTCTTACTCCAAATTTTGTGATTTGATTGATGTGTGAATGGCGTGGGCCTTCACTAGACCGGGGATAAGGCTAAGCCTTGTCCCGTTTCTAGTATCGTGCCGTTATGCCGCCGAAATTTTCTAAAATGTGTTAGAAAAATAAAAATATCATTTTATTTAAAGAATGAACTGAATAGAAATTCATATGTTGGAATAAAATGTTTTATCGTTAAAAATATAATTTTTAACGTGAAGTGAATAAAATAGAATATTCATTTACAAACCAGACGGTTTGTTTATGTACACCTATTTGAATGACATTGATTGGGACGATAAATTTTACACATCGCCCAACTGCACGAATAAAATATTTGTTTGATTGTTTGAAACCCCACACGGGTGTTGGGATGAAATTTGAAGTTCACTCATCCTGATTGATTAAATATGTCGATCGATTGATTGACAGGCTATTATAAGCGTTAGATATCTATATTTGATGCTTATACAGTGTAGTGCACTTTGGTTGATGGTTGATTATTTTCAATGCTATTATATACATGTGCTGTATGAAAATCCATATAATTAATTTTATATGGTAATTGATTGGGCCTCATTCCAGTTTTAAAATAGAAATATTTGAAATAGAATATTTGAAAATAGAAATTTATGAAGCCGTGTTGATTAGATTGACGCCATTTTGACGTGAACGATATTTATATCGATTTTATCGATTTCGAAATGAATTGAATTGAAAACGATTTCGAAATGAATTGAATTGAAAACGATTTCGAAATGAATTGAATTGAAAACGATTTCGAAATGAATTGAAAACGAATTCAAATTGAATTGAAAACGAATTGAAATGAATTCAAATTGAATTGAAATTTGAATTGAATAGAAATGAATTTTGAAACGAATTTATAAAGAAGAATTCAATTTTGATTTGAATTGAAAAGGAAGTTGAAAATGTTTTTGAAACGAATTCAAAACTATTTATATAATTCGTTTTAAATAGAAATCGACGAAGTATATATTATATATATTATATATATAATATAATGGCCTGAATAGAACGCGCCGCGCCGCGGCAGTTCGTGAATTTCGACCATTTATTTCAAACGGACATTGCGGGAGATCCGACCGTCGGATTCTCCTAAAACCGGAACCGTTGGGTTCGTATCGAAAAGAGCTTTCTAATGAATGTTAGAAATTTGAAATCTAACGGTTGGATTTGGAGATACGTCCAAATCAAATTCGAAAAAGGTCGCTGTAAGTGCAGTTCGATGGCCGTTAATGGAAATCGACTGTACGGGCCTTGATAAAATTATTAAAAATAGTAATAATTTGTGTAAAATCATAAGAAATGATTTGTGAAAGTTTGGGATGAAAAACTCCATATTTGAAAAGATAAAAATAGATTTTTATCGAAATGAACTAGTTTTGAACTAGAATTATAATTCTATTTATTTTTAAATAAATAAATTGAATTCGAAAAGGGTTTTAAAAGTAACCAAAATTCCAATGATTGCATTGGAGTGGATTTGAATCGAAATTGTCTTCGGAATATTTCGATGTTGGAATTCGGGATTATACAGGTGTTGTTATGGAAATTTGAAAGATATATATTTATATCGTTATTTCCAATACGACATTTGTTAGTCGTAGAATTCGATATTGAATATAAGCCGATATATTTTCTATTCAGAGCCTTGTATTGAATATCGAATGTGATTTGGGTTTGTCGTGAATGGTGTCTTCACTAACACTGTTCTTGAACCCAGTTGAGAAAAGATTAAATCTTTTTATTTATATTTAATGAAGTGTACCAATTAAATGATATTTAATTGGAATTGAATTGGTATTGATTTTTGGGTTTATCGTGAACAGTGTTTTAAATAACACTTGTTCTTTAACCCGATAATTAATGAAATGTGATTTGGGTTTGTCGTGAATGGTGTCTTCACTAACACTGTTCTTGAACCCAGTAGAGGAAAGATTAAATCTTTTTATTTAGATTTAATGAAGTGTACCAATTAAATGAAATTTAATTGGAATTGAATTGATATTGATTTTTGGGTTTATCGTGGACAGTGTTTTAAATAACACTTGTTCTTTAACCCGATAATTAATGAATGTGATTTTTGGTTTATCGTGAACCGTGTTTTTTAAATGACACTGATTCTTTAACCCAGTTAACGATTAAAACTAAGCGGAGTTTTAATGAATCTTTAATTAGATTGAAATGGTCGAGAATGGAGTATCACCAGTTTTGCTCCAGGCGATAGTTAAATCTTTAATTAGATTTGAACGTGAAATGGTAATTGAATTTACCAATAACACCGTGGTGTTAGATATGAAGTATAACCAGTTTTACTTCATGGGATGAATAGGTTGGGATTGGGAAATTAAAACAAATGATTACTTCGGTAAGGTTCGCTAATCCCGACTAGTGTGAATTGATATTCAAAAGTAGATTAAAGCATAAATTCAAGAATTTATCTTTGATAAAATTAATGGGAACCTTTCCCTATGAATGTGAAATTTAGAAACTAACTGTCGGTTAGCCAAGCAGAATGGTTTTCTGGATATTGATCTGATGTTGGTTTCGGCCTTCGGGGTTAATGTTTGGGGAATTATTCTCTTGATTAATTTACGGTTAGTGACTGATGAATTGGAATGAGGAGTATGTTGTGTTTGTGTAACACTTATTTAAATATACGCGAGTTATTCGGAAAGACCGGGTTTATCCCATTCTGAATAACTGATACGACGATAAGTCGAAGATGAAGACGATGGGAAGACCGGAAGTCTTCACGTCGTTTGGGTGATAACTGATGATCTTGATTGGGCTGTACACCCAAGAAGATGGAAACAGTTGGTGATCGTCCAGACGTACTTGGAGATCGATGGATATGCGGGGTACTAGGTGCCTCCGGTTTCGTTCAGACCCAGAACGGACTTGTAAATGGACTGTGTGTTTGACATTGGATTTTAGTCCGTGTGATTGATCTCTATTAAATATATATCTGTTTGGCGGCGGAGAATTTATTCTCTTGCTTAACGCCCGTCTCTGAGACGTACGAGCTCAGGGGTTATATATTGATGGATATCAATCGCATGGAGTGAATTGCCTGTGTGGCATGCTAAGATGCAAATGATCAAGGCTTCTATTGAAAAGCAAAGTCTTGTGGTGATGATCGAAGCACGGCCTTTGTGGCGTAGCTTTGTGTAACGTTGATTCGCGAGTATCACACCCGGTATGAATCAAAAACGGGAGACGGACATCAGGGAGGGCATGCGTTTCTTTCTAGTTATGAGTGGCGTCAGTGCTTGAACTGGCTGACGAGTTTGACTCATGTGGATGTTACTTACTATTACTTGCTGAAAAGCGAGGCGCCTCGTGATATCGGTTTCGGCCGATGCTTCTGGTCGGCTGACGGGCCAGATTTACGCCCCAAAGGGCGGGGAAACGCAGTGTTCAGGCATTTTAATCCACATCGGTGGACCGGCCCTGACGATCCAAAGGCTTGACAGAGTACTTGCCTGAGGCTCGGACTAGACAGTCTCGAATCGGTAGAGGATCTTGCCCCTTGCCTCGGTTCATACCATAAATGATAACCCAACTTCCAATACGACATTTGCGGTTTTGATTGTAAACTTATATATGGCGACATAGTGTTATGGGCCGTTCATGCCGCCTATGATTGATACTTATGATTTGAAGTTGTTTATGCACTATGCACTTATAATAGTATCAAACGATTTGTTTTAAACGTATCAAGCATTTTTTGGCTGTTATAAGGGAAAACCCTATCCTCGGCTGCGTTGCATTGTGTGATGGGACCTGGGTCTTATAACAGCTTCATTTTTCTTTATTTAGCATTGCGCTGTTTGTTTTATGCACTGGTATTCTTGGGAGGAAACCCGTTCCGTGTTATACGGCGTGGTCCCTTGATTTACCTAACTTTGAAAATAAAGATTAATAACTGTTTTAGTTCTCACACCAGTCACATGACTGACCTGGAGTTTATTGTTTTAACCTAAACTCTGGGTGCCCTTATTTTGACACGGGCAGCTAGTAGTTTTGGTTTTGCAGATTTATATTCACAGGATCCTGGTTTACAGCTGGAACGATATCCGGAAAGCTTTGTATCCGTATATCTCATTCTAGTTGTGTATTGTATTATTTTCCGCTGCTATGTATTTAAATGTAATTTAAATCTCTGATATTTCTGTGTAATATTTATTCATACTCTGTATATTCTTGTAATCTGATGCATTGTTGTAATATACAATGAAATGTTCTTCTGTATGCGTTCTGCTGTGGTTTGTTCTCGAACTATCCGACGCTTTCCTTTACGGGGAAGTTGCGGGTCTTTACACGTGGTATCAGAGCTTTGGTTTACAAAGCTAGAGAACAAGACACATTAGAAACATACGAAAGAATTCATCAGATATTGGGTTAGTAATATCCAATTAGAATGACTCGTTAGAGATAGAATCAGTAGTATCCTAGAACGAGTGTGAAGAGTATATTTTTCAAATGAAAACAAATTTTGTTTTGAAAATTTAAATCAATTATTCGTATTTGATTATTTATTTTATATTGATTAGGACAATCCGATATATAAAGGTTTTGCATATATGTCTTGCAAACGTGTATTCGAAGTTTTAATATATTGGGTAGATATAGAATCCCTCTAGTGCCCGGGAATAATTCTGGTGATGGGGCACTGTCGCCAGTATTTATTTTCGAGCGACGAAAGTGAGATTTCTATATATTTCCTATTGACTGGTGTGAGAACCAAAATTAGATAGGGCCTATTGTTGTGATTTGGCATCAAAAACATGATTTTGTATATGTATCAAAATTATCAATTTGAAACTCTAATTCACTAATTGATTGATGTTTGTGATGTTTGTTTATTTGTTTGATAATTTTGAACCATTTAGCCTAATTGAACCAAATATTGAACTGTATTGAAAATTGGTCGCGTTTGCTTGCATATACATATATATCATTGAACAGGTCATAGCAAGGAGGCTAGAGCCGAGAATAAAATTTGTTTGCCCGACAAATAGGTACATGTTTACTACATAATTTCCTGTTTTGTTTGGGTGATGATGATTTTGTGAGCCTATTGGCTAGCCGCTTGGCTTTTTCTTTTTCTTTATGAGATCTAAAGGACCGGGGAAGCTATTTGAAATTCCCCGATGCTCCCGGTGCAGGGGAGGTTATGGCAAAATTTTTCAAAAATTTAGGGTGTTAGCCAAATTTTTTGAAATTTTAGAAAATTCTCAGAAACTAAAGAGTTTGAGAATGAAAGCCTGATCGATCGTAGAGTTGAATGATCAAACCACTTTCGACTTTGTTCCTTTTCGGGGACGAAAAGTTTTAAGTGGGGGAGATTGTAATAACCCGGAAAATCTGGGCCAGTTTAAAATTTTTATTTTGGCAATTTTAGCGAATTTTGAATATTTAAAATAGATTATTTTAAATAATATCGACGTAAAATTTATTTTGAATATAATTCGAACGTATATATTATACGCGTCGTCGTTAGAATATAAATATTTATATATAATTATAAATAGAATTGAAAATGGCGCGGTAGTTCGATAATTCGATTTCAAACTTCAATTGAATGTACCGGGTGCAAAACAATCCGGATTTTAGTGAAACCAAAAACATTAGGATCTGATTGATAATATCTTTCTAACGGATGTAAGAAACTGAGATTTCACTTTAAAAATTGAGAGATATGTCCAGTTGAAAATTCTGAATAGTCGCTATGGAATTCAGACCCTTAAAAATGGACATTTTGCAAATGACCTCGGATTTCGACGAAACCAGTTTTGTTGGATCCGTGATGTCGAATTATTGCTAGGTTTCAAATTTCATAATTTTTCGAATCAATATGTGAGCGTGGCAAAGGAAAACGTGTTTTGACCATTTCAGTTGAATTTAATCGACTGGAAATTGGCCATTTTTCCAACGGTCTCAGAATTCGACGAAACTAGTTTTGTTAGGACCGTATCGTCAATACGAAGCTAGAAAATATTTTTCTGGAATTTTTCTAGTTAGTATGTGACCCCGGTAATTTGAAATGTACGTTTAAAAACTCAATTTAGTGATTTAAATGTAAATTCAAAGGAAACTGATCGAAACGATCAAATCAGCATGCGATACATATCCCATTGTGTTCGGAATGGGGGTATAACGCTGTGGACGGCAGGCGGTGGGCCTCGTTTAGAGGTCGTACGAAAAAGTCAACTCTTTGCTAAATTAAATAATTAAATAATAAATAAATAAAAAAATCATTTCCCTCCACCCTTTATCTTCGTTCTGGCCCCTCCCCCTTTTCATTTTGATTTATACAGAAAAAAAAAAGAAAAGGGAGAGACGAGAGAAAAGGGGGCGGAGGAGCTCGTCGCTCCTCCGATCGATCCCCCACCGCCGGCGGAAACCCCCCCCCCCCAACCTCGCGATGACGGAAACCCCCCCCCCCCAACCTCGCGACGACGGAAACCCCCCCCCCCCCCCAACCTCGCGATGGCGTGAACCCCCCCTCCCTGTAAGTTCCCTGATCTTGTTTTTTATTTTATTTTCTTTAAAACTGTTTTTTTATTTTCTTTAAAACTGATTTTATTTAAAATAGAAAACTGATTTTATTTAAAATAGAAAACTGATTTTATTTAAAATAGAAAACTGATTTTATTTAAAATAGAAAACTGATTTTATTTAAAATAGAAAACTGATTTTATTTAAGATAGAAAACTGATTTTATAAAACATTTAAAAACTGATTTTTATTTGTTTTTAAAACTGAAAAGTCAGTTAATTTAGTTTTTTATATATATGATTGATTAATATGAAGATATGTTTTCTTCTATATATTAGTATCATAAAAATAAAAAAATATAGATTTTATATATATCTTAACATCACAAAGATTAGATTTTTATAATGTTTTCGTGATAATAAAGACTCGATTCTTATATAAATAAAGGTTAGATCTTTAAAGTAGAAAAAGTTAGGGTTTAGGTATCATAAAAGCGAAGAAAGATTATGTTTTTAACCATAGGAATAAGGGATTTATTTTTATATATGTGAAGGAGGTATGAAAATAGAATTTTTATATATTGAACTTCGATAGAAAAATAGAATTTTTATATATTGAACTTCGATAGAAAAATAGAATTTTTATATATTGAACTTTGAAATAAAAATTCGATTTTTATATATTGAACTTCGAGATAAAAAATCATATTTTTATATATTGAACTTTGAAATTAAAATTCGATTTTTATATATATAGTGGCCTTGGGCAAAGAAGATGAAAAAGGAGGCGATAACGACGAAGACTTCTCTGAAAGAAGAGCCGTGGAGCTAGGATAGCTATATGTGAGAATTTCTCACCTTTCAATTTAATTTTTCTAGTTATATATATACTAGGATGCAGACGGTGCTTAGTAGCACCCGACACAATCGTCCACAGACCATGGGCTTGTTTGTTTGACTGTTTGGTGATTGATTGCGATATTGGTTTGAATGTGGTTTGTGGTGTGAAAAATCGAATCGATAAATTGGTTAGGATTAGACGTGCGCCGTTATAAGGCGAAGGAGTAAGGCTAGGTTAGACTCTTACTCCAAATTTTGTGATTTGATTGATGTGTGAATGGCGTGGGCCTTCACTAGACCGGGGATAAGGCTAAGCCTTGTCCCGTTTCTAGTATCGTGCCGTTATGCCGCCGAAATTTTCTAAAATGTGTTAGAAAAATAAAAATATCATTTTATTTAAAGAATGAACTGAATAGAAATTCATATGTTGGAATAAAATGTTTTATCGTTAAAAATATAATTTTTAACGTGAAGTGAATAAAATAGAATATTCATTTACAAACCAGACGGTTTGTTTATGTACACCTATTTGAATGACATTGATTGGGACGATAAATTTTACACATCGCCCAACTGCACGAATAAAATATTTGTTTGATTGTTTGAAACCCCACACGGGTGTTGGGATGAAATTTGAAGTTCACTCATCCTGATTGATTAAATATGTCGATCGATTGATTGACAGGCTATTATAAGCGTTAGATATCTATATTTGATGCTTATACAGTGTAGTGCACTTTGGTTGATGGTTGATTATTTTCAATGCTATTATATACATGTGTTGTATGAAAATCCATATAATTAATTTTATATGGTAATTGATTGGGCCTCATTCCAGTTTTAAAATAGAAATATTTGAAATAGAATATTTGAAAATAGAAATTTATGAAGCCGTGTTGATTAGATTGACGCCATTTTGACGTGAACGATATTTATATCGATTTTATCGATTTCGAAATGAATTGAATTGAAAACGATTTCGAAATGAATTGAATTGAAAACGATTTCGAAATGAATTGAATTGAAAATGATTTCGAAATGAATTGAAAACGAATTCAAATTGAATTGAAAACGAATTGAAATGAATTCAAATTGAATTGAAATTTGAATTGAATAGAAATGAATTTTGAAACGAATTTATAAAGAAGAATTCAATTTTGATTTGAATTGAAAAGGAAGTTGAAAATGTTTTTGAAACGAATTCAAAACTATTTATATAATTCGTTTTAAATAGAAATCGACGAAGTATATATTATATATATTATATATATAATATAATGGCCTGAATAGAACGCGCCGCGCCGCGGCAGTTCGTGAATTTCGACCATTTATTTCAAACGGACATTGCGGGAGATCCGACCGTCGGATTCTCCTAAAACCGGAACCGTTGGGTTCGTATCGAAAAGAGCTTTCTAATGAATGTTAGAAATTTGAAATCTAACGGTTGGATTTGGAGATACGTCCAAATCAAATTCGAAAAAGGTCGCTGTAAGTGCAGTTCGATGGCCGTTAATGGAAATCGACTGTACGGGCCTTGATAAAATTATTAAAAATAGTAATAATTTGTGTAAAATCATAAGAAATGATTTGTGAAAGTTTGGGATGAAAAACTCCATATTTGAAAAGATAAAAATAGATTTTTATCGAAATGAACTAGTTTTGAACTAGAATTATAATTCTATTTATTTTTAAATAAATAAATTGAATTCGAAAAGGGTTTTAAAAGTAACCAAAATTCCAATGATTGCATTGGAGTGGATTTGAATCGAAATTGTCTTCGGAATATTTCGATGTTGGAATTCGGGATTATACAGGTGTTGTTATGGAAATTTGAAAGATATATATTTATATCGTTATTTCCAATACGACATTTGTTAGTCGTAGAATTCGATATTGAATATAAGCCGATATATTTTCTATTCAGAGCCTTGTATTGAATATCGAATGTGATTTGGGTTTGTCGTGAATGGTGTCTTCACTAACACTGTTCTTGAACCCAGTTGAGAAAAGATTAAATCTTTTTATTTATATTTAATGAAGTGTACCAATTAAATGATATTTAATTGGAATTGAATTGGTATTGATTTTTGGGTTTATCGTGAACAGTGTTTTAAATAACACTTGTTCTTTAACCCGATAATTAATGAAATGTGATTTGGGTTTGTCGTGAATGGTGTCTTCACTAACACTGTTCTTGAACCCAGTAGAGGAAAGATTAAATCTTTTTATTTAGATTTAATGAAGTGTACCAATTAAATGATATTTAATTGGAATTGAATTGATATTGATTTTTGGGTTTATCGTGGACAGTGTTTTAAATAACACTTGTTCTTTAACCCGATAATTAATGAATGTGATTTTGGGTTTATCGTGAACCGTGTTTTTTAAATGACACTGATTCTTTAACCCAGTTAACGATTAAAACTAAGCGGAGTTTTAATGAATCTTTAATTAGATTGAAATGGTCGAGAATGGAGTATCACCAGTTTTGCTCCAGGCGATAGTTAAATCTTTAATTAGATTTGAACGTGAAATGGTAATTGAATTTACCAATAACACCGTGGTGTTAGATATGAAGTATAACCAGTTTTACTTCATGGGATGAATAGGTTGGGATTGGGAAATTAAAACAAATGATTACTTCGGTAAGGTTCGCTAATCCCGACTAGTGTGAATTGATATTCAAAAGTAGATTAAAGCATAAATTCAAGAATTTATCTTTGATAAAATTAATGGGAACCTTTCCCTATGAATGTGAAATTTAGAAACTAACTGTCGGTTAGCCAAGCAGAATGGTTTTCTGGATATTGATCTGATGTTGGTTTCGGCCTTCGGGGTTAATGTTTGGGGAATTATTCTCTTGATTAATTTACGGTTAGTGACTGATGAATTGGAATGAGGCGTATGTTGTGTTTGAGTAACACTTATTTAAATATACGCGAGTTATTCGGAAAGACCGGGTTTATCCCATTCTGAATAACTGATACGACGATAAGTCGAAGATGAAGACGATGGGAAGACCGGAAGTCTTCACGTCGTTTGGGTGATAACTGATGATCTTGATTGGGCTGTACACCCAAGAAGATGGAAACAGTTGGTGATCGTCCAGACGTACTTGGAGATCGATGGATATGCGGGGTACTAGGTGCCTCCGGTTTCGTTCAGACCCAGAACGAACTTGTAAATGGACTGTGTGTCTGACATTGGATTTTAGTCCGTGTGATTGATCTCTATTAAATATATATCTGTTTGGCGGCGGAGAATTTATTCTCTTGCTTAACGCCCGTCTCTGAGACGTACGAGCTCAGGGGTTATATATTGATGGATATCAATCGCATGGAGTGAATTGCCTGTGTGGCATGCTAAGATGCAAATGATCAAGGCTTCTGTTGAAAAGCAAAGTCTTGTGGTGATGATCGAAGCACGGCCTTTGTGGCGTAGCTTTGTGTAACGTTGATTCGCGAGTATCACACCCGGTATGAATCAAAAACGGGAGACGGACATCAGGGAGGGCATGCGTTTCTTTCTAGTTATGAGTGGCGTCAGTGCTTGAACTGGCTGACGAGTTTGACTCATGTGGATGTTACTTACTATTACTTGCTGAAAAGCGAGGCGCCTCGTGATATCGGTTTCGGCCGATGCTTCTGGTCGGCTGACGGGCCAGATTTACGCCCCAAAGGGCGGGGAAACGCAGTGTTCAGGCATTTTAATCCACATCGGTGGACCGGCCCTGACGATCCAAAGGCTTGACAGAGTACTTGCCTGAGGCTCGGACTAGACAGTCTCGAATCGGTAGAGGATCTTGCCCCTTGCCTCGGTTCATACCATAAATGATAACCCAACTTCCAATACGACATTTGCGGTTTTGATTGTAAACTTATATATGGCGACATAGTGTTATGGGCCGTTCATGCCGCCTATGATTGATACTTATGATTTGAAGTTGTTTATGCACTATGCACTTATAATAGTATCAAACGATTTGTTTTAAACGTATCAAGCATTTTTTGGCTGTTATAAGGGAAAACCCTATCCTCGGCTGCGTTGCATTGTGTGATGGGACCTGGGTCTTATAACAGCTTCATTTTTCTTTATTTAGCATTGCGCTGTTTGTTTTATGCACTGGTATTCTTGGGAGGAAACCCGTTCCGTGTTATACGGCGTGGTCCCTTGATTTACCTAACTTTGAAAATAAAGATTAATAACTGTTTTAGTTCTCACACCAGTCACATGACTGACCTGGAGTTTATTGTTTTAACCTAAACTCTGGGTGCCCTTATTTTGACACGGGCAGCTAGTAGTTTTGGTTTTGCAGATTTATATTCACAGGATCCTGGTTTACAGCTGGAACGATATCCGGAAAGCTTTGTATCCGTATATCTCATTCTAGTTGTGTATTGTATTATTTTCCGCTGCTATGTATTTAAATGTAATTTAAATCTCTGATATTTCTGTGTAATATTTATTCATACTCTGTATATTCTTGTAATCTGATGCATTGTTGTAATATACAATGAAATGTTCTTCTGTATGCGTTCTGCTGTGGTTTGTTCTCGAACTATCCGACGCTTTCCTTTACGGGGAAGTTGCGGGTCTTTACACTCAGGGAGGACTTGCGTTTCTTTTTAGTTAGAAGTGGCGTCAGTGGTTTTACACGCCCTGACGAGTTTGACTTATGTGGTTGTTGCTGTTGCGAGGCGCCTCGGTTATATCGGTTTCGGCCGACGCATTCTGGTCGGCAGACGGACCAGACTTACACCCCATAGGGTGGGGAAACGTAGTGTTCAGGCATAATAATCCACATCGGTGGACCGGCCCTGTCGCTCCAAGGCTTGCCTGCGCGCTTGCCTGTGGCTCGGGCTAGAGAGTCACGAATCGGTTGAGGACTACCTTTTGCCTCGGTTCATAGACGGAAATCCAATTTCCAAATACGTGACATGTGCGGTTTTGATTGTATAACCTATATATGGCGACATAGTGGGATGGGGCGCTCATGCCGCCTATGATTGATACTTATGATTTGAAGTTGTTTTATACACTATGCACTTATAATAGTATCAAATGATTTGTTTTAAACGTATCAAGCATTCTTTGGCTGTTATAAGGGAAAACCCTATCCCCCGGCTTGCGTTGCATTGTGTGATAGGACCTGGGTCTTATAACAGCTTCATTTTTCTTTATTTAGCATTGCGCTGTTTGTTTTATGCACTGGTATTCTTGGGAGGAAACCCGTTCCGTGTTATACGGCGTGGTCCCTTGATTTACCTAACTTTAAAAATAAAGATTAACTGTTTTAGTTCTCACACCAGTCACATGACTGACCTGGAGTTTATTGTTTTAACCTAAACTCTGGGTGCCCTTATTTTGACACGGGCAGCTAGTAGTTTTGGTTTTGGCAGATTTATATTCACAGGATCCTGGTTTACAGCTGGAATGATATCCGGAAAGCTTTGTATCCGTATATCTCTTCTAGTTGTGTATTTTATTATTTTCCACTGCGATGTATTTAAATGTAATTTAAATCTCTGATATTTCTGTGTAATATTCATTTATACTCTGTATATTCTTGTAATCTGATGCGTTGTTGTAATATGCAATGAAATGTTCTTTTATATGCGTTCTGATTTGTCGTGTTCTCAAACGATAGGGCGTTTCGAACGGTCTGGGTCGGTTTAGCGATTGGTTCGGACCGAGAGAAATTCCTTCTCGTCACATTTTATCAAAGATAAATTATTTAAATTTATTCTTTAATCTTCTTTGAATATCAATTCAAACTAGTCGGGATTAGCGAACCACACCGAAGTAATCGTTTATTTTATTTCCCAATCACAACCTATTCACCCCATGAAGTAAAACTGGTAATACTTTATATCTAACACCACGGTGTTATCAGTAAATTCAATTACCATTTCACGTTCAAATCTAATTAAAGATTTAACTATCGCCTGGAGTAAAACTGGTGATACTCCATTCTCGGTCTTTTCAATCTAATTAAAGAATCATTAAAACTCCACTTAGTTTTAATCTTCAACTGGGTTAAAGAACCAATGTCATTTAAAACACGGCTCACGATAAACCGAAAATCACATTCCATTAATTATTGGGTTAATGAACCAGTGTTATTTAAAACACGGTTCACGATAAACCCAAAAATCAATCCCAATTCAATTTCAATTAAATACCATTTAATTGGCACACTTCATTAAATCTAAATAAAAAGATATAATCTTTTTCTCAACTGGGTTTAAGAACAGTGTTAATGAAAGGCACCATTCACGACAAACTCAAATCACTTTTGATATTAAATACAAGGCTCTGAATAGAAAATATATCGGCTTATATTCAATATCAAATTCTACGACCAACAAATATCGTATTGGAAATAACGATATATATATATATATCTTTCAAATTTCCATAACAACATCTGTATAGTCAAGAAATCCAACATCGAACTATTCCGAAGATGATTTCTATTCAAATACCTTCCAATTCAATTATTGGAAATTCAGGTTATATTTCAAAACCATTTCAAATTCACTTTATTTATTTCAAAAATAAATGAATTATAATTCTAGCTCAAAACTAGTTCATTTCGATAAAAATCTATTTTTATTTTTTTTCAAATATGGAGTTTTTCATCCCATTTCTTCACAAATCATTTCTTATGATTTTACACAAATTATTACTATTTTTTAATAATTTTATCAAGGCCCGTACAGTCGATTTCCATCAACGGCCATCGAACTGCACTTATAGCGACCTTTTCCAAATTTGATTTGGACATAATTCCAAATCCAGCCATTAGATTTCTAATTTCTCACATTCGTTAGAAAGCTCTTTTCGATACGAACCCAACGTTTCCGGTTTTAGGAGAATCCGACGGTCGGATCTCCTGTAATATCCATTCGAAGTCAATGGTCGAAATTCACGAACTCCCGCAACGTAGCGCATTCTATTCAGGCCATTATATATATATAATATTTATTATATATATTTCGTCGATTTCCTTTCAAAACGTATTTTAAAAACCGTTTTAAATTCGTTTTCAAAACAGTTTCAACTTCATCTCAAATTCAAATCAAAATTGAATTTTTCCTTATAAATTCCTTTCAAATTCATTTCAAATTGATTTCAATTCAAATTGATTTCTAATTCAATTTCAGTTCGTTTTCAATTAAATTCAATTTCAATTCGAATTCATTTATATTCAATTTCAATTCGAATTCATTTCTATTTAATTTTAATTCGAATTCATTTCTATTTAATTTCAATTCGAATTCATTTCTATTCAGTTTAATTCGAATTTCAATTCTTTTCAAAATATCAGATTTTGAAATCACTTTCGATATTCATTATAAAATGAATAAATTAATTGATATAAATATCGTTCACGTCAAAATGGCGTCAATCTAATCAACACGGCTTCATATATTTCTATTTTCAAATATTCTATTTCAAATATTTCTTTTTCAAATAGTTCTTTTTCAAATATTTCTGTTCAAATATTTCTTTTTCAAAACTGGGATGAGGCCCAATCAATTACCATATAATGTTAATTATATGGGTTTTCTACAACACATGTATATATCAACAATGACAAATAATCAACCATCATCCAAAGTGATTCTACATTGCATAAGCATCAAATATAAATATTTAATGCTTATAACAGCCTGTCAATCAATCGATCGACATACAACTAATTATTGGGACTAGTGTATGTCATATATCATCCCAATACCCATGTGGGGTTTTCAAACAATCAAACATAGATTTTATTTGTGTAGTTGGGTGATGTGTAAAATTTATCATCCCAATCAATATCAGTCAAATGTGTGTATATAAACAAATCCTTCGATTTGTTTATATTTATTTCATTTCATATATACGTTAAAAATTCTATTTTTAACTATAAAATATTTTTAACTATATAAATATTTTATTTCATTTCACATTACACAATCAACTACACATCAAAATCAAACAAACCAACATACAAGTCGTCCATGGTCTGTGGACGACGGGTGTCGGGTGCTACTAAACACCGTCTACATCTTAGCATATATTTTAACTAGAAAAATTAAATTAAAGGTGAGAAGTTCTCACAGAGGGTTCCACTCCGCCGCGCTTTGCTTTTGAACTACTGAAACATCTGGATCGGTTGAAATTCCAATGTAGTTCTTTTCACGCTGTTCACAAAAAAAATTATATTTTTATCGTTCATTTAAATAAATAAAAATCATATTTATTTTACTTCATATATTTTTACAACGCTTGATTCTATATAAAAATAATATTTTTATATTTCTGCTTCTAATATAAAGATCGAATTTTTATATCATCGCTATAAAAATCACATTTTTATCTTAACACATATATAATAAAAATCAGATTTTTATTTCGCTACATATATAAAAATCAAATTTTTATATTTCACATATGATAAAAATCATATTTTTATTATTCCTATGATATAAAAATTATATTTTTAACATTCATATCATATAAAAATCAAATTTTTAATATCTACATTATATAAAATCATTTTTTTAATCTTTCTATAATATAAAAATTATATTTTTAACCTAATAAAAATCGTATTTTTATTTCACTAAAAATCATATATTTACTATATTAAAGATCGTATCTTTCTACTAATAAAAATTATTTCATGTTTAAAACTCTTCTCTTTTCGTGTTTATAAAATCGATCTTTTATCTATATAAAAATCCCCTCTTTATAAATTAAAAATCTGACCTTTTATAAATTAAAAATCCGACCTTTTATAAATTAAAAATCTAAACTTTTATAAATTAAAAATCTAAACTTTTATAAATTAAAAATCTGACCTTTTATAAATTAAAAATCTGACCTTTTATAAATTAAAATTCTAAACTTGGCGATAAATAATAAATAAAGAAACTATAATTTCTTTAAAATAAAAAAACCTATGAAATAACAAATCAAAGGAGGGCAGACACTCACAGCGTTCGGAGGGAGGAAGAAGGCTGCTGCATTCGCCGGAGTTGAGCACATTCAGGTGGCAGCGACGTCCTTTCAGCCGGCAGCGGTGGCAGCAACCTCGAGCAAGGGAATGGGGGTGTGCGCGCAGCGTTCCTCGATGGGGGAGCAACTTCGATTTGGGCGGAGGGAAACGGAGGTCGGGCTGGAGGAACGAGGGGAGGTCTCGTGTTGGGTGCAGATTTCAGTGGGGCTTCTCGAGCAGATGAGGAGGGAGGCGGTTGGTGGCTCGCCCTCGGCGATGAGGCAGAGGGGGGGCTCGATCGAGGGGCGACGGGTTTTCTTAGCTAGGTTTTTTTTTTCATAGGCGTTGACTGAGTAGTGAGGAGGGAGAGGATGGCAAAGAGGGATTTTATATAATTTTATATATATATTTATTTAAATTTTATTCTCTAAAAGTTACTTTAAACATTCGAACTCTTTTTTGAGCCCACCGACTGTCGTTCCTAGCTAATTACCCCCATTCCGAACACAATGGGATATGTATCGCAGGCCAATTTGACCGTTAGAATCAGTTTTCGTCAAAATCAACATATAACTCTATATATTGAATTTGAACGCGCATTTCAATTTACCGGGGCCACATAGTAACTAGAAAAAATCCCGAAAAATATTTTCTAGTTTCGTATTGACGATACGGTCCTAACAAAACCAATTTCATCGAACTCTGAGACCGTCTAAATGGCCATTTTCCAGTCGATTAAATTCAACTGAAACTGGTCAAACGCGTTTTCCTTTGCCACGCTCACATATTGATTCGAAAAATTATGAAATTTGAAACCTAGCAATAACTTGACATCACGGATCCAACAAAAGTGGTTTTTTTGAAATCCGAGGATGTTTGCAA
This sequence comes from Allium sativum, assembly GCA_030737875.1. Classification (NCBI taxonomy): domain Eukaryota; kingdom Viridiplantae; phylum Streptophyta; class Magnoliopsida; order Asparagales; family Amaryllidaceae; genus Allium; species Allium sativum. Next base: position 474,682,421 of record CM060922.1, read on the forward strand.
AATTCCCATTTTTAAGGGCCTGAATTCCATAGCGACTATTCTGAAATTTCAACTGGACATATCTTTTTATCCCCGCTATGAAATTTTGATTTTTCGGATTCGTTGGAAAGATATTATCAATTAGATTCTATTATTTTTGGTTTCGCTAAATTCCGGTTTATTTTGAATCCTGTATATTCATTTGAATTTTGAAATCGAATTATCGAACTACCACGCCATTTTCAATTCCTTTTATAATTATAAATAATTATTTATATTCTAACGACGACGTATATAAATATATACGTTCTGTTTCTATTCGAAGTAAATTTCTTGTCGTTATTATTTAAAATAATTCATTTTAAATATTCAAAATTCGCCAAAATTGCCAAAATAAAAATTTTAAATTGGCCCAGAATTTTCGGGTTATTACAATCTCCCCCACTTAAAACTTTTCGTCCTCTAAAAGGAACGAAGCCGAAAGTTGTTTAACTAATCAACTCAACTCTCATTATTTTCATTACGATTTAAGTTCTTCAACTTTTCAGTTTCTAAGAACTTTTCAAATTTTTCAAAAATTTGGCTAACACCCTAAATTTTCGAAAAATTTCGCCATAACCTCCCCTACACTGGGACTTCGGGATATTTCATATAGCCTCCCATGGCCTTCTTCAATACAAAAGAAAAAGAAAAGGCAAAGCGGCTAGCCAATCGGCTCATAAAATCACCCAAAACTCAAGAAATACAATAAACATGTACCTATTTTTCGGGCAAACAATTTTATTCCTCTGCTCTAGCCTCCTTGCAATGACCTGTTCAATGGATACACATGTATATGCATGCAAATGCGACAAATTTTCAATACAATTCACTATTTGGTTCAAATTGGTTATAGGTTCAACGTTCTAATTAATCAACCAATAATCAAACAACACAACCATCAATCAATTAGTTGATTAGCGTTTCAAATCCATAATTTTGATACATAGTCAAAAATCACATTTTTGATGCCAAATCACAACAATAAGCCCTATCTAATTTTGGTTCTCACACCAGTCAATAGGAAATATATAGACATCACACTTTCGAAAATCGAATATAAATTCTGATGATGAAGCTTCAATCATCAGAACCATCTCCGGGCGACTAGAGTGTAATTCTATATCTATCCAATATATTAAAACTTCGAATACCCGTGGATCAGACGTGTATGCAAAAATCTTTATACACTGGACTGTCCAAATCAATACAGATAAATAATCAAATCTGTAACAACCCGTATTTTCAATAATCTGTTATAACATAAATCGAGGCAGAATTTAATTCTAAAATCTGAATCAAGGGAAACGGGCTATGCCATTGCGTTCGTCTCGGAAAAATACGCGAAATAGAGTCCGAGTTTTCGAAAATCGGAGTCCGTATGACCCGATTAAGGCCCAACGAAGTTTTCAGAAAATTTCTAAGTAAAAACAGATTTCAAATTCAAGTTTGAAATTGGAAGTTTGGGGGCAATTGGGCCAGGCGGGAAAATTCCCGCCAGAGTACCCAAGTCGACAGCCCTGTCGACTTGGGAGTCGACTTGGTTGGACCCAAGTCGACAGCCCTGTCGACTTGGCTGTCGACTTGGTCCAGCCGGGCTGTTTAGCCTGGTGCACCATTTTGAGATTGTGCTGAGCTTGGGTGCCAGATTCGGTTTTGAGGGCTGAGATTGGAACTAGGGTTTAATCCTATGGCCTAAAACACTTGCTTAATCTATAAATAAGACCCTAACCTACCCTAAATCATCATTAATCTATCCTACAACTAAACTATGGCAAAACCAATCCTCTCATGGCCTCCACTCTCTTCATAAAATTCCTAAATCAATTTCTAAGTGATTTTCCATGCATACAAGTGTTTTTAGACTTGTATGAGCATCATTAGTTTGCATTCAAGTCAAGTTTCTATAAAGAAAGAGTTTTGATCATTTTTGCTCAAGGGTTTTGCTTGCATTTTGGGTTTGATTGATTTCATAAGGGCTTTGACATATTTTTGTGACTTCTTAAGCATTGTAAGCCCTATTCTACTTTCATACTTAAACTCTAAAGTTAAATGTATGAAATGCAAGTTTATATGCAAGTTTACTATGCTATGAAATGCAAGTTTATATGCAAGTTTATCATGTTATGCAAGTATGCTACGATATGATATGCAAGTTCATCATGTTATGTTATGCAAGTTTGATATGCAAGTTGTCATATGATATGCAAGTTGTGTTATGCAAGTTTGGGTTGAACATTTTGTTCATGCTATCATGTTATGCAAGCTTATTTTGGGTTTATGAACATAAAGCTTCAAGCTTTATGCCAAAGGTTGCATTTTGGCAACATGTAAGTTATCATATCTCTTATGATAACTTGCATGTGAGGCTAAATGCGAACTTATGGCCATTTCTACATGTCATTTATCACCATGTATCACCAATATGCTAAGTTTGGTTTTATGCATGTTTTTGAGGCCAAAATATGTAATATGCAAGTATATGAACACATGAACATTTCATATGCCACCATGTTGAACTTGTGGCTTCAATACCTTTATGTCATGATTATGCCAAGTTCCCTCTTTCTATCCTTTATGCGCTATTGCGATATGTAAGCGATGGGATTGCGTTTGGGGTTGGGTAAAAGTAAAAGACATAAAACATAAGCTTGGGAATTTACCTATTAAGTTAGGTCTACCCATTGGGAATTTACCTATTAAGTTAGGTCTACCCAATTGCTTGAAAACTTGTAACATGTTTTGGAAACATGATGGACATGACACTTAGAAAAGATAAGTGTGGCCAACTCGAGGTTGGGTTGAGTTTGTAGCGTAAACCTACCCGGAACCGACCGGCTTAACTAGTTGCTACAAACAATAGGACCAAATGTGAGAAGTTGGTCATGTTGTACCTTGGACCCGAGGTTAGACCAAGTTGTGGTGTAAAGCTACCCGGACCCGCCCGGCTTAACTAGTAACCACAACAAGGTCTAATGTGAGAGGTTAAGGCGCATTAAATTAATTAATGCCTCGTGATTAGGGTTAAGTCATGGTCCACTTAATACTTAACCAACTTGGGCTTGGTAGATTAATCGGGGTTGAGTCATGAACTTATCGTTACACTTAACCAAGTTAATCCATGATTAGCAAGAGGTTTAATCCATACTTAACCCACTAGAAAATCCTAGCAATGGGGGGCCCACTCCGCAGTAAATCCCCAAAAATTGGTATCATTAAGGCCCTAGGGACTAGGCTAGGGGGGGCACGATTACTGGGCTGGAGGTAAGCGACCGAATAAACGACGGCCGTGTGGTACGCCGATGTAGTTTCGGATGGACTATGGTCGTGCACGTAGTCCGTGTTTGGAGAAGTCACCCATGGGTACCAGTAGATCGAGACTGTGCACTCATGTTTATGGTGTCCAGGGGTTGGCACTCTAGGGCTTGATACATCCGAAGGGTGGACCCGGCACAGTTCGACTACAATTATGTTTGGGCCGTATTGACACCAACACGTGACGAGTTAGGCTTAGGGAGCCGATCGACTAGACCGTTGGGTTGGACCTTGTATTAGGGTCATTTCATGTTATCGGGCCAAAGCTTGGGCCAAGGGATCAATACTTGTTTATTCAAGTCATGTTAGTTTGCTAGTACACCTGTGGTGCAAAACCTTAATCCTGATTATGCGATGACACCTTTATCTACCTTGTTAGTAAATCATCATGTTAGTATGATTGTTATCCTTATGTTCATCCCTGCTGCTCATGCCAGTTAACTTTATCAGTTTACATTGATTGTAGTAGGGCTTACTCAGTCTTTTTGACTGACCTGTTTTCTTTCGCCCCTTTTCTTCCGTCCCCCCCCCCCCAGGTTCTCAGGGAGGGAATATTGGAGCTTAGCTGGATTTCCGACCGCTTGCTTGTGGGATTTAGCTCATGTACGGTTCGACATGAAGCTAGCTATGGCTATCACATCTTTTGGGGATTAGTTACTTATGTATTTCAATTTTTCAGTTGATGTTGTTTTATCTAGACTTGTTTGTTTGGAAAATTGACATTATGTTGTACCTGACTGGTTTTGAAATGGTTTGAAATCTTCCGCTGTTTTATCTATGTTATTTACTCTGTTTACGTATACACATATGTTCTTGTTCTGCCCTGATATATCATTATGCATGTTTACCTAATTCAAAACGCCCCTCCAAAGTCAGAGTGCTTGCAAGAGCCACCCTGGCGGAGGTGGGGTGTTACATTTGGTATCAGAGCATATGGTTTACGAGAAGGAACAAAAAGGTTTTTAGAAAACTTTTGGAAAACTATTTTCAAAACTAAGTATAAAGTATTTTCCAAAGAAAAGTCTAGTTTATTTTAAAGGCTATTCCCCAAAAAGCCATTAGCAAAATTCCTTTGTTTTTCCGCCATTCTGAATCTGTCTTTTTCTTCGTTTTCAGCATGGCCGATAACTTTGCTATTCCGGAGGGAGTACACGTACCTGTTTGGTATAGGAGACTTTTGGAGGCTAGGGCGATCGAAGCCGGCCCCGCAGATGTTCCTCCTCCTCCTCCTCCAGTAGTTAATATTCCTCCTCCTGTCGCTAATGTTCCTCCTCCTCCTGTTGCTGAGGTTCCTCTTCCTCCTCCCCCTCAGCATCCTCAAGCTGACTTCGCAAAAACTTGCAAAGATTTCAAAGCAATGGGTGGCAAGAACTTTCAAGGCACTGAGACTTTTGTAGAGGCCAGAAATTGGTTGAAAGAGACCGAGGATTTATTTGCTATCTTTGGATAGACGATCAGAGGAAGGTCTTGTTGGCGGTTTGGCTTATGAAGGATGAAGCCGCTTATTGGTGGGAAGTCACCAATGGTACTAGGCCTGTTGAGACTTGGGCCGATTTCAGGGCAAGGTTCGTGCTTAAGTTTCTATCTTCTGCTGAGGAGAATCTGCAAATGGAGAGGTTCATAACCTTGAGACAAGGAGATATCTCTGTCAAAGAGTATGTTAATAAGTTCAATCAGTTAGCTCGTTTTGGCTTGGATATGGTGAATACTCCTCAGAAGAAGGCTCTTCGTTTTGCTAGAGGATTGAATGAGCCGTTGCAGGGACTGGCTATGTCACATATTCCCCATGGGGCCACATTTGAGAGTTTGGTTGATATGGCGTTACTTCAGGGAGATGTCAAGAAAGAGTCCAAGATGAATGGTACTCAAGCCAAGAAGACTGATTCCCAGGGAAAAGGAAGTCAGGGTAATCCAAGTGGTCAAAGCAGTCAAGGCAATCAGAACAAGAACAAGGGTCAAGGCAACAAGGGGAACAACAACAAGGGCAAGAACAACAAGGAGAAGTGCCATTATTGCGGTTCAGTTGGGCATCTTATTAAGGATTGTAAGAAGAGGAAAAGGAAGAATGGTGAATGCTTTTTCTGCGGTAAGACTGGGCATTTCAGTAGGGATTGCCCGAAGAAGCAAGGGCAAGGCCAGGGTCAGACTCAGCGTGCTGGACCTTCAGGAGGGCAAGTTCATGCTCTCAATACCGCTCCAGTTCCAGATCGAGGTAGTATTTCTGTTGAGAGCCTTGTATATATTTCTGATTTTCCAGTTCGTACCTTGTTTGATTCTGGTGCATCGCATAGCTTTATCTCATCTGATCTTGTAGATAGTTTGCACCTTAGTACTAGCTTGGTAGAGGATCCCGTCTGTGTCTCAAATCCTATTGGGGGTTCCGCCCATTTGTCTATGATATGTGGGGATTTGAGGATCTCTATACTGAGTGTAGAGTTCTTGTGTTGTGCTTATGTTCTTGGTTTCAGGGGATACGGATTGATATTGGGCATGGATTGGCTGTCCAGATATGGAGCCATTCTTGATTGTGAGCATAGGGTTGTGAGGCTCGTGACTCGCCTCGGAAACACCCTAGAGATTTCTTGTGATCCGAGAGGTCCCGTCATGTTATGCTATCTCGAATCACACGACTCATCAATGGAAACTCTTCAGTCTGTGAGAGTGGTTCGAGAGTATCCAGATGTTTTCGATGAAGTTAAGGGGTTGCCCCCTAAGCGAGAGATTGATTTCCGCATTTATCTGGTGGATAATGCAAAGCCGGTTTCTTTGCCTGTTCGGCACATGGCTCCGCGGGAAAGGCGGGAGCTAAGCAAGCAAGTGAAAGAGTTGCTTGAGAAGAACTTCATTAGGCAAAGTATATCTGAATGGGGAGCGCCTGTGGTATTTGCTACCAAGGCAGATGGTTCTTTCCGACTTTGTGTCGACTATCGAGAGTTGAATAAGCTGACTAAGAAGAACAGACACCCATTACCGAGGATCGATGATCTCTTTGACCAGCTTGTCGGTTCTTCTGTTTTCTCTCAGCTTGATCTTGCTACGGGATTCCATCAGCTCAGGGTAGCTGAAGATAGTATAGACAAGACTGCGTTCAGAACTCCAGATAGATTCTTCGAATGGCTTGTCATGCCGTTCGGCTTGACTAATGCACCCTCATATTTCGTGGACTTGATGAGTAGGGTGTTCAGGGAGTTCTTGAACAAGTTTGACGTGGTCTTCGTAGATGATATTCTGATCTTCTCTAAGGATGAGGAAGAGCACGCAAGGCATCTCATGGAGGTGATGGATACGCTTAGAGCGCATCAGTTGAAGGCCAAGTTCTCCAAGTGTCACTTTTGGAGAAGGGAAGTTAGATTCCTTGGGCATATAGTATCTAAGCAAGGCTTAGCGGTGGATCCTGCTAAGGTAGTTGCAGTTCAGGATTGGAAGACTCCAAGGAATGCAACCGAAGTGAGAAGTTTTCTAGGTCTTACGGGTTTTTACCGGAAGTTCATCAAGGACTTTGCAAAGATATCCGCTCCTCTCACTAAATTGACGAAGAAGAATTTATTTTTTGCTTGGAGCATAGAATGCGAGCTTGCTTTTCAGAAGCTCAAGAGAGCCCTCACATCAGCACCCGTTCTAGCTTTGCCCGATGGAGGAAAGTTATTTACAGTATACACCGATGCATGTGGCACGGGGTTAGGAGCTGTTCTTATGCAAGAAGGAAGGGTGATATGCTTTGGCGGTAGACAACTCAAAGTGCATGAGAAGAATTATCCCACTCATGACTTAGAGTTGGCAGCAATAGTATATGCACTCAAGGCTTGGCGCCATTATCTTCTGGGCGAAAGATTTGAGCTTTATACCGATCACAAGTCATTGAAGTATCTCTTTTCTCAGAAGGATCTGAATCTGCGGCAACAAAGATGGATGGAATTCTTGGCGTCCTATGATTTTGAGATAGCTTATACCCCTGGCAAGGGGAATGTGGTAGTTGATGCATTGAGTAGAAGAAGGCTGACCCTAAGTCCTCTATTCGTTGAGATGAAGAATTTAGAGTATGTGGCAACCTTTGATTTCTCTTTGGCGATTGAGTCGATGACCGGTTCTTTAGCATCTCTGGAACTCAGACCTACCCTTCTTGATCAAGTTGGGGCTTCGCAGAGAGAAGACCCTCAGATAGTTGAGATTATGGATAAGCTGATTCGAGGAGAGACGTCTAGTCATCTCGCTCGATATTCTATTGATGACAAGGGTTGGCTGAGGAGAGATGGAAGATTATGTGTTCCAATGGTAGAAAATTTAGTAAAGAAAGTTCTTGAGGAAGCGCATCGCTCTAAGTTGACTATACATCCGGGCGGAGATAAGATGTATAAAGATATGAAGCGTATTTTCTTTTGGCCTGGGATGAAGAAGGATGTGGCAGAATTTGTCTCTAGATGTATCATTTGCCAGCAAGTTAAGGCCGAGTCGAAGAAGCCCGGTGGGCTATTGCATCCTCTAGACGTTCCACTATGGAAGTGGGAGAGTATTTCCATGGATTTTATCGATGGGCTACCAAGGTCAAGGAAAGGGAATACGAGCATTTGGGTTATTGTGGATAGACTCACGAAGAGTGCTCATTTCATTCCAGTAAAGAGCAAGAGGACCGCATCTTGGCTAGCGTCTGTATATCTTCGTGAGATTATGAGGCTTCATGGAGTCCCTTCTAGTATAGTCAGTGACCGTGACCCAATCTTTACAAGTCAATTCTGGAATAGCTTGCAAGAAGCCATGGGCACAAGGTTGAATCTAAGTACTACTTATCACCCACAGACGGACGGTCAGACCGAAAGGGTGAATAGGGTACTCGAGGATCTGTTGAGGATTTGTATTCTGGATTTTGGTGGTACTTGGGAAGACCATCTTCCTCTTGTTGAGTTTGCATATAATAACAGTTATCAGGCAAGCATAGGGATGGCACCATTTGAAGCTTTATATGGGAGGCCGTGCAAGTCGCCTACATGTTGGTGGGAGACTACATATAGGGCCTGATCTGATCAGAGATACATCTGAGAAGATCGAGTTGATTCGGAGACGGATGAATGCGGCCCAAGACCGACAGAAATCCTATGCTGATAAGCGAAGAACGGATTTGGAGTTTGATGTTGGGGATATGGTTTTCGTTAAGGTTTTTACTTTGCGGAATGTGGTCCGATTTGGACCCGTTGGGAAGTTGGCACCAAGGTTTGTTGGACCATTCCCTATTATAGAGAGGATCGGGCAGATGGCTTATAGAGTGAAGTTGCCTGAGAAGCTTGCTGGAGTACACGATGTTTTTCATGTCTCGCATCTCCGGAAGTGTTTACATGAATCAGCAGAGGTTGTTGAGCCAAGTGTTCTAAAAGATGTAGAAGTGGAGAAAGAGGCTACTTTGAGGAGAGCTCCGATTCGTATCTTGGGGACGGAGACCAAGAAGCTAAGGAATCGAGAGGTCAAGTTGGTGAAGGTTCAATGGGGTGAAGCTAAAGTAGACGCAACTTGGGAAACCGAGGAGAAGATGCGTGGGCTTTATCCATTCCTTTTTGAGGGTACACTCCCAATCTCTTTTCTTTGCTAGCATATCTTTCTCTTTGCTATCCATGTTTATCTAGTTTATCGTGCTAATCTTGTCATGAGAACCTTAGGTAGAAACCCTTTGGATGAAACATGTGTTTGAAACATGTTATGCTTGATGGTTGCAAGTGGTTGCAAGTGTTTGCAAGTGGTTACTCGTGGATGCATTATACACACTAGGCACTAGATCGGCTCACACACTCTTCATATTGCATATGCATGAGTGTTTATGCTTATTCATGGATGAAAATTTCTGTGTTATCACATGGATGTTGCATATGGATGTATGTTATGTACACACATATAGATGTTATACATTATGTTAGGAATTGCATACATATGGATTCATTTCACTAACATAATTTGCATTAATGATATTTGCATTAGATAAGGACATATACACACACCTTTGCATATGTTCATACAACATCTAGAATCTTGTAAGGACAATGATTGCTCGAGGATGATGTTTTGAGTAGATGGATGATAGGATGGTAGGATACGTTCTTCCTAACTTGAAGATTTCGGGGACGAAATCCTTTAAGGAGGGGAGAATGTAACAACCCGTATTTTCAATAATCTGTTATAACATAAATCGAGGCAGAGTTTAATTCTAAAATCTGAATCAAGGGAAACGGGCTATGCCATTGCGTTCGTCTCGGAAAAATAGGCGAAATAGAGTCCGAGTTTTCGAAAATCGGAGTCCGTATGACCCGATTAAGGCCCAACGAAGTTTTTAGAAAATTTCTAAGTAAAAACAGATTTCAAATTCAAGTTTGAAATGGGAAGTTTGGGGGCAATTGGGCCAGGCGGGAAAATTCCCGCCAGAGTACCCAAGTCGACAGCCCTGTCGACTTGGGAGTCGACTTGGTTGGACCCAAGTCGACAGCCCTGTCGACTTGGCTGTCGACTTGGTCCAGCCGGGCTGTTTAGCCTGGTGCACCATTTTGAGATTGTGCTGAGCTTGGGGGCCAGATTCGGTTTTGAGGGCTGAGATTGGAACTAGGGTTTAATCCTATGGCCTAAACCACTTGCCTAATCTATAAATAAGACCCTAACCTACCCTAAATCATCATTAATCTATCCTACAACTAAACTATGGCAAAATCAATCCTCTCATGGCCTCCACTCTCTTCATAAAATTCCTAAATCAATTTCTAAGTGATTTTCCATGCATACAAGTGTTTTTAGACTTGTATGAGCATCATTAGTTTGCATTCAAGTCAAGTTTCTATAAAGAAAGAGTTTTGATCATTTTTGCTTAAGGGTTTTGCTTGCATTTTGGGTTTGATTGATTTCATAAGGGCTTTGTCATATTTTTGTGAATTCTTAAGCATTGTAAGCCCTATTCTACTTTCATACTTAAACTCTAAAGTTAAATGTATGAAATGCAAGTTTATATGCAAGTTTACTATGCTATGAAATGCAAGTTCATATGCAAGTTTATCATGTTATGCAAGTATGCTATGATATGATATGCAAGTTCATCATGTTATGTTATGCAAGTTTGATATGCAAGTTGTCATATGATATGCAAGTTGTGTTATGCAAGTTTGGGTTGAACATTTTGTTCATGCTATCATGTTATGCAAGCTTATTTTGGGTTTATGAACATAAAGCTTCAAGCTTTATGCCAAAGGTTGCATTTTGGCAACATGTAAGTTATCATATCTCTTATGATAACTTGCATGTGAGGCTAAATGCGAACTTATGGCCATTTCTACATGTCATTTATCACCATGTATCACCAATATGCTAAGTTTGGTTTTATGCATGTTTTTGAGGCCAAAATATGTAATATGCAAGTATATGAACACATGAACATTTCATATGCCACCATGTTGAACTTGTGGCTTCAATACCTTTATGTCATGATTATGCCAAGTTCCCTCTTTCTATCCTTTATGCGCTATTGCGATATGTAAGTGATGGGATTGCATTTGGGGTTGGGTAAAAGTAAAAGACATAAAAACATAAGCTTGGGAATTTACCTATTAAGTTAGGTCTACCCATTGGGAATTTACCTATTAAGTTAGGTCTACCCAATTGCTTGAAAACTTGTAACATGTTTTGGAAACATGATGGACATGACACTTAGAAAAGATAAGTGTGGCCAACTCGAGGTTGGGTTGAGTTTGTAGCGTAAACCTACCCGGAACCGACCGGCTTAACTAGTTGCTACAAACAATAGGACCCAATGTGAGAAGTTGGTCATGTTGTACCTTGGACCCGAGGTTAGACCAAGTTGTGGTGTAAAGCTACCCGGACCCGCCCGGCTTACCTAGTAACCACAACAAGGTCTAATGTGAGAGGTTAAGGCGCATTAAATTAATTAATGCCTCGTGATTAGGGTTAAGTCATGGTCCACTTAATACTTAACCAACTTGGGCTTGGTAGATTAATCGGGGTTAAGTCATGAACTTATCGTTACACTTAACCAAGTTAATCCATGATTAGCAAGAGGGTTAATCCGTACTTAACCCACTAGAAAATCCTAGCAATGGGGGGCCCACTCCGCAGTAAATCCCCAAAAATTGGTATCATTAAGGCCCTAGGGACTAGGCTAGGGAGGGGGCACGATTACTGGGCTGGAGGTAAGCGACCCAATAAACGACGGCCATGTGGTACGCCGATGTAGTTCCGGACGGACTATGGTCGTGCACGTAGTCCGTGTTTGGAGAAGTCACCCATGGGTACCAGTAGATCGAGACTGTGCACTCATGTTTATGGTGTCCAGGGATTGGCACTCTAGGGCTTGATACACCCGAAGGGTGGACCCGGCACAGTTCGACTAAAAATATGTTTGGGCCGTATTGACACCAACACGTGACGAGATAGGCTTAGGGAGCCGATCGACTAGACCGTTGGGTTGGACCTTGTATTAGGGTCATTTCATGTTATCGGGCCAAAGCTTGGGCCAAGGGATCAATACTTGTTTATTCAAGTCATGTTAGTTTGCTAGTACACCTGTGGTGCAAAACCTTAATCCTGATTATGCGATGACACCTTTATCTACCTTGTTAGTAAATCATCATGTTAGTATGATTGTTATCCTTATGTTCATCCCTGCTGCTCATGCCAGTTAACTTTATCAGTTTACATTGATTGTAGTAGGGCTTACTCAGTCTTTTTGACTGACCTGTTTTCTTTCGCCCCTTTTCTTCCGTTTCCCCCCCCCCCCCCAGGTTCTCAGGGAGGGAATATTGGAGCTTAGCTGGATTTCCGACCGCTTGCTTATGGGATTTAGCTCATGTACGGTTCGACATGAAGCTAGCTATGGATATCACTTCTTTTGGGGATTAGTTACTTATGTATTTCAGTTTTTCAGTTGATGTTGTTTTATCTAGACTTGTTTATTTGGAAAATTGACATTATGTTGTACCTGACTGGTTTTGAAATGGTTTGAAATCTTCCGCTGTTTTATCTATGTTATTTACTCTGTTTACGTATACACATATGTTCTTGTTCTGCCTTGATATATCATTATGCATGTTTACCTAATTCAAAACGCCCCTCCAAAGTCAGAGTGCTTGCAAGAGCCACCCTGGCGGAGGTGGGGTGTTACAAAATACGAATAATTGATTTAAACTGTCAAAACAAAAATTGTTTTCACTTTTAAAAACATACTCCTCACACTCGTTCTAGGATACTACTGATCCTATCTCGAACGAGTCATTCTCATTGGATATTACTAATCCAATATCTGACGAATTCTTTTGTATGGTTCTAATGTGTCTTGTTCTCTGAGCTTTGTAAACCAAAGCTCTGATACCAACTTGTAACGAACGGGAATTTCGCTCGATCCGAATCAGTCGCTAGACCGACCCAGACCGTTCGAAACGCCTGATTGTTTTGAGAACAACACAAAATATAACGCAGACGGAAGAACATTTCATTGTATATTACAACAATTCCATCAGAATACAAGAATATACAGAGTATAAACAAATAAAATACATTCGATAAATATCAGAGATTATAATACATTACATAGCAGCGGAAAATAACACAATATACAACTAGAAGTAATACGCGGATACAAAGCTTTCCGAGTATCGTTTCAGCTATAAATCAGGATCCTGTGAATATAAATCTGCAAAACCAAAACTACTAGCTGCCCGTGTCAAAATAAAGGCACCCAGAGTTTAGGTTAAAATAATAAACTCCAGGTCAGTCATGTGATTGGTGTGAGAACTAAAACAGTTATAAATCTTTATTTTAAAGTTAGGTAAATCAAGGGACCACGCCGTATAACACGGAACGGGTTTCCTCCCAAGAATATCAGTGCATAAAACAAACAACGCAATGCTAAATAAAGAAAAATGAAGCTATTATAAGACCCAGGTCCTATCACGCAATGCAACGCAAGCCGGGGGATAGGGTTTTACCTTATAAGAGCCAAAGAATGCTTGATACGTGAAATTTCATGTTTTATTATTACTATAAGTGCATAGTGTCAAAACAATTTCAAATCATAAATATCAATCATAGACGGCATAGGTACCATATATCATGTCGCCATACTAGTTTTACAATTAAAACTGCACTGTCACGTATTTGGAAATTGGATTTCCGTCTGTGAACCGAGGCAAAAGATAGTCCTCAACCGAATTCGAGACGCTCTAGTCCGCCCCTTAGGCAAGTACTCAGTCAAACCTTTGGATCGTCAGGGCCGGTCCACCGATGTGGATTAAAATTCTTGGACACTGCGTTTCCCCGCCCTTTGGGGCGTGAGTAAGCCAACGAATGACTACTCCATCGGTCCCGGATCGACCGATATATCTGAGGCGTCTCCAATTCCAACAACCACATGAGCCAAACTCGTCAGCCAATTCAAGCACTGACGCCACTCCTAACTAGAAAGAAACGCATGCCCTCCCTGAGGTCCTTCTCCCATTTTTGGTTCACACCGGGGTGTGAGGCTCGCGAATTAATGCTACACAAAGCTACGCCACAAAGGCCGTGCTTTGATCATCAACCACAAGACTCTGCTTTTCAACAGAAGCCTTGATCATTTGCATCTTAGCATGCCACACAGGCAAACCACTCCATGCAACCGATATCCATCAATCACACAGAATGATATCCAATGTCAGACACACAGTCCATTTACAAGTTCGTTCTGGGTCTGAACGAAACAGGAGGCACCTAGTACCTCGCATATCTATCGATCTCCAAGTACGTCTGGACGACCACTAACTGATTCCCTCCTCTTGGGTGTATGGCCCAATCAAGATCATCAGTAATTATCCAAACGACGTGAAGACCTCCGGTCTTCAACCACCGTCTTCATCTTCGACATCACGTCGAATCAGTTATTCAAAATGGGATAAACCCGGTCTTTCTTAATAACTCGCGTATATAATAAACAAGTGTTACACAAACACAACATACGCCTCATTCCAATTCAGAATATTCTTTTATTCAAATATTCATATACTTTGGGAAAGGTTCCCATTAATTTTATCAAAGATAAATTCTTTAAATTTATTCTTTAATCTTCTTTGAATATCAATTCAAACTAGTCGGGATTAGCGAACCACACCGAAGTAATCATTTATTTTATTTCCCAATCCCAACCTATTCACCCCATGAAGTAAAACTGGTAATACTTCATATCTAACACCACGGTGTTATCGGTAAATTCAATTACCATTTCATGTTCAAATCTAATTAAAGATTTAACTATCGCCTGGAGTAAAACTGGTGATACTCCATTCTCGATCTTTTCAATATAATTAAAGATTCATTAAAACTCCACTTAGTTTCAATCTTTAACTGGGTTAAAGAACTAATGTCATTTAAAACACGGCTCACGATAAACCCAAAATCACATTCCATTAATTATTGGGTTAATGAACCAGTGTTATTTAAAACACGGTTCACGATAAACCCAAAAATCTATCCCAATTCAATTTCAATTAAATACCATTTAATTGGCACACTTCATTAAATCTAAATAAAAAGATATAATCTTTTTCTCAACTGGGTTTAAGAACAGTGTTAATGAAGACACCATTCACGACAAACTCAAATCACATTTGATATTAAATACAAGGCTCTGAATAGAAAATATATCGGCTTATATTCAATATCAAATTCTACGACCAACAAATATCGTATTGGAAATAATGATATATATATATATATATATCTTTCAAATTTCCATAACAACATCTGTATAGTCACGAAATCCAACATCGAACTATTCCGAAGATGATTTCGATTCAAATCCCTTCCAATTCAATTATTGGAATTTCTGGTTATATTTCAAAACCATTTAAAATTCACTATATTTATTTCAAAAATAAATGAATTATAATTCTAGTTCAAAACTAGCTCTTTTCGATAAAAATCTATTTTTATTTTTTTTCAAATATGGAGTTTTTCATCCCAATTCTTCACAAATCATTTCTTATGATTTTACACAAATTATTACTATTTTTTAATAATTTTATCAAGGCCCGTACAGTCGATTTCCATCAACGGCCATCGAACTGCACTTACAGCGACCTTTTCCAAATTTGATTTGGACATAATTCCAAATCCAACCGTTAGATTTCTAATTTCTCACATTCGTTAGAAAGCACTTTTCGATACGAACCCAACGGTTCCTGTTTTAGGAGAATCCGACGGTCGGATCTCCCGTAATATCCATTCGAAGTCAATGGTCGAAATTCGCGAACTGCCACAGCGCGGCGCGTTCTATTCAAGCCATTATATATATATAATATTTATTATATATATTTCGTCGATTTCCTTTCAAAACTTATTTTAAAAACCGTTTTAAATTCGTTTTCAAAACAGTTTCAACTTCATCTCAAATTCAAATCAAAATTGAATTTTTCCTTATAAATTCCTTTCAAATTCATTTCAAATTGATTTCAATTTGATTTGATTTCTAATTCAATTTCAGTTTGTTTTCAATTCAATTCAATTTCAATTCGAATTCATTTATATTCAATTTCAATTCGAATTCATTTCTATTTTATTTCAATTCGAATTCATTTCTATTTAATTTCAATTCGAATTCATTTCTATTCAGTTTAATTCGAATTTCAATTCTTTTCAAAATATCAGATTTTGAAATCACTTTCGATATTCATTATAAAATGAATAAATTAATTGATATAAATATCGTTCACGTCAAAATGGCGTCAATCTAATCAACACGGCTTCATATATTTCTATTTTCAAATATTCTATTTCAAATATTTCTTTTTCAAATAGTTCTTTTTCAAATATTTCTGTTCAAATATTTCTTTTTCAAAACTGGGATGAGGCCCAATAAATTACCATATAATGTTAATTATATGGGTTTTCTACAACACATGTATATATCAACAATGACAAATAATCAACCATCATCCAAAGTGATTCTACACTGCATAAGCATCAAATATAAATATTTAACGCTTATAACAGCCTGTCAATCAATCGGTCGACATACAGCTAATTATTGGGACTAGTGTATGTCATGTATCATCCCAATAACCGTGTGGGGTTTTTCAAACAATCAAACACAGATTTTATTTGTGTAGTTGGGCGATGTGTAAAATTTATCGTCCCAATCAATATCAGTCAAATGTGTGTATATAAACAAATCCTTCGATTTGTTTATATTTATTTCATTTCATATATACGTTAAAAATTCTATTTTTAACTATAAATTTTTTTAACTATATAAATATATTTTTTCATTTCACTTCACATTACACAATCAACTACACATCAAAATCAAACAAACTAGCATACAAGCCGTCCATGGTCTGTGGATGACGGGTGTCGGGTACTACTAACACCGTCTACATCCTAGCATATATTTTAACTAGAAAAATTAAATTAAAGGTGAGAAGTTCTCACAGAGGGTTCCACTCCGCCGTGCTTTGCTTTTGGACTACAGAATCATCTGGATTGGTTGAAATTCCAATGTAGTTCTTTTCACGCTATTCACAAAAAAAAAAAATATTTTTATCGTTCATTTAAATATATAAAAATCATATTTATTTTACTTCATATATTTTTACAACGCTTGATTCTATATAAAAATTATATTTTTATATTTCTGCTTCTAATATAAAGATCGAATTTTTATATCATCGCTATAAAAATCACATTTTTATCTCAA